>CAJNRD030001123.1:20004791-20431411 GCA_905319865.3 Cotesia congregata
GATATCCTCGATGAAATATTTGGAAATAAGGATTTTTTCAACATAACTCCGACATTTTTTTTGGAATAACTTTCAAACAGCTCTACCGGTCGATTTCAAAAACTCATCAGCTCTTAACATCAAAAAACCACGTCGATTGCCACTAAGCTGGTCAAAATCGGTTGATTCGTTTGAGAGATAGCGTGAACGAAAGAAAACCGAAAAAAGTGTTTTTTCGGGATTACTCCGAAATTTTTGGTTCGATCAATGAAAACCTGAAAATAACTTATGAGGATGATAAAACTGCGTCGAATGCCGCCAACCGCGTAAAAATTGGTTGATCCATTCAAAAGTTATTGCGGTTTGAAAATTCCAAAAATAGTGTTCTATGAAACTTCTATCAGACTTTTGAGCTGGGAGAGCTCAAATGCATAGAAATATTATTTCTTTGAACTCAGTGAGCTCAAAATATCACATAAATTATATTTTGAGCTCAAAAATCTTTAAAATGTCATAAGTACAATTTTAAGCGCCCAGAAATCGAATTAGCGGGAAGTTGCAGGGATGGCCTTTAGGGTGAACCGTTTTTCTAATTTTTTTTGATTCAGATTGAGTATGATTTTTTTGTACTTTATTTCACTGAATTTGAATCTGAAAACTTGTCCCTTTAGCGTTTTGAAATTAAAAGAAAATCTCAAAAAATTGGAAAAATTACAGTTATAAATATGAGAAAAAAATCTATTAAACACTATGAACTTAGAATTGAAAAATTGACAAAATTTGGAAGTTTAAGCTTCTAAACTAAAATAGCATTAATGAAAAATTTTAATTTTAGTGACCAGAATCATCATTTATACGGTAGTATAAATGATGAGTGCTTTTACAAGTACGCCCAAGAATAATCTAAATTACAAAATCTCAAACATGCTTTTGTGTTAGAATAATTTTACAAGTCTGAGCGGGCTCAGCAGACATATTAATGCTCTAAATATATCAGCTGAAACATAGTAATTAATTATTCAAGAAATGATGTCTTGTGTCTTGAATAATATAATCAAATGTGTTATTAAATTTAATGAACAATAATTTTTTTCATCAAATCGACAGTGAATTGTAAGAAATAAGACATGACAACGGATAATGTAAATAGTATTTCGCGCAGTTAGCTAAAAGTTCTTACTACAGATAAGACATTGCATATCCACGAACTACTTGGAATTGATCTTAATCCGTAAGCTGACGTATTTAGTCTCTTCCGTCTGTTCTCACTCCCAAGATACTTAGCGCTTAAGAGGCAAAACGATGCCTGAGAAACGTGAGAGATATTTGTACTCAAGAAAATACTCGGAAATTAATTTAACTCGAAGCAAGTTTATGTATTATTAAATATAACAAACGGAATTCAAGGCTGAAAGATAACAATGAAGCCACCGATTGTTTTAAAATTTCAACAATTATAACCGTAACTTATTATTCCCAAGACAACAGCAAGATCTTTGTTTTTATTCTCAACGCAAGTTTTTTCATTTTCATTTTTATTCTCATTTAATTATCCAAACACTAGAGCGTTAAATATTTAAGTCCGTCGAAATAAAGGAGGCTTAGCTTTAGCGGTGCTGAGTAAATAAATAAACGAGTACCATTTCAGTATCAAAAAGTGCCAGGCTTTTATCACCCTTGAGTTTACCTTTTATCATCCCCACCATAACACACACCAGTCAACGCATTTATTAATCCCATAGATCCGCGGATTACTCATCTGCTCTTGTATTCCGTGGCGTAAACCTTCAGGATCCCGTAGTATATAACAATGTAATTAATTATTCATACACGTCCGATGCTGCCCGACTATCTGCGTAGTAACATCACTTGGTAACGAGGTCTAAATGTTTAGCATCACTAAAGGCCTCTTCCTAACCGAAATGATAACATCTATGCGTTGATTTTCAAATTTTTAGAGAATTTGATGAAAATTTTGCAAAACTATCTATTCAAAAATAGTTTCCAAACAAGTAAAACATTATTTTGAAGATCGATTGTTTTGTTTTTAGAATTATTTCTTGTTTGAGCAAATAAAATTTTTAAAAATATAAACAAATTTACATTTTTTACAATTGCTTTTTTCATAATTGTTTTAATTTTTGGTCGATTTAAAATTTCTGTTAATATCAAAAACTTTAAATAAAATAACAAAAAATTTATTTTTATAAATTTTCATGATTTTTTTTTTAAATTCGCGGCGAAATAGAATAATTTAAACAAATTGTTAATCTTCAATTTTTTGTACAAAATAAAAAATAGAGTAATTATAACCCTAAAAATATGTCAGATATTATTTACTATATTACAGAGGATGGTGTCAACTATAAACAAATAACTATTTCATTCAAATAAATACACTGAATAATTGATATCCTTGTCTCAAATAAATTAATTTAAGTGTGTCAAACAAGTATTAGTTGGTATATTATTTAAATAAGAGATTTTTTCATAATAAACGAGTCTCATTTAATTCAAATAAATTTTTTTCTCAGTGTATAATTTCTCACATGTCACATATGACATGTTTACCTTAAAAAATTTTCAAACAATACCCTACAGTAAGAACAATATAATACATCACAATACAATAAGACAAACCGATTAGAATCAGTGTTACCACCGGCGTAGAAATTATACCGAGCATGGGAATGTTTGCATTTGCATCAACGCCCCTGAGGTAATCTTGTGTGTGCGACATGTCATCTACTCGCTTTGGGCTGTGATATCACTGGTATATCAACACACCGATCATTAGCCCGGTTCTATGTACATCAATTCAAAGACGAGCGTACATATGTCGGCATATATGCACGCATATCTATATGTACCTATATATATACATTGTACGTCTACATACGCATAATACAGATATATTAACATATAATATAACGAGCTGTTTTATTGCCAACGGAGTCGGTTTTTCATAACCTTCTGCAGGGTGGATCCCTCGTTATCTTTAAAGTCTCATATATTCGTGACTCTTCACCGCGAGCCGTAAATACGGGGGTTTTTATAACGGTCTACCCGGAAAGTGAAAAAATAAATATAAAGGTGAACTGAATAAAACGAGGAAAAAAAGGAACAAGTGTCCTCGAAGAACTAAACGGAGAACGAAGGTACAGGGTGGAAAACGGAGGTTGGAGAACGTACGAGTCCCGATGGCGCGACGTTTATTAGACGTTAAGTAGTAATACTACTTGGAAGTAGAACGGACGTAGTACTGCGTCGTCTCAGGAGTAATAACGACCGGCTTTAACCTGGAAAAGTCGTCATAGCTATTTCAGTAATTTTGTTGGACACTTTGGATATTTAATTAAGTTTCCGCTGACAAGCATTCACTTCCCGAGTCGAGCTCACTAACGAATTCCCGGCGTGCTCACTCATGTACTTAAATGGTTATGAATATGACGGAACCATTACTGAGACTTACATGCCGTACTTTTTGCTTACAGGTATTAATATAAGTGTTAGTATAGATGTATGGACAATACGGACACATGGGCTAGGTATAATATTTAGGGGAAAGAGTTACAGAAACTTAGAAGGCCGAAAAAAGCGATTTATCAGTGGTTTTTTTTAAAAGAATTTGAGAAAATTTTGCTGTTTAAAAAAAATGGTTTGTTAATTTAACAAGACTGTTTTGTTGAGCTGACTAAAATTTTCAGCCTTCAATATTTGAAATAAATTTTCTGTGTATATTTTAACATATCTACGTCACAAAAGTGAAATAAAAGAAAATTTTAAGTGCGTAAAACCCCTCAATATATTAAAGGAGAAACTTTTATTCGTTCTTGTATTAATAATTTATAAAAGACATCAATTGTCGAATATGCAGTTTTCAAATATCCATTTATGCGCGCGAATAATTTTGATGTTACGTTCGGACGTTTATGATCATTTTCTGCGGTTCGATTGAGTCCAGAATAGTTTTTTTTATGTTTATGGTATCTATTATTCTTGAGGGCAAGATTTCAGTGGGGTTGCGTATAAAGTAGAGCAGAGAGTACAGGCAGACACGAATGCGGTCTCCGATTCGATTTCGTGAAGTATGAAGCTATCAAACCCAATGGTCTGAAAATACCATTGCAATTACCAATAACTCTAAAACGTGGTAACGTTTTTTACCCAAAGCTTTCTCTCAATCGGTTATTCCGAGTAACTACAATATTTGCTCTTTATTTTTCATTCCAATTCGTTCAACTATATTCATTCCACTGTTTGGAGATATAATAGAACAATTAGCATTATAAAGACGGGTGACGGAACCAACTGCACTGGAATCTCTATGACGGATGAGATGTAAGCTCGTGCACTATGATAACGTAACCATTTTGGTTGGATGAATTTTCAGAGCTTAATAATCCGAGCGTGAGGACTTGAAAGGTATCAGTGCAAGCTGGATAAGAGGAATAAGATGCCTGTTTTGTTCTTATTAAAGAAAGGAACCGACCAGCCGTTATTAGCTGGCTTATTTATTATTTCATTATTTTTTTGAGACTATGCTAGAAAAAGCATTTTGTTGATTCAGGAGAAATTTTCTAGATCCAAAAATACCGCTTAGCGTGATTCTAAAATTTTTCGTTTTAAAACTCGTTTTTTTTTTTTGAAACTTCAATTGCTCTATTTTTTTGCTTGGAGTACCTGACTGTCAAAATTTACACTATAGATTATAAAAATTCAATTATTCTTTAAAAAAAAATAAATATTTGTTTGAATTAATAAAATTTAAAAATAAAGAATTTTATTTTATTCTCAAAATTTATTTTTTTGACTCAAGTGGTTTTTAATTTCAAAGTATTTTCTTCAGGTTGTTTAGTTCTAGTATAAGTATCCCATAAAAAATAAAAATGATGTGTGAGAATTTTTTTAATAATTGAATCCTGATGTTATCAACATAAGAAAATCTAAACGTCGGACACGAGATAGAGCATTTGAACCGGGAACGATAGGGAAGATTGGTACTTGGAGCGAGCGTAAATAAACTGCAACGTGTATCAAGTGCTTAAAGTCGTCGTTATGCCTGGTTGCGCGACCGAGGATATAACCTCCATTCGGTGTATAATAACGGTCAATTTCGAGTCTTCTTCGGTTCATAAAGATACTTATTCATGTAGCACTACTATCCTGGTTCTTATTTTATAGTCTAGTAGTCTGGTAGTCTGGCGTAGGCACTAACTCGGAAATACGAGTAATAACCAAGTGTGAATTCACAGCCAATGAAAGAAAGATGGCTTTAAACCACCGGGCATCAGGATTACTCATAGCCGTTTTATTGCCGGTGTTCAGAGGGAACGCTCATAAATGTTCTAGAGAAAAGCCGCTTACTAGTTTTTATTTTAAACCTTTTTTCAAATTTCTCGATCCCCAAGCTCCCACCCAACTATGAATACCAATGATTTTTCTATTTTAATAAAAGGTTTACCTGGAAATACCCCAAAAGTTATTTGTTTTCAATCTACTTAATTCCATTTTAAAACCAAAAACTTTTACATTGAACATTTTCGCGATCCAAAGTTCAGAAAATTCTTCACATGAAAATAAAAAAAATATTTATGTTAAAAATGAATGCACAGCATATAAAATATACATTAAAATTTTTTTTTCAAAATAATGTTTGTTCAAAATATTTCAAAAATATTTTTTGAAACATTTTTTTATCAAAAATTCACAATACGTGACAAAATTTTTCAATAAAGATAAAATAACCGTTAACACAAAATAAGATAAATATCCAGCGCTACAATGGGCCACGAATCAAAAGGACGAAAATAAGTTTTTGAGAGGTGAATACAACCAATACAAGCTTAAAAACTGACGACTACAAATCCGTGATGTACGTGACACACCGCGAAACTATCTTAGTGTACAAAAGTGTCGATATACGAGTTACAAGTATCTCGATCTATCTGAGGCAGAGACTGGAGCAGTTTACAGGAGAATATTGTCCCGCCTAAGCCGGTCTCCAATATTTCATCAACTCTCCTCCTTCTCTTTCTCCTTATCCTCATCTCTTTCAGTACTATCTCCCCTACTCTTACATTTTCCTGCCTCTCGTCAGTCATAGACGGTCAGATAAATCATTAACAAATAAAAAGCTCGACTTGCGATTAATTTGTGTAGCAAAAACGAAAAAAATTCACACTCATAACGCATAAAATATAATTACGTGACTAGAAATGAGACAGGAGAACGGAAATTTGTTCGCCGAGGATAAAATGTGGTTTCAGCTGTGTAATGAATTTAAAGAGAACAGACAGATGAGCCGAGAGCGAGAGCAAGAACGGAGACTGTTATGGCGCTGGTAAGGAATAGCCCTTTTGAAATAATTTCCTTTATAAATCAGCAGCCATATGTTTAAACGGCAGTTTGCTACTTTAGTACACGGGGCTCATCTAATTCCGGGACTTTTTCACTCCGGCAATTTAAAACAGTTTCAACATACTTCATTTCATTTAATAATGCTTAAATGTACAAATATATTCAAGGAGGTAACTTTAAATAAATTTAGCATTTAGGTACTCACTTGCGACTTTGGTGATAAAAGTAAGAAGAGTGGTGATGAAACTGATAAAGCAATAATAAGTGTAAGAGGCAATAAGTGGATGAAAGAAGAATATAATAATAATATATTATGATGAGGGAAGTAAAGTTATGTACGATGCCGATGAATTCGTGTAACCCCTTGAGACTAACACATGGAGAATGATTTGGTGCATGTACTCGCCGGTGGCTGGAGATGTAGTAATTTGTCGGCTTGGGCAGAAGGCTGGTTCCTAGCTGATAACAGGACTGGTCCATTCTCGTCTGATTTGAGCGCCTCAGTCGCCCATTGCCCTTTCCCGCCTCCACTTACAAACATCCTATCGCGATTCACGTCGTGTAAGACGTCCTCACTCCACTATCGCCTACACCACGATCATCACCTATTTCGCTCTACGTCCCCATTTGTGCTTCCCATTTACGTTTTTGGGGCTGGAGCTTTATTTTTCACTTTACTTTTTGCCCTACGGTTTTATGAGATCGCAAGTGAGGAGGTGTTACAATTTCAATTAAATATTTTTAGGAAAAAAATTTTCATGTATAGCCTTATTCGCTCAATTTCAAATCGAGAAATAATCGAATACATCAAATCCTTTGATGAAAACATTAATATTGGTTTCAGAAAATATTTTCATGGATTTTAAGATGGTTTATTAATTTTTATCGCTCGAAAGTATTCAATTGATAAACATGTAAGTGATTAAATGTTATCTTTAAAATAAAAAAAAAGTTTAACCCAATTCATAAAAATAAAAAGTTTTTTTTATTCTTAAAATGTTGATTGTAGGAATTCTGAACAAAAGATGTGTTCTGAAACAATGTAACGGCGCAAACTGGATGATTGGCTTGTGTTAAACAAAGTTGCTTCCCTAATCTTGTTACGGTCTTACTTGTTTCCAAATTCACAGTTGTACGCGCACTACTCTACTAATGTAATGTACTGAATTCGCGCACGTTTCCCAATCAGTTTAGCATTAACGTCGAAAAGTTATAATTACTGAGTGTGTTGAGAATAACCATTAGTGTTGTTCCGTTTCAAAAACCCTTACCGCTCAATTCTCAAATTCGTTTCTTCTCTTCAATCCAATTAAATTCAATAGACACGGCTCATGTTTCATTAACCACGTCCGGTTTTCAATACCGCGGATTTCAGATTTGATTTTAAACAATTGATGGAACAACCTCTTCATTATTTCACACAAATGCACTTAATTTACATATTAATCATCAAATTTTGAGAATAACGCACTTGTACGGTTAGTTATATTAAACTCTAAAAAAAACGTAAAGGTTTAAATTATCAAAATAGGTTTTCAGCTATAAATAATTTGTTCGAGATGTTAATATAACTGACAGTTTGAAGTATTTTGAAATTTTCAATAAACGCTTTGATCTTTTCAACCTGATAATATTTCGTTATTATAAATATATTATTATAAAACATTTCTCGAATTCGAGACGAATTAATAAATTATTTGTAACATTTACCTTAGTTAAAGACAAATTCGATTTTATAATAGTTATTCTGCAGATCGAAAAGCGAGCTCTTAAAATAAGCTATTCATCTCAAGCGATTGTATTCAAATTAATAATTTAATAAGCATTTCTGTGTAAAATTGTTAAAGCTTATTTTCATCAATCTAAAATTATTATCAAGCTGCAATTCTGAATTATTAATTACAAATTACGCTTGCTAAAATAATGTCTCTTAATTTACTAATATAACCCAGTCGGAACATAATATTATGTTACTACATATGCTCATCAAAATGAACAAATAATAATGTTAAAATTGACAAATTATTCAGAACTTTATAAATAATTAAATTATTTTCTGGATTCCAAAATTAATAAAACCTATTTCTTTAGTTGGATATATCAAATAAATTTTGACATTTACAAAAAAAATTGCATCAATATTTTTTTTTAATTTCAACAAATCAAATTTTTTGACAAATTCTCTATAATAATTCAATTTCAAAAGATCCTAAAAATTAAAAAGTATTTAATTTCATTCAATTAAACGTAGTATTGTTTATAATGTACTATTTTTTACTTTTAATTTTAGGATTTATCAGCAGGATTAGGTTGAATTAATTAAAACTCAAAGTTTCTATAAAATATTTATCTCTAATTTTGAGCTATCAAAGTTCTAAAATATTTTAAATCCGTCAAGTGAATAAATAATAACCCGTCACCAACACAAAATATATGAGTATTAGTATAAGTATATTTACCCTTGCAGGACAATTCGAGACGGCATTGTCCTTCTCACATATCTGTTATCATCGGTATTTTCACTATTTCTACTTCTATCTAAGCCCGGGTACTAGTAAACTGCCAAACTCTGCCGAGGGCAGTCATCCAGACTACTACCCTTCATTACCACTCCGATTTAACTCAGTAGAACTACTACAACCATTACTACCACTTCTATTGCTATTGCTTTTACTATTACCAACACACTCACACTCTCAGTGAATTTATCTGAAATTACTTAAGAACTAAATTTATTTTTCAAATATTACAATATTGAGTCTTGAAAATTATTACACCAATAATGTTTAATTAACCTGATAAAAGCTAATCAATTTCGATTTCGAAGAATTTAATTTGAATTGATGAAGGATTTTGGTTGAGCGAGTGTCTGGACGAAAGAGAGCTGAGGGAGAAGGTAAAGGTCTATAGAGAGGGCGAATATATAGGTATGGGCTTTGCAAATTCGGCATGTCAAACTCCAGCAGGGAGACAGTCATCTACAGAGTAGTCATGTGTATTCACTGTATCAGCAATACGGCAAACCTTGTCAACTACAGAGTATCCAAGACCAACAATCTAACTTGCCTTTATATTTCACAAAGACCACTTCGGGCATTCTACTTCTCTGCTCTCTAATTGATTCACTTCTTCCAATATCTCAGATGTTTAATTGCCGTTCATTGATTCACGTTTCGAGAACTATTAACATTCAATATTTACCGAACTCTCTTTAAATATACCGGGCTTCTATTTGTGTTCAATTTCTCTCGACAGTCATCTCAAGTGCCTCCTTCAGCAAGTGAGGGGCTGAAGCTAGTCAACTTCCCTCACGATTGACCCAGTCGGAAAATAATATCCAGGAAATGGAGTAACATATCTTTATTAGATTTTTTTCCTAGTTTAAGAAAATTTATACATTTTTAAATCTACATTGATTGAAAAATTAACTTGAGTCAAGAAAAATAATTTTTAAGAAATAGATCATCTTGAATAAAGTAAAATTTTTTTGAACCAACAATTTTTTAGTTCAAGAATTTTTCTACTTAACTCATAAAAAATAATGTTCTGATTTTAAATGATTTTTCAGCAAATATTTCGTAAATAAAAATAAATAATTGATTATTGTGTCCCAGTCTTATAATTATAAATATAAAATAATTTCTCTTAATTATGTACAATTATATAAAATTATATATACTTGTATACAATTATCCTTATTAATTCAGAGGCTTAAATAAGATTGTATTAAATGACATCCATCTTTATGAATGAATTGACACAATAAGGTCACTAAATATTAAAATAATTTATGATTATTGAATGATTTTAAGGAATAGTTGCTTTGTCGCTTAAGATGAATGACACTAAAAGCTTCGTATCTGGGACACAGAATTCTCCTTAAAATTTCAGATATCTTCAATATCATAGTATTGAAAAACAGTTTAATTATAAATTATATTACCTTAAAAATAATGAATGACTATTGTCAAATCGATTTAAAAGAAAAAGATGAATAATTCCTATGCAGAACATCTCGATTTAGAAAACATTGATGTTAATATGCTTTTGAACGCTACTAGATCATATGAATGGTTCAATTTTCAGCTGAATTTTCTGTTCTATCTTAAATGTTTTAAGTACACTGATAGAAGGATTTCTTAACATTTAAGAAGATTTCTTTGTATTTAAGAGAAATATTTTTTAAATACTAAGAAATGATGTTTAAGAAATGATTTCTTAAATACAAAAAAATCTTCTTAAATGTTAAGAAATCCTTCTATCAGTGTATAAATCAAAAAATAAAAATTTCGGATTATTTCTTAATGCCAAAAGAATAATTTTTGGCACAATTGATACCCCAATTTTCTCGATATTAAGAGAGACGGTAAACTGGGGCAAGCAAAGACTCAACTCAGTAAATTGTTGACTAATTATTTGTAAAAGTTTATCGAGTTGGAAGTTGTCGGACTTTTTCAGCCGATACGAATGGAACGAGAGTCTATATTTATCTAGCTCGGGGTGTATATAAGACTATTGAACTTTAGACAACAAGTTGCTGCAGCAGCTGACCCACCGGATGTTAAATCATGGCTGTATACTAAGTATACAATACTGTCGCCTCGAGTATTTTGGTAACTTATTAAAACTTGTTTGCTCATTTGGTTACACTGATTTTTTAATTAGTTTACAATTTTAGTCCTCGCAATAATTCGCTATATTTATCTAAAAAAGTTTTTACTAAAAAATACTTCAACTGAGTAGCCCCTTATCGGAGGTGTATTTCTGCAGTAGGTAGTTTTACTCAAAGAGATTCATGATTACCGACCATGCCCTTTCTACTCAGAGTTGCTTTCCTGTTTGATCAATATTCGCCTAACTTCTGACGATTCAGTTCAACTGACAATTCCAGGCAGCGTATCAGTAAACAGACCAACTGGGTTAATTTTTTTTTTCATTCTAAATTGTGACGTATAAATGTGGGGTCAAGTTAAACGCAAGTCTAATATTATCCAACCAAAGAAAATGAGAGTTGTTCCGCTAACGAAGTGAGTATTTTTTACATTTTTTGGTTACGTCTAAATTTATTTTTCTGGTTAATGATTTGAAGAAAATTTATTCAACAAAACCTTCAATAGCAGAAAAATGAAGAAGATAAGATATTTTATGATTTGCTAAATTTCAGAATTATTTTTAATCAAATATTATCAATTATAATTTATAATAACCTATATCGATTTTCACTCTAGGGATTCTTTTGATAATATTTTTATACTAATATTTGAAGCATTCTTCATGAAAAAAATTGATTTTAAAAATAAATATATCATTTATAATTTGGATTCCTAAATTTATATTTTTAAATTCGTAATAATTTGACGGCTGTCGTAAAAAAAATCAAATTTTTCTATCATCCACTACAACACTCTCCAATAAATGATTTCCTCTAAAATGTTTACATCTTTCATAATACATATTTCAAAGAAGGGTATCAAAAATTCATAATTTCCGACCGAAGAAAGATCAAACTGACATTATTAAATATTTGAAGGTGGGAGCTGCCAATCGAAGACTCAACGTCTTATTGGGACCAAATAATCGGAAATATAGAGAGACAGGCTTCTAAAGTAAGAAAACCATTATCACCGTCCATCTCTCCATGATCTTCGACCTTTCCCTTAGAGAGCAGTACCAGCAATGACGTCACTGACGACGAAAGCTCTGGTCACTCTAGTGTCGAACCCGAAGCTACCAACGAACCGGTTTTCAAAATATCTCCACCCTCACCCACGAACGAGGAGACCAGGTTTACAAATAATTCGAAAGACACCTCGGAAGTTGCTAGGAAGTCTTCACATATTTTATCTCCAGTTGATAACAAAGCAGTCAAGCTTATTTTTGACACCGACGATGACCATTACGAACCTGTCAATTCAAAGCGTGAAACGGAGGAAAATATCACTGAACAAACTATGCTCAGCAGTCAGATCAGTAGTCGCGATAATCTAGAGCTAAGTTCATTTTCGCTGACCAAACTAGCGCAGATGACAAAAATATCAGAATGTGTAAATGAATTTTTGAAAACTACTAGGGTTAAAGTCACCGCAAAATCAATTTCTAGGAACTCTGTTATGCCTCTTCAAGGTACTTTAAGTTGCGACAGTGTCAATGCTGTTCCTATATCGGCAGAAAGTCCTCAATTTCTTGAAAGACGAAAAGACCAATCAGATATTGACGAATTCGTTGAAGAAAAATCTGATCAAAAGGAAAACAAAGGAATTTTTGAAAATGAAGATTCAAAAATTGACGAAGGAGGCTACGAAATTATTGACTTTGTCCAAAAACGAGTTTGTTTCTTCGACACCAAAGATGACGAAGACAATGTTGACATTGAATACCGCCGAACACCGCGACGAAGAGCTCCAAGTATCGCAGTAGCAAGTTCAGTTCCCAGTTTTGGACGGATCGTTTCGTCTTTTGAATCGACAGATTCCCTCGAAAACTTTCTGCTGAATGCAAGCTCCACCGATAATAACATCCCATTGATTCGGTTGGAAACGGAAAAAAAAGAAGAGAAGCTGAAAGTAAACTTTTTAAACATTCCTGATGTTAAAAAACCAACCGCGGGTTTTTATCCGCGAGTTAAACACCAGGATGAACCTGAAAGGAAAGTGGGATTCATGAAAGCGTATGAAGCCAAGGGAGTGCGATACTCGAGGAAATTGGGACAATGGCCGAAAAAATCAATCGTTCATATTCTGCGAGCGTTGAAATTGATGAAAACTCGTGATAAGAATAAAAGAAAGGCTGCAATAGACCGAGGTAAATTTTCAGGCGGTTTGATTGTACAAGAGTCATCTTGCTCGAGTGTTGATCATGATCTGACTGATCGGTCACTGGATTCACGGTCTGATGTTCCGCTGAGTGATAAGTCTAGTTCGACGTCTTCATGTTCGTACTCGAGTGTCAAGAAAAGATTGATCAAGAATTCGTTTGCTTTCCAAGAAAAAACCTCGGAAGTTATTGAAACTGTGAATAAGACAGTGCAGCTTTATAATTCGGGGATCGATGATCATGAGCCAATTAATAAGAGTGAGATCTGTCTGCAAAAAATACCGAAGATTGGAGGAATGTACCCGCGAAGAAAGAGCGATAAGTGTTTGGCATGTCTGCACCTTTCAGTCACTAAAAATCCAGCTTGTCTGGATGAGTTAGCGAATTTTAACGACCAAGTCAACAAACCAGCTTCCCCCACGTCTGAGGAGCTGATAATCGATGAACTGAGTCATATCCTGCGAAAAGATTTCTCGTTCTTTAGAGATGATTTTAATTCAGAGCGAACTAGCAATGTTGAGTGCTCGGATATTCAATCGGAATTATTTGAGGATAACAGAGCGGATGACAAGCCGGAAAGTTTCAGAATAAATTTATCAGTCTTGGAACCGAAGAACCGCGAACAAATTGAGAACTGCTCGTCATCAAATTTAACGGAATTCAAGAAACCGGAATTAGTTAACGACAAGAAAAGCGTTGTGTCTTCAAAATCTTACATGTCAACACTGTCGTTAACCTCAGATCGGTCAAAAACAACATCCGACATGGAGGACTCGGATCAAGCAGCAGATGAGGGTGGAATGGAGGAAGGAATTGGTGAATCAAAATCGGGATTACTGGCGCCCTGCCATGCGCCTTTGAATCTTCGACCCAGTCTTGAGCCTCTGAAAGCACTTCGCAGTAAGAAAGCACGCTCGATACAATCCCGAATGGCATCGCTTGAAAAGTCAACAAACATTGAGAGCGATGATAAAACCGAGGAAGAGGATATTCCGACAACCACTGCCAAAATTAACGACAACAATAAGACCGCCGAGGATAAAACCGCTTACAAGGGAAATGACAATCAGGCGAACCATGATTTTGCTACAATGGAGAATAATAAGTATCTGGGGGCAGATTACTGCGAAGAACCAGGAGAATTTGCAGACGTGATCGACAAATTCAAATCCAGATTCAAAGATGAATTCTTCAGGCGGCTGGTGATTAATCAAATCGAGGAAACCATTTGCGGGTCGAATTCTAGCTTAGAGATTTCTGTTGATGAGATTTTCGATAAGCTTAATGTGTCTGATGAAATGTTAGAACACGATCCCAGCGATTCTTTCCGAGTCTTCACGCCAATCATTGCCGATTCGGAGGTTCTTGAAATTTTTTTGGATCTGCTGCTAGAACGTACAGACAGAGGGCCCACTTTTGAGGAAATAATGAGTCATCTGTCGAGTGTCTTTGCGAAACGGTTGGAAAAACAGGGTCGAAAGACTAGGGAGACTTTGAGGGCCGAAAAAGCGACGAAGCGTCTGCTGGCACTGCTCGTTAACTCAAAACAGTATGTAGGTAATCGTAGTAAAACTTTTGACAATGACTTACCCTGTAAACAGCGAGCTCCCATAAACTTCCGACAGTTGAGACGAGTCCTTCCCGTTCAGTCGTATAACTTAATAGCACCCATCCTGGGAATCCCATCCTGGCACCCAAAGCACTGGACCTCAATAAAGGACGCGCGTAAACTCAAGATTGCCACGAAAACCTCGGCCAGCAAGGTTAAGAGCCAGCCTAGTGTCAGGTTTTCGCACCGCCAAGAATCTGAAATAGAATTTGATTTAGTGGTGAGTAGAGTAGAAAGAATTGAAAAATGTAAAGTTGTTTTTTTGTAATTGAAGGATTTTATAAGGTCCATCCACCTTCATTAAGGGAATCCCCGGTGGAGGATGACTTGGAGTCTCACAAGAAACAGATGAATCCATATGTTTCCTTTCTACTCAAGCCTAGGAGAAAGGTTTGATCAATTTTTTTATTTCATAGAAAAATTTTGATTATTAGTTATTAAGTATTGATTATTATTACTATGGGTATTGCTTGCATCTAGGCGGTGATTTGGCGACCTCTGACGGAAAGCGACCTCGAAGGATACGACCCCGACGCGACGCTCAATAAACGCGCGGGAAAAGTTACCGACAGTATCTGCGCTGAATTTTGCCAATGGCTGAGAAATCTCGGAGGTTTTGATACTACTGTTGATGAACAAGTGCTCAAGGATATGTTTGAAACTGATTTCACTGTAGATATCTCTAAGGTCATGCAGGTAAGTTGTGTGGTCGAAAATTTTCTTATTAGAATGGTCATTAATGTCTAAATCAAATTTTCCTTCAACTTAAAATGTAAATTTTTTTCCAAAAAAACGAATTAGAAGAAAATCTAACAAATATCAGTTGCTGTATTTTGATATCAGGCAGTCAAATTTTTTTTTCATTTTACTGAACATTTTCAAGAGTTTTATTTTAGAAAATTTTTTTCACAATAATTTTTCAGACAAAATAATTGGAAACTCTAATAAAGGTTAATCTGCAAACTTTCCTTGCAGATGTCGCAAAAAGAATTGCCTGTGGTACCATCAGCCGTCGCGCAGATTAGAAACTGCCCTGAAGCAGGGGAGCTGGAGAAAACGAGGTGGCATTTGGTGGGTGACGCTAAAGCAGAGACCAGAAAAACTAGACTCGTAGGGTTTGGATCTACATTACCAAGACACTTGAAGTACGTACCGCCTAATAATAAAGTGGAAGTCAACTGGTTAGTTTGCGAACACATTCCCCACGATTTGGAGTCCATGGAAACTGTCTGGAAGGGAATCACTCACCTGGACAGCGTCAAAGGATTCGTCAACTGGCTGAATACCAATTCAGAGGTTAATAAAAAATTTATTTATTCAAGTGAAATTAAATCAAATGAATTTATGTAAAAATTGATTTTTAGGTGAAACCTCTGGAAATTTTGGAATCGGAAATAAATTTCAAGCTCAATTAATAAATAAAAATCAATAATATAAAATTTTAATCTAAATTTAAAATGTTAAGATTAAGATTGAAATTCCAGTGTAACTATTTTTACTCGAAAATAAATTTTCTGCATTTTTTCTAATTAAAAAAGGAAATACTAAAAGAAAGTGTAGCGGAAGAGTGTTTGAATCAAGAGCATTTCTTAATTTTACAAATGAGGATAGCTGAGTTCACGCGTCGACAGCTCGCTTGTAACCAGGCTCTGGCTGTGACAGAGGCTGGGATTTCTGTCACCAGCAACAGCATCATAAGGATGCGATCATCGAAACGGTCTTATTTAAGATTCACCTCTGCTCCATTTCTCATCGTCTTAACAATCTTTTCAGCTCTAGCTTCCATTTATTTTTAAAAACTTACAATATATTATATTTTACATTACTTTTGCTTTTATTTAAAACGTCAATAACCTTTCTATCCCTTAAAAGTCGCGATACAATAAACTGTTCTTATAATTTAAAGCTTGCTTCATTAAATACCAATTCAATGATCTCTTATTGAATTCTCTCCATAAATTTTCAAATAA
Source organism: Cotesia congregata (assembly GCA_905319865.3). Taxonomy (NCBI): domain Eukaryota; kingdom Metazoa; phylum Arthropoda; class Insecta; order Hymenoptera; family Braconidae; genus Cotesia; species Cotesia congregata. The sequence goes on from CAJNRD030001123.1 coordinate 20,021,523, forward strand.
ACAATTTATTTATCACAAGAAATGTAGAAGCGTTAAATAGTGATAAAATTATCCTCGCATACTGTCAAGCTAAATAATTAAGTCTCACTGACTTGTCCAAGTGTCATATCAACGTCGACGTGTAGAAGTGTAACTACAAGTTTTACCATAGATTTTCACCATCAGTGAGTTTTCCGTCAGCCGAGTTACTTTTTTCTTCTTCTCTTTATTATTTTCAGCTCTTCTATTTTTGTTTAGACTTGAACTTTTGTTTTTATTTTTCACCGCGCGGCCACCTCTTACATACTTTTTGTTCTTGCAGTAACTACAGTGACTGCCTCCGCTGGCCTAAGAGTAACGGATTACTTTTTACTCACTTTCATACCAACGTGAAAAACATAATCGAGCTGAAAATAATAAAAAAAAATTGGAAAGTAAAAAACCTGGAGGTTTTCAATTTTTATACTGGGTAGTAAAATCTCCGACTTAGTAAATTTATCCGTCGAATATCGAGTTTTCAAGCCGATACACATAGCTTTTAAGAAAGTGCTGTAAAGCCAATCCGCGAAATTAATTTCCTTGCTTCCTCGTGTTTATATTGTACAGAGCTGATTAAATTGCTGAGAGCTGCAACAGGTTCTGCGGAATTCAATGTTCGATACTAACCAGATGGAAAAAATACAGAAATATACTGTGTGCTACAACTTTTATTTAATACGAGTTATTGACCCAAGGTAAAAATCTTTTGAGCTTAGGGACAGAAAATTCAAGACAAAAAATTCTTGAAACATACTGCGGATTATCAAAATAACTATTGTTTTCAAATAGTTCTCTTGAATTAGAATAGTTTTTCTATTCACCTATTTTTGTTATCTACTAAAAATTCAAATTACGCGCTGTACGCGCGCACTCTAACTTCGGTTCAATCATCAATTTTATATTATAGTATTCGATAAATTTTTACTATTACATTGATTTTATTAATTCTAAAAATTGTTGGTTGTCTTGAAAAGTAGTTTTTTGAAATATTGTAATTTTAATTATGTCCCACGTTTTCAAAAGTGAAGCTCCGAACCTCCATCTGCCATTAATTTCAATCTCGCTCTCTCTTGCTGGGACAACTGTAAATTATTATTAAGGAAGTCCACGCGTACGTGAGGTAAATGTGATGTAATATTCTTCATTTGACAAATGGAATTAACGTGATTAATTATTCGACGATTTTTCTCACATGAAAGTAGTAAATTTTATTCATAGCAACAAAATTATTATCGGCATTGATAATTAAATCGTTAATTTGGAAAAAAATGATCAATCATAAAATGAAAATGATCTTTATATCTATAAATGTACGGCACAATAGTAAATAGGATTCTCCAGAAGTAGTGGCTCTTATTGTAACCATAATGACGGGCGATAGAGATAACCAAATGTACATAGATACTTTTTGTTAGGTGCAGAGTAATGCCAGTGCACATCCTCAATCCGCTTTGCGTTGCTGCCACTTCGACTTCCACATCCGGTCTAACCCGGAAAGCCGCTCCCGTGTACACACATCTGACTGCTACTATACTACACAACTAAATCCATTCATTCTATTCCATTCGTTAGCTAGGCTCTCTGATTTATTGTAAGCTACACACAACACAACAACAAACTACTCAACTCTCAGTTGCCGGATAATGCGCATTTACAGATTACATTGCTCAGAGTGAACAAATAAAATAAACCCCGAATGGGACCAGAATGGCCGAGTAGACCCACTGGCTTGCGATCCTACAGGCGCGGCCAATCAGTCTCACGGTGAACTTTGTCATCGTCACTTTTGCGATCTACTAGTTCAACCGAATTTACTAAATCAATCGACCTTTGGTTACATTGTTGTTTCAATTATTTGGTGAACACTATTTCTCATGTGTTAGTTTCATAGAAAATTTTTAAATCAAAATTCTAAGTGAAATATTTAATTAGAAGTGACTAATTTAAAGTGTCGAAGAAAAAATTCTGTAATGAAAACTATTTTGGTTAGAAAAATTATTTTTCCAAGTATGAAATTATTTTAAAGACAATTTTGTATTTAATAGTCTTATTTTGAGAATTTTTCCTCGTCTTGAATTTCAACTTCTTGGTTTAGAAATCTTTATATAAGATCGATAAGTATTTTTGATGTAAAAAATTCTTTAGCTCGAAAATTAAATATGACTTTTTTTTTTTTAATTTTAGATTTTTGGATAAAAAAAAATTTCTCATTTAAAATACTAAAAAAATCTCCTGAAAAATGAAAATGTGACTTGAATATTCAAGAATTTTTTTTTTTGCTTTATTGTAATTTTTTTATCTAAGAATTTGATTTATAAATTCAAGAATAAATTTCTTGAAATTAAAAAAAAAAATATTTTCCTGAATAAAGTAGTTTTTTTCAGTGCAATAATAGCAATAATATACATCTGCATAATCGGTGAGTAGTGAGTTTCCCTCTTTTCGCGAAGTAACATCAGTAAATGTGTAAAGAATAATGATAAAGGAAAGCAAGTTCATTTCGGCGAATAATTTCTTGTAACTTAACCCTTTGAGTTGGTGGAAAAGGTTCCGGGCGTGGATAGGAGCGAAGAGTAGTAGGAAATTAAATGAAATGAAAACGGTTATGTGTAAAACGAGAAACAGAGACAAAGAAGACGGTGGAGGAAAAGAGAGTGAGAAGAATAATATAAGTGAATGGAACAGAAATGAGGTACATACTTGTGAGTTGTCGGTTAGTTAGAGCGACAAACGTTCGGCGCACGCGACTCGATCGCATGTGACCGCAACCCCCTGTGGCGAAATCGCACGGGCAATTAGACAAACGGACGGGCGCCAAGTGGTGCACTTTCGCTCAGTTAAGCACCCTCATCGCGATGCTTTCATTGTGCTTTTTATAACCTTTTTTTAACGTTTATTCGTGTACGCCGTACGGTGTCCGAGTAAAGGGAATCGTCGGGGCTAAAACAAAACAATTTGTTTGGTGTTTCGTGTAATTTTACCGGCAATTCCCGTTCTCTGGTGAATCATACTCATTATCTCTGTATTTTCTTACGGGTGTCCTGTAAGTATCATTTAATATTGCGAATAGTAATCAATTGATAATAATTAATATAACAATTAATTTATGATATTTATTATTTAAATGTTTCAATTTAATAATTATACAGAAAAAGTAGCATTTAAAACTGTAATAAAAATTTTGTAAGTGTCGAAAAAGTTTAAATATAATAATTAATAATTCCAACTTCAATCTTTATTATTTTGTATGTAAAAAATTATCGTATAACTTATAAAAAATATTTTAAAAAATTATTAAATTTTTGTAGTCAGAATTTTTCGATTTTATCGTAGCCAACGTCAAGATTTACCGAGTGAAATAATAAATTTTAAACGCAACGATAAAAAAAAATATAATTATTGACTTAACGCTTTTTTCAATATTAAATTATAAATGTTGGCTTTTATACTTTTTGACATAATGTTTAGTAATATTTAATCAAAATCTGAATAAATTTTACTATTAAATTTTCTGTGTACTATTAATAAAATAGAATAAATAAATATCACCGAATTAATGGCTTACGTTAATTATTTTGAGAGGTGAATGATGGGACGAATGAAGAGGGAATTTTTGGTGGTTTACTCTGGAGCGATGGAGATATAACGGGGGATAAAAAGTGGTACATATGTAAAGAAAGTAAAGAACGGGGATGAGAGCACATATGTACGAAAGAAGGAGAAAGAGGAGGAGGAGGAGGTAGCTGGTGCAGATACGCAGGTAAAAGCTGGCTTTTACTGGGGATATGTACGGCAGAGGCAGATGTATGTGCGGGAACGTGTTGGAATATGTAATTTACACAGTACAGGTAGACGACGCGGTCAAAGGATTTACTTTGCCTGCGAGTTTCCGAGTTGAGTTTAAAGGAGAAAGGAGACGAACGCAAAAGAGCTCTTACATTTCAACACTCAGAAAGGCTTCGCTCAATCCCTCGGTGACACTGAAAGTACTAGTACCAGTACTAGTTGTTTGACTAGTGAAATAGCTCCTCCACAATACTATCATAGATTCATAGCCGTTTCAGTGGAATAGCTTGTCTGTTTGCTGAAAAACTTTCGCTCCTGAAATAACTACCCTTTAAATTGTATTTTTTTAAGCTCTTCAACGTTCTTCTAATTTTTCTGTTTTCAAGTTCGCGGATGTCTTTTATTGGTAAAAATAAGTTATGTGAGGTCAGACATTCATTCGTGGTCATGTTTCAACTTAAATGATCAAGTGTGGACTTATTTGTTCGTATGATTGCTGTAAAATTTCTTAGTAGATTATAAATAATTTTCATTAATTAATAAAATAATAATCATCAATTGCTATTGATATAGACATAAGATTTCTTATGACATATAAGGTTGAATATGATCATTTCTAGTGTCATAAATGATGTCACATACGTTCTTTTAATAGTTACAACGATCATATATATTTCGACATGGCCAAAAATGACTGTATGCTGATAAAATTAGAGTGACTTTTAGTTAATAAATTAATGTCTTGAGATTTTAATAAAAATCAGTCAATAATTCTATCCCTTAATAAATAGAACTAACAACTTTGCAGTCACTATGTGACTGCCGTGACTTGTGAACTATAAATAAATAAAATTTTGATTTATTAAATAATGACTTTTGTTAAATTGCACTGTACATTTTTTGAGCTTATATCTTTAAAAATGTCAATAGTTTAGGAGATACAAGGTCATTTCTTTATTATGTTAAATTTCACTGTACTTTTTTAACTATTGAAGTTTCTAAAGATATAAGCTTATTCCGATGTTACACTCATCAAGAGCTTTCATTTAAGTACCCACATGCATTTTGATATATTTTTCATACATACATATATAAAATATATATAAATATATAAAAAATTGATGTAGGTACTTAAATGAAAGGTCTTGATGAGTGTAACATCGGGATGAGCTTATATCTTTAAAAATGTCAATAGTTCACGAGATACAAGGCCATTTCTTAATTATGTATTTAGAGATAGAGCATTTTCGAATGCAGCCTAAATACTGATCATCATAAATTAACTATTGATGAGAATAATATGAAACCTTGAAAAGGCACAAATTCAAGTCAAGATTTTTCCAATGATACCAAATTTAACCATAAAAACCCATTTTATCATATAAATACACTGACCAAAAAATTTTGCTTATTCTCTTAATAATATAGATTAATATTAATTTTCCTAAAATTCTATCCTCATACAGAGAGTTACAGTGTAAAGCTCTCAATATCCAATAAAATAAAAAAAATAACAATCTTAGAATCGAGACAGGAATAATCGCGATTTGAATAGTCATTATAGCCTGTCATTTCCAAAGAAGATCAGGAGCAAGCTGATATATCCTCGGATATGTATATCAAGACGCGGAGGGGATTCACGAGCCTTCCAAGTAGGTACCCGAGCACTGCACGGGCTTATGTAGGCCCCAACACAGTTGGGGTTGCTCTCTGGTTAAGATGGAAATTGAATTCCCCTCCTGTCATTCCTCATCAACCCTCTAGCCTCTAGTTCTCTTGTCTCCTCGGTCTCAGTCTCTCTGTCAGACTTTTGCCATACCGGCAACACACCAGTACACACGTCATTGCTCTGATCTCGCTCTCTGATGGTTGTTATAAACCGCCGCCTTTCTGATCATTCTGACAGAACTGGGAATTTAAGCAAACAACTGACATTCACCAGCTACACTGTTAGGCAACCCACCGCTAGTTTCTCAGTTACTATCGCTCCGGAACTGCAACTGCTACTATACTACTCCATTTACAACTTTAGCTCCTCGATGTCCAAATAGTCGCGTCTGGATTTGGGTCAACGCCTTGTTCAACATTCATTTCGTACCCTTCTATTCAAACAAACTGCTATACCCTTTGTGTTCCTCTTTAGTTGGAATAATTTTTTATTTCATTCATAAAACTCATCAGTTATTTTTAATTTATATTTATTTTTAAGTTAAATTAACTAAAATCGTGATTATGGAAATGAATTTTTTAATACATTTTAATTAATAATTAATTTCAATTTATTAATGGAAAAAATTTTCTTTCAACTTTTTAATGGAAAAATTTTCTTAATCTATTAAATTAATTTTTTTCATGGAAAAATTTTCCAGAGCAAAATAAAATAAATTTATTTTTTAATGAAAAAATTTTTTATTGATTTTTTTTTATTATAAAAAATATTTCCCTTAAAAAATAAAATTACATTAATTAAATAAAAGTAAATTTTCATCAACTCTAAAATAATAAAAATTTTTTTCCGACCCAATTCTCATTTCCGTTCCCGTCCTCAAATTCATTTTATCAAAAATAAAATAGTTTTGATATCCCATTAAATAGTAGACAACTTTTAAAGTTGTAATTTGTATTTTATTTGGTGTTATCATTTTTTCAGGTCCCGACAAGTGCCGAGGGAGGAGAATCCCTTCGGCGAGATGTACGAAAGAGGGTGTTGAGAAAAAAAAGTGGAGAAGGGCGAGGGGAAGGGGTGGACAAAGTACAAGTACAAAGTTGGTACCTAGAGTGTAGTATAGAGTTTAGGATGGTAGCGTGAGTGGGTGCCGGAGGCAACCCAAGGCGAGAGGGGAGTAATTGCGTGTCGGGGCTGACTTATAGCGTCTAAATCAGTGTCATCCAACCCTGTCTATTCGCTATCGTTCGCGTGAACGAGAGACTGCTGCTCTCTGCCTCCGGGCTCCAGGCGCTCGCTCTTTACTCGGGTGATACTCCCGAGATCTCCGATCTAAAATCTCAGAATATTTATTGTCAATACAACGTCATTCATCAATATTTCGATCAAAACTTTTTTTACTCATCCACCCATCCTATCGTCTACCCATCATCTCTAAATGAATAGCTTTCTCCAACGCTCATACATTTATTTAAGCACTTTTATGTCTTATTGACTTTTCCGCTTGTAATTGGGTTGATTACTATTTTTTTTTTTTTTTATTATTGATCATTCATTAAGTAATTTAATTCATATAATAATTTAGATTAATAGCAGCATTGATATTTTTTTTTCATTCCATCATTGGAAAATTTTTCATTTCAATATTTTATCGAGATTTTCCATTCATAATACTTGAACAACATATTATTACACATTTTAATTTGACAAGAAAAAAAAATCAATATTAAAATCATAAAAATAATTATATAAAATGAAAAAAAATTGATAATTTTTCAATTTGTTTTGTAATGGATGAAAAACAATTAAAGATCACAATATTGATATGTACAGATGTGTCTAATGATTTTGAAAATTTTTTATTTTTTCAAAAAAATTATTAAAAGAAAATTTTAAAAATATTCTACATGTAAAAATTTCCAACAATAAATCTTGGACAAAAAAAGCATAAAAATTTCATAGGAAATGTTTTTGAAAATTTTCAAATCCACTTTTTCACGAGTTTAAATTTATCAAAAAAAAATTCATTATTAATAATCGATACTTATAAGACCATGATTTAAATTGAACGGAAATGTTAATGAAAAGATCCAAAAACTGACTTTGAAACCAAAATTTTGGAAAAATAAGCATACATATATTTATATTTACTCAGTAAGTAAAGAGAATTCTAATGCACTCAATCATCAAGTAGAGAGCGGAAGAGAAAACAGCGTGGGAAGTACATCTGAAGCAATGAGTTTGAGATTCGAATGCAAAGCGTTCAATCGAAACCCCTTGGGGTAAAACAGCAATGCTATAACCAAAATTGGTTACATTTGTGTCTCTACTTGCACCTCCACATCTTTATATACCTATAAGTGTGTATTTGCATCCACACATATTTATGTGTTATATGTGTTGGATAGATAGAGAATACACACGATGTAAACCGTTGACGCCAGAATGATCGTTACGAAGGTCATAGGAGGAAATGCGCCCATCATTATCCAAAGTTTCGATTGCAGAACCCTTGTACTGATACTGATACTAATACTACTCCAGGAAACGATTACCTGTATTGTTAAGTGACTTCCTCGAGTAATCCCATTACAGTTTACTAAAATGCGTTGTTTGTGTTTTCAAAAAACTATGGTACCGATAAATTATACACAAAACTAGATCCTACTGAAAAAAAATTAAATTAATTTAAGAGAAAAATTTTTGAACCAAGTAAAATTTACTAAGATAAATTTCTTAGTTAATAAATTTTTTAATATAATTATATTAAAGCTTTATTATTAATATATAATTTATTAATGTAATTATATTATTAAGCTTCATTGTCTTGATTTCAATCAAGACAATAAAGCTTTTTAAAATAATTTATTTAGTTCAAGAATTTTTATTAATTAAGAATCAAGTTAATTTTTTTTTAGAGTGGAATAATTTACGATTTTATAAAAAATAAAGCTAGTTTCTATTTATAATGGTAAATATTGCTGTAAATATTTTCTTTTAACCGTGTATCGGTGACTCTTATTAATTTCGGTTCAGTTGGCGCAATCGCTTATCGGAATAAAACTAAATAAATATTTAGCGCTTAACCCGTTGATACTCCTATTGCGGTTTAAATAAAATGAAATGAAGCACAAAAGAAAGTATGAAGAAAGGAAAAGCGATTTAATCTGTAGAATGAAATCTCGTTGGATGAGAACTGCAAAGAAAGCCGATATAGAGTAAAAGAGAGAGAGAGAGAAATTTCAAAGTTTCTTTCGGCTAGCAGAAGAGAATCCGAGAATTAAAAGAGACTGCTGCTAGTGGAGGTGCTCCTGTATCTTTTGGGTGTGTGAAAGAAAAAATAAAGCTAAAATAAAAGGAAGTGATGAAAGAGATAAGAATGGAAACTCAAGAGCAGACGGAGAGACCAGAGCTTCGACGGTAAATAAAAAAAGTGAAAAGAGTAAAATGTAAATATAAATACGCGGATTTCGAGAAGAAATTCGCGGCTTACTGTTATCGTCGATGTTTATTATTAGCCAGAAGCAAAACTTTCGGGGTAATCATGAATATCAAGCTTTTCTCATTTCAGATAACTATTTTTTTATCTAAAAAATCCTAAGGCAATTAAAACTTTATTCTCATACAGTTATCAATTCTTTTTAATTATTTATTGCTTTTTATAACTTTTAATTATAAACATTTCATTTTCGCTCCATTGTCTTCGGATAATGTTATTAAACAATAATTATATTTTTTGTGTTTATTTAGAAAGTTTTGTGTTGAGAGTTGAGAGAGTTGTCTTAATTCTTATCGAAAAAATTGATATTGTTTATCCGAATATTTTTTTTATTTTAAAAATAAATTTGAGAGTATTTATTTTATCTAAAAAAATATTTAACAGTTTCAAGCTATGGAATTATGAATTGTTTATGTAGCACACACATAATATGCTGGTCAAATCATGAGGGACATATTAAATATTAATAATTAATAATGAAAATTTATTTATAAATTACAAAATGTTGTATGAATTTAGTTACTTTTCATAATTATATCCGAATAATAATTAACAAATTCTCATAACTTTAACAGTATAAATGGGATAAAAATCCGGCGATGAATTTTAATGAAACGTAATGTCATTTAGTCTGCATGTAAAGATTGAAAATATTTAAAACAGGGGAGAAAAATATTTAAATGGAGTTTCTGGAGTAAAAAAAAGTTGGTATGAAAAAGAAATAATTCATTGAAGGTAATCCGAAAGGTAACGATCGAGTGAGGACAGCCAGTAAAGAGTGAAGCAGGGAACTAAAAAACCGGAGCTTAAATTCCTTACGGCGGCGTAAAGGGTAATTACGTGTAATTTATATTACTTGGTATTGACATGGAAATCGTTTTCACAGTCCGTATGCGGCGCATCACCAGACTCCAGACTCCAGACGAATAGCAGAAATGTAGAGTAGCTTCGCTCAACAATTCTCGATCTCCATCAGCTTCCTCCATTCACGTCGGCTCCTCATTTTCACTTACTTTTTAAGCATTCTGATTCTGATCTATTGACTCTGCCCAATGCTCACTACTCACCACTCAGTTCTCAGTTCTCTCGACCTCACCGTTGTTTTGTCCATCGCCATTTCAGTAATCGTTACATCTCTAGTTCAGTTCTGTCGACTATAAATCACCAGTCATTTTATTCAACTTCTCTCGTCCAATTTTTTTTTTTTCATGATTTTTTACTAAAAAAATTTATTATTATTATTTTTTCTAACACAAACTCTATTTTATTTAAATTTAAACTTCAGCTATTAGATTAAAAAAAAAAGCTTGACAAAATAACTGAAGCAGATAAAATCTTTGATCGAATTTAGTCTTTGTATTTCGTAGCTCGAGTTAACCTGTTCGCTAGGGAAAATATTAGACTCGAAAATCTATGCCAATGTCTATAGATATAAATAACAAGGATATATATCTATATAATCGACAATATACAATATTATATATAATATATAATATTGAAACTACGGTGATCATAGGTTGTTAACACGATACAGCGGATTTAGGTACGGGTGGATTGTCCACCGGTTTCCCAAGTCTTTTGATGTCAACTAAAATACCGATAGCCAAAACAACGGGGCCAAAGCAAACCTGTTCAAAGTGATTGCGAACACGTTCTACCTCTTGTACTTTCTTTGGCTGACTCGCTCGCTCATTCACTGGCTGACTCACTCGCTCCCGTGGCTTATTTTTTCAGTTTGCATCTTCCTCAAACGCAAGCCAAAGCCACCTTCAAAGTGCCGGGATGACCCTCTGTCTTCACTTCCAAGTTCCGGGATCCTCTCTGTCTTTCTGTCCACCTGTCTCTGTCTGCCGGAGGCTGACGCGCGACTCAATGCATACCTCAATGACCAATTATCCCAGTGTCTTTGCCGATGTCTACTCACCCACAAAACTGTAACTATTTAAGAGGAAAGGGTCTGCCGGGCGTCGGTTCTCCGTTCTCGGCGTTAGGAAAAAATACTCGCTCAAAAAGGAACAAGGAAAACGTTATGTGTACTAAACCCTTGCCTTGTTTAATTTTATTATTTAGTTTTTTACTTTTTTTTTAAGCGACTGCTCTTTTTTTCTGAAGCCTCGGCCCCAACTACCGCCGTTTTTTTCTGTGTCAATTTTATTCGCGCTCGGACGGCGACGTTTGTGGACGAATGCTCTCGATTTACTTGTGCTGTGCTCGGCTGCCATACGGACCGGTTACTTCCACAAAATGTGCTCACCGGTAGGTGTTTAGATAACACAGATAACTATTCTATTCAAAATCAATACTCAAAGCTACATATTTATTTTGAATACTCCCGTTGAATTACATTCTTTTTTTTATTTGACTATTTTTTTTCTCTTCACTCAACACAAACTGGTCAGTGTCTGAAGTGAAGTTAAAAAAAATTCCTTAAAATTTAAACGAGTTTTCACATTAGTTTTTAAAAAAGTTGGAATAATTGAAAATAGTCGAGATTAATTGACACGTCCGCTTGAATTATAAATTGTAAGATATTAAAGTTTAAAGAAGTCATTTTTCTGTATAAAAAAAAAAAAAACTTCCAACAGTGTGATTACAATTATTTAATTTTTCAAATTATAATTAGACTTTATACTACCTTATAATTATAACAAGGAGATATAACTATCAATTTTAATCCGATTAGCAGTTCATATTATATAAGAGCCAACTGCAATTTCTATCTTTAGTGGGATTCTTGAATGAATTTGTACTTAATCTCTAATGAGACAACATTAATAGAGATAATAATAATAAATTATTAATAATAAATATATAAAGCATCAATTACTCATTCAACTAAAGATCTTCAATAATAATTCTAAAAGATTTCTTAATAGTTAGGAAATTATTTCTTAATGATCATTATTAAAAAAATATTTCTTACTATTTAATAAATCATAACTAAGAAATTAAATTATTAAAGTCTTATTTGTTAGCATTAAAGCTATTTATTTTATATGAAGACCTTATTTTATTTTAATAAACATTTCTAATTACTAAAAAATATTTTTTATTCCCAAAAAAAATTTTTTAAATCAAATTATTGTTAATATTTATCTTGTATTTAAATTTCTCAATAATAAAAATATTAAGACCAATAAATTTTAAAGATTAAATCCAGAACTCAAAATTAAATACTGTAAATAAATTATAAATATGTGAGTATCAAAAGTGGCGTCACGTCATGCCCAAGAGCCTGGGTCAGATTGCAGTAATTCCAAATTGGTTTTGGACAAACGTTCTCAGGATCCACGGCATCCGTCCGCCACAAGGATCACCAATCCCGGCTGGATACCCGGCTTAATTCCATCGTAATTACGCGCCAGTACTGAGGCTTAGCTGATCCTTATTTATATAACCAACCTCTTACTCATATACATATATATTACATATATATCTAAACATGTATGCATCTATTTGTATTTGTATTTATACACAAACAGAGAGGTGGTTGTAAACGTGCTTTCCTCAACTTTTACCCACATAATAGTGCGGTGCAAGATTGCAAAGCCCGGAGCTCAGATGATTTTAATTTATTTAATTATTCATCGGCGTCTCAATTCAAATATTACATTTTTCCTCGTCTATTAAAACCATAATTTTTAAAATAAAAATTAAAATAATTACATAAACAACCGCGTGAGTAATCCAGCGATGTTTCAATGTAACACAAATGAATAATAACATTTGTATTTTTTTGTTTTACCATAAATGTTAATAATAAATTTAAATTTGAATACCAAATTATTCCGGAAAAATGTGCACCGCTTTTATAATTAATCTTAATCAGAATTTTAATCCTGGTAATGGTGGAAAATGAATACCTTTGCAATGGTTTTCGGAGAAAGTAGTCCAGCTCGAGCTTTAATCAGACATTTAATTATAATTTTTTTTATCTGAATAAATATTATCTTTAAGGGAAGGGATTGAAAGACTTGTCAATGGATGATGAGATCCACCATCGTGTCAATAAAATCCTCAATCAATCTGGTTTCCGTAAATTCTCAGGAGTCTTACTGAGTGGAGGCACTTGGGCAAACTATTGACAAGGGTAGAAAAATTCCTAAAGTAGATACTTGAGCTTTGATTACCATCAGTAAGAAGAACTTTATCGACTATTTTTACTTCTTTTTTGGTCTATATAATATAAATGCCGGGCAATGATTTTACGGTACTACTTTCGCGCCTTCGATAATATACGTCAATTGTCAATTTATTTTAGTTTTTTTCATTAAAAACTTTAGTATTTATCTCACTAATAGAGAACTGAGTACTCGGGGAATTAACGACTGAGAAAACTTTGAGTAGCTTATTTATTGACTTAGATGATAAATAATAATTCATAAACACGTGCCGGAAAATTAGAGACGAAAGTTATGACTGATATATTAAAAATTAGCTTTAATTTTTTTTTTTTAAATAAAAAATAAAATAATTATTTTTATTATTTGAGGCTTAAGAAAAAAATAAAAGTTACATATGTAGAAAAAGTATCTTTGACCCCAAATAAGTGAGTGAATAAAAATCCTGAGCAATATAATATTGGCGCGATAAAAATAACCGAATAAAATAAAAAAGTAAAAAAATAGTAAACGAGGTTTTATACATCGTTATTCAATTTCTCTTTGTCGAGAGTAAAATGTCATTAACGGTTGGATAGTCAGTCCAATCAGCAGGACCAAATTTCAAATATCCATTGGTGTATGGTTTAATTTAACCGAGGCGTCTTTTATTGTCTGTAGTGTTGTTGTCGTGTGTGCTATTCTAAACAACCCGACGCGCGCAATATCCACCGCAGCGCTTGCGTCAATTTATTGCCCCCGAAAAGTACGGCTAAACAACATCGCACATAACATATCCCACGTACCGATACGATACCTAACCGTTGCCTTTACTTCAATCTTCCGCTGAAGGAAGACTACATTTAACTCATCTTCGTTTTCCGGTTCTCGTGTTACATTTAAAAAAATTCCCTCATCGCAATTTTTTTTTTATCGATATTAAAACTTTTTAAAATTTTTTTTTTAAGTGGCCAAAATTTTTAAATGTGCTCAAAAAATTTTTTAAAAAATAATAATAGTATTTATTAAAATAAAGGTAAAAAAAATACAACAAAAGATGTGGAAAAAATGAGTGGGAAGAAAAAGAGAAGCTGATAAAGGAGGAAGAGGAGGAGGAAAAGAGGGGGGTAATAAAGGGGGGCAAAGTAGAGACATAAAGTAGACGAAAGGGAGAAAAAAGTGTTGTGAAAAAGAGTAGGGTGAGAAGTAAAAGACAGGCGTCGAGGGTTAGTTGCGCAAGAGAAAGGAACTAGTTGTAGCGGTAGAAGTAGAAGTAGTAGTAGTAGTAGTAGTAGTGGACGGGCGCACAAGCGAGAACAAGACGGAGATGGAGACACGGGACGGGTAGTAGGGACGCTACCCTGAAAGAGACGAGAGCGGCATCCAATGGGACCAGGGCATAAGAGGGTTGACGGTGGCCCAGGGTGATCCTAGTCACACAGTCGCGCGCCAAACTCGCAGCCCGGCACGTCTTCTCCTATCGGACTTTTCTCATCCGAAGTACTCTCTGCTCTACTGTACTAGTACTTGTACTTGCAGTCTTACTCATACTTCTCATAGTCATACTGATAGTCAACTAAGTGAGACTTAATCTCTCGCTAACAAGCTTCCGTAGAGGGAATTTAACTACCGGCTACGTACTACATACTACCGTGTTACCGTTCAGTTCTACGTCACTGGTTTCCGTGCTCAAGACTTAAAGGCTCAGGTCAGTTTTTAATTATATATATTTTAAATCCTTATTGTTATTATCATTGTTGTTTTTTGTATTTGTATTATTATTTTTTTATTTTTATTATGGACTTTATTAAATGCCAGCCAAGTTTGAAATAACTTTTGTAATTGTAACTTGTTGAGTCACGTGTTCTTCATTTAATAACTTCAACTTGCTCGCTTAACTTGGATCCTACTTTACAAAGGATTGAATTTCAATAACCCGCTTCCATCGATAGTTTCGCGGGGTTTCCGGAATAATTCATGTAATAACACTTCGAGTGGTTTAAACTTGAATTTCCTGTTAATAACACATCGACGATCAACTTTTAAATTAACGTTCCTCTGATATTATTTACTTTTCATTCACTCAGTGTAAATTATTTTAGAAGGTGAATATTAAATTGTCAATAAGTAAAATTCAATTTAATCTTACTTTAATTAATATGGAAAAATTAGGCAGTTGATTATTATCGATTTTATAAACAAAAAATATCAATTATCTACTAGGTAAAAATGTCACCGGTCTGGTGTAAACAATTTCGTGTTTTATTTATACAATCATAAGCCCAAAATTTTGTTTTGGACACTTTCTTTTTTATTAACGAAATTGATAAATAATAATTCTTATAACTTTAAAAATTTATAATATTTTGACTTAAAAATAATTTAGTTTACAATTTTATAATATGTTAAAAATTTCAACTATAAAAAAGTAACCAAAAAAAAATTTTTATTTAAAAATTTTGAAAATTATAAGAGCATAAAATTTTGAAACTCAATAAAATACCTCACTTTCTATTTTTAGTACATTTCGTCAATTATTATTAAAGTAATTTGATTTTTAAGGAATATAAATTCAAAATTTTAACTCAAAAAATACCAACAAAATTTAATTTCAAATTTTAAAAATTATATTTTGAATCTTTTCAAAATACCTCAATTTTTTATTTATTATTTTTCTATTTAATTGTAAATAATAATTATCGTGAAAACGGCGTTCAAGGCATCTAAATGTCAGTAGAGTAAGTAATTTAATAAAACAATAATTAGTTACTAGCTCTCTGGAGATTGAATGTCAGTTACTTTAAATGTGATAAACGCTAATGCTTGTTAGTACACTAATTGATTATCACGAGAATATAGAGTCGGCTGTGTAGCAAACGATGGCGGATTCCTTTGCATCCCCCTCGCTCCTAATTCAAATCCATCCGTGCCAGTGTATTTGTATAACTATTTGTATTTGTATGACTATACTATATATACTGCACTATACTGTTTCCCGGGAAATATTCTCGTTATTATACTCACTAATTTCGTAATTAATAGATAAGAGCGGCGGAGTTTATATTGCGACTCTATTCCGAGTTCCGAGGCTGAAGCTCAAGAAAATCGTGAACGGAAAAATAACCGCAAGCCAAAGGACTCGAGTTTAAAAATGACTCGGTGCGAAAGCAGATGGGGGGAGAAGCGATGAAAAAAGTATACAGTTAAAGACGGTTAACAAGATGAGGATAAAGGAAATAAAAATGAGAAGAAGGAAAAGGACAGAGAGAGAAAATTCCCGGCGGCAGTTGAAGCAATTGGTGCTTATTTAAAAATCCCATCAAGGACGCACGCGAAATGACCCAGCCATCTCTCTGTCATCTTTTTCCTCCTTTAACTTTCTCTCGACTGAGAAATTAATGTAAAAACGAAATAATAATAATCACAATAATAATAATAATAATAATAATAATAATAATAAAATATAAGAAAAAAAGATAGAGGATTGTCTGATTGGATTGTAAGCTCAATTTACGCTACCGTCGATTCTCCGTTCTTTTCAGAATCCTTACCAGAAGACGGATACTCTGAGAAACTGGAACACATCTCTACTCACTCTATATCTAGCCAGGCATTGGACTCTGTCGCGTCCACCTTGTTCTCCTGTTAACTTTTTTTGCATTATATTTTATTTTATTTTATTTATTTCGGAAATTCAATTTTTCATAGTCGGATTACGAATGTCACAATAAAATCCATTGGATATTTTCCTGCATTTTCTTTGGTAAAACCTGACAACTATTTTTTTATTTAGACTAAATTTTACCTTTAACATACATTTGAAACAAATGTATTTCTATTCATGTTCAATTCTCAGTGTTCAACGTTCGTATCATATATAGAATTGGACGTGAAAGGTAGAAGGACTGGACACGGAGATTAATTGGATGGTAATTAGATTTAATTTAAGTAGATTTATTAATGCATTCTATGGTTCTCTGTGCCTGATATAATTTTTGATCAATTGAAAATGTTGGAAAAAGAATAAAAAATTAATTACGTTTTAGAGATTTACGCATACATCATAAATCGGAGCTGGACGCGAGTTGATACGAAGAGTGTGTGTCATAACGAACTGATTGTTCGTCGGGAGATTTTATTCGCTAGAAATCATATTTGATTCGGATTTTATTCTCACGAGAAACCTATCACACGCTACCAGAAATACGACAGATTTATATATGTATATAGATATATATATATATGGTTATCAAAAACACTCACGTGCAAGTAAGCTTTACAATTATAAAATTTGGCTTTGCAAAAATTAACAACAATCAACTTCGTTTAAAGTTCCTCACTTAATTTTTAAGAATTTAATAAAGCGCTTTACTATTATCAAAATTTTTTTTATTTTCTATATGATCAAAAAAAAAGTCTAAAATATTTTTTAGAATAAGTTTAAATTAGAAAAAATTTTTTTCTAACTACTTTACACCACGAAAGTTGTTCTGGAATGAAGAATATAAAATTCTTAATGAAAATATAAAAATTAATTTCAAAATTTAATTCCTAAATTTCAAGCTCTAAAATTAATCAAAAAACAACCAACCAAATTCATGAAAAAAAAAATTTATTTTTGTTTTTATTGTAATTCCATCGCAATGATAATGTTCCATGCAACTAATTTATGGAAATTGAAACTCCCAGTGCATAAAATACTATTTTTTTTTTGCATAACAAAGTTCAACCAGCGAGCGAAAAAATTTTCGGTAAGCTCGATATTCCATAAAAGTTTTTAGTATGTGTACAGTTAATAATGAGCATGAGTATAGATGATGGACGAGTATGAGTGTGCTCGGAAGCAAATAATTAAACAGTATGCGGTAAATAAATATTGTTCAGAAGAATAACTTGTTTGGGTATTAAATTAGGATGTAATACCGCGAATTGTAATCACGAGCCCGCGAATTCCGGGCGGTGAGACTTGGCAAGTTTCAGTGGGGTGAGCCTAGTCGTGGGCAGTTAAAAAACTAAACAATTTCCACAAAAACAGGATATCGACGCTTGATAGCGAACCTCGTAATAAAATTTCCTCATTAAATATCTATTTTTATGGTTTGGAGAAAGAGAAGGAAAATGAGAAGCTAACTAAAAAAACATTATATTATATAACAGAGATAATATAAGAGGAAAGAGGGAAGA
This sequence comes from Cotesia congregata, assembly GCA_905319865.3. NCBI lineage: Eukaryota > Metazoa > Arthropoda > Insecta > Hymenoptera > Braconidae > Cotesia > Cotesia congregata. Next base: position 20,039,776 of record CAJNRD030001123.1, read on the forward strand.
GGCGTAGTAATGTGTGGGGCTGATTAGCCCCTTTTAGTTGTGTAATTACGACAAACATATATGAGCCCAAGTTTAACGAATCTCGTAATTAAAACATTAATTGCAGGACACTTGATACACCCGCAGCAAAAGTTCACCTCCTATATAACTCTTCCCCAACTTTATAATGGACTTTAAACGCTTATATACGATCATTTTTATTTTCATCCTTATTATTAAGAGATTGTTTCATTATTATTATTATTATTTTTCCATTTTCATTTTATTGTTTTCCTTCAACTCGGTCTATTGTCTTCTATTATTATTTATAATTCATTTCGTCCTCTCCGTCATCATTTAGCTTCAAACCTTTTCATCGCAATGACACGAGGCTTCTCACGTCCACCCCAACGATTCCGAGACATCCAATTATTAGAAAGCAATAACGATAAGTCCGAGATATAAGAGAGAGAAAAGAGCTTTGGCATCCCACACAGTCTCTTTATCTTTCGGATAAAATATAATTCTCTTGGCAAATCCACGGTAATTAAAAATTTTTCGCTCTCTTTAGAGACGATATAAATTTGTGGACTTTTACAACAGACGATGATACTTTTCAATCATTTTTTTTTATTTTTCATTGAAAAAAAAGTTTCGAAAAAATTTTTTGATATTAAAAATAAAAAATTAATTTTTCGTTTTAATTTTAAACCTTTTTGTCAATGTGATTAAACTTTTAATAATTAGTTCGATTGGAAATTCAATTACCTTGATTCATTAAATTATTAATCTAATTCAATCCTTTCAATCAGGCATTTAGAATTAATTACGTAACTAGAAAATTTGTAATTACTCGGTTAAAATTAGTCCAATAAATTATTTTGGACTTTTGATTGAAAATTAAATTATTTATGTTGGTTATCAAAATTAGATTAGTTAAAATTATTCAATAGAATTTAAATCAAAATCATTAATCAGAAAATTTGAAACTAACACATAATTATATTTTTATTTTTCAAGTCCCGTAGAAAATTTTTAATTAATTTAAAAAATTGAATTTATATTTGCTTTTTATCTTCTTCTCATCATTTTATAATTTTCTGGCTTATGAAAAAAATGAAGTCTATTTTGAAAACTTCAAATTGATATTTTAACTTCTGTAAAAGTCGCTCAAATAATTAAAAGTTGACTTATCGAAATTTATATCACCTTATACATAAGATATGAGACTTTAGAAATTGTCCCGTCAGTATCGAAAAGCGTTAAAATAAATAGATAAAAAAGATAAATTAGACACTACCCGAACACAATTACGGAACGTCAGAGTATGTCGGTGCACTGTCTGGAGCATATCGCTCCATGTATCCATATATATTGCTGTTTAAAGCACAGGGAGGCTCCTAGATGTCCGGGAAGTAATCTTCACCCTGGAATTAGAAGAAGCAAGCTATCGGTTCCTGCACGACTGACTAGCCTCATCCTCGGGAGTAAAAAATGCGTTCAACGATGGAATTATCTCAATCTCTATTCTGAGGGAGTAAATATGTCAGATTATTCTAACACTGGCACTAATTTCGCGCTACGTCTTCGAGAGCTGAATATTGATTTTTAAATTGAAAGTAAGATGACAAATTTTCAAAATTTATCATTCAGATTAGAATTTTTTAATATCAACTAATATTATGATTAGAAAAATTTCTCAATGCAATAGAGGGAAGATTAAATAAAATTTATTAATAAGTGATTTAAAAAATAAATTTAATTATGATGAAATCCAAATAAATCCGTCTATAGTTAAATTTAAAATTTATTTTAGGAATAAAGAAAGAAGATTAAATTATCTATATTACAAAAAATAATCTTGGCTCGATCAAAGATGACATTAACCCGAAGAATACTTGAATAACCTGGATATTATATCGATGTAGAAGTATATGTAGGGTGTATGTATACTTGATACATAGATGTAACATTGAAGAAATTAATTAGATACTTAGCTTGGAGCTACTACCGAGTTAAACCAAGTACATGACTCTTACTACTGAAAGACATATCTCGCTTGTTCATCGCACACATATATTCACAGTATTTTAGTACATAATGTATGATATATGATATATAATCCATATAATACATAATATAATATAAAATGAAAGAAAGTGCGCACATAGTTCATTGAATGAACGACGCCTGAATGAGGGATTAAATCTATGTGAGCAGAGACGCATCCGGGAATTGAGTTCTCTCGGTAAATCGATCAGGATTCGCGCACTGCTATCTTCATAATACTTTATACCTATATGTACTGCTATATGATTAAATTTTTTACTCCATTGGAAGTATACATACATTTGTACATAAATGTGTGGGTTCATTTATTAATATATGTACTTAGTATATACGGAATAATTTTTCGCTGACACGCAAAGTGACACCACAATAATAGATGCATAATTGAATCTTGGATTAAAATTTTTATCCATACAATTTTAGTAATTTTTATTTCTGTAATTTAATAACTGAAATTGAATCGGATGGTCTTAAGCTCTATTCACTGATTATTATTATTATTATTGGTATTGAAATTGATATTGTCTTTTTAATTTAATTAAATATTAGTTAAGCAGAGGGAAAAATTTGAATTTTTATAAAATTTATTTATTGATTTAAATAATTATTTAATTTCTTGAATAATAAATTAAATTAAGAAAAAGCTAAGAGAAAAATTAAACAGAAATTTGAGAAAATTCAAAATAAATTTTTATATTAAAAAAAATTTTTTTTATTCTTAAATAAAATATAATTTATTTAATTCCTGAACTTTTAAATTTTTTATTACACATCCGACGTAATTAACTGTGTAAAATTTAATATAAATTAATAATTTTGACTAAAAAATTTCTAACAGTTTATTTCCTTTGAAAAAGTAGTTTATAAATTAAAAATAAATAATTTTCTAATTGCAAATAAAAAAACTCAAGACATGAAAGCTTCTCGGCTATCCATCAAATAATAACTTTTTTTTTTATAAATAATTTATGATATCTAATATTAGTTTAAAGTTTAAACAGAAAAGTATTTATCTTTCCCAGAAAATTAGTTGCTGAGACTTATAAAGTTTCTCAAACATGAGATTCAAAAGATACACTTATTTTATTCTAACTTGAAATACTTTAACAAAAATAACTTTTTATTCCATCAGAATAATGATAATGATGTTTGAAAAGAAACAGCTAATTAGAAAAGAGTTGTTAAAAATAAAGAAAAATAATGCACTTAAAATGCAGTTTAATAAGCGTAAGTGCCTACAGCCCTGTATTCTGCTGATTCGCATGTGTATGAATCACTTAATATCTATAGATGGTTCGGGAGGGTATAGAGATCCCGAGAGAGCTTCATCACTGTCAGACATACATAAAAGTTTGTATTTTCTCTTTAGTTTTAGCGCTCACCGCACACCGATCGCGAATAAAATCATGGTCTACCTCAATCGTCCTCGGCAGCTCATTCCCATTCTGCGGTCATCAATCTCGCTTCTCTATACACCCTCAATCCTCGTCCATCCCTCTACTCTCCTCTAGCCTCTCTTGTGGAGCTTTTCAGTCCGCTGCTCGCAACAGGTCGAGATTAATGAAAGAAGGTGTGCCAGCCAGATTGAAATAAAACTCGGACGTATAAACATAACTATTTTATTTTGTTTTATTGCTTTACTATATACTGTCGATCCGGGAATTTAAACTACAAATGTTTCCGCTTACGCGAACAATAACTCATCTATCATCTCTTACGCAATACGCAAATCTGGGCAATGAAACATTGCATCGAGCCCGTTATATATAAATTTCAAATATATATGACATAAAAATGGAAAATAACTAAATTAAGCTGAAAAAGTTTTTTTTTTTTCTTTGTATAAATAAAATTTCATTTTTAAAAAAAATTCATTTTCTAAATTTTTCAAATAAATTATAATTTATTAAGATAACACTAAAATTTTCATCTATTTAAGGGACTATTTTAATTTTTTGTAAAGTATATAATATTTGTGTCACAAAATATAATTGTAAGTCTGAAAATATTCTCTTCAATTAAGTTTCGTAAAAGTTCCAACAGATGGTGATCAATTTTTTGAATAGAAAAATGAACTGGATCCAAGAGAAAAAATTTAAAACCGAGAAATTTATTTAATAAAATTAAATTTTTCTAAATAAAGCAGAAAAATTTTTTTATTTAAATAAATTTTCTGTATAATTCTTCAAAATAATTTTCTTGATTAAAAATAGTCTTTTTTTGAATCAAATTAATTTCTATCAGTTATACCTTTTAATACTGAACAAAATAAAAATTATTTTTCAACATTTTCTTAAAAAATTTGTCATATAAAATTATTTCAATACATTTCGTTTATTTAACAGATTATTTTCATAATAAAAGTGGTTAAGACATGCATATTTGGATTTTCGAAGGACTATTTTATTCCGTGCGAAAGGATCCAACTGTCTGAGGCTACTTTCCTTCCGCAGTTCCTCCTCTACATGCATGTTTTTATATAAAAGCGAATAAAAGAGAATATTTTTGTATCGTTTACGGAACTAACCAACTGTTAAAGTAGAAACGCCTTTAACTATATCATCTTTTATAGTATTATATGCATTCATACATATTTATAGACACTAACAAAATTCCCTCAACACTCGTACAAATAAATATAACATTAATATGATGGTATGTGCTTATAATATCTTTATTTGCATACATATATACATATACATAGCGATGAGTTGATTCGGTCAATTCGAAAATGACAGAAGTAAATTCCCGAGAGAAAGAGCTTTCGTCGGTTCACTATTCCGTGCACTTCGACGAATGAAACGGGACCTGCATGGGGATATAAAGGCGAGGTTACATGCTCCTGATGCTAGCAGTGCCACTGTACTGATACTGGCACAGAGCATACCATAGCAAAGCAGAGCATAGCAAAGCAAAAGGAAGAGGAAAAAGGAATAATAGGACTAGACTGGGAACTTTAAATCGGGCGGTCTAGTTTCTGGTACTACTACTGCTGCTGCTAACACTAACACTGATAACAGCAAGTGAGTGAGTGAATGAGCGAGGACGAAGACTACTACCAGTCGGAAAAGTTCTTTTCATGAATATGGATCGCTGAATAGCCCACGCATTGCAATTTCAAGGGCTTATTGTCCAGATATTCGCGGTGTATGCATAATAGAAAGAGAAGTGCATCATATTCGTACGGGAAATCGAAGAGCGGAAGAGTCAGGCGAGGACAGGGACACATTTATGTATATAGATAGACACGTAGTTGTTGTTATAGTCCTAGTTATAATTAGACGCATAAACGCGTCGTTATTAGTCCATTTAATCATCCAGCTTTTGGGCATTCATGTATATGCGTTGCAAAACTCTCGGTTGTAATATGATGATAGTGATAATGTGTAAATGTATGTGTGCTGGCATGAATATTTGTAACCAATATGTGTACTTATAACACGTATGTCCCATTGGCCAGATTTGTTTAATCAATGGGGTTTGAATTAATCCATAATCAGAGGATCGCCCTCCATAGCTTGTTGAATTACTTTTCAAGGATCGATGAGCTTTAATATCGCTGTACCTTGTCTAGTGCGTAGGTTACGAATATTTGATGGGTTGGTTCTGAGTTTTAAGTGTTAATCGCTAATTATGATTTGAATTATTTTTTATTGGTTGATTTATTGGAGAATTTATTTATTGAAGTAGAAAGTGATGGAGATTTTGGGTAGTGAAGATATTGAATTAATAATTAATTCAAGTATTTTTGACGTATTTTTTAAGTGAAAAATTAGTTAATTAATTCTTGATTAAAAAAATAAATTTAATGGTCAATAGAAATTTTTTATAATCAAAAATTTAAATTAAAGATCAATGGACATACCAGTGATATAAAAAATCAAAGAAATATTCTACATCTCTGGATGTTTATATCGGATTTAAAAATAATAATTACAATAAAAAAATGTAATCTGAAAAAACGTAAATATTTGAATAAAATTGTATTTATTTGTAAGCAAAAATCTTTGATAGATAAATTAAAGTAGCGAAAAAAAGAAATAGTCTGGTGAATGTAATTAAACTTTATATAATCCAGAGTTTAAAAATTTAATCTAAAGTAGCAAGTCCTTTATATGCGGCCTGAAAAATATTTATGAGAAGGTTGCATGTGTACATAGAGTAGTCCCGTTAGCAGATGGCAGGGCTCACTCGCGAGTAGAGTGAAGGGAGCAGGAGCGTCTGACCTAACCGGCATACATCTACTGCATTTGCTCGTGCATTATAAATTACAGAGTACCAGCAGGCTGCGTGCAATAAAAATGTAATTAATCTTGCTTTTGGCCTCGCTGGGGCTTTATTTATTTAATTGAATGTACCTTTTCGGATAGTGGGATCCACACGAGCGAGCATCCTATCCTATCAAGTTCTATCCTATAACTTGTCTCTAAAGCCGACATTTATATATCCGGCATCAATAGAAAACGTCAGCCGCATCGGTGCGTGGGCTCGATTACCCGTACACACATTACATCGTCGGGCACATTCGCAGACCGACGATACTCGATAATGTCAATCTCACAAATATATTTATCCGACCAGCAGAATCCGAGCACTCAAAGCCTAGAGGCAACTGAAGGTAGACCTCGTAAATTCCCTCTAGTTTTCGATCAGAATAATATAAATACTCCGAACAATATCAAGCTGTATAGAGTATCCACGACCTACTACATACTGGCATGGCTTGAGAGATAAAAGCTACTGCACAATCTCCGGGCTCGAGATCGAGCATACCCAAAACCGTCTCAGATATACGCAAAAAAAGATCCAAAATTATTGATCTGAATTTTACGATAATTTTTTTGATAAAAAATAGTTCTATTTTAATCAAATAAAAATTACTGCTTTTTAATGTTTTTTTAAATTGACAAATAATTTTTTAGCTCAATTTTTCTGCTTGATTAAAAATTTATATTAAATCAAGTTAATTTTTCATCAGTTCAAAAAACCAAAAAAAGTTATATTCTCTAATTAATTAATATCTAGTGATCCGTTGAATTTAGAAAAAAAAATTTTGGAACTAAATCTGTAACTAAAAGTCTGATTTTTTCATTAAAAATTGACCGGTTGAAAAATTTAAATTATCTTAAAAGTTATGGCTAATTACAGAAAAAATCTGAGTATTAAAAAAATTTTCAAAAAAATAATTTTATCAGATCAAAATACCTTCTTACTATCTCCAATCCCAGACGAAATTCGCCAACTCACGTACCTACATTCGATTAATTCCATTCGTGAAAAATAAACAAAAAATTTTTCTTTTTCCCAGATAACCCAGCGCTACTAAACCAGCTTGAAAATACAGCGGAGATACTCGGATAAAATGATAGTTAATGACTCTGTGATTCAGGTAATCCCTTCTCCCTCTCTCTGATATACGAACACGTGGGCGGTGGTGTAACAACATATTAAAACACAGGCATGGAGGCATTAAAAGTAGTGTATCGACGAATCGGGAATGGTTTGGATACATATGTTGCACCGATGTTTACCGTCGCCTACAGCAGTGCCGGTGGAAGTACTGAATCGTGATCCAGTTCAGCTCGGGCTGGTGGACCCCAATAGAATGCAGTTACTGGTAACTGGTAACTAGTAACCGGAATACATGTAACGGGCGTACGTATGCATGAGGGGTGGGTTCTGATATACTCTGTTTATTTACATACCTGGTTCATATGTTCTCGTTACGGAGCGTGGTCCCAACAGGCTTTGAAGATCCGGCATGATTATACATTTTATGGCCGCGCTTTTTGCTCGCCCTGCAACAGAATGTTCCGTTCATATATAGATACATATATACATATCTATATACATATATATATATATATTATATAGAAAGCAGAGAGCACGCCACGCCACGGCTTATTGAGTAATCCTTTATTCGTTCGATTTAACGATCTACATAAAGAAGCACGCGGTAAACGAGATTAAAAACTCGCAAATTATTTAAAACTATCGTCCCTCGGTTGCGGTAGTACCTACGGGGTTTATTCATTCAGGAATCTTTATTGCCTAACTGTGGACCGTGGACTGAGAATTTAATTCATGGTTTCATTCGGGAGTGGGATGATAGGACGCAAACGCAAAGGTTTATTCCAATGAGTTTTTATAATAATTTAAAAGATTGAGCGGTTGTTGTTGTTATCTTACGGCAAAGCGATACCGGGAACCGGGAACGTGGTTACTTTTCGATTTACCTCGACTTTTTCACGGGTCTGACAACCGCCTCGTCTCTACCCGCCGTCTCGTAATTAAAGTCCGCGGGAACTTAGATTGGAACGAATTTCGAAGTAGCGCTTCGACGGATAAACGAGTCCCCGAGACTGAGACTGAGAATAACGGAGAGGAGAAAAGCACAGGGTATATAGTTTCGGAGACGATGCGATTCACTGTCAGCTACACTTTGTTTTTATGTATATCACTTTAGATTTTAGTTTTTAAAAGTTTGTTGTCCAGAGATTTTTCGAGAAAATTTAAATTATTTCTGACGTCGTAAACTTTTTTTCTCGGAAAAATGAGGGAATTGGAAAACACGAGGAAGAAATAATATTAATTGCTTTTATTATTAATATTTATTTTACTATATGTTTGTCAGGTATTAAAAATTTTTAATCGTCAATTGTGAACAATTATCACATTAAAATAAAATTTTTAAGTAATAATAAGTTGTTAAAATTTAAAATTAAAATTTTGGACAAAATATTAATGATACGAAAAATATAATTTATTTAATGCCGTAAGATGAACGGCGGAGTTCCTAGGGTCCACCTTTACAAGCTTCCATACATGCTTGTAAACTAAATATATAATATAATATTATAATAATATGATATTAATATTATAATATAAAATTATATATTAATATTAATAACATAATATAAATATTACATAATATAAAAATATAATATAAATAAATATAATTTTTTTTTGTTTTTTTTTTTAATTTTCTACAAAAAAAGTTCTTATGAATTTTTCCATATCTCTTATTGTTTACCCACTAATTTTACATTTTTTAAAAACAATCATTAATAATTTGGTATCAATTGAAAATTTTTACCCAAATAAGAAATTTACCACCTAAACATTACTAACCATAACTATTAAAATTATTAACGTCTGTATCGTTACTTTCTTATTATATAGACCAGAGCACTAGAAGGATTTTCGAACATTTTCATTTCCATCATTGTTATTATTACTTTTATAGCTTCTCTTTCCGTTCTTCTCTTTGTAAAGTTGGATAGAAGATGGAAGAAAAAAATGTATATGTATATCTATATATTTCGATTTCCGTTTCGATGAAAGTAGTCACGAGGACTGGAGTACTTATGCCAACATTTCCTGCGCCATTATAGGTTCTGGCTAGCGCATCCGGCGCGTCTGGCTCGCCTACGACCACCTAATTGACCGTACGTGGAGAGAATTTTTACGAATGAAACGTTCCCTAAGTCGTGGCATTAAACCGAAAAACAAAAAGTTTATGTATACATGGGATTCAAAAGGAGATTCTTGAAAGAGGTATCGGAAAATAAAATGGGATTCGGTAATGGAGGAACGATTTAATGCTAGAACTTTCGGGACAGTTAACGCTAATGTACGAGCAGTAATGCAAGGACTCGGTCACCTCGATTCTCGATAAGTATATAATAGTGTCAGGGCATTCACAGAGATGGAGATGGCGATGGAGATTACTAATAAAGATAAAGAAGGTGACGGAGGAATAAAAGTGAATAAGAAGAAAGGACAGAGGGGATGAGGAAGGAGAGTGAAAAGGAAGGGTTGCCAGTGCCACTGCCTTGGCGACGAATTCTCAGCTTTCAGAAAGCTAAAATTCTAAATTGCCCCTCCTGGCATAATTTGCATTTTGCGTTTTGAGAAAGCAGTTTTCCCTAAATTTATTCGAGGAGTACGCCTGTTGAAATGTCAGCTGGGGTAGCACTACGCTGTCCTCGTCCTCGGCTCTGGCGACACACCAACTTTCACAACTTGAAATACACTAATGCTTAAATTCCTTCGTATATACATTCATAGATATATACACTCCACATAAAGACGCCTCTTTAAATTCATGCTTCTTGTCGTCTTGTCGGATACCACAGAGAAGCATAGATTCATACCAATTTACATGTCGCTGAATTTAATTTCACATGTTACGGCGATTATAAATATCTTATGTCGGTGAAGTCTTTATCCGAGGACTGATAAAAAATAAACTTGATTGAAAAGAAAAATTTTTGAATCAAGAACACTATTTGGAGTAGCTTTTGACTGATACAAAATTTAACTTGACTCAAGAGCAAGAATCTTGAACAAAGAACATCATTTTGAAGATGAATTTCTTGAAGCAAAAAAAATTCTTAAGCCAAGAAAATTGTGTCGACTCTAGAATTTTTCCTCTTGGCTTAAAAAATTCATTTTCTTCAAAATGGTGTTCTTGGTTCAAGATTCTTGCTCTTGAGTCAAGTTAAATTTTCTTCAATCTAGAATAATTTCGTAGATCAATAATTTTTCCACTCGATTCAAAATGATCAAATTTTTTGAAAGGATCAAGAATTTTTATCTTGAATTAAGCTTAATTTTTTATCAGTAAATCATTTTTTTTAAAATCGTAAAATTCAAAGAATTATCTCAGAAACTATGCATTTTATCGGAATTCAGATTATTACATTTTTGGTAGGTAAAACAATGTTCTTTTGAATACAATCATTATTATTCTGAATTAAATTGTTTTAAATGCTGAAAAAATTAATTAAAAACGAACCTATTTTCGAGAAATATTTTAGAATAAAAAAATTCTGGGGTCAAAATGACCCTCAGTGTACTCCTAGGGTTAATATATAAATAAAAATTTACGAGACAAACTAAAAAAAAAATTTTATACCAAAAAAAAATCACTTTTTTAGACTTTATAAATTTCCCAATACCTTGACCTCCATTCTTTAAATTTAACTTTTAAAAAAATTCTTCGATAATTAATACATAAAAAAATCAATTTTCTAAATTCAATAGTGTCTTAATGACAGCAAGTTCAACACAGGTCAATATAATTTATATAAAACAATAAATAATGGTGTAGGTGTTCATGTACACAGACAATCTCCCAATACATCAATCCAGCTGGCTTACTCTTTATTCTCGAGGATGTTTATAAAATCCCTGGTCCCTTGTCGAAGCAGAAGCAACAACAAGAACTCGGGTTGCTCCTTACTCCTTTCCACTCACGTCGCCCATTAAACGCAAGAGGTCCAACGTTTCTTATTTAATTAAACTTTGAAACAGACAGTAATGGATTTAGATATCCCGGCGTGTTTATCGAGCAACCAATGAACCCGGCGTCTGCTCCCATTATATTTTTCCTTCATTTAAATTTATTACTTTATTTATTTAAAATTAAAATTAAACTTAAACACATCGATCTACTTATCGGGATTAAGCTTGATAATAACCTACGTGAATACTTTGATGGATTTCCAATGACGTTTAAAATTTAAATAAAAACTAAAAACCTTTCATCATATTTATTTAATGGTTGGTTATTTTTAACCGTCTATTCAGAACAAGTCACGTGCAAATAATTGACGGGTTACACGTGGTTTAATAAATCTGCGTATTACTAATGAAAATTCAATCCATTTTATTTTATTGCCAGAGAAAAAAAATAAAACGCGGTATTTGTTTTCGGTTTTAAATATTTTATACTCGTAAAGTGATTAAATGCTATTGTTTTATTTACTTATCTACTCAGTATTTATGTTTGTAAATGTATCGCAAATAAATTCACAAGTACTCTACTGAAAAAATAAATAAAATAAAATAAAATGAAGTTGAATAAAAAAAAGGATAACAACGAGCGCGTTAATGTCATTTGAAAGCTTTTGAAATTTGACTTTAAAACGTCTTGCATTAATTAATTCTTCGTCTCTCTTTTCCACGAAGCTGAGAAAACTTTTACACTTTTCTTTGGCTATTGAAAATTACGCTACAAAAATTTTCAATTTAATATTGTGTGTAATAAATTATTTATTTAAATTCTGTTGTGTAACAGAATTACGAATTGGGTTTACGAGAATGAATGAATAAAATTGTGTCAGTGATTTTCAGAGATTGCATGCATAACCGCGGATTAATAATAATAATACTGACAATTGAAATATGTAATATTATATCGGTTGCATTGTAAAGTGTCAGATGCAGGCGCACTTGGTATTTATAGATAGAATAGACTACATAAGGAAACAAAAAGTTTAATTACTGTAAAAGTATATCGATTAGACAACGAATGTGTCAGTGGCATTACTTACCCAGGTAGGGTTTGCCAATGCTGACAAATGGCCCAGCCTTGGACCATTTGTTACTTTGCCAAGCCTTGGTAAGTTACCAGTGGCCCAGGCCTGGCCCGAGGCTTGGCCTAATAGTTCGACATTCTCAAGCCGAGCCTTGGGGTACACCACTGGCCCAAGCCTGGCCCGAAGCTTGGCCCAATGGTTCAATATTTTGGAACCAAGCTTTGGGAGATTACAACTGGCCGAGGCCTGGTCCGATGCTTGGCCCAATGTCTCAATACATTTCAACCAAGCCTTGAAAAATCACCACGGACTTAAACCCGGTTCGATACTTGGCCCAATGCTTCGAACACTGATAGAAGAATTTAATAGAATTTAATAAATGACTTGTCAACAAAAAATACATTTCATAACTGTATTCTGTCAACAAATTATATTATCTGAACTATACAAAATTTTTAGCAGTTATAAGTACAATTTTAATTATGGAACATCATGTAATAAAGCAAAATGACTGAGTGATGTTTAAGTAATTAAAACTAATCTGTTAGTGTTACTACGAAGTGCAGCGAAGTCAGTACATTTCGAGACTTTCACGCGGGTGACCCAGGTTCGATTCCCATCGGGAGCAAAGATTTTTTCAAGGTAATCTGGTGTAATCGCGAGATACGATAACGTAAAGCTGATAATAAACCGTAAAATTACGAATACAATTAAAATCAAATTTAATTTTTTAATAATGTTTGCATTTTTTTTAGTCCTGGCAAATTAGTTCCCCAAGGCTTGGTCCGAGCCCTGGGCCATTTGTTTCCCAAGACTCGGCCCAAGCCTTGAGTTTTGGTTTCCCAAGGCTGGGGACATGGTTATCATCCAAGGCTTGGACCAATCCTTGGCCCAATGCTCAGCCAAGGCACGTGCCAAGCCTTGTATAATCCTAGAGACACTTGGCCAAGGCTTGGTCCAAACCTTGCCCAGTTGTTCTTTCCTACCTGGGTAATAGTTTAGAAAATAAATATAAAAGTTTCCTGGAGTTTCCTCCTTGTCACACTGCTCTGTTTAACTCTCGAATAATTTCCTTGTGCTCCGGGTAATTAATTTGCCTAGCACACAAGCGTCAGACCGCGAGAAAGTAAACGGAGCGTCACGATACAGATCTAAAAGCTTTTTCTGCCATTATAAAATAAAATTATATAAAAAAAAATAAAGAAACTTAACGGTAAGGGAGTAGATAAAGCCGCGGGCTACGGGATAAAGAGTTTTTACTTTTCGTTGAGAAAACTTTTTTCTTCCCTTTACACATTTTTACTTTTATTTTGCTAAGCTGTATACTTATTTTTACTTGTGTAAACTTGCAAATGTGATGTAAACGTGACCAAAGTACAAAGAATTTACTTTTTAAAAGCTCACTGTTATTAAAATATTTTTATTTGATACTATTAAGACCAAAAATTTCGAGCTTTTAAAATATTTTTGGATTTATGTGTTATAAAATTTTTACAAACCGTGCAAAAAAAATTCTGATTCAAAATGAATTTGAGATTGAAATTCATATTTTGACACAAATATGAATTAGTTTTTAAATTAATCCAAATTTGCATGTATGTATATTTTGCAAAATATATATAAAATTTATCCTAAATATTCTTAAGTTTTTATTAAAATTCTGAAGCAGGACCACAAGCGTGCTAATTTCTATCTACAAATCAATTACAAGTTTGCATTGATCTCAAAACTAATTCATATTTATGTCAAATATGAATTTCAATCTTAAATTTATTTTGAATCAGAATTTTTTTTGCACGACAAGTATAATTATTCAAAATTTTTAGTGTTGAAAAATATTTTTTCTAGAAAAAAGAATTTTGAACCAAGCAAAAAAATTCTTGAATAAATTAAAATTTACTCGAGTAAAAAAAAGTTTTAGTCAATAACTTTTAGCTAACAATCTATTTCCAAAATACAAACAATATAAATTTTCCAACCAAATTCATCTTTTATTTTCAGAGTATTTTACCAAATATTAGTACACCAACTCTCCACCACCGATTTCAAAAGTTAAATATTTAATATCACCCTAAGTACAAAGTTCCCTAAAAAAGTTTCAATGAATAACAAAGTACACAATAAGCTGTAACATGAACTCGATGGCCGACATCTCTTGAAGTTCGTTTACCCATAAAACAAGTCGTAGTTGATACAAAATTATCATATAGAAATATATAGCTCCATTATACGTATACGTATGACATGATATCACATCATCTCTTGATCTCTGTGTTGCGATAGGACATAGCCGCGTTTTGAGGTCCTCTTCTTGTCCTCTGGTCCTCTTCAGAATTATATCAATAGACATTAAAATTACCTAGCGAAGGCGAACATATGCTCGGTCGAAATAACACGGTAACGAACGAGCTGCCAGAGAGCAGAACAGAAGCGGGTCAAAAAGACACTGAGAGAATGATAGTAAAGAGGACATTGTTCAGGGTATTACAAAGTTCCACTGGACGGCAAGAGCGAGTTTAAGCCACGTACATGTTATATATACTCACTTCCTGTTCATTCTCCATTCTCCATTCTCCAACATCCACCATCCACCATCCAGGATCTACACAGAGATGCCAACTGTGTAAGTATTGTAGCAGTGTGTAGTACTTAGAGACCTGTAACCATCCCACAAGGCCACTCTGCTCTCCGTCAACACTCACACCACTCGGTCATCCACCTCCCACCGATATGCGACCAATACTATTACATCCTCAAGCATCCAATACAAGGGTGCTGTGCTGCGTTCCATCGTGTCACAAGTACGCACACAAGTGACATCCTCGGTCTACCTGGTAAGGGTAGTCTGGTAAGGGACGTGAGGGGATTATGCCTGCGAGTAGCTGTGGTGTACTTGCATGCATACATATTGATGTTCATGCATACTTCTATACCTATACCTGTTGTTATGTGTCACGGACATAATGTACCTGCTCAAATGCATCCACGATCTATACCAAAGTCTAGAGTTAGAGAAATTCTGGTTCTGCTGGTAATAATTATGATAATAATAATAATAATAGTAATGGTGATAATAATGTAAAAGAAGGATAAAGAGAGTACGCGGGTAAGTAGCGTACAATTGTATCTTAAGCGGAAGCTGCCAGCTGGCATTGTTTCATCACGCCGCTTGACGTTTGACGTTGCTGCGATACCGACGTTTCCTTCGCGCTCTAGCTTCCGAAGCTTCTCAAAGCTCTCTTTGCTATTATATTCCATACACAGGCTGTGTTTCAACTTGTGGCTTATTATTTTAGTTTTGTGCTACGCTTGCAAATAAATTCTGGTAATATTGATTGTTATTATTTAGTATGTTAAGGTAAATTACGAGAAATGGGTGTTGGTATTGTATTTTTAGAGGAAAAATTTTATAAAGATTCTTTTGAGAAATATTATTTTGATAGAAACTATTTTAGAACTGATTGTCTTGCTTCAAGAATTTTTTGTCTTGAATTCTGACTCTTGAATTGGAAATCTGTCTCTTCGGTTGATAAATATTGTCACTTTAATCAAGATAACTTTTTTTTTTAGTCAGTACACTGATAGAAGGATTTGTTTATAGCTAACAAAATTTCTTTATATTTACAAAACATTTATTAGAGACCACTTTTTAGTATTAACTAGAATTCAAATTTTCGCGCGCAAGCGCGCGCCTTGACTATATAGGGTTTGCATATATTTTCATGCTTATGATATATTCGACCAATCACGTTACGAATAGTTTGATGCCACATAGATTTCATCTCAATTTTATATTAGGACTAGAATTTGAATTTACGCGCGCAAGCGCGCGCTTTGACTATAGAGTTTGCATATATTTTCATGCTTATGATATATTCAACCAATTACGTTACGAATAGTTTGATGCCACATACATTTCATCTCAATTTTATATTAGGATACTAAAAAGTGGTTTCTAATAAATAATTATTAACAAATATTTTTTGATACATATAAATCCTTCTATCAGTGTACAAAAAATTCTTTAACTAACAATAATTATTATTATAAATTAAATGTAATTTATTTATCTTTGAAAAGATTTAGAATTTTAGCTCAAGTAAAAATTTCTTTAGTATAAGTACCAAAAAAATAAAAGAAATTATCACTTTAAAATATTTAAAATTTTCGATGACAGAAAGCAGAAATTCGATAATTTGTTAATTTCAACGAAATTCTTAAATTAAGACGGTAATATATTTTACCAACTTTGCTGCATATTTTAATTCAAGAGTAAGAAATTCTTTAGCGACTTATAAGTGTGTATTGTTTGAAAACAGTAAAGTGCTTCGTTAGAGTGAAATTCTTCAGTATAATTTTCTGCTAATCTAAGAATATTAATTCACCAATTAAAAAATGAGTTTTTTGAATCACAAGAACTAAATTTCTTGAAGTAAGTTACGTTTTTAAATGTATATAGTCCAAATAGTGCTCCCTTTAGTTTCTATTATGTGTCGAGTCGTCTCCAATGGACTCTGAGTCTGAGTTGGCATGATGGGGTGAAATCGGTGAGCACGCGTAACGCATAATTTAATTTCTGCCCGAAATGTCAATAACCACATCGAAGCATCCTCTGTACCAGAATGATGTGCATGAGTGTTAGATATAGATATATATAGATGTGTGTGTCTATATGAATGTTGAATCTACAGGAAGTGAGAAAGAGCGTGAATCGACAAGCATGACCGGTTGGTTGGCTGTTTCGATGGTCACTGGCGTACCCGTTTGCGCGTAGCCTGCCCGCCGAATTTAACAAAGTTAGCAAACAACTCGTTTAACGAAATTAAGGCCCGAAGCGACGCTTAAATTCGGAGAAACCAAATTACGCGTACCGTAAAGAGACTAAGAGTAGAAGAGCCAGAGACCAGTATATGTATATTGTATATATTGTATGTACTAGAGCTGAGCCACCACCGACCGGGATGTAATGTGCTTACAAGTCTCGTTGTCATCCTGTAAACTGTACCTACTGCTTCCAAATCCACTCTGTCTAATCTACACTTTGCTCTACCCTACTCGAGCGGATCATTTACATAGATGTTTAATATGCTTCCGAGTCACGCTTTTTATTAAAATTCAATTTACAATTTACACGCGAATTAATCGTCAATGAATCTCAAAACTTTATTTTACATTTTTCGCCCGATTTATTTTCATCACTAGTCTGCCAATTTAAAAACAATTCGAAATCACGAAGCAATTAAACCGGGTAATTAGGAGAAAAAGAGATTTTGTGATAGTCCAATCATTATTAGTACCAATTCAGTTAAATAGTATGAATTTTTTACTTTAAAAAAATAAATTGAAATTCTGAATAACTTTTAATTGATTGAAAGTTTTTTTTAAATATTTCCACACTTAAAATTTTGTTCTTTTAATTGAATTATTGAAAAATTTTAAATTAATAGAATTTGCTGATAAAAATGGGTAATTATTTTTTTTTTTTTTTAATTTCAAATATCATGAAGCACAATGTGAATACAAGCACGTATGTATGCATCCTATACTGTAGATTAAATTCAGTGAAACATTTCAAACTTTGTGTAGGACCGAAATGAACATACGGACGATAATACTATATTCATTAATTGTAAATATTATCAATTATAATCATCTTTACATAATTATTCTCTCTCACCCAAATTCCAAATTTCTCGTTCTCTCTCTCTCTTTCTCTTTGTTATTTGGTCAACTGGGGCAACGAATATTTCACAGTGACCCCGCTCCTTCGCAAAACAAATACACGGTAGATGATAGATGATAAATGATAGACAAACTGAATTAAATTCAGCACAATGTCGAATAGCTTAAGTGGAAAACACTCAACGCAGTACCGAACACATCCAAATTCGATTAATTTTTGTGTTTATAATTGAAAAAAAAAGTCTTATTGCAAGTTTACTCAAACAAGGAAAAATGTGATTTGATATTTATACCCTACACGATATTTTATAATTATCAGTGCCGATTTTAGCCAGTATATCAGATCACATTTATAATTCAATGATTCCAGTTCCCAGCTGGATTCACATTCCGTGGGAAATTACTAGTAAATTTAAAATCCAATAATAATAATAATAATAATAATAATAAAACAACAAATTTATCTATTTATCGTGATTATCTGAAATTGGATTAAAAATAGGGCACTGTAACTTTAGCTATACCTGTAAATAGAGCTTAAACTGGAATTGTTCGAAAATATCAGAGCATCGATATGAGAAGGCATAAATTATTCTAGTACGAACAGAACGTTATAACACCCATTGAGACGTCCATTGTACTTGACCACGGAGTGTAGTATGTATATTGGTCGGTTCACTTATGCTACCGTGAACTAGTGAGCTATCGTGAATACTAGACTCACAAGAGGCACACCAGTAGATGATCAAACCTACGGATGCGTACCGATATCTGAGAGAGAGAGCTCATATTCAGAGAGAGAAAATCGACCAAGACAAAGATATACCTCTACTTGTGCAAGCGAACCGTTGACAGCCAACGTGTTATTATTAACCGCTGGCAATAATCGATACCACACCTCGACATACCCCGGAGATTATAACGAGAAATTCACTGTTATTACTTTTCTGCCGGTACTTTGCAATAGGATGTAATGATTCTTGTTTTAATTAAAAATTTGGTAGTTAAGTAGTTTCACGGTCCATAATACGAACTTGGATGTATAAAAATGATTTTTATATTACAATAACATATTTTTTTTGAGTTCTTAAAAGATAGAATAATTAAAAAAAAATTTTTTTTATATAAATCGGTTATTTTAACATGAAAAAAAAATTTATAAATTGCTAATCTTATGTGGATATATTTTATTAACGATTTTTGACCGATTAAAATTTTTGTTAACATTAAAAGCTTCAAAATTAACTAAAAATTTTATTTTTGGAAAGTTAATAAATATTTATCCAATTATTTAATGTTAAAAAATTGTTTATTCACATTTAATAAAGCTTATTAAATTTTTCTTAAAAATCATAGAATAAAAATTGAGAAAAATAATATTTCTTAATTGTATATGTAATATGATAATAATAATGATGTTAAATTTTAATTAACCAACTTTGTTGACATGAAAAATCATTAACTGTCAGATATAATATAAACACCGTGGCTAGTTAATTAAATCAAGGTTTGTGCATCATGAAAGGCAATAACGGTGACCTTTAGTATGTGATATATCGCACGTGCAATCCCGCAAGCACATTAAATTCAAGGGTTACGTTTCTGAAAAGACAGCTCGCAATGTTAACAAGGTACAATTGCCACGGTTAGTGTCTCCATAAAGTGCGCAACCTGGAAGCAATTTATACTTCCATAAACTTACGAATAATACGTCGTCAAATGGTAAATATATGGTAAATATAACTCGCCCTTACTAAATATTATATTCTTCCGAGTGTATTATAAAGTATATAAAGTACAGAGTATAAATTTATGTCCCGAGCCAAACAATGATAAATTTGTATCCCGAGTATGACTGGGATTTATTCGTTTTGCGAGTGGAGGAGTTTAAAAAAAGCTTCCGTCGAACCGTTAAATAATTACAGCGCGAGTATGGAATAATGGTCAGTGATGGAGACTGTTGGGAAAAAGGCGTCAAAGCCTCTGAAGTAAGAGCGGTGGAAAAAATAAAATAAAAAAAAGTATTGACGAGCGCAACTATTAGTGAACGATGTAATATTGGAAAATCAATGTGTACTGCGTCCCGACAAAGCTACTGGTTAAATGACAGAGAAAAGAACGAGTTTAATCCAGGAAAATAGAAAAAATATTATAAATAATGCTAGCTTCAAAGCTAACACTATACCGATATCAAAGTTATCGGTTTACCTTCCTCTGTGGATTAAATTACTTATTATTCAATAACAAATGCTCCAGACATTTTTGATTTTTGTTTCTATATTATAAAACAACTAAACAATGCTTTGAGTATTTTATTTTGTATTGCGTACTTTACTTGAGATTTATTTTTACAGACTCTCTGTAAGACATTTTTAGATCGATAATTGCGCGAAGTAATCTAAATATATTTTATTTGTTACATAATATTTTTTTTACCTTTTTAAAAACAATTTTTAAAATGTTGAAAATATTTTCTTTTTTTTTAAATGAAATTTTATAAATATCAACAGATTAATTTAAATAATTTTTTATATTCAAATAATTTATTTTAACAAATTTTTGTCTGAATTTGACAAATTAAAATGTGGCCAGATTTTTAATTTTTAACCAAAAAGATTATTTTAAAAAATTTTACTGTCTTAAATTGAGGATAAAAATTCTCTCACCAAATAAAATTTATCTAAGCCAAGAAAACTCTCTTGGTTAAGAAACTTTGCTGATTCTTTCAAGACAAAAAAATTTTTTTCTCTTCAAGTTAAATTGTTTTCATCAGTACAAAGTTTTTTCCCCAGTGTCTAAAAATAGAAGATTAAAATTTAGTCTGAACATCAAACCTTCCTTACCACACCAAACTACCAAAGTAATATCAATTATAAATTACTAGCCAATAGTAATGTAGATGAAAACTTGTATTTGATAAGCAATATAGAGTTTGAGGAAGCGTAAATGGGAAGGAGAAAGAGGCGGTAGGGTATGCATGACATCAAGATCAGTAATTATGTTAAGTATACCAAAGCATGCAAACTATGTGGAGCCAAACTACCGCACAAGGATTCGACGAGTATATAATATCTATGCATGGATGTATATAACAAGGACAGGTCGGTACAGAAGCATATTGGTAACTGGCCTATAACGTAATTCTGTTAGGGAGTAGTGCAACCACCCCTGTGATCAGCCAGTAACTAACTATGTCTCGGTAACAAACACAGCCACTGGCTTTCTAGGCATCGGAAACCACATCTTCCCATCACTCTAAATGCACTCTGATTTTAGCTAACTAAATGCCCACAGTACCCCAAACTTTTAGCTGTTTACTTTTTACTCTCCCATTATAATATATAATACATTGAACCAATTAATAAAATACCTTATTAATGAACCCAATTTCTGCGTTCCCTTTTTGTCTTCCGATGTATAATTAAGGAATTACTGGGAGATTATCGTCATTACAAACTCTCTTCTCGGTTTAGTTTCAGAAGCTCCCTGATATTCTCTGTTATCTTTACCTAGAAACTGCGCTCGGGATCGGGATTCTCGAGTCTCGTTATACATCCTGCTGAGATTTTAATTACAACAGGCTTTATCCTCTACACACTCATTTTCGATGTAACTTCACAAGACACCCGCTTTGCTTGATTGTTTTGCAAGCTACATCTCTCGGATTCACTCCAGATGTTATGGTTAACCGTTCGTTCATCTGATGCTGTTAATTTTATTTGCATTTTTAGGTCTATAATAATGTTATTAAATTAAAATTTATACAAATTTTTTAATTAATGCAAAAGAAATGTATTTTATAATAAACGAAAATAAAGTTAGCCGACATTTAGAAATTTTTTTTTCGAAAACATTTCATTTAAAAAATTAAAAAAAAAAATTCACATGTAAAAAACTTGAAAAACTATAAGTGCAATTTTTTGCAAATATCTTTTTAGTTGTAATTTAATTAATAAACAAAATCAAAAATTTTTAGACGTCTGCTAACTTCAGTGTCATTTAAAATAAGTCGTTTTTTTCAGCATTTTTTTAGTTGTAAAAAAATAATGAATGATGACACATTTTAAATTAATAAAAAAAAAATAATGATTCAAGTTTTTTTCTACACATGAAACATGATAAATTTGGTCAATAAAAAACAAAATCATAAACGACAAAAATTTTTCGTGAGTAAATAAAAAAAGGATATAATATTTATGACCGAAATTGATGGAGTTTAATTTTTCAAAGGTAAATAAAATATTATTTGTCACCGAAAAGCGATTAAACAATTTCACAATTAACTGGGTAATAACGGGTCTATTGACTTCAGTCTATCGAGTAAAAACAACGGTAAAAATTTATAGAGTTGAATAAAATTCATTGCGGTGGATAAAGTGAATGAAAAAGTTTGGTTTAATTTTCAGTGACCGCAAATCCACAGGCTGACATTCGAAATAACCAGGCATCATATGTACTGTAATAATTTTAAATGGAAAAAAACAAATGTGAATGATACGTCGAAAATTAACGATTTGAAGAGTGATAATATGGCCGCAGACGTCCGGGTTTCGTGACAAGCGAGCCGTTATTTTAATACGGGTTCGTTGTCGACGAAACCTGCACGATCTGTAACCGCTTCGACGATTCAGCATTCATCACAATCTGTTTTAGTTAAATAATTAAAGTTATAATTCTAATTAATATTAATATTTAAAATACTTCATTAATTGAGGTAAAAATTCTACCGCGGAGAAAATAAATAACGCCAACACTTGCAATTTTTATCCATCACTTGAAATTTAAATGAAAAATAATAAACAGCTGGGTAATATCAATTTAACTCCAGACGAAAGAAAATCAACAAGATAGCAAAGTTCTCTTCTTCTCTCATCCTTAATGGAGTGCAGCTGAAAAATAAACAATACCGAAGATAAAATTATCACATGAAAAATGTGAATAAGCTTCAGCTTCAGCTATCAAGGAAAAAAGTTTTAAAATGTTCCCGGAAAAAATCACTGCCCGGGTTGATTAATATTAATATTTTTTACACCCAATGAAAAATGATCCGCTTCACAGCGTCATGTACCTCCCGCATCACTGGCTTACAAACAATTTTAACTAAATCGACAGCGGTGTCCATCCTGCAACAAGATTCACCGCGTCAAACAATCAATTAATATACACACGCACGATTCATTATATTTATAAATTCATTGTTGAAACAATAATAATCAATAACTTTTTCAATGAGAATCCTCAGGCTTTGTTTTATTAAAAATAATATTTATGCAGAAATTTATTTTATAAAAAAAAAATTGTTTTACTAAAAAATAACACAATTTTCTGGCAAAAAATAATTATTAGTATTTCAATAAATTGAACGAGTTTTAATATTTATTATTAATTGAAATTTTGACTTGTTAAATTTTTAACTGATCGTTTTTTTTTATAAAAATCTAACTTTTTTTTTTTACAAAAAAAAAAATCTAAACTACATGCCATGTTCTAAAACTCTCCAAAAAGTCGACCGTACTTCGACCCTTAAGAGTCTTCTAATAAAACAACAATTAGAGAACCTCTCGACAAGGATAAACCAAACCAGAAATTACCTTAAACACTGATCCGTAGCTAACAACATTACAACAATTACAGTAAATTAAAACGAACGAACGCACGGTAACTGGATCCGGTAAATTAATGATAGCGTAACCACATGCGTGATATGATTTAGCTGTAAGAGGTTCTACACACACAGCCGAGTAGATCCCTCTACTCGCTCACCCGATTAGCTTGTCTAACCCAAGATGCCAGTAAATGCCTTTACTTGGAATTGTCCCACTCAAGTGGCTTTACCTCACTAGCTAGGCAACTACTTCTTACATATATTTACCCACATATACCTATATATATGTAAGAAGACCGTAGCAAATGGGCATCATCACTCGAGGTATGCTTAAAGGTTGACTTAACTCGAGATTAACTTACTGAGGTTAATTCACTTGCCAAGTAGTCAACTCTGGGTTGCTAACGCCGCGAGGTCTTATCAGTATTACTCATACTCATACTCACGCTTAGCTATATTACTAGATTAATATATCATAGTATGTAAGTGTATGCACGTAGATGTATAATACTTTCTTGGCATTACCTTGCTCAACATTTCTAGCCTATTACACGCTACACGATACAGTACAGGCTTCTTAGCTTTGGCTCCTGGTTCTTGCTCGAGTCTTCTTTGCTCAGTACTACACTGAGACTGAGACTTGTAGGAAGTATACTCTTTAATTTTAGTTCGGCAAGTAAAGTACCTACGCACTCACTGAGCAAATATTTAACCAGCAGTTTCATTTCGAGATCAATAACTAGTAGGTATACCGAGAATATTTTTTTTTATTCGGCTCTTACTCTTGATCTCAAGCTTGATCGGAAAATAATATGTCTGGAGTTCCAGGATCTGCAATTCAGCGGCGGTATTGATTGGGATTTATTAATGTCCTTATGTATTTCTGAATAAAAATCCTTAGCTCCGTTAAATGAAAGGCTAAGAGGCGATTTTACTTTTAACTAGGGCACATTGTGACGAGCCCGCAGATTTTCCTCTCCGCGCTGGTTTTATATTGCCGGGTGACTTTCCCAGTCCATTCTCTGAGCACCTGTACTATTCTGAGCCGCCCTCCTGTCTTCCGTCTCCCGTCTGCCGGCTTCCATCTCCTGCAGACCTTTCTCTCTTCAGGAAGTTTCCCTCAACTCTGACGTAAGCAAAAGATATCGCGGTACTTAAACTCGCGGTGGATTAAGCTCGGGTTAATTTTCGAATCTTTGAGGGATAAGAAGCTGGAGAAGTTTCTGGGGCAGATATGGAGTAAACAGAAAAATTGTTGGAACTATTTGAAAACTTAGAAAAATTGTAATTTTTTTTTATTTTGAAAGAAATTCAATTTAATTCTTATCAATTTTTTTTCTAGTTTTAAAGAAGTATTCTAGCCTAGAAATAAAAAAAAAAGAAAATTTTTTTGATATTTTTAAAATTCTGATATTCAAGATATTTCCATCAGAATTTCTCAAAATTAAATTATTTATAAAGTTATAAGTATACAAAAGTGTTGAAATGATTTCTCAAATTTTAATGAACCGATTTCCTTGAAATTTAGTATAAATTTTCTAAATATGTGCCTCTATAGCCCCTATCAGAATCAAGAAAAAATTTTTATTTTTATTCTTTCAAAAAAATTCCTAAAATTGAAAAACACGGGAGAAAATCGACATCCGTTTTTAAATATTAATTTTACAAAAAAAAAATTTTTTTTGTTCTTTTCACTTTACTTATTTGTAACTTTTTTATTTTGAATTTTTTTTTTTGAAATTTTTTTGTATATTTTCAAAATTTAAATGGATGGTAAAATTATTTGT
The DNA here is from genome assembly GCA_905319865.3 of Cotesia congregata. Lineage (NCBI taxonomy): Eukaryota > Metazoa > Arthropoda > Insecta > Hymenoptera > Braconidae > Cotesia > Cotesia congregata. Next base: position 20,065,224 of record CAJNRD030001123.1, read on the forward strand.
TAATTTTTTATTATTGAATTTTAAAAAACATTCTAAATTCATACTTGTAAACTAAAATACTCCCTCAAGATTTAAAAAAAAATTGTATGATTGCGGAATAATAAATAACCCGAAAATTAATTAGACGGCATTGTCTGAGAATATTCGGACGTAAATTGGGAAACGAAGATAGGGAAAAAATATTGGTGGTACTGATAGGAATGAGATAAAATTCTCTGATCAAGGGTGGAAGGTGCGAAAATTAAAAGTGTAAAAAATATAAGCCGAATTACGTAATGTATGCAAGGGATGAAAACAGTACGTGATCTCCTCTTGCTCAGTACTCGCGGGAGTTTGAAAATTTACGGATAAATAATTGACGTGCACGTAACACGGTGGAAATCACAGGTACAGAGCTCCAGTGGTGAATCTCGGTCTCTGATACGAGAACCGGGTATATTGTAATGGCATGACGTAATGATGATTGTCTATCATCATTCGTTATAGATAATTCATTATACGTACATATTATAATATCTACGTGACTTCTGTTTTAACGCCTGCAAACCTGTTACCTGTTATGTACATTAACAGCAAATTCATCGGATATTCCCTAGATAGTAATTTCTATAATCTACGCACAGCATTTATGCCCAGAACTAAGTGCATACTTATTATTTTAATAACTGGTTAATATCAATGCATTAACATGTGTTTTGATTGACGTAATTCTGTTTGTATTGGTAAAGTGGATTAATTTTATTTTTATTGAATATAATTTTGTTGAAATTGTTTTAATTTTTAAAAATATTAATTTGTCTTAAATTAAGCCAAGTTTTGAACACTGGACCTTTCGATTTAGTGTAAAATTTAATTTATAAAATTAAGAGGATAAAGAAAATTTTTTTAAGACAAATCTTATCATAAAATATTGATAATAAAATTAACTTGATTAAAGAGAAAAAATCTTCAACTTAAAACATAATTTTTAAAACTTTCATTATTTTGAATCAAACAGAAAAATTATTGACTTTAAATTTTAATTCAAAATTTTGATTCATAATTTTTAATTTATATAATGACTGTTGATTATTAGATAACACTTATGAAAATATTAATTGAGATTAAGTTTGTTCATTTTGATTTTATCGAGTTTATTTGATGGAAAATATTGATGAAAAAAAATGAAATTAAAAAAAAATGTAAATACGATGCTTCCTCATAAATACTTGGACGTACCGAGTTGTGGAGTAAATAAAAAAAAAAATGAAAAACAAAGAAAAAACTAAAAAAGGCTCCAATAGTCACAGAGTGTTGGCTTGACCGAGTCACTGTGCTATATGTCGGAATTTTAATTAAAAATGTACATAAAGCATGGAACACACTAGTATATTATAGTGTCGAATAGGCTGGGTGGAGTAGGATTCGTTTTTCGGTTGGATTGAGACGACTGGCACATGAAGGACATTCATCGGTTTCCATTGATCGGCTGATGGCCTGCACTACAATGTTACCTCTGCTCGACGTCGCTATCGCCCGAACCACCGTTATTTTATGTCTTGTCTCTTGGATGCACTCCGAGATCTATTTTTGTTCAACTTTTTTTCATTTAATCAATCAACTCTATTCTAAATATTCAATCATGGATTATAATTCTTAGATTATCTACCCGTGAAAATATTTTCACATATGGCAATATCAGAAAATTTGATACGTACATATAAGAAAAAAATTTTTAAAGCCACAATAACAAAATTAAAAAAAAATCTTCACTTATAAAAATCTAACAAAATTCAATAATTTTTCGAATTTTGGAAAATTTTCAATTATCAGTCTAAAGTTCAAAAATACAGCATATGTTTTGATAAGTCCATACAAGGTTTGATATGAAAATTGGCAATATATAAAAATTTTTTCACAGGTATAATAAAAATTGTCGCAAATTCAAAAGTAAAAAAAATTAAGAATTAATATTTACTATTGATTTTTGTAAATATTAAAATTCTGATGATTAATACAAACTCTGTCAGATACCCACTCACACATACACTCTGTGCTATATATATATATATATATATATATATATATATATATATATATATATATATTATCTGGCTCAGGAAGAATGGGACACAACAGCCAGATGACAGCTCCCGTGACAGCCGCATGACGTTTGTGGGCATCCTGGTAGGCATCTAATTATCGCTCAGCGTGCATCAACCTACCACACACACCGAGTCCGTGTTGTTTTACTAAAAGGCACTGTTACTCATATTAGTACCATTCCACACAAATGCATGGATATAAAATGATGCCTGCGAACCACAATTATTCGCGACAGCGTAACTCTCGCTCAAAGAGATTCTTTTCGTATCCAGGTCGTCGAGGGCCAATTTCGCAGGCACAAATTGGGACAGACCACTAACTGAAAACTTAAATCAAGTGGTACGGTGAAAATCGATTTTTATCAACCCGCGACAAGCTTAACTTGATTGCCAGTAATCATATTTTTGTCCCGAGATCTGAACTAAGGCTTAATATTTTTAATGCAAGTTTAAGCTCATAGCTTTTTATCTTTTGTGTAAAAGTCCTTTATTAAAAAGTTTTTTAGTTAAAAGAAAGAGTCAAATTTAAATCATTAATTTTTTGGACAAAGATTTTTAGCAAAAGTCAATTTTTTAAACAAAAAAACTATAAATTCCAGTTTAAAAATTGAATTTTCATTAACTTTGTAAAAAATAAATTTTAAAACTGTAAAATTACACTTGAAACTACAAAAATGAATACTTGAGAATTTATTTCTAAAAAATGTTATTCGAAACTTTTTTTCTAATTTTTTTTCTCAGAGCTTCTCAGATTACTATAGAAACTGTAATTTTTTGGATGCTCTTTTTTCCGTGTAAGGTTGATCGGACAAGAAGTATAGTTAATACTATCGCTATACTCTCGCTAGTATTTTCTCTCTCACAGACTGTTGCTAACTCACTTCTACTCACGATGATTTTGTGAAAATAAATTTTTTTTTTTTTCAATACAATCTATAAGAAGTGATAATTTATATAAATAAAGTTTTTTTTTTAATCTTCAGTAGATTTGACAAGATTATTTCAAATGAATTTTAAATTAATATGGATTACATGTTAAAAATTCACTTTTTAATAATTAATTCCACAAAAACTCTCTAGATTTTTTTTTTTAATTTTTTATATGTAATTAATATTCAATAAAAATAAATAAAAAATTAAAATCTTTGTTTTTGAATTGCCTTTAGAGATATTTGTCATAAAAAAAACTATCGATAAATTTTGATATTAATTATTATTTAATAATATCTTCAATAAAATATAAACAAAAAATGGTCATTTTTAGCTTTACTATTTTCTTATTAAAACATTCTCCATAATTACGTTCCTAAAGCTCATTTTTCGGTCAATCCCGAGGAGAAAGTCACGCATCAACCGTTAATAAATATTAGAGCTCTGCAAATAAATTAAATCATCATTAGGCGATCGATCGATCGGAGACTTGGAAGCGTACAGAATAAAAGACGAAGAATAAGAAGAAGCATGTCTCTTAATACAAAACTATAAGAACGTCTACAAAAGACACTGTAAGACCTGGGTGTGGAATTGTTGTGTACCTTCCATCTACCTTCCTTCCTCCTCTCCAGCAATCCTTTTCAATCCTCGCAATTCTTTTCAATCCTCTAACGTCTAACCATGTAACGCAGCAGCGCTTGTTCTTTAGCATCATATATTATATTATTATTATTGTAACACGTAAAAAGGCAGACATATAACGGACGGTGAAAACGTCAGTCGAAAAGAATGACACTCTCACTCTTACTCACACTTGCAAATATCTGGTCTCTGTCCTCTGGGTCTCTATCAGACTGGAGGCTCCAGTGGCGCGTGGTTATATTTTTATCCCTCATAACTGGAGCGGGGTAACACGTTGACGACACACGGCCTTATCAAACGAGCAGAGCCTTTGTCCAACTTTAATTGAAAATATTGGAATAAATTTTCCAATAGACACCCGGCCGAGAACGGACGACGCGAAACTTTGGATGCTCGATAGACCGCGACTAAATGACATACAGTACACCAAAGTACACAACTATAACTTTAAATATAGGTATGTATATTTTTACAAACACAAATAAACTCCCATCCGAGATTCAGGACTCAGCGACAGCCAAAGAAACGGAAAACTACCTACCGGTGGATCAAAAAATAACAAAAGTCGCGATGCAAATGAAATAAAACTTTATTCTCTTGCTCTTTCTTTTTTTATCCTTTCCGTTGATTTATTTTTTTTCGCTTAACGAACGCACTGTCGAAAAAATGAAACGTCGTTCAGAGCGATTTCGAAAATATCTGAAAAAAAAAGCCAAAGAAAAAAAAAGGAATGTCCACTCAATAGGATGGACGCGAATTCGAGACAGAAATACAATATTGCAGGCGATGTCGGGAATGAGAGAGTAGAGAGTGATATGAGAGGGAGTGAGTGGGATAGAATTCTATCTCAAAACGTTGAAAATCGAGTGATCGACCGACATACATTTAAAGTTTATTTTTTTTCTCATTCTTTTATGCGTACGGTGTGAAACAGCCGAAATCCATTTGTGCTCATCCGCACACTGTGTATTCATTGCTCTCCACCAAAACTTTCAATACTCGATGTTCGCTCGGCTTTTTTCTAACTACCCTTTCACTCCTGTTCATATTTCACCAGGCAACCGTTTTATTCCACCTGAAATTCCAGTAATAACTTTACTGCATTCATCTAAATACTGGCTCAGCTGGAAATATTAATGCAACTTTCCAAAATTTCAATCGACAAATTTCAATTAATTTAATTTGTTCTATAGATTAAATTTTTGATAATGAAAAAAATTACTTTTTATTAAGTTATTTATTTCAAAAATTTTTCTTGACATTATCTACTGGTAAATTTATTCTAAAATAATGTAAATTATTTTTTTAAATATTCTACTTTGTCCTAAGAAAATATTTTATGTCATTCAAATAAATTTCACTGATAGAAAAATTAACTTTATTTCAAAGAGAAAATTTTATTTTTAAGAATTTATTTATTTTGAATCAAACAGAAATATTTTTAGAAGTTAAATAATTTCTTATTATCAAATATAAATTTTAAAAAAGGCGTTCTGCTGAGTTGTAGATCATAAAAATTCCACCAGTACTTTAATAAATTCATAATAAAACAAATTTTGATTCGAGAAGTAATATAAAGAGCGAGAATGCTATTCAAACTTTTTTTGTCAAATATAAAATACATTTTTAAACAATTTTTGAAAAATGACAGTAATAATAAATGATTAATCATGAATATTATAGAAATAGAGACGAATAATAATGATACTATGATAAAAAGGTATCAGTTGATTCAAAATAAAATTTGAAATCGAGCATAGTACAGTACAGTAGGGCTCATGAAGTAAATGCTGTGTTTGAGTTGACATGGACAATTTTACATGGTCAATGGTCGTATGTACAAACTCACATTTAAATGGTGTGGAGGTGTGACGAGGACAGACACTCGGTCGAGTGGTTGGGCAGTACCCGCGTGCCAGATCCACAGTAACTGCGAGTGCTCGCGTGTATGTACATTGATAAAAGAGGGCAAGAGCGCGTGGCCGACTCGATAGAGCTGGAATTCAGTTTGCAAACCCCCTGGCCACCCCTCCCCGCCCACATCGCACACTACTACTATTTTATTTCATTTTCTTCCCTGCTTCTCTTCCTCTATTTATATGGCCGATCATTCACTCACTCACTCACTCGATCGCTCGACGGTTTATGTCTATGTAGATATATAGGGGGAAGATCGAAAGCAATTGGTACGTAGCACGATTGCGCCTACTCTACTGTAAATATTGCTCATGCAGGGTGTCGTGGATGCTCTGGTCCATGGAAATAATCGAGCACGAGATATTGAAACGTCAAATAATACTGCCTACCTTCATCCAACTTTACTTTGTTATTATTATTATTATATTCTTGATTTTTCATATGATCAGTTAAGTGTATTCATATGTTTTTTTTTCTTTTTAAATATATATCTGTATTTTTTTATTTTTTAATTGTATTAAATTCTTCAGACTACTGAGAATTTCTATTTATGAGTCCACTGATAGAAAAATTAATTTTATTATATTCGAAAGAAGAAATTGTGAGTCGAGAAAATTATTTTCAATAATTTTGTTGTCTTTGATCGAGAAAAAATGCAATATTAGCTTAAGAAAATTTTTTAATTTTTTCAACAAGTCTTAATAAATATTAAAAAAAAAACATTATTATAATTATCATCCATTTATAATAATAATAATAATAATAATAATAATAATAATAATAATAATAATAATAATAATAATAATAATAATAACATTAATTCTATTAAATCAACACAAAAAAGTGTTAAATATTTAACATAAAAATTTTTAATACAAAATTTTTTGACGCAAAATTTTTTACTGTGTAATATTATTGTTATTATGATGATTACTATTATTATTATCTTTAATACTTTGCAGGGTATTTGGAAAAATACTAAGTTTTTTAGAACAAAAATGAGAGACCCGCTGAAAAATTGGAGCAAATAAATTATTTTATGAAAAGAAAATAAAGTTTAAAATAATAACATTTTTTATCAATTCAACTAATAGACTTCAAAAAATTTAATTTGAAATTAACGAAATTATGATTCAAGTGAAAAAATTGTTTTGCGAATTTTTTTTGCGTACTCTCCTTCTTTCCCTAATAACAACTAATGATTATATAAAATTTCCTCAATCGAATGATCAAAAATAAAATAAACAGAACTACCAATTAAAATTCTATCATTAAATCAAGGAAATCATAACCGTAAATAGCAATTACAATGAAAATCGATGTCATTTTGAAAGATTAAAAAACGTGAGGGGTCAGGGAGTCATTCGCGGTAATTCGCATTGCTACAGAAGCAATCGCGCCTTAATTAACGGGTATTAACGAGCGGAGGCGAGGAAAATGTATGTGTAACCCTTGTACCGGCGAATGGCGAATTGGTATTAGTGTTTGGCGGCGTCTGGCAGGTAGTGAACGCCCCAGTCCAAGTAGCGCACCCGTTCACCCGATCAGCCGCGTTATCCAAGTCGATCATTCAATTTCGCGCGGCAAATTGTCCGTGCCGGAAACTCATATCCGGGTGGTTCCGGTGCTCCCGAGTACCAATCCCCCGTCCTCCGTCTGTCCCGTCTCCGTCGACGATTCACCAGCAAGACCGTCGATGTGCAGATGAACGGCTGGAACTTGCTTCCGCTCATGATCGACAAATCGGTTTCGGTTGGCTCCCAAGAGCTCTCCCTTCGACCAACTTTTCATTGGGGAAACGAAAACTCATTTTTATTCTAAATATATATTTTATTTCATTTTAAAGATCGATTACCTTTTTTTTTTATTTAATTACTCTACAGAGTGTACTGCACACTTTCTCGAAAAATATTCCTTCCAAGAACGTTCAAACAAAGCAACTGATTTTTCCGCACGGATAAATAAAAATGTACTCGCTGTATGCGCGATAAATTATACCGAGTTAGCGCTCTTAAGATAATTTTCTTGATAATTTTAACTTCAAATATTTATGTGATATAAATTTAAGTTTTCAGTTATAAATCGCGTACAATTAAAGAAATCGTCGACGGAGGAGGTGCTTTACTTTAGTCTGTTCTATTTTTCCACCAGTATAAATAAAATATCTTTTACAAATATTAAAATCACACAAAGTGCAGTAAAACTTTTAGTTAAACAATTTTGAATCTTTAAATTCAATTTTTGGGAAAATATTAAAGATATAAAAAATTATAAGAAATATTTTTTGTATAAAATTAATTTTTTTACAAATTAAGTCATTATAAATATTCTTGTATCTTTTATCATAAGGCAGAATTTTGAATTTAAAGTCAAAGTTTAAAAAATTGAGTGGTCGATTAAAAATTTTTTTAAAATAATTTAAATTGATATTTTAACAAGTTAAACACTAAAATGACCGTGTAAACAATCAGTCTCGCTTTCAGAGAAATTTCCAAAGCCGGACGAGTGCCCGAGCTTTCTACTTAACCAAACAAAAATTTCTAAAAGACCGTAATTTACCTTCGAAATAAATTTAAACTCTGACTGTACCGTGACTGTAAAATGCAGTACAAAATATATTCGTAGTCGGTTAAGTGAAAAAAAAGTTTAAATTCTCGATCGGAGTGAATACAATTCAGCAGAGTGCCGTGACACTGACGCAGAAGAGAGCCATTAAAATTCGGGGAGGTGAATTTGGTGGAATAAATTCTGGAGTTTCAACCCGGGCAGGTATTCCTATTCCAATATCTGGGAGGTACGAGCAAACAGAAGACTTTGTCCGCGTGTCTAGTCCACGGAAACTCCTCTACCTTCTCTATACTGAGCTGTACTACATACAACAGTAACACCGACAGTGGAAGTCGAAAAGTTGTGCATTGTCATTGTCAGTGCATAAACGGAACCGATTGTTGCGCGATGTCGATCGACCGGTGAAAAACTTTTCCCGCTTTCAGTCCTTTCAGCTGGATTTCTTTCTTACACTTTCTTTGCTCTATTCCTGGAGTTTAAGCCAAGTGGTTCAACTCAAAGTCACTCGCTCGGTCCTTTTCTTTTGAGAAGAAAAATCTGGGCGAAAAAAATTTTAAAATAAAAATAAAGGACTCGCGAACGCGAGCGCGGATAAAAAAGCAAAGAAGTAAGCACCAGCAAAACGTTGGAGACAAATGGCAAACGACATAGCTGGCACGTGAGTCTAGTCATATTACTTTCACCACTATGGGTAAACCCGTAAAATTGTCTATCTCCACTGAACTGCACTGGTTACTCACAACTTCTCTCTTACTCTCATGACGTCATGATATACTGGAGTTTATTTTTATATGTAATATACTTGTTGTTTATTTTCTTTTTTTTTTTTTTTTTTTTTTTTTTTTTTTTTTTGATAAAATATTGCGCTGATAAAACCTTGAACAAAAATTCACAACTATCAAACTTCAACGGCTCACTATCATATTTATAAATCTATTTTTAGTTTTATTCGGTGAAACTCGAGATAGAGTTTGGAATAAAGCATGAGATGGATTTCTTTTTCTTCATTTTAAAGCTAAATAAAACTCAAGACATGTGCATGCCTCTAAAAACATATTTGTGATTATGAGTCATGAGTAACATGTCATGTGTCATATGTAAGGACTTGAATTTATATTTATATTTATTTTTGCAATACTAAATGTGATAATTGCCAGCTGCTAATTTACATACGATAGTTTATTGCGTAAATAATGTCGTTTGATTTCATTGAAATTTTATTATATATATTTATGCATTTATGTACATTAACAAGTGCAATACTGGATCGCGATTTCGTAGGTATGAGTAATATAATATAATAAATAATTTATGAAACGGCCTTTCGAAAAATAAATCGGTGGTAATTGTTAGTACCGACAATCATGCGTAAATATGTTTAAATTAATTAGTTTTCATTTACTGGGAGAACTTATATGTTCGAAATTGGGTCTCGGGAATGTTTGTTGTTATTAACTGTGAATATTTACTCGGTTATTGAGCATGGAAATGTTTTTGCTGTCAGTAATTTCGATTTCCTTTGAAGTGAATGTTTCAATGGAAAATTACTGTAAAAGTCAAGTTTTTAGAGAATATGAGTGGAATTGATGATTATTTAACTGCTAAAGTTGCTAACAGGGTTATGATTGGTAATTAAATTTATTGACAGTGATGGTTAATCGAGTATTATTGATTAGTGGATAATGAGGGAGACTATTAAAAAAATTTTGGTAATTAAATTTTATGCGGGAGCTAAACGTAAAATTAATGATTTTTTATGCAAAGTTGGATAAGAAATTATCGGTAGTTAAATTTCGAATAATGGAATTATTAAATAAAAATTGATAGCAAAAGAAATTAAAAATGTTAATAATCGAAAAGTAATTTATTTATAATTTGATTGTATGATGTTGCAAAAAAAAAAAAGCAAAAATTATTGGAAGCAAATTTTTTTGGCGATATAATTTTACTTTTTAAAAAATCTTTTATCTTTATAAATCACAATTGGTAATAATGATAAATACGGACGTTATGTAAATTTAAAAACTTGGCTATGTAAAAATCCAAAAGACGGTTTAAATTAAAAATCTCATTTTATAAATTATAAATTTTTTTCTTAGGCATAATATTTAATTTTAAATTTTAAATTTCTCAAAATTATTAATGTAATAAATTTAAATAAAAATTGAACTAAAAAATATAGGTTTGATGGAGATTCAGTAGTAGTTACTCCACCAACAGCAGAGCATCAAATACCAGGAGGGCCAAATTTCCAATGCATCAACTTGGATCGAAGGGATAGTTTTCCTTTGCCTCAAAATGGTCGATCATCAAGTCTACGTCGACAAAGCATCGCTTTGAACGCTATTATTAATCATAGACGTGCATTAATAGGGTAATTTAAAATTTCAATATTAGTTATTTATTTATATTATTTAATAATAATATATGAAGGAAAAACAACAATATAGAGAAAATAGAAGAGTTGATCAACTTAAGTTGTCTTTTACGGCTGACTATTATTGTTATTTAATAACAAAAGATTGAAAGCACATGAAGATAGAATAAAACAGGCGTCAGTTGATGATTCCAAGTGAGAGTAGAGAGGTGCTATTCACTTAAACCTATTTAATTCTAGCCATGCTAATTCGCAAGAGATACAAGTGCCTAGTGTGTATACACATACACCATATTATATAGAGTAGAGTACAGATAGAGTATAGCATTATATATCAGCCAAATTGAGTTTGATCAAGTATACACAGCAACAAACTAAAGACCCACAACAATACGCAACGCCAGTCAAACACCGCAGACACTGCCGTCGAGGCTGCCAGCTCCCTTGTTTCGCGAAAAGCCAAACAGAATTATATTACACCGCGCGCGATCGAAGCTAACGAAATAAAGCTTTTATGATGGAAAATCGATCATGAAAGGATCCCTCGGCCATTTAAGTTTCTCACTTTATACTCCTCTGTATCTATTTTCATTTCTCCCTCTTTGATTATTATGCCTACTTTTATTATTTTTATTCCATTTTACCATGAATTACCCGAGATTTTACAAATCACGTCTGTCTATTTTTTTTACACTACGCAATAAAAAAACTCCAGCAATAAAAATATCTCCACTTCGAACGCGAGTATTTTTTATTCCGGAGAGCATAAAAAAATTTAGTTTAGTTTTGATTTTATAAAATGCCGGTTTTGGTAACAAATATTGTTTGTTAACGTATACATCCGCAAAAAAAAATATAAAAGGTGAATATCAACTCTTCAGCTATTGTGAATACCATATTTTCATCGGTGTTTTATTTTATAACATTTTTATGGACAAAAAAAAAGACAATGTACTGTGAATAACAATTATGTCAAATTTAAAAACAATTTACCGCCATTGTTCTTCAATTATTTGCTAAAATAACAATATCATAGAAGTAAAATAGGTGAAATGAAATGGTTAACAGATTTAGAGATTAAAAAAAAATTATTCTATAAAAATTGTCTATTATTTTTGTTTCACTTTTTGAAGTTTCAAACTCTACTATCAATAATAATGGTTTAAAAATGAATTTTTTTTTTTAATTATTCAAAAATAATAATTTAGACACGTAAAAATTTAACCGTCATAATTTCGCAAACTTGATATAATTCTACGTAAAATAGCGCTCAGAACGAGCCGATTGGAATCGATTAACAGAGAAATTCCGGATTCTACTTACAAATCCGATTGCAAACGAAATCCTCTACAATAAAACAGCCATGAGGAATTTTTTCTAATTTTTTTTAAAACCATAAAAATATTAATAACCATTTTCAATAAACGTATTGCAAATAAAAAATAAAAAAAAAGGTATTTCCATTTTTTAGTTGAATTTTTTAATAAAAAAATTTTGCATTGAATAGGGCACTGATCTCGGGTATTGGTAGCAACTTGTCTCTGCCATCTTGTGGCACACAAGATCAAAATCCAGGACAAAGCAATAATACGTCAACATCAACAGCGAACCATGACTCGTGCTCGCAGCATTGTCAAGAGATCTCTGATAATCATCGGCCTTATACCAGAGCAGCATCCCACCAGTATTCGAATCTACAACTTACGCCGGTCAATAGCGCGGGCATCCCATTGTGTGCATTGGAGACCTCTAAGTGTAATTATGCATTGCCATTGCGAGTTAACGTCAATTGGAGATACATTTACTGTTATCGTTATCAATAATACGTCGATTGTAATTATTAATATCGATTGTAATTGTTAAATATTAAATATCCAGGCAAGCCGCACTGCCATCGCCGCAGCGGAGGCTCATCTCGGCACCGAAAAGAAAAGCATCGCACGGAATTAATATCCACGGTCAGCACACTTTATGCTAAGCTGCTAATAGTCGTCGGGGTGACGGTCCCAGTAACGGCTAGTGTGAGCCAAAGGGTTCCTCCTGCTCTTGATCAGGTTTGTATTATATTATAAAGTGGACTTATAAATATGAATATAAATATAAATATATCGTGCCCTCATCCCGCATTTGTCGGTCGGTCCTCATCCCGGCTTACGGGTTCCATTTTGCATTAATAATAAATTTCATTATGTGTCGACTAGTGTAGTGCCCCGCGAGCAATATTGCTCGCCTTTATAAGCCTGCACCGCGTAAATGACACTTTATGTTGATGTCGGCATTAATTTGACCTTACGGATACTCAACCATGAGTGATCAACGCTTAAAATATTTTTTAACAATTAGTACTGAAGGAAAAAATTTACTTTTGTGACTTACGAGGTAAAAAAAAATTTTTAATTACAGATTAAAGTACCGTTTATAAAATCTAAGTGCCTTAAATAAAATAAGGAAAAAATTACAGTTTAAAAATTGAATTTTTAAAAAATTTTGAAAATTATGTTTAAAAATTTTCTTGAATTTTTTATTTTGTTTATTAATAATTTTATCTTGACAAGAGAAAAATATTAAAATTTAGTATGAAAGACTTATTATCGAAAAATATAAAACAAGACAATTTTTGTTTAATTATTATTCGTAATTATTGGCAACAAAAGCGCAAATTTAAGTTAGTTAAAAGATAATTTTTAAAACGAGTATAAAATTAATTAAAATTTTTTTCTAGGGATTTTATTTGTACCTCTATCTAGTGAGTGTAGGATTTGTTATCACAATGTACACAATAGTACTCCGAGATAAAGCCGTTAAAAAAATGCTGATCCAGAAAAGAAAAGACGGAATGACTTTTGTATTGGACGACTTCACAGGAAAGCGGCAAAGTTTTCAGGTAAAATATAATTTTAGAGCAAAAAAAAACTAGATAGCTCAAGTTCAAAATATTTAGAGATGAGGCCATATTAATTAACATAAAAAAGTGGCTGATAAAGCCGACAGGCATGGAAATGGAGCCATAAAATAAAAAAAGCTCAGGTGGCATTAAACCGGCGAGAAACTCGATACAGAAAATGTTATGCCGGGTAATTCAAAATACCGATAATTGTTGAAGGGCTGCAAGGGGTCGGAACAGTAAGAATTAAAAGTAAATAAAAATAAAAGTTTATAAATTCAGCAGGCGCAGCAGTATGGGAGCTTTTGTCTGCGTCTAGGTGCCATCGGGTTCGGAGCTGGCTCATTAGTGTTTACTGGATTGCAAATCGGTGCTGCTATTGCATCTGCTGGTCCATTAAAAGCGATTACACCAAGTGCAAGGCTTCTTTTAGTGACCGCTCAAATGCACTTTATATTTTTGAACAGCAAAGATCTCGAACTCGCTAAGCACAGTCCTCTCGCTAAATTAGGGCTCATGCATATGATTGCTACCAATCTTTGTGAATGGCTGCAGGTAATTTTTTTTTTGTTACTACAATTGATATTATCAATTTTTTATTATCCAATATTAAATTTTGTCTGACTTTGATCATTTTTCTGATGAACAGGCACTTGTAGAAGAGACAAGGCATGAAATCGCGCATTTAGAATTACACGATCACGAGCTCAATGAAGAAGGAATACTAAAGACGCTTCTGACAGACGCAAGTCCCTTTTTATTTCCTTGCACTATTGAATTCAGCCTGATTTGCGCCGTTATTCTTTTCGAAATGTGGAAGCGCGTTGACAGAATGGTTGTCGTGAAACACGACGGTTCTGCAAAGTCATTACATCAACTGAGCATCGACTGCAGCAACGCTCATAAAGGTCTCTTTGGCGGAATTTTGGTAATCGCAGCCACTGTTTTGAGTTTGATAATGTTTTTCGTCCTCAAAAAATCAAAGTCAAAAATGGCTATTGAGCAAGTTACTGCTCTTGAAACCGCCATTTTAATTGCAGGTAACTATTTATATCACTCAAATCAATACTTTAGTGCTTTTATACTTCAATACTCTATTAAAAGGAAAAAAAATTTTTTTTTTTTAACACTTAAAAAGTAAAATTGAGTTTTAAAGTTTCAGAATTTATAAGCTATTAAAATATTGATGTTTAAATTTCAACTGAATTCAAACTACAATAATCTGATTAAAATTTTCAAAGCGTTTTATATTAAAGTACAGACTCGTTTATCATATTTTTTCGTGTTTCAAATATTTTATCAAAAATTATCATGAATAAATCTTCATTTTTTAATAATTAAAAAAAAAACTTTTTTTCTTTTTTTTAATTCTGAGCTGTTTAAAATTAACAAGTTAAAAAAACCCGTTTTCCATATTATTGCTCTAATCAGGTCTAAATTCTTCTATAATTAATTAAAAATCAGGATGTTGTAGACCAAATTGATGTTATATTTTTTTATTTAATTTATTTTAACATGCGACGTTTCGTCAGTTTTTTTCTGACATAATCAGGCACCTTAAAATTTTTACGATACAAAAATACATAATCCTTAATTTACAAAAATTACTGCACATGATATTTTATACAAAAAAACTTTTCATTTTGGAAGATACTTGTATCTTCCAAACAAGGACTGAAATCTCGTGTTTATTTGAAGATTATTGTTGATAATTTGTAAATTGTCAATATTAACCAAATAATGAAAGACGAATTTTTTAAACACATTGTTGACGAGGTTTTTAAAATATATCCTGATTTTTAATTAATTAGTTAAAAAAAATTTCTAATGTAAAATAAAAACTAAAACTAAAACTCAACTAAATGAATTTAATTTAGGTGCAATCGCGTCTGTAAGTTGCGCACTTAAATTACGGCGTTTAGAACTGAAGAACACGAAACCCGCACCTCATCTTGACTCGACTTTGCTGGCAGCGGCACAAGCGGGTGTCTATCTCCATTGTTTATTTGGTGCAGTCGGCGGGATATTGACAATGGGCCCAACTTGGGTACTATCACTTACCGCTGATTTCATCGCTTTGATTCAAAGCACTAGTCAAACTCTTCTAGTCAAGGTATACATATACTCATACATACATAATAAGTCTGTGCAGTAACGACACCACAGTATAATACACCGTCGCAGAATAATACTTAGTCTGGTCTACTAGTTATGATAGTAGTTTCTGTCGTGGTTCTACCACGCTTTGATATTTCAATCAAATGTGCCCATAAATCAATACTGAGTGTGTCGCATTATATTACATAGTTTGAACCAACTAGAAGTACAAGGTACAATGTTATACCTATATAATGCCTTGGTTTATTTGTTTGCGCCGCAGATTGCTTGGCGAAGACGCTCCTCGTCAACGAAGAAGCCCGGCAAGGAGCTCATAACCTTCCTGATTGTCGTCAACATCGCTTTGTGGGCAGTCAACACTCTTGAGAAGTCCAGAGCTGACGTCAGGCCGGACCACCTTCATTTCTTCGGCGTCTGGGCCTGGACTATAATCACCCACGTCTCGATGCCACTGGCCATTTTCTTCCGGTTTCACTCCTCGATTTGCTTGTTTGAAGTTTGGAAAAGCTGCTACAAGTACAAACCGGCCCTACATACTCGTCCTTAATGTTTTTTTATTCGATAGGTTTTATAAATATTCAAATTTAAGTGTTTATTAAATTCTGGTTTAATAATTCAAGAGCTCTTGATTGTAAACGCCGAAGTTACAATTGTTGAATACTTCGCTCTTGAATTGTATTAAAAGGGCTCAACTTTTAACTGCACTTTACTTCAGGAGCTGGAATGTGGAATTAAACTCGTTGATTAGCTTTTAGAGTGTCTTTTATACGTTCTGGGTCAAATCGCTGCTCATATTTTTTTATATTATATGAAGAAAGTATTTAATTGGTTTTGAATTTTATTTTTCATTGGAGTTTCATGTTTAGTAATATTGAATTTATCATTGATTTTTTATATAAAATTATACTAGTATTAAAAGAACATGAGTAAAAAAAAAATTATTATTCAAGTAAGGAGAGTTTTACTTAATTCATTAAATGTAATCTTAATCGTAATTTTAAAAAATTTAAGTGAATTAAATAATTTTTTTTTAATTTTCAATTTTTATAGCCAGAAATTCAAAGCGTTTAATTTTTGAAGCAAAAAGCCAGAAAATTTTTTAAGAGTGCCTGCAAAAAAAATTTTTTTAATTTAATTAATTATTATTTATAAGTTAAACTTGAGATAAATTGTTTGAAATATCTGTTAGTAATTTTTGCATATGAAATTTGTGTCAGCTAATTGAAATTTTTTTTAATTTTAAAATTAAAATTCATATTTCCTTCGTTAAAAAAAAAAAAATTCCAGATTTATTCCGTACTTTCACAATGTACAATGTTTTTTTTTCTTTATCATCTCTCTGGTCTTTCGTCGAAGCCCTCAGCTTCGTTTAAAAATCTGTTTCCCTGTCCTGGCTCTCAAAGTGAAAATAGAAACAGAAGAGAAGAGAAGCAATAATAACTAAAATTCGATAGACTATTTACAAAAAATCTCTCAGACGGTAAAGTAAACTGGTAATGGAGTGGAAGGATTGAGAAGTTGCCGTCGAGAAGATGAACACTCAATAGCTGGTCAACTAAATCATGAAGCCCTCACGCACCCCACTTGGACGAGCGAGCACACACTCCGCTGGGTGACGAACCAACAGCAACAAAGGGTTGCTACAAGAGCTCTTCAGTAACGACCCAATGACCAGCGCACTCACTACCGCTACACTGTACCCATAACCGAATATACAGCCACCCACTCCCAACCCCTGCCTCCTACCGTCCCCAAACTCACCCTCTTGTCAGTCTCTATGTCTATGAAGCTCTACACAATACTCAACTCCTCCTCGTATTCATACTCATCTGTTTCACCACTTGATCCGTGGTGCTCCTCAACGTCGCGGTCCCGCTTTCTCCTATCCGCTCACTTTGCAACATGATTGCCACCCAAATGTGTTTACCGTATCATAGTGTACAACAGTATAGTATGGTATAGCATAGTAGTAACCCGTAAACCGATCAAACTCTCGATGTTCGCCTTTCTCGATCCCTGCTTTGTTTGAAAACAGTTTCTTTTTTTTTTTCAATTCTTTTTTTTGAATTGTTGAATTTTTTTCAAACAAAATTTAATCACGGATGATATTGAATCTAGTACACTCATAAAAATAATTTAGTTGAAATAAAAAAAATACGGAGCTACAAAAAAATATGTCGTAGTAACAAATGAGTTTACTTATGGTATTAAATTAATTAGTTATTTTAACAAATTAATTATTCTAACAAAAAATCAATTTGTTGTCTCAACAATAATCATTTTTTTGTTATAATAATATCTGTTTGTTATTACAACTAAATTATTTCATCACCACTAGCAACCTTGCAGTCACTAAATGACTGCCGTAACTTGTGAACTATAAATAAACGAAAATTTTGATGATTAAATAATGACTTTTGTTAAATTGCACTGTACTTTCTTAAATATTGGCGTTCTTAAAGATATAAGCTCATCCCGATGTTACACTCATCAAGAGCTTTCATTTGAGTACCCACATGCATTTTAGATATATTTTTCATATATACATATATGTTATATTTATAAATATATAAAATATATGAAAAATTGATGTGGGTACTCAAATGAAAGGTCTCGACGAGTGTAATGTCGGGGTGAGCTTATATCTTTAAAAATGTCCATAGTTCTCAAGATACAAAGTCATTTCTTAATTATGTATCCAGAAATAAAGCATTTTCGAATGCAGCCTAAATACTCATCATCATAAATTGACTATTTGTGAGAGTGATATAAAACCTTGAAAAGGCAGAATTTCCAGTCAAAATCTTTGCAATGACATTAAATTTTACTTAAAAACCCGATTTTATCCTATAATTATCCTGGATACAAAATTTTTCTTATTATCTTAATAATATAAATTACTCAGCTGATTTTGTTAAAATAAAAAAATTTATTTGTTGCTTTAACAAAATACATTTATTTATTTAGCTAAAAAGTTTTGTTGATCTAACTAAAGAGTTCTGTTACAATAAAGAGGAAAATTATTGATCCAACAAAATTATATTGTAGAATTTTATCAAGTAAAATTTACTTAAACCAAAAAATAAATATTGGGTGGAAAAAAGGATGAGAATATCTGTGTCCTGGTGGTAAAAGGAGCAAATGCATCAAGATAGGAGCTGAGGACGATGACAACGGGTAAAGAAAAGAATCCTTGATATATCCGCCAAACACAGCGGGTCCCCGGTTACACGTCTTCTGGATTTATCGGAGCCGGATAATAAATGGGCGCTCTCTGCGCTAAGTCCGTGGCGAGTAAACGCCTCTAAATAATACAACACGTCAATGCAACAGCCTTAAACTTATAAATTATTGATTTCGCCGAAGGAAAGGGTGATAAGAACCCAAATAAAATTGCTTATAAATTGATTGTCAGTAAAATAAAATAGAAAGGGTCAATCTGGTCTGGGGAGTCTCTAGATAGACTTGCTAGCATTTATAAGGGTATTTTTAATCGATGAATACATAATTGCCATGAGTAACTTTTGGTTTGATTGAAATGTTTACTCAAGTAAATTATTATTTGTAGGTAGATATTTTTCATTTACATTACTAAAAAAATTAAAAAAAAAAAAATCAAGCTGTTTATTTAAAATCCTAAAAAATAAAACAATGTCAAAAAAATAGATGAATTAAAATTTTAAAGTGTTAATTAATTAAAAAAAAATATTTGAATAGTAATAAAATAGTCAAAAGAACAAATTTTAATCAGATGAAGGACAAAAATTGAGACAAGAAGATAACCGGACAATTCCAAAATTGGAGAGATAAATTTTATTTTAAATATGAACTAAATTTTTTTGCCCTCAGAAAAAACTGCAATAAATAATAATTAATGAATAATGACAGCTATGTAAATGTCAGAAAAATTAAAGTGCAACATTTGAAATATTAAAAATTAAAAAAAAAAATTGAGGATATTTTATAAATTTCATTTTTGTCCAGTTTTATGTTTAATTACGACAAGAGTAATCATAATAATCCAAATAATGAGAGTAAAATATCATCTAGATAAACATAAAAAAATAAATATTTACAGACGATAAATATAGAATATGAAAGATAAAATATCATTTTTATGCAAGTACTAGATTAATTTTAAAAGTTGTTCTCCCATTTTATTATAAACCCAGTTAGTCTACTAGTTCGTTTCGTCTCGCCGGCGACATTGTCGCTTACCTGGTGAACGCGGGAGATGGAATATAAATACGATTTTCGCTAAACGGGGTTTAAAGGGAGCGAAGAGCGAGGAGGGTTCTCGACTTCCAGCTGAGCAGTAGGGTCGCCCTCGGCAAGACTAAGGCCGGCGAGGAGGAAGGGATGGGGTGATAATCGGTAGCCACCAAGGCCTCATTTCCGCCGGAAACAAAATTCTGCGTCTGCCCTAAACGCCAGTCTTTCACTCGCTCCGTCCTACCTTCACTGTTTTTATTTTTCTTTTAATCTTTCGGCTATATCTAAGCAACCAACCTTTCGTTAGTCAATCGAATTAAATACCTCCACTAAATTCCAGTTTTTAAATCTACTTTTTTTCTAACTTGTACTTGTCAGTTGATATTTATTCAAGTACGCCAGCACTCATTTTTTTAAAATTAAAATTTCATTATGTCGAGAGCAAATTGTTTTATTAATTCGGGAATGACTATTTCAATTTATTTATTGTTTATTTTTTTTTTCGAACACTAGAGAGTCGATAAGTGATTTTTGATTAAACTTTGTATCAGCAATATTCTGCTCGATCCACTTATTACTTTTTTATTATCATTATTACTATTATTATTCATTTAAATTTAATCTCCTTGATTTTTATGGAAATTATTCATTAAAATAGTTTTAGGGTTTTAATTTTAATATTTAAAAAATTCAATCTAAAAATTTAATTTCATTATTAAGCGATTAAAAATGTTTTTATTATTTTTGTAGTGAATTCATTTGAATTACAAAATTACAAAATTTATAGAAAAATATTTTGTAATAAAAAAATTATAAAATTTATTTGGATTTTAATTTGACTTAACTCAAAAAATTAAAGACTAATTTTAAAAAATTTTATAACTTAATAAAAAAATAAATTATTGGATGTAAAATTGTTCCATTTTTTTTTAATATTAGAATTTAATAATTTGTTAACTCAGTAAAAATTTAATTTAATTTATTTTGAATTATAATTTGACAAAAAAAAAAATAAAAAATTACGCTTTGAAAGCTGTCGTTTAATTAATTAAATAAAATTTATTATTCATTGCTGAGAGAAAATGATTGCTTAATTTCTTCTATATTAATTGCGCATCACCGCGGCAAATTAATTGAATAAAAAAAAATTACAGTTAAAAAGAAGTAAAAAAAAAAATATTTAAAGAGTCTAGTGGGTGGAAATGATCCAGTGTAAGCTCTGGATCGAGAGTAGACTCATGATATAATTAGATGGTGCCACATAAGCAGAAAGCGAAGCAAAGAAAATGCGAGATATAATTGAGGCAGTAAAAAAGTGGCTCAGACTATTGGTAAGATGAGCAGAGAAGATCGAGCGAGTGGTAATACCTGGTGGTCTACAAAGATGTGATTTTCGCTGTATGACTGGATTAGAAGCCGGCTTTTCCTGCTTTATTTACTGGAGAAAAAATATTGTCCGTTTAAAAGCTCAACTATCTATTCCATTACACGTAATGAAGGATAATACCTATTCAAACATTATTAAATTTATATTATTATAAAAGATTTGGTTTAAATACTTCACTCACTTCATTTCATTTTACTGTTATTATTGTTATTTGTTTTATTTTCAGTCGGGGCGGAGACGAGCTGGCTGAGAGTCTGATGAGTAATAAATTCACTCGGGAGTTTTTTTTTAACGTAAAATCCTATTTGTTGCTGAGAAAAGAGGCGGCAGTGAATAGGAGGCGAATAAGCCAAAACTTTTACATCCAGGCTCGGGTAAGACCGGATAATCGGATCATTCAGACGTTCTATAAAAATGAATTTAAAAAAAAAATCAAACCGAAGACACGTTCGCACATCTCCGCCGCTTCACTCGCAAATATATTTTTACTGTAATTTTACAGATAAACGCGTTTGGTCACCAGAATACTAATAGTATTTCCAATTTCGAGTTTCACTCATGAAATAACTATTACTTTTAGTTATAATACCATTATTTTGTGATTAAAAGTATTGAAATTTATTAATTTTAAACATAAAGTAATTTAAATTACATAAATATTTATTTAAATTAATACGAAATTTGATGTTGCAGATCGAATATTGACGATCTTAGTATTTTTATCAAGATAAGATGTCCTCACACTGCCCAAATTTTATTTCTAATAGTAGTAACTCTTGATGTTGTGGGGATTATTATTATTATTATCAATTATAATTAACAGTAAAACTTAAATTATTTGTAGGAGAGTTTTACTCTGCTGAGTAATGTTATAAAAGCACTTAGTGACCGTACCTGAAAAATAAATAAACAATTATTAATATTTAGAATTAATTGTTAATTTGTTTAATTAAAATTAAATAAATATATTAGTAGTTAATGATAAAACATACTCAGTTTATTAAAATTTTTTACTGAATAATTAATAATAAAAAGAATCTTTTAGAATGTTCTTAAAATATTAATAAATAAATTGATTTAATTACTTAAAATCAAATCTTGATTTATTATGTAGATAAATTATTTGAGTTTAATTTTATACTAATGCTAAGATTAAAAATTTAAATATATGAGTGAAAAATTAAGACAAGAGTAATCGTTAATAATTTAACAGAAATTTGGAATAATTAATCAATTTATCGAGAAATTCTTTGCTTATAAGTAAAACTTGTAATTAAGCGATTAAAAATTTAAATAGAATAAATCTTTAATTGAATACTCAGATGATTAAATATAATATTAAAATAATTTGATCATTTACTTTGCATAATAAGTAAAATATTAAGAAAAATTATTTTGTAGAATGACTAAATTTTTTACGTTTTACAAAATGGATATTATTATTATTGTTATTTTTGTTCAAAGATAATTA
The DNA here is from genome assembly GCA_905319865.3 of Cotesia congregata. NCBI lineage: Eukaryota > Metazoa > Arthropoda > Insecta > Hymenoptera > Braconidae > Cotesia > Cotesia congregata. The sequence continues at coordinate 20,087,817 of CAJNRD030001123.1, forward strand.
AGTGTGAAAAAATTGAAAATTTTCTGCTAACAATAAATAAATATTTTAAAAATAAAAAATTACTTACTTTTGGAACTCCCACTCACGATTATCAAGAGGACAAACTTGACGTGTCTTAAGCCAACGAGAAATGCAATGAAAATGAAAAGCGTGCTGCAATAAAAAAAATAATTAATTAGTCTCGACGCGAATTTAGCGAAGAATAATAATAATAATTAATTTAATAATATTAAATCAACAAATATTCATTTTTTTATCTTTTAATAAAATTCATAAAAAAATTTTTTTTTTTGTTAATTTAATATTATGCAAGATTAAGTTTTTAATTGAATTCATAAATAATTTTTTTTTTCTCTTACATTGCAAACTCCCCAAGCTACTGTACATTCCTCACTGGTAGCTGATGCTTGATTTGCTTGGCACTCAATGCAAAGATCCATAATGTGGTTTCGACAAATAGCACAATTATCGACAACAATATCTGTAAAATATAATTCAATGAAATTTTATGTTAATGAGCTTTGGGACAAGCCCTTTAAAAGACAAAAGAAGTGAATACAAAGAGTATATTTAATAAGGAAATCCTTTCGCTCCAGTTGAGTCAAAACAATTGTAGTAGTTAATATACGATAAATTAAAAAAAGAAACCCATAAAAATTCCTAAAATTAAATAATAAATAGTATATGAGGCATTAATCGTTGAAATTTTGAAAATAAAAAAAAAATTAGTTAAATACAAAAATTAATTTGACTCTTTCAAATCAGCTGCTAGTAACCTGTCCGTGATTTGGCAACGCTGTACTTCGGTTGTTTACATTTTCATTTGCACAATATAACCTTAACCACGTTTAAGTTTTTGCAGTCAGTGTAAATAAATAAATTAGTTTGAATTTATTGAATGGTCTGAAGCTCGCGTGCTACGCAACGTTGCCAAATGTTTTGACTCCATTTTAACGTAGGTTACTTGAGAATTTTTTGTGATTTTTAAATATTAATTTCTCAATAAATATCTCGGTAACTGATATATTTTATTGCAAAAAAAGAAACCTGAATATTTCCAAAATCTAATTTTTAGTTTTTTTTTACTTCATCTAATCCATGACTGATAGTATAATCCGAGAAATACTGCAAACGTCTGACTTTCTTGTAAGACTCTGAACAAATACTAACATTTAAAAATTTTATTTTTTCAAAAATTTGTCCGGTAAAGTATAATTTAAACCTCACTATTAGATAAATAAGGACCTTAACTATTAGAAAAAAATTGAATTTACTCATAATCTAATATTCTTTATTTTACATTGGCGGCGAAAGGACCTCCTTAAAAATTAATTATAAAGAAGGAATAATTAGTTTTAGCGTACAATGATAATATAAATTTAAATACGCTTTGGTAAAATAATTAGAAAAAAAAATGAGAAATTAGTTTGAAAAATTATTATAAAATCAGCAAAAATTTTTGTTTTAAATAATTCAATAAAAAAATTTTTTCAATTGTTAGTTTGTAATTATTGACAAAATTATTAAAAAAAAAAATTAAAACACGTGCTGCAATTCACAATTATAAAATTAGGTTCGATATCAAAATTAAATGAATCTGAATAAAAAAATTAATTATTTAAGACAAAAATATAAGAAAAAACAAAGACAGTCTATAGTTTTTATAAATGGACAAAAAAAATGTTGACTTACCCCAAGCCCAAAGTGCGACAGCGTTCCACTTTAATAAAAAAAAAAAATCATTATTAATTAAATGCAACAACATAATTAATGAAGGATATTAAAAAAAATAAACTACAAAATGACTAAGCATCAGGTAGTAAATATTAGGTTATAAAAACGTCGGACATAGAGGCGAGTAAATAAATACGGTGTTCACGGACATTGATAAGAATAAATAGAATAAATAATTACCTTTTTAACTTCAAAGCGTTTTTTGTCGCCTCTTCCACTACTGGAAGTAGGCATATCAATCTCTTCTTCGTCAACATCCATCGCTGCTGATGCCATTTTGATAATTTTGTGTTTAACTTTTACTTTAAACTGCGATGTTTGCGAGTGAATAACCGAAAGTGATTTAACCACCAACACACGCAACGGCGGTTTTAAAGTGCTCGATAGTTCGAATTCTCTTTGAACGGAGCGCTAGTAGTACAAGACCAAAGCGCGGGAAATTTAAAAAATTTGTAACGGAAAAAATAATTTTTGTATGTAAAGATTCAATAAAAAATTTTAATTTAAAAAAATAAAAATTTTTTATGATACTAAAGTTAGCCAACGTTTTTAATTATTTGATATTTTTTTAATAATTAAATTAAAACAAAAAAATATTTTTAAAAAATTTCACTTACAATTTTTAAAGTTTTTTACAAGTGACATTTTTAAAAAATTTTTTTGTAATAATTTTTTCAATAAAAAAAAAATCTAAAATTTTTTAAATGTCGGCTAACTTAATTTTCATAATTTTTTTTTAATTTGTTGAATATTTTTTTTTTAATTTTTAATCGCCAATGGGCTCAATTAAAAATTTTTCATAATTTTTTAAGTCAGTCATTTCAAGAAAATAAAAGAATGCAGTAGACAGATCGAAAAATGGCGGGAAAAAATGCGCATAAAAATACAACGCTTTTTAAAGTGAAATAAGTGTTAATTAACAAATATTTTAATTTAATTTTATCACTTACCTTCTATTCTTCTACCAGATGATGAAATTCCGCGGCTGGGCTGCTAAAAAATTCACTTTTCCTGCAAACACTTTTTTGCGAACATTTGGCGGCCATCTTCGTGATGACTATGCACAAACTCACTTTTAGACATTTATAGTAAAATTAAAGAAAAGAAAAAATAAAAACACTACAATATTACTTATTACTTGTTAAAAATTATAAAGAAAGTAAGAAATTAAGAATCTAACGGGTTAGGCATTCAATTTTGCATCTGAAATGTAAAAAGAGAGTAAGATGTCCGCGACGCGCTCGGAATTGTGTGTTACTTCATTGAGAGCTCGGTCAATACTGCAGCGGGCTGCTGCGCCCAGCGGAAACGTACGTTATCCCCACTCCGCGTCTTGTAAGCGCGACTAGCTATTGGTCAGTCCGATCATGCGATCGAGAAAAAAAATAAAATATAATTTTTTTAACTTTTTTAATTTATTTTATTTATTTATTTAAAAAATTTTATTAATGTAATTTTATTATTGTAAAATTAACCGACATTATTATTTCCGGTATTGAAAATTCAAAAACTTTAAAAAACGACGATGGATAAAAATTGAAAAAATTTAATTCAGAAAAATAATATTTTTCTTTTTTAAATAATAAAAAATTACAAATTAAAGATAAAATTATAACTTCTTTACATCAAACAAATGTACTGATAGTTTATTTTTATTGTAATTGTTTCTACATTTTTAAACGTTTATTTTGTTTTTACACTCAGAATTTAAATTGATAAAATATTCAAGTTCATTGTTAAAAATTAAGTTATATAAATTCTTGTAAAATAATAAAATATAATTATTAATTGGATATATAACTATTAATAAAATTGTTTAAAATGTTCTATAGAATAAAATGAAAAAACTCAAGTCCAACTGTCCTTTATAATTAGTGTTAATTTTTTTACTTAACTTCTGCTTGCAAAAATCCACTCCGCTCAGAATGACAAGTACCTGTAAATTTTTATTTTAAAAAACAGTTGACCTAGATACTAAAAAAAATGATATAAGGCGTAAAAAAAATCCAAACGTGTTTTTTATTTATTTATTTTAATTTTAAACAACGTCTTTCATAATTAATAGTAATAATAACTAATATCAATTAAAAAAAAGTCTCGTATGAAATTCACTTAATCGCTTACTGCTATAATCCAATCAAGGGAGAAGCGTAGCCTGCATTAATTTTGTGTTATTAAAAATGAAAATAATTCAGAGATATTTAATGACTGATAAGATATAAAATCGGGATGAAAAGAAAAAAAATATTTACAGATAAAGATCTCTGGTTTTTTTTTTTTTTCTTCAATAAGATGAATGAATTATTTTTCTATTGTTTATATTATAATAATATTATCAATTTGAAAAATTGTTTAAATTAAAGTTATTACTAGGTACACTGATGATAAAGAGTTACTCGCGTAGCTTGTCTCTCTATTTGTTAAATCGATGTACATTTAAAACTTTTACGACGATATTTTTTTTTTCATTAACTCTTGTGTTAGTACTCGAGTGTTACGTCGTGAAATGCGTGTATAAGTCATTATTTTTTTTAACTTTTTCTTATTTTTTTTTCTTTATTTTTTTTTTTTAATAAAATTATTTATTTTTTTTTTTTACTTTTTTTTTCTACTAATATTTGTCAATTATAAATTGTTGCCCTGTGAAACTGCCTTCTATCACAACACAATAATACTTGCGTGGTGGGTTCAGTTTATTATTATTTTTTTTTTCTTCAATTAGTTAATAATTATTTAACTCTTGATCAACGAAGATTATGTTGTCAGTTGCATCGTTCTATTATACAATAGTAATGTCACTCATTTAACAAGTAATTAAATTAATTACTTTTTTAAGATGGTTAATAATATTCATACGCGTTTTAAGTTCTTCGCTTTCACAATTTACAAGACGCAGGTTTCAAAATTTTTCATTTAAGCGTAATTATTATTTAATAATCTATAAATAAGATTATCAACAAAAATTATTAACTATTGAAAAGAGAAACGACGAAAAGAAAAAAAAATATATAAATATATATAGATATTTATTTAAATAGATATATTCTTGAATTATGAAAGTTAATTCAACTTATTTTACAACGCGGATTATTAAAAAAAAAAAAAAAGATATATTTATATATATGTATATATTTTAATAATATAAATAAATGAATTTTCTTTTCGTCGTTTCTCGTGTTTGATGAAGAGAAAATTTTGAAAGTTCCCGCTTTTATAATTATTTAAATGATATTAAGAATGTTATTATTAAAAGTGCATTTAACGCGTATCGATTTTAGATTTTAGATTTTAAAATCTTTTAGATCGTGAAATAATTATTGTTGCGTTTGTGGCTTGCCACGTGGTGCGTAACCACCGCCGCGATTTCCGCCTCTTTGACCGCCACGGAATTGTCCACCGCGTCCACCTCTATCGATTCCCACGCGATCTCCTCCCCTTGAATTGGTACGTGGTCCACCACTGCCGCCGTTGGCACCACCTCGCTCGCGTTTGAAGCCTCCACCGTTGTAATTGGAGCTCCCGCCGTCATTGTTGTAATTGCGTTGCTGATAACCGTTCTGATAATTCGAGTTGTCATTGCGATAATAGGATCCTAAAGCAAAAAAACAACGATGTTTAAACAAATATATTATAAGTATTATAACAAACCTACTGAACAATATATATTTAAAAAAAATATACACCAAGCAACAATAAAATATCTTATTAAAAAATTCATTGATAAATTTATAAACCTAAAATTTTCAAATAAATAAAGGCCATTTGGTAGCCGAAATGGAAGTAGATTTTATAATGAATAGAAAAAAAAAACTATTAGGATTGTATATAAAAAAAAAAAAAAAAAAAAAAAAAAAAAAAAAAAAAAAAAACCGTGCAACAGCAAATTCATGATTAGCATAGCGGAGTACGACATAATTTTGAGACTCCACATATAATAATATTATATTATAGTACTCAAACTGAATCAAATTTAAATAGCTTTCAAATGCAATTTACAGAGATTCAATAAGTTATCCCATTCAAAAGTTATTCCAGTATAGTAAGAAAGTGAAGAAATATGAATTTTTATGATTTTGAAAATTTTGAAATCCTGGCATTTATAAATTACTTGACCGATTAAGCTCATATTTGAACTTGACTTCGGTATCTATCTGTAGAATAAGTATGTTAAATTTGGTGAAGATCCGTTCCTAATTTTAGACACTATCGTCCTTACAAGTCGCGTTATAACCCATATATATATATATATATAAATAAACTAAGTCGAAATATATTAAAATTTTTTAAAAATTCCATGAGGACCAATGCTTAGTTAAATTTCTATGAAATCTAAAAATTAATCATTTTCCAACCTAGAATACTTATAAAAAAAAAATAACTCGTGACTGTTAACTAGCTCACTAAGCAAGTTTCTATTATCAAAATGGATATCGATTAACCTTCAAGATTATACAATATCAATAAAAGACTAATTAGAAAAGCCGACCGCAAATGAATTAACCATAAAATTGTTGACATAATAAATTACCTTGTCCGCCTCCACCACGTCCATTCTGCTGGTAATTACCAGTGCCCCTTCCTCGGCTATTGTAACCATTAGAGTTACCACGACGTCCACCACGACCTCGGTAGCTACTCCTCTGTTCACCCCATCCTTGCTGGGACTGCTGGTGGTCTGAGTGTTCGGACTGCTGGGCGTTGTCATTAGACCACTCGTCCATAGGGGCGTCGGCCATTTGACACCAATTAACCGGTTCACTTGCTGGATCTGCTTCTACTGGAGCTACTTCAGTTTCTTCTGCGTGCTGCTCTGGTTTTTCCTAATAAAATACAAACACTCGTTAGTGTTAAAGAAACTTGAGAGCAAAGTAAATAACAAGTAATTTATTTATTTTCCAGCAATGAGAAAGTACACACCTCAGACTGCTGAGTTTCTTGCTGATCAAAGTTCTGCGTCGGCTGGATAGCCTGTTGCCCTGGAGCGGGTGGTTGGAACTGTCCAGCAGGATGTTGAGGACTGTAAGGGATGTTCTGTTGATGAGAAGGTGGCATAGGTATTGGCGGCGGAGGATTAGGATTCGCAAAGCCGGGAATATGAGACATTTCCTGCGGTGCATGCTGGTAGATAACCTGCTGCGGCACTTGGACAGGTGCTCCAGTGAAGTTTTGGTTGGTGAAGGTTTGGGTTGGAATTGGAGCGTTTACTGGAGGCGGAGGAATGTGTTGAACAATGGTCGGTGGTTGTCCGGCAGCACCTTCCGGTGGGTCGAGCTCAGACTCCTGCAGAAAGAAGAAATTTGGTGTTCCAATAACGTCATTGATGCGTGGTGTTTGTTGCTGTTGTTGTTGCGGCTGTGGCTGCTGGGGTTGCTGGGGTTGCGGCACATAACCAGCCGCATTTGCGTAGTACGCCGTTTCAACAGGTGCTGGTGGGTGCGGTGCTGGTATAGCCTGCGGTGTAACTACCGCCATTGGGCCAGCTACAGGGGCTCCACCGGCAACAACCGCTACCGGTGTTACTTGTACAGGAAAATTGGGCATTGGAATCATTGACTCCGGGGGTGGAATGATTGTTACGTCGCCGGAATTATTTGTGAATTCTTCCGACGGCTGCTCAACAATATTTTTACCATCACCAGTGGCAACTTCTACTGGTGCTTCTAGAGCCTTTAATCAAGTCAAAATTTATTTTGTTAGCTAATTTTTTTTGCTAAAATTTAATCCTTAAAAAAGCAACTCTATCATCTATTGAGAAAAAATTTACAATTATACAAAATCATAAACATAATAAATAATACAAATTTTTTTCATTTTCTTATAGAGAATTTAATTTTTTTTTTTTTAATAAATTCATGTAAATTATATTTTATTTTATATTTTTATGTAAATATTTATGAGTAAAAATTTTTTTATTATTTTAAGAGATATTAAATTCTCTATTAAAAGAAAAAAAAATAATGATAATTAAGAGTGAATTTTTTATAAAAAATAATTACTTACAACTTCATTAGTGATGACTTCAGTCTCTACAGTCTGGACCTGATCAAAGTATCCACAAGCTTGGACAGACGTGATAATTTCTTTAATCCTCAGGTAAGTAGTACCAGCGACCTCACGCTGCTTGCCCTCGAGAATTCCCATGTAATGTTCAGCTGCCTTTTGTAATTGCTGCATAAACGGTGGGTCGTTTGGTTCAAGCTGACGCTTCATTGTTACTTCGTTGTAAAAATCGTCCAGGAACTTTAGGTCATCTTGCGTCAATTTTATTGCGCCATTCCCACCAGTGAGAAAGTCCTCGCGGACAACTTCTCCGCCGATGTTAATCAGCACATCTTGGATCAACAGGACTTCTCGGATCTGAAAAGATATTAACGTTTAAAAATAATCATCAACTACAAATTCAATATAAAAATAATGTTAATTTTTTTTTTTTTATTTAAAATTACAGATCTTAGTTTAAAAAAAAATTCATAATTTATTAGACTGACAATAGAAAACTTGACATTGTTTACGGTAAGAAAAAAAATTTACGATTCGTAAAAAATATACACGTAAAATAAAATAATCTGTGAACAAATATTAAAGCTTGTAAAGTAAATAAAATTTCCAGACAAATTGGAGATTATTTAAATTTCTAAAAAAGATTTGTCAATACTTGATTTGAAATTTTTAGATGTTGTTATAATTTACCAAACTAAAGAAAAAAAAATGATTATTATTATCATTATTAATAATTTGTTAAATCAAAGATAGTTAATATTATAACCATATTTATTCTCTGATGGTATGAGACCTCATACCGATAAAATATTATGGTGAAGGAATAATAACGAAAAATTAGTCATTATCCAACAATTTGGATGGGGTATTCTGGCTTATAATACTAACTATCTTTGATTTAATAAATTTAAAAACACCGATCTTCATATATTAATTATACATTATTAATAATGAATGAATGAATGAATAATTAAAACACCTTAGAAATGTCCTGCTGCATTCTCTCCAATGCTTCCTTCCTCGCCTGTTTCTTCTGTTGCTTAGCAAAGTCATTGGAGATACCAACAATTTGCTTGTAGAGCTCCCGAGTTATCTCCAAGGTCTGCAACACTTCATCGTACTTGGCGACTGCGGTTTTTTGGTCAAGATTCAATTCTTTTCCATTTTTCTGAAGGTCTTTTAACGCTTCGAGTTTGCCCTACAATAATAAAACCTTCAATTGTTATGATTTCATCCATTGAACAATTGAATCATCAATATAAAATTATAAAATAAAAAATACAATAAAAGTTAAGTATAAGCCAACAACCAACAAGTAAAACAAAAAAAAATATAATCTATATATTGAGTATAAGCGACAGCTTAAATAATTCTTTTACTATAAAATTCCAGGAAAATGTAAATACAAGCATTCTATACGCTCAAAGCAAGCAATAGCATTCTTTGCTTAGTAATTTAACTATTTTTTTTTTTTACAATTCTCTCGCTGCAAAAAAGTAATATAAATAAATAAAATGAAATCATGGGCGAGTTTTTTTATGGCTTAATATTTACAACAATAGCGCTGGCAAATCCTACAGATAATATAGCAAAAAATCCCCACTAGTTAATTATTAATTCTTACATTAGTATAAATAAAATAAAATAAAATAAAAAAAAAAAAAAAGAATGGTGATTATTTAAAAAAATAATGAACTGAGTAATGGAACAAGTGTGAATAATTATAAAATAAAATAAAAGATTAGTCAAAGTGGATTTAAATGAAAATGATGATAATTGTAAAGATAAAATAATAAATGAAAGACGACGTAAATGGGCAGTAGGAATTTAGCTAGGGGGCCGCCATGACACAAGTAAATTTGCATTGGACGCCTAGTTGTTGTGCTATTATTACTAGCAGTTAGCAAAGACTGGGGATGCTAATTAATGATAATAATGGAGAAATAAGGGCGGAACAATTGTTGGCTGTTGGTTGAGGTAATTGTTAAGAACAATCAGTAAATAACGATTTGTTCAGTCGTCGAGCACATGGCGCACCGACTGAAAAAAAAAAAAACATGGCGTCGATCACCGCGAGTAAGCGGTGACTGACAGATGCATGTTTAACAATTACCGAGTATTTATAAGCTTGTTTAGCAACAGAGTAATGAATTATTATTTATTAACGTACCTTGCGTTTTTCCAAATTTCTTATCTTGTGCTCGATAACGGTGATCGCTTGACGAATCGGATCAGTGGCCTCCGTAGAGGCCTGTTTCTCTAGCTTAGGGTTGGCAGAAGGCATCCTTCACGGGCAACAAACGCGAACTGGAATGGCAGTGAAGCTGCTTTCGTTTCGTTCTGCTAAAGGTGTCCGCGCCGGGTCGGGGGGAGCTAACCAGCAACCAGCCTAGCTTCGAGAAAAGTTTGTGCTGCTCATTGCGCAGGCGCGTTTTTTTAGTTAACATTTACACATTTACGTCGCGTGATTTTTTTTTATTTCTATACACAATAATAAATGTTTTTTTTTTTTACCTTGACTGTCATTGTTAAATTAAAAAAAATTTATATTTGATATTTTGTGAGAAAGTACTGAATGTTTTTTTTTATTCTAATAAAAATTAATTACTCAAATTTGCTATTTTTATAAAATGACAAGTGAAGTAAAATAAATAATTACATTTGTTTAGTTTTTGGAAATTATTGAACGTCGATTTTTTTGATATTTTAATTTATTGAATTTTGCGCCAAAAATTAAAATGGCCAAAAATTTTGTTTACTTTTTTAAGCGTTAGAGGCGCTGAAACTCGAATTTCTCGCGCCAAATAATACAAATTTTATTTTTAATCAAACTTTTCACTTGACAATTTTTTTAAATTTTCTTTTATAAATAAATTATGGCAAAAAAAAATTATTAAAACAATGGACTTGTAGAAATTTTATGACATTAACGTTAACAGTCACTTAACCATTTTTTAACAAATAGATTTTAAAAAAATTGCATTTTTTATTTTTTAAAATTTCTACATTGTCAATTTTTTTTTCTACTTTTTTTTGCCATAATTTGTTTGTTAAAAAAATTCTTAAAATTATCAAATATCTGCTAAATTAATTTTCATAGAAATTTTAATAAATTAAAAATGCAATTTTTTTAAAATAACTTTTTAGAACAAATTTTTTTGTTAAAAAAATTAAAAATTTGTCAAATGACAGCTAAATTTAATGTCATATAATTAGCTGTTTTTTTTTTTTAATTTTACTAGCATAAATAATAATAATACTGAAGTAAGTTGAAAGGTGTCAATTTTTTGAATTTTAATCACAAATCAATTACAAAAAAATGTTTTTTTTTTAGTAATTTCATTGCTATAAAATTAGATAAAAATTTCTAATGTCTGTCAACTTCAATGTCTTGAATAATAATAATTAATAGTTTCTTAGTTAGCCGACGTTTTTAATTTTTATTTTTTTCATTAATAAAATTAGAACTAAAAAATATTTTTTAACAATTGCACTTATAGTTTTTCAAGTTTTTAATAAACGAGAATTTTTTTTTTAATTTAAAAAAAAAAAATTCTAAAAATTTTTAAATGTCGGCTAACTTAATTTTCATAGTTTCAAAATATTAAGATACAACGTGTTTTTTCAATGTTTTATTGAAAAAAGATTAATAAAAACATAAATTATGCCAGTGTGATATTTTTCTATGTATATATAATATATTTATATATATTTTGATTATATTTTCTAAATTTGTTATAATTTTATTCCCGTTATTTTTGACAACAAAAAAACAGGTAATATTTTTTACACTCTGTCACTGAGTTATTACTAATTATGGAAAAATAAAACTTAAATCTTTACAGTGTTTCTTAAATTAATTAAAAAATAAAAAAAAAAAAACAAATTTTACTTAAATAACAATAATGATTAATCTATCCGTGATATCGTATAATTCTAACAAATTTATTTTAAAAAATTACCATTCATTTATAATAATAGTAATAATTATCATTCATCACTCTTATCATTATCAGTAATTTTATTTTTAATTAGTTGATTTCTATATATATATATATATAAAAGAAAATATAAGCACACGAGAGCAATGGTTAGTATATATATTACAACGCTATTGCATGGCACGAATGTTTCAAGTTTCAAGTAAATTTTGTTTAAAAAATTTTAAAAATATACCAAATAATTTTTCTTTTTTTTCATTAGTTTTTTTTTTTTATAATTACATAAGTTTTATCTATACAGATACGACTTCACCCAAATGCCCGCATTTTTTCAAGTCTCTAAGTAAAACATTTGATTTACTTCAAGAACAAAATAAAAATAATATAAAATAAAAATTAAAAGATTAACGTATGAAAAGCTGATTAAATTGCTACTGGTATTAATTAATTAAATGGGGAAATGTATCTCATTACAAGATATTTATACAATTTACAAGTATAATTTGTTTACAGTATATCTTAAAAATACATTAGCTCTCCACATTTATCCTTCTATTACATTTTTATTTCATAAGGTATCTAATAATACCATTTTCACTTTTCCAGATACGTTAAATAACAAAATCAAGTTTTTTAACAAATAAAAATTAAAAAAAATAATAATAATAATTAATAAACACTAAAAATTAATATAAAATAGCTAATAGAGCTAAAAATTTATACTGATTTATATTTAATGTACAGTATAGATGATTTTCAATAACAAGTACTATTTTCATAAAATACTTATTAATTAAATAAAATGGGAAAACTCGCGGTATTACTCGCGTAATGTGTAAAAATACGTACCAAAATAATTACAAGTACAAAAAATCAGCATAAAAAAATTTAATTTTAAAATAAATGTTAATTGATTTCAATATGTTGGCATTTTAAAATTAATTAAAAGTTCGTAAAAATCTAATTTTTTACTAAATTCTTACAATTTTTTCAAGCATTACTTTATTGCACGAGTCGACTTAAAAGTCGTCCCTATAATTTATTTTGTAAATTTTAACGAAAAAGGTCGTTAGTTCAATTCATTGATGAAATAAAAAAATTTTACAATTTTCAATAAAAAAAAAATCAATTTGATTTTTTGTACGTTTAGTTTCAGTAAATTGTTGAAAAAAAATTTACAAATAAAAAAGCACTGTTTTATCGTACCCAGAAAATTAAAAAAAAAAACCAAGAGAATATAAGTTAATTAAACTGATTAATTCGTATCTTTTTTCTTTGATAAAGCGAATATAAATTTTTGATAATTACGCGAAGTTAAAAATCTATGCATATATTACAGTGGAAGTTTCATAATAATCATTGACAATAAACCGAGCCCAAATAGTTCGGTGCATTGATTAAAGATCTAGTTGATATTATTAAATGATAAATTAATAAAATCATCTACGATAATTATCATGTACTTTTACAGACCTAGCACCTATTTAGCACAATACAAATACATATCATAATAATAATAATAATAATAATAATAATAATAATTATTTATAATACCTAGTGTATTTTATATTCACAGTGATATCAATTATTGATAGCTTACAATTTTATCATATAAGTTCTTCAATTAATGCAAATGGCCAAAGACACAATATTAACTTATTGTTCAAATTTATATCATCATTATTAAGTTCCACTGAATTAGTATGTTACACAATATCGTGAGGTGTCCCTCATGTTGACTTAGTAGCAGCAGTTAGGTCCAATTAAATTTATTCTCCAGTGTTATTTAATAACTATTTATATTAATAAAGAATATTTAAACAAAAAATAATTATAAACTTTTGAGTTATTTAATTCCATTAGAAAAACTATCACTGGATTTACGTCGCTAATAACTTGTATCTTTTAGTTATTTTTTAAGGCAACAAACTCCAAATATTAATAAGCTAATACTTTATCTGTTGTTATAATTATTTGTTGTTTTAATCATTATTAATATTTTAAATTGTCTCTTTCTATGCCGTTTACTTTTTAAGATACTCACGTAACTTATCATTATAATTAATAATTAATATTAATATTATTACCGTTGAAATAATTAAAATCACTAGGATATATTGGCACTTATATCCTCGTTATTAGTATCAGGATTTAACAAACAATTATTACTTTCGATTTGTTGCGTAGACAATTCCAAATCTGTATTTAATGGCACATTGGACGCTTCAGAATTTAAGTCTTGATTCTCTGGTTGTGATGGTGGTGGATTATTTATTTTTGTTTTGAATTTTAATTGGTATTCTATACTATCAATTTCCGCCCAAATTGTTCGTACCTCTTTAAATAACTGTAAAAATAATCAAAAAATAATATTAGATAAATTATTTTTAATAGATTTATAATTAAAAAAATTATAGAATAATCTACCTGATTGAGCCACGTTTCATCGGCTAATAATTCGTTAAGAATAGTCGTTGTATCTTTATTAGGATCCGCTATTCTTCTATCAGCAACTCTTCGAGCACATTCGAGGAACATTAGATATTTTTGATGCGCTACTTTGTTAAATAACGCAACTTTTGTTTGACATACTCTACACAGTAAAAAGTCCTGAAAAAAATTTAATTTATTTAATAAATAATTATCACGAAGCTTTGATTAAAATAATAATAATAATAATAATAACAATTAATCAATAATAACCTTTTCATGAGGCACTGTAGGGTCTGGAGGAGAACCTTCTAAAGTTGTAGCATTGTACGGTTGTCCGTATAACAACACTCTGGCATGAATTTGATTATGCTGACAGCCAATGCACTGTTTACCTTTACATTCAGAGCTTGATAAGTCTTTCAATACATTCAAGCAAGGCCACGTGGATATTGCTGTCACGACATTAGTTTGCCATTTAGTTGTCGACAACAATCGTCGCTTTCGGTCCTCCGTTATTTCGTCTATCATTTTAACATTCGACAAGAAATACTCGTCTGAAAATAATAAATTCAGACCCCACTTAAGTTAATCAATTAATTAAATTATTTAAATAAAATATTGAAGAATATTTACCATGCTCTTGGAAAATTTCCGTCAAGAAATTTGAATCCAGCGCCTGAGATATCAGTGTCTGAACGTAAACTTCAAAATTGTCCTGATATTTTTCATTTTCTTTAATAGACCGATTAATACACTCTCTTTAGAAAAAAAAAATATATATATAATTTTCATTTTAAAATACAAAGTTCAATAAATTTTATTAATTACGATGATTTACCTATCATCAACAATCATTTCGTCTCTTAAAAATTCAACAATGGTCTCCAATTTTCCTTGCTGCCAAAACTTGACTGGAACTTGTTGATACATATGTCGATTTTGTGGTGTCCAACCCGAGTACTAAATAAAAAAAAATATTGATATTTATTTTTAACATCACTCTAGATAATAAAGTACAATTTAAAAAAAAAAAAAAAGATCATACCGTTGAAATATTTCGGTACAGTGTTTTACCATTTGAATCAAATGGCTCGTATTTTTGCAGCAAAGTTTTACCGTCTATTCTCCACAATGCCGGATACTCTTCCTTTAACTCGGCTTTGATAACAACAAACTCACCCGACTAAAAAAATATAAATAAAGATAATTATTATTACTACTAGTATAAATAATCCAATGATAAACATTGTTCATGAAATCATTTTAAAGTAAATTAATTGAGTAATTAATTATTACTTTAAAATAACGCAAAAATTACCCCAGTTTCAATATCCTCATTATAACGCTGCATTTAATAAAATTAATAGACCATTTATCATAAATACTACATTTAAAAAAAACCATTCATAAAACAACTTATAATAATAATAATAATAATAATAATAATAATAATTAATTAATAACAACAATAACTGTATAAATAAAATAAAAAAATCTACAAACCTTAAAAGGTGATATATCAATATCCTCATCGCTAACAGAAGCCAACAATTTTTCATCTATTTTCAAAACCGAATTTTTATGATCAGATTTTTTTCTTCCTTTTCTCGGAATTAAATCACTCGACGAATAATCATCATCATCGAGCATTTTTCTAATTTTTTTACTGATAACCGGACGACCACGTTTTTTCTTCTTCTCATCATCATCACCAGTAAGCTTAGCGGCAGGAGTCCAAGCTGGATCAGAATCAGAGTCACCCTGCTCGTCGTCATCCGAATTTTCAGCAAGCTGTTTAGTCGAAATCTTTTCCTTAGCTTTACGTTTAGACGTTTCACGCCTAGGTGGTAACAATAACAAATTACTGTCGGGTTTTTTCGGTGGCCTACCAGCAGCTAGGTCAGCAGCCGCCGCCGCGGCAGCCGCTGCAGCGGCTTTTCTCTTTCTGTCTGTCGGGCCACCGGGTTTTATCGGACGTCCCTTTTTTTTAGGCGGTGGTTTAACCACATCGACATTACCCGTCATATTATTATTATTATTATTATTATTATTATTACTATTATGATGATTATTATTATTATTACTAGTCAACTTATTCTTATCACTCTTTTTCAAGGTAAATGGAAAATCGTCCTCGCTCATAATACCGTCGTCGCTGGAATCAATGTAAGGCTTCTTACGTTCTTTCGGCAAGGGAAAGTACCGTGGATCATTTGCGTAATCAATTGTCGGTGTGTCTTTCACCGAATTAAGTCCCTTGTAAAGTTCCCCGTTGCTCGTCCCAATAGTGGTGGTGATATCGCCGATCGATTTAATCGGCTCGTGTGGCAAGTAAGGTTTCGACCTGTTCCAAGTGGCCTTCCTTCCTCCGCGAATCGCAGGTGGTGGCGAGGGTTCTCGCTCGCCCTGCAAAAACTTCAAGTAGCTTGTCATAAAACCGGTATTGGGGTCTTTGCACGCCGGCTTTAGATCCCTGTTCACCTGATTAGCAGTCTCGACTGGCAACTGACTCGACTGGAGAAAGCCCAGCTCCTCCTCGATGTTCGGCACTATTACTTTCGGCTGGTCGTCTCTGAAATCTTGGTACCCGGAGTTCTGCTGGTGTAGGTGCTGATGGTGTCCAGCTGCTGAATTATCGCCAATGTACCCAATAGAATTAACATCCATAGAAGACTGATGATACTCATGAGGATGATGTCCAGGTGGTAAGTGAAACGCCGGAAAGTACCCGGGTATCGGAGCCGCATGGTGCGGATTTATCAGCGACTGATGATGATTGCCCGAGGTACCCACGTAATTTCCAGCATGAAGAGTGCTCTGCGAGGGAAAAGTCCCCGTAGGTCCTGGAAACATCTTCGATCCACTAGCCAAGTTCCATCTCTCAAAATCAAAGTACCCATTTTGAGGCTGGTTTAAATTGTGATGAGCCGGTGGTGGCACTCGACCAAGATAATCATTCATCACAGCGCTTGTTGAGAGATCGCCGAAGCTTGAATTTTTTTCAAAGCTCCGTCTCTTTTTATTAGGATCTATTTTTCTCTGTCGCTCCTCGGCTTGCTTCTGAGGATCTTTAAATGGATAAATCCCGAGTACTGTTTCAGCGGACAAGTGCCTCATCTTTATCTGTATTGAAGACTTGCCGTGTTTGATCACCGTGGATCGAGCTTTGATTAATTCACGCTCATTTCTGCCTTTTAGATATCCGGCTTTCTTGTAGTGTTACTATTTAATGCTTATCCGTTTAACTTATTTGAAGCGATTATACTCGGGTTTCAGGGGTTATTCTTCGATGTTAATCGTATTTGATTTTACACACGGTCGTCTATTAGTTTAGGTTGTAACGGGTGGTTTATTTCCCGTACGATTGGCCCTATTATTTAAATTTAATAAAACAACAAAATAGCAACAAATGATCTTAAAGTTAAATAGGGCGCCACCAGGATTATTTTCTCGGTTCCTGGAACCGGATGCCAGAGCTGAGCTTCTTATTCTACAGGGAGAGAGAGAGAGAAAGGTGTACTGGAAATAATTAAATCTTTATTTAAAACAATTGGCCAAAATTTATTCAACAATAAATAAAATGAAAAAACAACTCGTGCACTTGCACGTACTCCCAACTCACTTACAACTACTCACTTATAACTACTGGAGGATTTCGGGCTAAAACCGGCGACTCCACTTAATACTACGACTTATAACTAATGGAGGATTTCGGGCTAAAACCGGCGACTCCGACTTGGCGCTAGTCGTCTACTCGGCAAACCATCAACAAGATGAGGACATCGCACCAAGATTTTATTACCCTACTCGGCAAACCATCAACAAGTAGGGGTCGTCCAAGAAAAATTCCTAATCCCGCAGTACCCTCATACGGAGCGACTATACTGCAGTTTCTAACTTACTGCCGCTGTACCCCACTTGGCGACTATACAACGGCTTCTAGGACTGTACGAATTGCTCTACTCGGCAAACCATCAACAAGTAGAGAACGCGTACAATCGCACACACTTAACCCGCACGATCTTTACACACATAACCCACGCGTCCCACACACACACCGACTCTACTTTATTATTTCCGGATTTACAAAATGAACTCCAAAAATTTACTACGTTAATTTTATTAAGATTCATCAGCCATTAGCTCGCAATAAAACTCTATACTTTATTTTCACAAATTAATAAATTTACTTCTTAAAGATTCCGGCTTAAACCGACGCTTCTTTTCCCTCCATTTTTAACACGAGCTTATCTTTGCGCATTTACAATTTTCTCAGAACATTCGCCGCAACATTTTACTATATTTTTCACGGACGTAATCCACACGAATAAATAGTTTTATAAGTAATTTTGCCGGAACAACAATACTAAATTATTGATAAATTTTTACAAGACAATATTTCAATATATAAGACTCCCCAAGCAGAAATTGGCAATTAAATTAGATAATAAATTATAATTTTACTCAATATGAAAATTACGTGCCTCAATTTTCCTGCGGGTGTTTAAGTCTTATTTGCGCCGAAATTTGGTAATTAATTCTCAACAATTAATAACACGTGGAATAATAAATTTCTAGTAATTTGCGAATGACGATTAGATTATAAATAATTCACTTCAGTGTGTAAAAGTAATTTCAAAAAATTATCCACGGTCTTAAATTTCGAAATGCGACGCAGTTTTCCTCAATAAATCAATTCCGGTAGTTAAAATTGTTCCGAATAAATAATTAAATAATTTTCCATAAATAATACATATAATAAAATAATTAACTCAGTGGTAATTCAATCGTTAAAAATTATAACATTTGTCCAGGTATTTATTTCACGAATTTACTGCGTCACAAAAATGGACGCCGTTTCGTTGCTGCGTAGTAGCTTGACCTCGGGTACTGAGAGACGCTTGACTGGTCATGAGCTATGACTGGAATGTTTTCTCGATGTTCAGAAAATTATATTAATAATTTGTTAATAAAAATTAATTCATTAATGCCAATCAAAGGTGTTAATTATTATTAACCTGCAGAATTAATAATTTAGATACTCACGACCAAACCCCGGAGGTCTGGAACATTCCTCGGGTGTAACAATCCCCTCGAGGAATTGTTCTCAAAGCTAACAAAAATTAATTTAATTCAAACAGTTAAATTATTATTGAATAAAATATTATAAGACGAATTGAATAACCATTAATTAAATAAATGAGAAGTAGTATGGAAATTGAGCCGGGTGTGACCCCCAAGGCTCAACACTACCAAAGTCCAATACCTGGTGTCAATTGGTTTGAAGGAACTCCTTGGTTGCTAATGGCTTCCTTCATGGACTCCTCGATGTTACTTGTTTCAACACTACACCACTTCTCCCGACACAACGCATAACTCGCCTATTTAATAACTCCCCAAAATACCCCCTCCTACTCTCTTTCTAGGGCCGAAGATCGATGCGCCAAAATGCTAGTCGACAAAGTTATCGATCTCTGGCGACTTATCGATTAAGGGTAATTTACCCTGTTACAAAGTACTTATTTAACTAATTTTTGAAATTTTTTTATGTAATATAGAGCTTAATTTTATTTTTAAAACAAAAAAAGTTACTACAATATTGGAAAAATTTTTTTGTATCTTGAATTTTAAAGTTCCGAACTTTAATCAATTCTTCAAATAATTAAAGTATTTAGGGTTTTTTTTTAACTATCAAAAATTAAAAAGGTTTTTTTTTAACAATCAATTTTTTAAACCAAATAATTTTTTTTTTTAATTCATTAAGAAAGATTATAATAATTAATCAAAGTCGATTTTTTAAACTTTTAAAATTATTAAAGTAATAATCTCTATAAATTTTTTTAAGAAATTAAAAAAATGCATCTAATAAAAAAAACTATTTTTTTTTTATTACAATAATTATTAAAATTTTCAACCATTAAAAATAATAACAAATAGTAAAAAAGATTATGACATTATAATAAATGGTAATCATGACATTTCACGCTCAAAACCAGACATAAATAATATAATAATTTATAATAAATAATGAAAGCTCATAACAGAAAGATAAAAAATGTATTTATACTTATTAATAATCCAATAAATAAAACAGGTGTAACTACTTATTATCCCGCGTGACCTTTACCGTATTTAAATATTGAATATACAAATCACCGATAATTATATCAGAGCTCGCAATATTTAATTATAAAACGTTGTAATAGAATTATTGAAAGGCCGAGCTAAACACAAACATATCAGGAAATTAAATTCGAAAAGCTGTCCGAGTATCTAATCGTACGATTACAAAGTATATACAAAATGAACCGATAGATATAGAAATCGATCATCGTAGGTCGTAGTTAGATTTTCAGCTAGTGGCTGAGTAGTGTAGTAGCCGCACGGGCTGCTCGACATTGTATTGCGCAAGTAACGTCCGGTAATCGCAAACTAATGACGACCATAAGAAATCAACAGCAGGAGTTGCGTAATTCTGAGTAATTAGTCCATTTAGGAGCTCGGGGCTAAGACTACTCGGAGATGCATATACACTGGCAACTTACGTATTTATTCCCGTGCTCGCGTACTCCTATTATATGTACTAGTTGTAAGTACTCATGGGCCAGTCTGTAGTCTATGGGATAGATATTATTGCTGGCACATGGTAATGGAGCATTAATATCACCGTTATTAATGTATTTTCATATTATTTTTAAACAACCGACCAACCGTAAGTTTATTGCGCCATACATTAACGCCGCGGTTGCTCCAGCTCCAATCCTCTCATTAATCTACACTATTATGTCTATCATACAGTACATACACATTTTCATTTTTACTTTTATTTAATGTTCGATGGTTGAATCAGTTTGTTGAGATTTTTGTTCTCGAGCTTAGTTATCCGCGAGCGAAATATTGTAAGTTATTTTACTTCTTTTTAAAAAGAAATTTTTATTTTTTCTTATTAGATTTTTTTAAATAGTAAATTTTTATGTAAAAATAATTTTGAAGATCAAAAACAATAAAATAACTTAAAATTTAATTTTTTGAACTAAAAAATTGTTTTTTATTTAAGATTTTTTCTTTTGGATTGAATTAATTTTTTGATCACCGTAAAAAAATTTAAAAATGAGCTAATAATTTTTTTTTCATTAATTTTAATATCTATCGAAAAAAAAAATTAATAATTTTAGAATCGAAAAATTTGATCTAAGTATAAATATTAAAAATTCGACAAAAAAAATTTGAATACAATTTTTTTCATCTATTTATATTAATAAATATTCTTACCAACGGATGAAGATGAGTTTACAAGCTACTAACAGTTTAATTATGATAAAAAGAGTTAAAATATTGGCGCGAATTAATCTTGAGAAACAGATGAAAATATTAATAAGAACAAAGAGTAAAATGTTTAATTAAATGAGAACATTTATGTATGTGCGTCGTACATTTCTCGGTACTTATAACTGTTAAATAAAATACTTTTGTTTAATTGGACTATGGTGGTGATGCATTATATTTTAATGGGGGATTTAAAAGACCCATAATCGTAAATATCAGGGATAATACCGATCAGTAATAATACAACTTTGTAAGCGGTTAATAAATAAAACGCGTTAATTTAATATTAA
Organism: Cotesia congregata; assembly: GCA_905319865.3. Taxonomy (NCBI): domain Eukaryota; kingdom Metazoa; phylum Arthropoda; class Insecta; order Hymenoptera; family Braconidae; genus Cotesia; species Cotesia congregata. The sequence continues at coordinate 20,109,541 of CAJNRD030001123.1, forward strand.
ATCGAATATTATCAAGATTTGAAGCATAAAAATGAATTAACTTTTGATTTGGTATTTTCAAGATAATTGGATAAAAAATTAATATTTTTGATTTATTTATCAATTACTTAACTGTTAAATTCGCGTCCAGCCGGTGGGATTTATTTTACTGATACATTTAATGTCGAAATAGAGAAAGAGAGACAACAAAGCGATAAAGAGAAAGAGAAAGAGGAAGCGAATGAGCATGAGAGGCGAAAATAAATGAAAAGTAAGAGATGAATCAGGTGGTTGAGAGAACAAGAATCACCTTAATCGAGTGCCCATAATATATTCGAATAAAGTTTACGAGCACGTAGCCATACATTTGCAGATATTTATCCCGGGGCGTTTATGAGTCGGTCGTCATTTAACCGCTCAGTGCATCAGCGATGAGATGTGGCTCGTTCGTTCAATGGGTTTAATTAACGTCTTAAGTAGAAGTTGATTATAGAGCTTTCTCAGCTGGATGTTTAAGATAAATATGACCACGGGATACGCCCAGAATTTGTTGGAGTTTAGTATTTCATTGTATACATTGCAATCTATCCTTTTTTTGTTAAAAAATTTTCTTCTTACCGGTGTTTCTAATAATAACAAATAAATAATTTCAATTTTAGTTCAAAAAAATTTTTTTTAAATGAATTAATTATTTTAAAAAATATTTTTTAATTTTTTCTGAGTGCAATCTTTTAATTTATTTTATAAAAAAATTAACTTGAAAAATTATCACGGTTAATTTTTATAAAATTATTTTTTTTAGTTAAACTCCAGAAGTTTGTGATTTGTTTATTTTTTATCATTAAACTTTTACTCTTGAATTAACCTTTACACTGAAAAAAAATAAATTGACTTTTAAAAAAATTTTTAAACCAAGAAATTTATTTTTAAGAATTTTATCGTCTTGATTTAAGTAAAAAAATCCTTAAACTGGATTTTTTTTTTAATTTAAGTAAATTTTACTTGATTGAAGAAAATGTAAGTCTTGAAAATGATTTTCTTAATTCAAGAATCAAATTAATTTTTTTCAGTAAATTGGTCTTGTCCAAAAGTTCAAGTCAATAAGATCTAACATGTGAGATCTAATCGTATCCTATCATGTGATGATCATATCATCTTCTAGTAATATAAGTAAAGATATAAGCAATAGCCGAGAAGAGTAGAAGAGGTCAGCCGCCCGGGAAACCGTTGACCTCTCCCGGAATGTATAGCGTAGCCTCTCACCCGAGTAGGATTTACGCGGGGGTGCATTGTTCATGTCAGAGTACACAGTACATCGTACATCGTACATACTACATACTACATCCCGTCTGGTCGCGTCCCACGGCGGCAGTTGCTAAGATAATTCAGGTTAATTCATATGTAAAATCCCTTCCTCCTGTCCATCAACCGTCACGCTACCTTTCATATCTTCTATTTACATTATTTTCACAATAATTATTTTATTATAATGTAATATTAATAAATTATACCGCAGAATTTTATTTCTAAGAAATCTTTTTTTCTTTAATTTAAATTTTTAAAATTTAACATAAGTGCTGTCGTGTATTATGCGGGCACTGCATGAGATATTGAATAAAATGTTTGTTAACACACGTAATAAAGTTAAAGTGTGAAAGTATATGTTGTATGAAATAATTAAGAATGATTTAAAATAGATATTTAAGCTGTAAGTATATACAATATATATATATATATAGGACTATGGTAGGTTCCGGTGAGTGTTAGACACGCTGCGTAGTTTAAGATAATAGGTGCTATCTTCTCGACTAATGGATCCCATGGGTGTCGCTAAAACCTTCCCGGTGTGGGTAATGATGTTTTATCGATTCGCGGATCCTCGTAACTTAACGTTACGCTGTTACCTAAAGCTATAGGTATAGACCGTCCGGGCACTTTGCTAGTTTTAAAACTGAGATACAATATAGTGTCCAGTGTGTCGAACGTGTATAACCGACCTCTAACAGTATATTATTCGCCGGTAACTATCGTTACTATCCCAGGGACCATACACCGTAGACCATAGACCATAGGTAACCCATGTTTTCCTCCCTCGCACTCGCTATTATATACCAAAGTAACAACTACACTTATTCTACGCAATCAATAAATTCTTTACTTTATGTTTTTTTAACTATCGCTTAAATTGCTTTCGAGAATAAAAGTTTTTTTATTTTTAGTTTTATTGATTTAATAGTTTTTAAAATTAAAAAAAATTTAGTCGTGATAGAAATTTAAAATTAATTAAAGAAACAATGCAAGTGTAGTGAAAATAAATTTAAAATTAAAATTCTGAAGTATATATACACTGAAAAAAAAATTAACTTCAATTAAGAGAAAAATTCTTGAACCAAGAAAATAATTTTGAAGAGTTTCATTGTCTTGAATCAAGACGAAAAATTCTTGAATTAAATAAAATTTACTTAAGACAATTTTTCTACTTAAATCAAGAAGATGAAATTCTTCAAAATTATTTACTTGATTCAAGTAAAATTTTTTTTCTGTGTAGGGATATAAAAAATTATAAGGAACATTTTTTAGTTGAAGTTTAATTATTACATGTCACAAAAAAAAAACTTATTAATAAAATTTAAAATTCCTATTATATATATATATATATATATATGTCCATTTTCATATTTATTATTGAAAATGTCTCTTAAAAAAATGATTAAATTTGAAGTTAAATTATAATATATTTAATCTCGTAAAAAATTTGAATTTAATATCAGAATTTGAAGGCCCCAAATTTATAAGTGTATAAATTAAATATTAATAATTTTAATTGACGCAATGAATAGTTTAAACTGACGTTGACTGACACCTAATGTTAATACACTGAGAGTTTGTCTAAAAAAGGAATTAATTACGCGGACAATAGGCTCGCGCTCTCGGGCGATTTCACGGTTTCGTGGCCTCGGTTTCCGAGGTAAGAATTATAAATACTTTTATAATAATATAATTTAATATGATATAGCTGGAGGGAATAAATTTTTTTCGAGCCGTCGCGGCAAAGGCCATACTGTTATGTTAATAAAGTTCTTAAACAATTACACTTTAATTACATTATATCCCAGGTTATTTAATGTTACGAGTTGCGATTATGATAATAAGACGGATTATTGTTATGTTTAATAATTCACCTAAAAAACTGTTAGACAGTGTGGCGCTACGCGTTCTCGTAAATAACAGTGAGCTTTTTACGGTTCGATAATTATTTTTCCGCGGAAAAAAAAGCCGTATTGTAAGCGGGTGAGCTCTATAAGGGAGAACAGGCGCGTGGAAAATAGTTTAGCTCCTAAGCGCCGTGGAAATAAATAATTGGATTAATCGTACCGACACTCGTTAATCAGCGGTGTCTGACAGTGAAGACGTACAGTCAGATGCGGAGGTGCGAATAAAACTATTCCAAGCAATTAAAATCCTTTCCTAGGGAAATTCTTGTATATTGCTTCCTGTTTTATTGTAATATGTCGCGGTAACTATAACGTCTTTTTTTGTTAAAAATTTTTATTTATTTTATTCTATTGTTGTACTGTTACTGTCTGACGTTTTTGCAAGTCTCTGGCTAGAAAATTATTTAATTAACTGACGAAAGAAAATAATTATTTAATCTAACTGAATTTTTATGAAAAATTTTTTTTTAGTAATTTTAAATTAATTATTTTGGCTAAAATATTAAAGACGTAAAAATTGACAAGGATTTTTTTTGTAGAGCATTAAATTTTCTACAAAAAAAGTCTCATATACTTTTTTCGTATCCAATATTTTCCCCGTAATTTAAATTTGCTCTGGATATAGATAGAGCGAGAATTTAAAATGACGAATTAAAAATAAAAACTGACCAGTGTGCGTTCGCTTGTGTGCCTTGAGGTGGGAGCTCTTGGTGTAGACTTTGTCGCATCCCGCGACATCGCATCGGTGAACTTTGCGTCGCTTGAGGGCATCCCCGCAGTCACTGTCGACGTTATTGAGGCTACCACCGTGTCCAGCAACTCCGCTGTTTCCTCTGCCGGTGAGGCCAATCCCAGGCGTCAGCGCCGGTCGTTTGTGAAATACACTAAAACAAAAAAAAAGTCATCAATAAAAATGTATCATCATAATCTTCCTCGATAACCTTACTTACACATTGTACATGATAAATAATAATATAATAAATGCCGGGTACAACGGTACAAGGTTATAAAGAATCAACAAGAAGTGGATGACAATGAATGATCAAGATCGATGATGGAAACATAAACCTGGCTGTTAGCGTTTTTTATCAGCGAGCGTGCCTGTTTTGGCGATGAGCCGATCTGCCGCGAGTAGCTAATGTAATAATTTTTTACATTTTTATTGTATATCGCGGTCGCGGATAATATCGAGAATTATGACGAGTGAGCAAGAGATGGATCGGGAGATTAAGACCCGATAGAAAAAGGGACCAGGCTGAGGTCGAGGCAAGAAATTTGACGGCATCATAACGATAACCTTGGGGATTTATATAAATTCCCGATATATATTTTATTTATTCACAACATCTTCATTTATTCGCTCGAAAGATTCGATATGTTTGATATGATACGATATGATGGAAGTCGGTGCAGGCCTATATGATCCCTGATGGAAAAACTTGCCGGTAATATCCTTTCTCGGCACGAAGCAGACGGCAGCCTTACCGATTGTCTACTCGGTCATACATCAATAAACTCTTAATAATACGGATGATATCCATAGCTCGTTATTCTCACCGTACACCAACTATTCAAGGTAATCGAATGTAGAAATTGCGTTCGTGACTGCGTCTACTAACATATTATACTGTATAATAGTTTTATTAATCTATTATACGGTACCGTTCTATTCTTTTAATCATTATTATCCGAATATTTTTGTTTATATTTAATAATTTTATTTTTTTTGTTATAATTTTGGACAAAAAAAATTCTTAATAATTATCAAGAATATTTATTCTTGTGTAAAGAAAAATTTTTTAACAGAAGTAATTTTCTTTTTGTAAATAATAAAAATAAAAAAAAATTAATAAAATTTTTGAACACTTACAACCGATTAAAAATTATTAAAATAATAATTTTTAACATAATGATTGACAAATAAATATTAAATATTGTTTATAATATTAAAAAAAAAAAAAAATAGTTATTAATCTTGATAAAGTCCATAATTTTGAACGAAAAACTGATAAAAATATTTGGTTACAAATAATCCATAAACATTTAATCCGACGACATGGAATTACCACTTAAATAAAAAATACTATCGCAATCTAAAGAGCATAATTCAATAAATAATACTTCTTTATAAAATTTAGTTATTTATAATGGGGATGATAGTAATTTATTAACGCATCGTTTACGATAATTTTGATTATTTCGTAGCTCGTAAATAAATAGTTAAGATAGACGGATAGATAGATAGATAAATATATAAATATATAAAACGGTAACTCGGTTGGACAGTCGCCCGCATACTCACAGTAGACACCTAACGAACCCTCCTGCGGCGAATTATCGCTCTTGTACCGTACCAGTGCATACTTTACGAGAAAATTCATATAGTATAGAGTAAAACTAAAGCCATAGCCAAGTAAAGCTCATATCTGGCAAAAACTCGCCAATAGAAATAGAATCTTAAGTTTATTAAATCACAATTTATTTTATTTTTAAATATTTATATAAATTACAAAGATTTTATTTATATATTGGAAGATATCTTTCTTCTAATCGTCTGGAACTCGCAGTAAAGATAAACTTTAAAGTACCGCTAATAAATATTTACATTTTTTATTTTATTTTATTTTATTATCTTCCTCAACTTCCATTACCGTATCATATGTATAACAAATTATCCATAAACACATTTTTAAAGTAAATATTATTTCCAATTAGCAATTATATGAATTTTTCTTCTCGGTCGTTCTCTTCGGCAAAACATTAAATCACCAATCGATATTAATTAACAAAAAATATCTTAAATTGCCTATTAAAACGTCAACGGAGGACATAATAAAATAAAAACGATTATTAAAAAAAAAATGTCAACCGCTGTCGCTCCTTATGTTTCTGTTTCTGTTGTTGTACCTAAATTATGGGAAAACAATTCGTGTTTTAAAGGCAAGGGACATTACATACTCCTATATTACTACTCACATCATAGATATTGCTTAACGATTAAATGTTTTTGAACATATCCAATATTATTGAGACTCATTAGTAATATTTATATACACACTGCTTGTACAGTGAGTAAGTATATATAAAGACTGCTCAATACGCCAAGGGATTTCATCACGACGCGCGTCCAATCGAGTCGCACGCGGCCGTCCACCGGGATCGACGTGTAGCAGAACTCGATCGATTCCGCTGGGAGTCATTTCACGGTGGGAAACGGCTCTCGATCTCGATATGCCATATTTCTGACTCTTACTCTCCCCATGTTCCTCGTTCCTTCGTTTTATTTAATTTCTATGCAATACATACATGACCTGAAGGTTCAATAATTTAAAAAATTTTTTTTTTCGATTCACATTTTTAAATTAATTAATCCACACAGAAAAAAAAATGTTCTTGAATCAAGTATATAATTTTGAAGAACAATCTTCTTGATTTGAGTAAAAAAATTATTAAATTAAGAAATTTTTATTTGGTTTAAGGAAGTATGAGCGCTATGTATATATAGATCTACATTTAACATTGACTAATGGCGGCATTTATTTTTCTTTTAATTAATACACTTTAATTAGTCGGGCAAGTGTAAATTTTTTTGAATTTAATTTATTACTGATATATTTACTTTCATCCATAAGTTTTTTAAAAATATCCACTGACAGTTTTACGAGAAAAATACAGAAATGTATCAATGTTTGGAAGTTACCCCATAAGACCAATGTTAAATTGCTTAACTTCAAAGTTAATTATTTATTTAAATAATCGGGCAATCCCTATTAAATTTTCGTAATTTGTTTAGACATATTTAAACTTCATATTAAAAAAAAATCAAGCCTTTTATCAAAAGTTGTCTTGGTGCTTGTACTTCCTTGATTCAAGAATTTTTCGTCTTGATTCTAGAGAATTACCCTCTTCAAAATTATTTTCTTGGTTCAAGAATTTTGCTCTTGAATTAAGTTAATTTTTTTTTTTTTCAGTGCACATAATTATTCCCAACAATATTCATTTAAAAATCTTCGATTTTCTTAGCGGGAAGTTAAAAAAATTCATTACAATATTAATAATAAAAAATATTTACATCAATTAACAATAATAACAATAACATAAATAACGATTCAAAAATGAATTTGACTCGAAAAATTAATTTTTATGTAAATTTATTCACTGATAAAATCAAAACTCGTAAACGGTAAAAAAATTTGATTAAATTTACCTCGAATATTGTCATAAGACCGGAAAACGCCTACATAAAAAATTTTATTTATTGCATAACCACTAAAAAACACTACTTTAAACCATTTATCGCGTTGGACAACAGCTTATACATATACTATACAATATATAATACGGTAGTCTAATAAACATAAATAATTTAGCGAAAATTTATCAGGCTCTCAAAAGAGGTCAATCCAAATTTCTCTTTTTTTCTTAAACAAAAATTCCGTGGTAAACTTTCACGTCGAGTGTTAATGAATATTTAATAGTGCTACACTCGATCTTATTGTTAAATTCACTTTACTTTGATAGTTATCTCGGACACAGTTCTGTGAAGTTCAAGTCCAGACACACCCGCTGTGTTTTTCGGGTGTTTATATTTCATTATAAAAAAAAAAATGTAAATGTAAAACGAAAAAAAAAAATAAAATCGTCATGTATAATGAGACGAAACAGGATTATGTACTTACAGCGAAGCCTCCTTTATCCTTTGTAACGCGAGGAGGGCCGCCGAGGATGATACGAAAACAGGATCAGGTGGTTCAATACCACAGACTGATACTTCTCTCTCCCGCTGCCTCTCGCGGTCCCGTTGTCTCTCCCGGTGCTCTCGATCTCGTTCTCGGTGTTCTCGCTCTCGTTCTTTATTTCTGGTCACGTCTCTCGGTTCCTGCCTCTTCCGGTCTCGTTCCTGCTCGCGTTCTCTTACAATGTCCACTAGTGGTAATGCCGGTGACACTGTAACAAATTAATTAAAACAATAAATAAATAAATTGTTGAATTATTTAAAAAAAAAAAATTCCGAGTAAATTTTCATCGAAAGCTGGCGCCAATTCACATTACAGTAAATATATAAATGTTTTATAATCCATAATGTTAAGTAGACAAGGCTGTGCATCATGTTTGAGTCGAAGGTAAAAAACCGCGGAATAACGATTTACTCTCGATACGTCTCAGATGGATCGCTCGGAGCACGATAGATCGATCGATTAATGCCCGCGGTACTTACGCATCAACGTCCTTGTCGTGTTTACCGTCCTAAGTACATGACATGTTCATGTAATATAATATCATACTGAATCGCGATCAAGTTTATTAGTACTGAAAGATATCGAGGCTTTCCGGATGATCTAGATTTCCCGATTCGCAGATATAATAGTGTGTATTAGTTTATTACGCACAATCACGCATTCTTGTTGTGTTTAAATTGTTTTATTCCTATCTGTCAGACCAAGGCCTCTACGCCTTGTGTTATTATTGGTATTTTTTTTTTTAGTTCTTATTTCTTGTTTCTAACTGGGTCATGATTTAGGCTCCGAGGTCGCTGCTGCTATTTATTGAGACTGTCTCAATGCGAAATGTCAGAAAGGCCATAAATATTGCGAGATTTATTGTATCGTTTGTTTGAGACACCCCATAAGTCCTCGGTAATTCGTTTTTCATGAGACGAAACACGCACTTCTGCTTAATGTCATATTTTCTAAATGAAATAAGTAATTATTTTATTATTAAATAATTACGTGAAATTAAATTTTGTATAAGATAATAATTATTAAATTGTTTTAATAAACTAAAGAGTAGTAAGAAAATATTTTAAAAAATTGCTATAGTAGTTTTTTAAAAATTTCCACTTGTAGAATTTTTTTTTAATTTTTTTGGTTAAAATTTTTTGAATAAAAATAAAATTCTAAAAATTTTCAGATGTTTGGTAATTTTATTATAATTAAAAATATAAACATGAATTTAAATATTAAAAAAAATATATTTTAAATAATTTAAAAACTGTTATAAAGTTTAAAACATATTTTTTATGCATAATTTGATATACTTCAATTAAAATTAAAATCCCACATACTTTAATATATCAATCATAAATTTCTTATATAAATTTTTACCGTAGAGATTTTACCAATAAGCATTATTCTCAAACGAACCAGCGACATATGTCAGGATAACGACATAAAAGCCATTTCCCCTATCTCATGTAGCACAGCCATTAACCGCTTAATTAGCCTTATACACATTGTAGTTATTGCTCTCCCAACTTTATAACCATAGAAGCATAATCCGTGACTTTGTCTCTTCTCTCTCCGAAGAATCCACCTGTTTCCCTCTAATTCATCGGCGTTGATATTTTTCTTGTTAGAGTTGTGGCATTAACTTTTCTCGGTTCGGTCTGCGAGAGGGTAAGGGCCGTGATCTTCGACATCAAATGACGTTGGTGATCATCAAGATACTATACCGGGAATAAGATACTGACAGGTCACTGGTACGTAAATGTCTTGCGTACTAGTCGTAACCCCAAAGCGCATTTACGAGTAATAACCGCATCGCATCAACAAGTTAACTTTATTTAAACTCTCTGTGACGAAGACAGACAGGGATATATCCAAGATGATTAGATTAGAGGCAATTAGATCCATACAATTTGCTTATTCTTATTAGCTACTCTCAGTTCTCATCTTTTAATTTCATTTATGTGAGCCATACTGCAGGTAAACTGCTCTAATGCTCATAGAGCACTACTTTAGTAGTATAGGGTGTACCGAGTAGAGGGCAGATGCGATAGAACGAGAGAGAGTAGGTAATTGATAATGTTCAACTCAGAGGTTAATCCGTGGATTTATGGCCCAAGTGTGTAGCAAACATTTTTCGAATTGAGCCAAATTGAGGGATAATCGGCAGACGGTAATGCCTCGCTGTCGAGTGGATGAGATAGCTCCTCGTCCCGGTGATAGTCGGGTTAAAGTGTACGTTTAGTCATACACATACGTACTCATGTGAACTAGCTTACGCGTGGGCAACGTGTTTGATTTAATGCGTTTAACAATTGCCTGCAATATAGACACGTACATCCAACCGGCCGCTTAAACTTATTATTATGCTTGTGATTATTATTGTACTTAGATACTCAGTGCACCTTATGCATTAAACTCGGCTAACTACACCACAGCTAAATAGCTAAATTATTAGCAGCGTAATGCTCCTAAAGCCGCTATTAATGCGACTACGAAATATATGCTATGAATATGAATATAAATAGTTATTTTAATATTGTATTGTTGAAGATGAAAAATTAGTCTCTTAAAAATCTAGCTCATTAATGCAGATCTTTTGATGACTTTTAATAAAAAGTTATTGCGGAGACGCTTTGTCAAGAGCAAATGCCAACGTGACGGTATGAAATTGTTTGGGTTAATTCATTGTGTATTGTATTGTATTGTATTCAGTATTCAGTATTGTATGTGCTAATCAACAGCCGTGGACTTATGGGACTTTTAGCTTTAGTTGCTTCGCGGTGATTACGAGTGTTAATTGCAGAGACGGGTGAAAGTGACGCGTGCCAACCTCTGTCACGATTGTGCTACTAATTTATACACTTTAATAAGTTTGTCCTCTTGCAAAATTGATAATTGTTCGAGTTTTCAGGCGTCTGGGTAAATTGTCTTTGTTGTTTTAGGTGCTTTTGGATGTTGAAAGGCTCTGAGTTTATTTTATTTTGTATAAAGAAGTCTTTTAATTAAGCTAAAAAATTTTTTTTTCGATTTTTAAACCACAAAAATAAAAAAAAAATGTAAAACTTAGTTGAAAATTAAAATTCGTATAAATTATTCATTATTAAATGTAAATTTACATTTTTATAAATAATTTACATGTTTATAAGTATTAATGAAATTTTTATTGTCTTCAGATTAAGAATATTTATCATATCTTTGATATATTAAATATATATTAAATATATTTGTTTATTTATCATATCTTAAGAATTGTTTTAAATTCTCAGTAGATATTGTAGAGTAGAGAGGATTTACGGGAGTGGCATTAGCGAGCTTCCTGGTGTAGTTTCAGGTTTGATTTCAGGATTCTCCACCACAACAGTAACAGCAATAGCACGTGCAGTGAAAGACACAGCACACCAAGTTGTGTTTATTCTGAAATCGATTTTATAAGCTGGTATGGATCCAGCAACTGAACAACTGGAGGCATACGTGTGCATTGTAGATAGGATGGGAGGATTTAAAAGAAGTAAGGAAAGAGTTAAAGAAAGAACAACACTACCCTCTACTCTAGTGCACTACTGGTACAACTGGTCCTTTTCTAAAGTTATGACATTATATCGCACTTAGCGAAGATGCTATCGGCAATACTGAAACACGACGAGCTGACCGTCGGCCATTAGTATCGATGTTCTCACGCCTTTGTAGCGCATACAAGACCACAACAAGAGATGCGGGTTACATATTGTTGCGGTATCGGTCTCTGGGGTTTATCTTATCCGGGAATCGACGACTGTAAATAATGATTGATCGGAAAAATGAATCCCTCGTTGTGTTTTCACGATTCGCTGGCACACATGTAATCCAATATACATACGTTTACATTTATATATATTTATACAATTGTAGGTAGGTGTTGTTGTAAGGAAGTTGCTACTTGTATAAATGCCGCGGTTTAGCTCTCGTTTGTATGTATTATATCGTGGATCCGCGATATCGTCGAAAGGAGATACTGGGCCCACCATCGAGTACTAATAGTCCTGCTACCTTATCTTATACACGAATAATATTTTTATGTTCTGTTTTTTTTTATGTTCAATTCGCAATAACAGTATTAGTATTTTTTTTTTTTTTTATACATTTAACATAATTTATAAAATGATTTATAAAATTATTGCATAACCAAATTAATTAATAATTAATAATTAATTACATGATTCATAGTCCAAAAATTAAAGTATTTAATTGGCTAATTTTTTTTACTAAAAATTTGAAATAAATAAATGTCATTAAACTAATAGAAAAAATTAACTTGACCACAAAAAAAAAATTTAGGCTCTGAGGTATATTTTGAGGGTATTAAAAAAAATTTAACTAATAATTAGTTAAAATTTTTAACTAATTTTAGCATTTTAAAAAAATAATTAAAAAATTTTAACTAATAATTAGATGAAATATTTTTTGAATTTTTGTATTTATTATTCTTTGATGTTTTATACAACAAAAGTATTAAAAATCGAAAAATTAATTCATTTTTTTTTCTTAATTAAATAATTTATCAAATAATAAATTTTGTCAAATCTCTATTAACTTTCAATAGATAATGAATATGAAAGCGAATAATTAAAGGATCAAAGCATTGGAGGGTTAATAATTACTATGAAATTGATCAAACAGCCGTTAATATTCCTGTTACTTTAATGAATATTTTTATCTCAAGTAGCTAATTATAATTATTTAATAACAGAGGATGATTTAATGATTCAGTAAATATTTAAAGTAAATCGATTAAAAATTAAACAAAAGTCTATACTTTATTGAAGTTAATAAAGCAGTTAAGTTAGATAAATTTCGAATTATTATTATTTTAAAAGCAGGGAATGATTGATCGATAAGTTGTGTGCTGGTGGTTTTCAACCGAGCGTGAGAACCACCGCAATGGGTTATCGATTATCGCATGAGAGCAAAGCCCTTACAGTCAGTCGTATTTCCCGAAAGCGAGATGAGCAATATAAGGTACTTGTTACTTGTACACTTGTACCTCGGCCGTATACAATATTTTATATGGATTTTTACTCATCTTATAATAATAATCCTGAAGAGATTCACTAGAGTAGCGAACGCACTAGGAACTCGATAGCCTTTTAACCATTTTATTTATACATTAAAAATAAAAATCAACACCAGTCGAATCAATAAATCTGTTGGGTAAATATTTACAAATCTCGAGGCTTATAACTTTGAAGCTGCACACCTCAAGTGCAAAGTGTTCGTGCGGTGAAAAATTTTGGCCGGTTTCAAAAATGTTCAATTTATTATCAATAAAATTGAATATTTGAAAAGATTTATCGATTTACGGAGAAAAATAAATAATTATTGTTATTAAATAAATTGATGAATTAAAAGCCCGCGTGATAATTATAATAGCGTGGAATCGCGAGTATTAAAAGAGTTTAAATTTAAAAGTGTATTTATTATTATTTTTTATTTTGTTGACGCTTAAACCCAGAGGGTTATCAGCTTAGACTCCGGAAGGACCAGATCGTAAAGCAGGAGCGGGATTGCCGAATACCTTCGCTCTGTAATTATATATTGCAGGCCGCCCTCACTCTTTTATTACACATATCTGATGGTTTATACACATGCCTTAACTTTGCTTTGCTTTTACTTTGCCTTACACATACGCGGATATTTTATTCTTTGGGCGTTGAATTTTCACGGCGAATCTTACTTTATACTCTCAGCTCTTAAATATATTTATCCGTCTATACTATCCATACACAGCAACGGCAATACAATCAAGCCGGGCTGAGAAACACGAGCCACATATACATGAGTCGGGAAGAGAAAAAGACAGGCGATGAGTGCCAGAGTGCCGCGTGGGTGGATTACTCGAATCGCCCGAGGAGAGGTTCTGGAATGCTAAACAACGCGAGTGTGCTGAATCCTGGTTATCGGCTCAACGTCAATTACTCAATATCACTCGTATTTTTTTATCCTTTGCCAAACTATTATTTTTACTTTTTTATTGATTGCTTCTTGCTGTTTAATTTATTAATTATTCTCATTTACATTTTTTATCTCAGACGCTGGAATTTTATGAATTTTATTAATGCCATCAATTATTTTTAAATTTAATAATGATTACTCAATTAATATTCATTGATATAATTTTTAATCATTATAAATAAATATTTAAACCAGAAATAAATTAAAAAATTTTGTTAGTAATTTATTTATTCACTTAATATTTAATTTAATTTAATTTCTGGCTAAGTAGTAAAAGATACGACAAAATTAAGGACCTTATTTTTTTAAGAATTAAATTTTCTACAAAAAAGTTGGAAATTTTTCTGTATCTTCAATATTTCACTCCAAATTTCTAGATTAAAAAAAAAATCTCTCAAATTCACATTATTGAATTAATTAATCTTTAAATTTCTGACTGAAAATTTATCGGAAAAATTGTGGAAAGAAAAATACCTAGCTCTAATTCCAACTAACCAATTAAATAAATCACCTGAAGAAAAAACAGTTTCCAAAAAATCCTCTAATTTATCGATTTAACCACTTAGCTTCCCGACGTATAAATCGTGAATGAATAATGAATTAATAATTGAAAGTTTGCGATTGGATTGATTTCAATGAGCCGAGGGTGGAAATAAATGGCCGAGAGCAGATCTCAGGACGGAGGAAGGAGGAAAGAGCACTGGGGGAATGGATAATAGATAGAGGATAGAGAATAGCGAACGGAGAACAGAGGAAGGACGATGGATTCGAAGGATCGCAATGTGCCGATACACGATAAATCTATCGAGAGGTGATAGATGAGCCGAGGTGGCTGTAGGTCGCGGCTTAGCCTCTACTCGAGAGGTGAATAGTATCACCCTACACACTGCCTATTCACTACACACCATACACTTTTATATCCCTCTACATAGAAGCATTCACCTGCAGAAAATAAAGGATGAGTTACTCTTACGTGCCGACACACACGCATCTATAAAGTGTATAAAATATAATAAATAAATAAATAAATATACAGATGCGTATTTTAAAATCCAGAGATTGTGCCAAGGATTCTTGTATATGTGCATAGAATAGAATACTAAGAGACAACAAGATGAATGGAGTTTCGATAAAATGTTTGACTTGTACGATTAAATCCTTAGAGACACCTTTCTCTTATTTTTACAAAAATTATCTTTATTTATTATTTGAATAAATTTCATTGTCTTTAACATCACAGGTGTTTTATTAATAATTTATTGTGACTGTTAGTGTAAAAATAAAATAAAATAAAATATAATATTGAGTTTTGTGATGAAAGTCTGCACGAAGATCTAAGTAGTGAGGATAAGAGAGGATCGAGAGTGGCGATTACGGGGATAATAAATTAACGCTTACGACCTTATCGGGGTTTATAATTCATCAACCCGTTATATTACGTGGATGTAATGCATTAATTATTTTTATTATTTCGAGATGTCGACTCTTACTCTGCTTGAGAGCAATATTTTATCCTCATTTTTTCTTCCGAAAAGAGTAGACCGCTCAGAGTAGTTCTCTAGGTTACTGGGGACAACAAGTGCCCACAATATCAACGGAGATATATTATTATGCGTGTGAAAGTTTTTCTTTTATTGTCCTTCAAACGTTAGTTTGTCCCGGGACTGTCATGATAATAATAGGCTTGCTTTATGGGTAGGAGTGTAATCAACACTTGACACTTATATTAGTTGACATGTAAATCGTTAGAGCACTTTTCAATTGGATTTTTGAATTTTGCAGTCATAAAAAAATAAAAACTTAATTTTTATTACAAAAAAATAATTCATATTTTAACAATAAAATTTTTAGATTGTTAAAATAAATTTTCTTCTTTTTTTTTATAAAAAAAAATATTAAACAGATTTAAAATTTTTGAAAAAACTAAAAATGAGAACTATTTTTTATTCAAGTAAAAATAACCATTTTTTGTTAATATTTTATAGAAAATGTCTTTAAATAATTAACATAAAAATTTATCAATTTTCTTTTGATTAAAAGATTTTTTTTTGTAAAAAAACTGAAATTATTAAAAAATATATGTTGATTTTCCTAAAAAATTTCAAACTTCAATTATTATCATTTTTTTTTATTTAAACAATTTCTTCTATTAGATATTTAAAGTTTTTCATGAAAATTCCCATAATTTATAAAAAAAAATCATTTTAACTAAAAAAATCAAAAATGAATACTAACCGACGAAACAAATTATTTTTAAGTGGTAAAAATCCAACCAAATAAACAAAACATATAATACATATGTATTTATAGTTATTGGTGTACTGTGAACAGTAAAGGAAAAAGTAGTTAAGCAATTGGTCAGAGTACAACAGTCCGTCCTTGATGCCGTAGCACGGATTTAAAATAACGTTTGCTCCAGGTATAGTTATCGAGCAAATTGATGTCCTCGGTTCTTATTCTTGTTACACATGTATAATACTAACAGAACCGAATAAAAGTCCCCAGTAAGAAAATAATAAAAGAGTCTCTGTAATATATATCTACTCGCGATTAAGCATACCAGAGTAGAGTAGATTTATATTTATACATAAATAAATAAAAGTTTAACTCTGAGGAAAGAGAAAAGTAACATATCCGCGCAATAACTGCGGCGAAGCGCTTACGCACTCGACAAAGGGAAAGGAAACAAAGTTCCATCTTGATTGCAGTGGCAATAACGCCAAAACAGTGGTTACGCATCTGTGAGCGATCGTTGTTGGTATAACGAGCTACGAGCTGCTCTACCCAACTCCAAGATACGATACTTGCCCATTATCTCCAAAGACAGAATAAAGAATAAAGTCTTAAAGTCTCTCCATGTCCAATGAGTACCTTTCGATACACTTCTGATCGTTTTATCCTGGCCACTGTCTTAGACTCCTTCTTGTATCTATTTATTCATATTATATTGTCACGAGTATGAGTAAATTGTCCCAACAGCTGCGACGGATCCGGTACCGGCTGCTTAGTTTATTTTTTTTAAATAATTGATTAATATTATTTATTTACGTATATGAATTTATATAGGGTCTGCTTTTATTTTTCGGTTGCTATTTTTTTTTTTTTTTTTTGATAATCAATCATCATTCTATCCAGACTTAGTTATTGATTATTGGTAACTACTAATTACTTTAACCATTAATTGGCAGTTTGTAATAATAAGTGATAATTGATTTTTTGCCGGGATGCTGTGACAAGTTGATTGATGGTAACTAGGTGCGACAAGACATCCGAGACATGATAATAAGAAAAAGATGTGTTTGGATATTAATTGATACTCTTATGTAAGATTATTATGTATTTTATTTTTTTTGGTCCTTCTATAAAAATTTTTATCACATCTTTACATTTTATTTGGACAAATTTTGGCAATTTAAAAAAAAAAAAGTTAGGTCGTTCAAAAATTGTTCTTAAAATGTTTCCATATTAGTCTAGCAATTTCTAGTATTACACAAAAAAACCAATCACAGAAAAAAAATTTTTATTTAATTTTAAAAATTTATTATTTAAAAATTTTCAATAAAAAATTATTGACAAAATATTTTAAAGTGAAAAAAAGAGAAATATTAACTTACATTCGTCGGAGCAATAAAATACATAAAAGAGTAAATATATATTTATATATAATTGGGCGATAGGTAAGCAAGTGAAAAAATTTTGATGTGATCAGGCGATTGGAAAGTATTAGAGTTGTACCAGTTATATATATATTAGTACTCTCAACTTGCTGATTATTTCATATTGAGTGTTTATTTTATTTCCGCTTAATTATATTTCTATTTTAATTACCTCCAAGTATGTATGAATGTAGACAAGTTTTGAATTAAAGAGACCTAGTGGTCGTTAAAATCCAAATAAGGAGAGCCGTCCACCGTCCACCTTCCACCTTACTTCCACCGATCTCCCGATTAATTAATTATCTCCGATTGCGGTAATGGATAAATAGCTTAACCGGTAATTATTTAACTGATTTTTCATTTGAGGGAGTCCTCGGCTCAAGTTTACGCCTCTTTATTTTACTTTACATTGCCTTCAATATACTTGTTCCTTTACTCACTGCTAGAACAATTTATTAACTGTTAAAAAATTCATCTATTTAGAAATAATTTTTCATTTATTAAATATCTTATATTTAATATTTCTTTAGAAGAATAACATATGTTAAAATTAAATATTGAGCTTACAAAAAAAATAAGAGTCTAAAAAAATTTTAACTTTAAAAAATTCTCATTTAATAAATGATTTATTATTTCATCTAATTGAATAAGTAATTAAATTATCTAATACTAAAAAATCATTTATTAAAATTCAATAAGTCTTACAAAGTAAAATATTAATAAATCCTTCAATCAGTACTCTTAATATAAATAACTTATTGCGTCGTAACCTTTAAACTTGAAGCTGATCCCGAGTAACAAAATTAGAGAGTTCGAAAAAGATGAATGAGTCACGGAAACGGCAATATTAATCAAAAGCAAACATTCTTGAATGAGCCGGTACTAATCTCCATACTCGAGATACCCAGTCATGCGTAAGGTAAGCAAGATAGACAAGATGATTAAGCGACTTGTCTTAGTCTTAGTCTGAGTCTTGGTTACCACGTTCACGGAAATCCTCGTACCGTTCCTGGTTTAGTTCTTAGCTGTTGGTCCTACTGCGTTAGAGGTGACTCAGGTCAGGTTTATGCTTATAGTACTTTTACCTCTTCACGTAAAACCAATCTCCATATACTACATAAATTTTTTAAAATACCCAACTAAACACGCATGAGCATTTACTTTGTCGGCATGACGAATCTCCAGTCAATCTTATTTGCATCAAATGCGTTACGTGTTCCGGCCAAGTAATTCTCTCGAAAAATCAATTGTTTCGCAAATGTTAAATCTAGATGCCGGATAATTTATATTCAAAGCATTTTATTGCGGTGAATTATTCCGAAATAAATTACAGGGCTGAATTATTGAATATTTATCGCGAGCAATAAAAAAGTCGGCTAGGAGTGAATGAGATGTTTAGTTTTCCGGATTTTATGATTAAGTGTCGTCTAGTAATATAATAATAGGCAAAAGTAAGTCTCGGTGAGTACTGAGTAGTACAGCTAATATAAGCGCAAATGTTCGAGCAAGGCAGAGGTACAAGTAAAGGCGCGGCTTATAAATCCATCGGCGCCCGCGACTAACAAAGGCGGCTTGGCAGTTGTGGTCGAGCATTACACTGGGGATTATTTAGAGCCGACCTGCGCGTCTTCAAGGACTAACGTCTTACCCGTCGCCACTCACCGCTCAACTTGTTCTATCTTAGCTACTCTCCTTCAGTTAATATAAGTTCTGGTATTATATCCTCTAAGAAAAGTCTTATATTACATTACATTAGCAAGTAACTCCCGAGAAAACAAACTTATACATTTATTGCTTTCTCTATCCTCAGCATCCCACATTTCTGAGAGATGTCACTGTAATAAACCGCGCCTAGAATATTTTTAGACTAGAGAGAGATTCATGTTATATTATGTCTTGAGTAATTTTTAATCAAGTTTTTATTTTTTTTTCCAACGCTAAATTATTTTTAATAAGAAGAAAAATTTTTAATATTTTTTCTATGCAAAATTTTATGAATAAATTTTCAATTAATGTCACTGCAAAATTATCATAAAATTTATTAAAACAACAAAAAAAAAAATTTTTTTTTCAATGATAATAATAATAATGAATAAATAAATAAATGATAATAAGGATGATAAAAATAATGAAAATAATGCAAAGTAATTGGTCGCTTGTGGGTTAAATCATAAATCAATAGAATTATTTTTACACAGAGTGAGCTCCGCCCATAATGCCCAACGATTTACACGCATTACACTTGCATTGGAGCAGATCGTTTTTCGGGATAACATTTTCGATCGCTTATTAACTTTCAACGCGACGCGTCGCGATTCACAGAAGCCGACACACAATAAACTACACCACTCGTATATATAATAATGTACGTCATATATTTTATCATATATACATATATAAATATATAAATACATATTGTTACTGTTATTCGCATCGGCATAAAAATAATGCGGTTACACCCCAGTGTAAATTTCAATCGATCATCCTGTAATTTAATATCGCATCATTTATAAGACCAAACGAGATACCTCACCTACTTGCTCTCAAAATCCGCTGCATGACTGTATCATCAGTCGATATCGAGAGTTATGCAGTCAATAACTAATGTCCATTGGTTGTTAAACTCTTCTGACAACCACAGTCACGATCGATGACTCGCTCAATTTTTATTACATTTTATTTTGAATTTTTATTTATCATCAACTCTCTCAATATAATTTCGATTAAATAACAGGCTTTCAGTCATTTAATTTGTTTATGCTCTCAGTACTCACTCTCTAATTTTAATCTTTTACAATTGTTATTATTATTTTTTTTTCATTAGTACTGTAAAGTTTGTAAAAATAAACAAATCAGACATTTAATTTTTTTAAATTTAATAATAACAATCATATTTTTTTTATATAAATTTTTTGTTAATTTTGTATTGACATCAATAATTATAAATTAAAATTTTGCTTTATTGAATGACTTTTGTTAAATTGCACTGTACTTTCTTAAATATTGACATTTTTAAAGATATAAGCTCATCACGATGTTACACTCATCAAGAGCTTTCATTTGAGTACCCACATGCATTTTGATATATTTTCCATATATTCATATATATAAATATATAAAATATATGAAAAATTGATGTGGGTACTCAAATAAAAGGTCTTGATGAGTGTAACATCGGGATGCGCTTATATATCTTAAAAAATCTCAATATTTCACAAGATAAAAGGTTATTTCTTAATTATGTGTCTAGAGAATTTTCAAATGCAGCCTAAATATTTATCATAATAAATTGACTATCGGTGTAAATGAAATAAAACCTTGAAAAGGCCTAAATTCAAGTCAAGACCTTTGGAATGACAATAAATTTCACTAAAAAACCGATTTTATCATACGACTATTTAAGTATGAAAAAATAATATCTCTTAAAATTTAGTTATTTAATTATTTATTCACTATATTGTCCGATCATTTAATTTCAAAATAAAACATGCTCCAATTTAATAACCAATCACATTTAATCCCCGAATAATAATTAAAAACAAAACATTTCATTAATACTTAGTCATAGAATGTAAAAAAAAGTTAAAAATAAATAAATAAATAAAGCATGATACATTACTCGCGTGACGAGGAATATCGTTTGAGCGTGTGGTATAACTTATTTGGAATTAGAAAGCCACGTACACGTAGACGAACACGGGTATGAGTTTAGCTTACAGAAAGAATAAAAGGGTTTAGTTAGCTCGTGCGCGATTGGATACCGTGCTGTAGAACACCGTCTCGTAATAAAACTTTAATAAAATGAGAAATAAAATAAGTTATCTATCTGTGTAAGTTTAGTATGAAATACGCCGATAGACCTCCGAGCGAAGAGGCATAACCAAGCAATACGAAATACGAGTGAATACACTGTAACTACTACATATAAAATACACAATATAATAAATATATGTATATAAAATATATATATCCACTAGGCAATCCACCTCCTGCATATGACGCAACCGACGGCGTTGAGCCGCTGCATCAATAACCGTCCCGACCTCACCTATTATGCTAATTAATGTTAATTAAAATCAAACACGCGTCCGCATGAATGGGCGGGGGAGTCCGTGATTAAAGGCCGCTTTTATCCAATCTGTACTTAACTTGAATTGCATTGGAAGCAACTCAGCTTCCACTCGTTTTATTCTTATTCTTATTTTATTAAACTCTTATCTCTATACTCTATACCACGTAGCTTCGCTTCCGAGCCGGCTAACCATAGTGTTTAATTATTCAATAAACCAACTTTCAGTATCCCTATTTCTTCACTGTAATTAACTTTTATTAATTATCCTCGATTAATCTTCCCCGTAATGGAAATGAAATTCGTCACGTTCAAATCGACATTTTAAACTGTATGTAAAGGGGAGGTGTAACGTTTCCTGAGTGACTAAGACCACCAACCGTGAATTTTGGGGCAGGCTAAATCTTTGTTCCCTAGAGATTGTTCAGAGATCATTCCAAGGAAGAAGTTTGTTGGCACGTGGAGAGGAGACTAGTCTCTCAAGATCCTTTTAACCAACAACCAAGATCGGATCATCGGTTAAGTTAAGATCTTGCATACATAAATGTACATTCATATACATATACACCAGGACGCGTGATACACGAATCACGCTCGACTCGTTGTACTCCGCACGTGCCTGCTGGATTATATTTTCTCTTTCTCATTTACATTTTATTTTGTTTATAAAATTCCCTTTCCTCAGTATATTTGCTCTTTTATTTGTCGTGTACTTCAAAGCTTGGGGATACTTTGATTTATATAATAATTATAATAAAACACCGGAGAAAATTTGCCGAGTGAAAATGATTTTTAATTGATTTAGTCCGAGAAAGATTTTGTCTATATTAACGATAAAAATTTTACGGAGTGAATTTTATATTTTATTTATTAAATAAAAATAAAAAAATATTTATTATTGATTTAAAAAGAAAAAAAGCATATTTAGAAATTTAAAAAATTAATTTAACTTTTTTTCTTAGTTTGACATAACAAATGAATTTTAATATTTTAGAAAAATTTCATCAATATTTTTTTTTAATTTTTATAAATAACATTTTTTGATAAATTTTCTTTATAATTTACTTGTTGATTTATTCATTATTTTTTCACTTTTTATGTTAAGATTTATTAACAAGAGTTATAATTTTATTGACAAGAATTATAACAATAAATTGATTCTATATATAGAATAAAATATATAGAATGCTACATGGATGAATAGGGAGGAAAATATTGAATTTGAGGTAGAATGCACGAGATATTCCAGTGTAGCTGTGAAAGCGGGTCGCTGTGTCTATGTAATGTACAAACACACACACTTATATCCATATATGATAAGTGCATACAGAGGAGACTGTGTTATGTACACAGACTGTATCTACAGCAATAGAGCAAGGATAGAATAAGAAGCAAGAACGAACGGAGCAATTTACGCGGCGATGAGGCTCTGGATCTCTTTGAGGACGTCGTTATAGGTTGAATATGCACGGCCGCGACCTCAACAGTCGGTTCACCTTTATATTCACTATTATGCTTGTGGTAGATCCACTGATGGTTGACTCAGTGTCTGCTCTCAAAGACTTGCTCTTTTCACCGGCCCAGGCATTATAGCCAACAGAGAGTGCGCACCTTTGCATATAGAGCCTTGATTGCGATGACGATCCACCTCGCCGCGCCCTGGTCTTCGGTCTTAGTACTCTGTGTTACGTGTCAGCACTTGGCGAATAGCTCAAGAAATAAAAGTGGGAATTGGGGAAGGAATTTGAAGTAGAAATTTATATTAAGCTCCAAAGGTGTTTTTAGTTTTAAATTATTTATAAAATATTAAATACTAGCAACCTTGCAGTCACTATGTGACTGCCGTGACCAGTGAACTATAATAAATTAAAATTTTGCTTTATTAAATAATGAATTTTGTTAGATTGCACTGTAATTTTTTAACTATTGACGTTTTTAAAGATATAATAAGCTCATCCCGATGTTACACTCATCAAGACCTTTCATTTGAGTACCCACATGCATTTTTGATATATTTTTCATATATACATATCTTTAGGGTCTGCCAAAATGTAACTTCCTTGATGGACCTTTTAAAATTGGAATTTTCAGTTCCGCTTTTGAAATCAGCTGTGTTTAGGCCTTTCCTAAGATATTTTGGGGTAAGACGATAGATTTGATTTTCATAGAATTTCTAGCAGGAGGTTTAATTGGGCACTTCCGGCCAAAATTTGAATTTTCAGCGGAAGTGCCCAAACTAAGCTCCAGTTAAAAAATTCTATGAAAATCAAATTTATCGTCTCAATCCAAAATATCTTAGGAAAGACCTCAACAGAGCTGCTTTTAAAAGCGGAACTCAAAATTCCAATTTTAAAAGGTCCTCCACGGGAGTTACATTTTGGCACACCCTAATACATATATATAATATATATTTTAAAAATATGAGCTCATCCCGATGTTACACTCATCAAGAGCTTTCAGTTGAGTGCCCACATGCATTTTTGATATATTTTTCATATATACATATATAAAAGATATATATAAATATATGAAATATATGAAAAATTGATGTGGGTACTCAAATGAAAGGTCTTGATGAGTGTAACATCAGGGTGAGCTTATATCTTGAAAAATGTCAATAGTTCACAAGATACAAGGTCATTTCTCAATTATGTATCTAGCAATAGAGAATTTTTGAATGCAGCCTACACACTCATCATCAAAAATTGACTATTGGTGAGAATGATATGAAACCTTGAAAAGGCACAACTTCAGGTTCAAGACTTTTCCAACAATACCAAAGTTAACCATAAAAACCCATTTTATCATATAAATACACTGGCCACAAAATTTTTCTTAAATATAGATATTTATAAAAAAAATTTTTTTCATATTATATTCATCACAAAAAAATCAATTTTTAAAAAAATCCCAAGTACGTCCAACCCCGTGAGCAAAGCTCTGGGTCCGTTTAACAGGTTGACCCAACCTGATCCTGCGTGAGTTTAGATGTTAGTCTCCTCCATCATCCAGACGATAAATAATCTCCGTCATTAGAGTTTTCATTGTAAATGCAAAATCCCGCGTAATTTATGCTGGCAACAAACACGCCCGGCACTAGGACCCCCGCGGCGAAGTTACAACGGCTTCATAACGCTTGAGATCTCACCGCCACTGAACATAGTGCATCAGCGAAGGAGCTAAGAGCTGCAAACTAACAACAAGAACATCAACAGCAACTGACCAGCTTTTGATGTTGATGCTGCTGTTGATGTCTTCTGTCTTGTATCTGGTACCCGATAGTGAAAACTTCTTTAGCAAGTCATCACAGTGCCACCACATCCTCTCTCTTCCAGACAACAAGATCTTGTTCAGATACTCTTCAGCACTACAAACTGCGAACTGCTAAGTGAAACCCTAGATCTGAATCTCATCTCATCTCCACTCATCTTAATTATAAACACGATGGTATCGTCAGTTCAGTTTACTTCTTTTCTGTTTGGTTATTACCGTTGTATGTGTTAGTAGCCTGTAATAACACATCAATAAATATAATAATACTAACTAATACTCTTCTCGGTTTATTGTAAATACAAACTGACTGATGGATTTAGCATCAAAGGCATCCAGCAGCGAGGCTGCATCTATACACATAGACACTAGCTTCACAATCGGTAAATATATATTCTTCATGAAATCTCTTTCCCACATCTGGTGGTGGTGCTGCTGGAAAGAAACCCGCGTAATCGATGCTCGTGCATTAATTCGCTGACCGTTCCTCGATCCCGTCATGAGGAGCTCTGTACCACCTGGGAAGGGTTCACCAAGTTCACGCTCCCAACTTTTTAAATTAAAAGAGGAAGAACCTGGAGATTTAAAATTAAAACCCCGTACCTAAATCATCCAGTCAGCTGCATGTGCGAGGTGGTAAGAACATCCTTCCACTGACTCTGTATCTGTTATCCACTGTGTTGAGTATTAATACTTTATACCGAGCTAAATGCGTGCCCTCATACGAGTTGATATCATGCAGCAATGTTTAAGCTCAGAAATTAATAGCCCGGCATTTATTCCCGGTGATCCTTCAGCGAGCAAATGACTGGTTGCTTGATTCCATCAATCTGATGGGGTATCAGTGAGAAATGGGTGATAGGCGTGTCTAGGATGATATTCTGGTAGACTTTTCGATTGGAACAGTTTCGTTTGGGTCTTTTTATAGTTTTAGAAAAATTTTATTTCAAATTGTTATTTATCAATTGCACTGAGAAAAAAATACTTTTACTCAATAAACAATTCTATTATGATTAAGTATTAATTTTTGAAGAGAAGAGCATCAATATTTATCTTTGGATAATGGATAAACAAAAGAATAGCTTTATTTAAATAAAGTAAAAATTATTTCAATCAATTTAACAAGTTTTTGAGCTAAGAATATATATTCTTGAAAATTTTCAAGAACATGGAATTTTGTATCAAGAAAATTTTCTTAATAAAAATATTTTTTTTTCTCAGTGTGCTTTTTTTCTGACCAATAGAAGAATATTGAAAGACAAAAAAATTTTTTCGACACTTCTAAAGAGTTTGTTTCATCAATTTTTGGTTTAATCAACTTCTAAACCAATTTTATCTAATAAAAAATGATCCATTTTCCTATATCGACGGTCTAATTAGCAATTAGTTCATTTCCTTATTTTTTAGAGGGTGATTTTTTAACATTTTGATGTAGCAATAGTCCCATTATAACTTATTTAAATGATCCAAAAAAAATATTATACCTCTATTAGACATCAATGATATTAAATGGTTTTTTTAAGTGATAAAAAATTTTGAACTAATTTTTTTTTCGTACAAATAGAAGATTCTCTAAAATAGAGTTAAACAATTTGCTAATTAGAACGTCGAAATAATATCTAAAAAATCAAAATTTATTTTTTATAATAAACCTAATAAGGCTTGATTGAGTTTGATTTTAAATCGGTAATATTAAGCGAAACTAGAAAACTTTTTTCACGGAAAATCTAGCATTGAATGATTGAAGTGTGCAACAGATTGAGGTTGACAATAAATTATCGAGGTATTATAACGGAGCTTCTGTTGGATTAGGATGTAAATAAATACCGGAGGATATAAATAAACATCCTTCACACTTGTTTCATTGGTATAATAACTTACAATCGTAATCCCGCGTAAAATCACGGTATTTACCACGTGTTAAAAAATGACGTAACATAAATATAAATACAAATATAACGCCTCCGCGGTGATACCAAATACGGCTTATATATTACGTGTATATAAGTACGCGCTGGAGGCTGTGCCGGGCAAGTGTTGAGTTTAGTCCTCATCCAGCAGAGCCTGAGAAGCATGAGTATTTATATGAGCATGAGTACCGCATAGCAGTAGTCTGATTCTCAAAAGTTGATGTGAGAAAAAGATAATAGACATAAGAAATGTAACGTTGATCGCGTTTGGACATTGGCTTATGTATTGTTGAGAAATTACGACTTAAACAAAGCAGCTTAGAACTTCATCCGGAGATAAAGTAGTTTTGAATAAATCCCCTAGACTGCGTAGCGTACTACACCGGTGATTGAAATCAGCCTCAACTGTCCTTCATCGGATATACACTTATACTTTACATCATTTAGCTACTTTATGTTATGTGTTATTTGTTATTTATCCGATTCGATTAAACTTATTTTCTTACTCTTACTCTCACTGTTAGATTTAAGTTTTCATTTTGTTCTACTCTGGATTATACATCGCAGGATAAAGAGCATGAGTATGAGCATAGTCACGGGTGATGAGGGAAAGGTACCCACAGACGCAATACTACGAGGTATGCATACGTTATCTAGGTGAAAATATTGTGCTAGAATGTACCTCGAAATCGGTGAACCGATCACTAATATATTTGTGAAACTGCGAATAATACAAACCGTGGAAACTCCGATTGGAAATTACGATTTTTTAAAAATATTTTTTGTAAAGAGCTATTTGTTTATTTATTTAAAGTATTTGATTTCAATTGTGTAATATGTATTAGAGGAAATTGAGCATTGTTTTGCGCAAAAGGAAGCTTCTCATATGGAATCACTCGTTTTGCATAAACACGTGTTACAATTTATATTATTTTCTATGTATTTATAAATTTCTATGTCAATGAACAAAAAAATTGTAAAAAATGACGGGAAATTCGGGAAACTGGCTTAGTTGTTTGACACTTGCAATTTTATTCTAGTTGAAAAAATAAAATGTTCTCAAAAAACCAATTATTTTAAAATTTATAATTCAAAAATTATATTTATTAATTTATCAGAGTTGATTTGATTTTTTTAATTAAAATAACATCGCAAGTGTCAATAACTAGACCAGTGTCAATAACTGGGTCTTTTACCTTAATATTAAATATAAGTACATATATTTTTTTGGTACATATTTGTACAAGTGGGGTCAACCATTTTAATTTTCATTTTTTTGAACGAAATTTCTATTCGATTTTATTGATGTATTTTTTTTTAAGAATACATAAAAAAATGAACAATTAAAAAAAAAAAAAAGTTGATTATCACAATTTTAACTAATTTTACAAATTTTCAAAAAAAATTTATAAATATTTAAAAAACTTGTGATATTTATAAGTACATATATTTTTTTGGTACATATTTGTACAAGTGGGGTCAACCATTTTAATTTTCATTTTTTTGAACGAAATTTCTATTCGATTTTATTGATGTATTTTTTTTTAAGAATACATAAAAAAATGAAGAACAATTAAAAAAAAAAAGTTGATTATCACAATTTTAACTAATTTTACAAATTTTCAAAAAAAATTTATAAATATTTAAAAAATTGTGATATTGAATTTTTTTTTAATTGCTCGTTTTTTTATGTACTTGTCAAAAAAAAAAAAATATATTAAAAATATTAAAAAAACATAAAATAGAAATTTTATCCAAAAAAATGAGAACCAAAATTCGAAATCTTTATTTTTTTCTTTCACGACAATTTTTATCATAAATGCAACGTAAAAACAAGCAGAACCAAAAATAATTTGACTTGTAAATAAATACCATTTTTTTATTTATAAATGCTTGGAATAATTGAGGAAAAAAAAACAACATTTTGATTTTTTTAATGGAAAATTATCATTGTAAATTTTTTCAACACTAAAAAATCAAAAAATCTTTAATTAAAAAAACGCGACATTTCTCAGAACATTACAAAGTCATCAGATTTTACAACTTTCAATAATGAAAAGCCCAGATCTTGGTATTAGATTAATAAAACATAATAACAACAATAATGATTCGTATATAAATTATTTGTTATTCGCGCAAACTTTTAAAATTAAAATGACCATAGCTTAGTCGTAGGTTTTTAGCTGGTAGATGTCTCGACTAAGATTTCTTGTGATATAGCACGAGAACGTGCGTACGGGAAATTTATTTATATATCTGTTTGATCTACACGCGGATACTGGATGCAGTTGAGTAGTGTAGTAGATAGTGGATAGTAGTGTAGTCGTTGGTTGTTGGTTGTTGACTATGACGATGGATAGGAAAGCTGAAAAGACACATTCCAACAAGACGTGTGTGTAATACTCTCATGGTCGATTCCTTTTTAGATTTTATAGAATAGACACGTTTGTAAGAATAATGAATTATTAGTTCTCTCTCGACGTATGTAACATACAACATATTGTAAATTGTAAATGATAATTTTAATCGATAGTACAACCGAGTAAACCTGTAACTCGAGGATTATAAGTTTATCCTCCGTAAAAAATGATAACTAAAAACTTCACCTACCGTACCACCGATAATAAAATTCATATCAATTTATATTTTTATTTTTTACTTTAATAATAAATAAATTGATCATTACTGTCAGGAAACTGATTTGTGGCTCTACACTCCAATCAAATAAATAAATTAATAACATTATGAATAAGATCACTGCCTCAAGTGTTAATATAACAAGTCATTAATGATAATGATAACACGCGTAGGATTAGATCCAACTTCATCGATGTAGAAACTAATCATAGAATCTTCATTTTAATTTTTTATGGCTAATTCTTATTTAGCGAGACGCTTCGGGCCATAATTATGAGATCTTAACAAATAACCCCACCGGATTTTTCAACGCTTGGAGGGTGATATGATTTAGCATTCTTATTGAGCACGCGTACGCGTTATCATTCTAGTTATTCAACTAGACATCCATCATCTGCTGTCGCTTCATTCGATTCTAGTCTACGCACTGCTCTTGTAAATAGTAATAGTTCATTTATAATAAGGTGATTTGCTCTTTTGATATCTTTGTAACACTTATCAACAAAGAAGCTCTTATAGATGAAAGTAGTGAAAGAATCTTAAAAATTTTTCTAATTAGAAAAAAGTTGAGTCTAAATTTTTGAAAAATTCGATTTATACAGAGAAAAAGATTTTTTAGAAGAAAAAATATCAGGTTGTTTATTTAGAGCAATTATAAATTTAACAATATAAAAAAAAATCACAGTTTACCGTACAATTCATTAAAGATAGATGCCTTGACCAAAAAGTTGGGAAAATTACATTTTAAAAATATAAGTTGTCACAAATTTTATAAAAAGTAAATTCCAAAATTGTAAAAATCAATATTTGAGATTTTATTTTATAAAAAGGTTATTATTTGAATTTGTAATTTATCAGTTTTTTGTTCAAAGTTCCTACGGCTGCCCAATTTCAAGATTTTAAAAATTTTTCTTGTTAAAAAAAAATTTGCACGCCTAATTGATAAAAAATTTGATTTGTGAATAGAAAATACTTGAGTATAAATATTTTTAAGAAAAAATACTTGAAATTAAGATCTAAAAATTATAAGAAATGCAGCAAATGTTAAAAAAAAAATCAGGTATAAAAATTTTGCAGTTACTATATTTTAAAATTGGACAGCCGTCCTCTTATAACTACAGAAACTTCATCATCTTTTTTAAATCTTTCTATTCATCTGAACTTACAAAAAAAATTAATTTTAAATCAATAAATTCAATCAAATCACGTATTAAATTCGATGATCGTTCAAAACATTTCCAATATTACCATATCTTTTCCATTATATCCATATCTTTATAAATCTGTGACATAACCTTAGTCACATACCATCAGTTTACACTCTCGAAACTACTAATTTCGATCCACCCTCTATAATTATCCCAATCTTAAGTGTAAATCTTGAACCAACAAAAATAAAATCAACCTCACACCTCATCCGTGAAATTCATCACTCATCAGTACATCCTGACTGTAATATAATAGTATCCTCGTATTACAACAATGTGAATCACCCACAGTAACATAATAATAATCGGAAACAAAAGAGAGGAATTAAAAATCCTCAAGAGGGTAAAAAATAAAAGATGCAATTGTTGAGCGTTTATATCCACACCCTAAGATGGTTAACGGCAATCACTAACCCGTGGAGCTCGTGGACCCTTGAATGAAGAAGGCGATTCGCCCCGGAGATATTATAACAGTATAATGTAATAAAAAAAAAAATAAAATAAATAAAAATCAAGACTCGCATCAAGCGTGAGATATCACTGGGCGGTATAGTAAAGTTTAGCCTGGAAAGGGACTTGTACTTGTACTTGGGTTAGTACCCTCATCTCCCCCGCTTATTGTCCTGCTCGCGTGGGTGTCGACGCCCCCGTCAACTTGCTCTTGCTCTCACTCTCTTTTTTTTTCTTTTAGCAAAACTTTTTTTTTCAAATATCTTTCAGGTCTTCATTTTTCCCTGCACGTCCGGCACGCCCTGCCGAAGATAACCTCGATCACTACCAGGGCAGTACACCACAGCTATAATTGCCGTGGATCTTACCTCTCCTTGTAAATCGTAAATCTATTATCTCACCTCACCGTATAATAGTAACAATAATAATATTACTAAACACCATATAGTCTTTTACCGGGCACGGTATTTCGCTGTTGCTCCTCCTAGTCCACGATGGAAAATACTGTTTGGATAATGGAAAACCACTTTATAAAATACGTCCTCCACCGCCAATAGTATACTTTATTCATATATTTGTAAGTCTTCTATGCGTTTATAGATATAATATTTATGTGTTACTTTTTATTATCGCGAGTTTCAGGATTCTCATGAATAGGGACATAAAGCTAATATATTTCCCGTAATCAATATTTCGCGGAAGAAATTGGCATAGTGTAGGCATTGGGTAAAACACTGGGAGTCGATTAATAAATGAGCTATTATTTATCGCAACTTGTAAATATATTTACATTTTCTACTGCACCTTCTCTTCTATCTGTGTATATGTGTATTTTATATTTGTTTTATTTTGTACGTCAGAGTACCCGAGTAATGTAACTGCTTGCAGGTTGTATTGGTATAAGTTTGCAACCGCAGAGGCAGCGTGGGTGCATGGAACATCTGCATATGTAAATAACGACGCTGTGTTAAAAGTCACGGGGCCATTTGTTTTAGTCGATTATGATCCTCGCAATGAGTACAAAATGCGTTTGTGCGGTGGACTTTTTTTTATTATTATTATTCAATTTGGAAAAAATTAAAGTACTTTCAAAATTAATTTTTTATCTTTATTTATTTTATTCAATATAATTTTGAATTTTTTTGAAAAGAAATTGAAAATTGCTTATAATAGTCCATTTATAAAAAATTATGTAGGATTATTAATTCAATTGTTAAAAGTATAGATTTAATTTTGTAACAGGATATTGAACAAGATATTTGAAGCGGAAGATATTGAACAGGATATTGTACTATATGGAAATAATTCTCTAATAAATTATTTAATACTTTAAAATTTCCATTTAATAATCGATAAATTAAATTTATTATTTAACGATATTTAATTCAATTCTTCACTGAACATTTTCATTTACTAATAAAGAAATTAAATTTATCTTTTAACTGTTAATAATTACTTAAATATTTAATTTGAATAATATCGACTACAATTTATGAATAAAGATTTTTTTATTTTATTAAAATCAAACTTTTCTAAAAAAGAAAAATAATTTGAATATTTGAGCAAATTATTCAAAATATTTGCTATTGCTTAATGAAAAATAAAAATCAAAGTTTTTGGCGAAAATAAATTTCATTATTTAATAAAAACATTGCTCATACTAATGACTATAACTAATTAACCGTGACGTGTACATAATAAAAGTTTGCCTTTGACCTATTTCGAAGAGTTTTTTGTACCGAATAAAGAATGACAGTAACTAAAAGTGTTGATGTTAAAAAGTAAATTTGGTGTAGTGATGCCACTGCTTTCTACAGTCTACAGAAAGTAGAGTCAAGTCGAGTCGGTGCCTCCATATATTATAACTTATAACCTTTATATTATAATGTGTATACATTATTACACTACATCCTTTTCTCCAGCACCTAATATAAGCTCAGAACGCGAGGGCCTTGCTTATATGATATTATATTATTCTCCCGACCTTTTTTCGGCGGCGTTCCATGCACCGTAGGCGTCACCGGATCCTTCACGCAGCTCGATAATTTAACCCGTTAATGCTGAATTAAGCCGGGATATTTATGCGGGCGTACGACGATGATTTACGGATGCGCCTCTGAAATAAAAGTTAAGCCACGAAAGCTATGGAATGGGTTGTGCTCGTACTGGCAGTCACCGATGTAAGAGCCCCGATATGAACGACCACCGAGAGATATCTTCTCCTGATTAACAATATATTCGGGTACATTTTGTAACGGTTTCAATCCTTACACCCGTACCCTACATATCCACCGAATGATCGATTTAATCGGATCAACTCCGACAACTCAGAAATTGTAAATTTAATATAAAAAAAAAAATTTCTTGATTAATAATAATAATAATAATAATTATTATTATTATTATTTAAATAATAATAATAATAATAATTATTATTATTTTTAACGAAATTATTAATTTTAGTTCATTTTAATTCATTGTAATCAATTTTAATGAATGCTGTTATTGATGGCGGCAAGGAATAATAATAATAATAATAATAATTAAACGAGCCTCCAGAAGCTCATTTTGAATTTTCCAATAATTTAAAATCAACCATTATTTTATTGTTATTAATATTTAAGAAATTTTTTCCTGTTGAGCAAGAAGTGAAACTATCCGAGGCTCGGACTGATTTGTGATATAATTATAAGCGCAAACTTGTTCGGCACCTGGAAACATTAAAGATAAAAACCAGGGAGAGTATACACGACAGAGGATATTAATCGTTGTGGAACGTGCGAGTCGTTTATTCGCGGGCGCGTACAATATAACCGGCATAATATCACACAGATTTATATATTTATATACTTATTATATGTATAAGTATGCTCGCGATCCTCTCGACTGGTTAGTTATATTGCTTGAATCCTGTAGAGTGTCTAATCCAGGTACTTGGTAGGTTCGATATTGGATAGTAATTCGAGCGGGGGACGCAACACTAGTCGCTAACTCTACTCAGCCCGTAGTGCCTCGAGATATCGAGCATTTAGCCGTGTGTTGTATTACGTAAGCGTGAGGGAGTGAGCGAAGAAGCTAGAAGGTGCAGTCTTATAACATTTCATAGTCTATTAGCGCACGAAAAAATTATTTACTGCTTATAAAAGTCGCCTATTCACTGTTATTTTATTTTTCTTTCGATGAAAGATCCTTTCACCGGAAAAAAAATTTTTTTAATATTTCAATTGTAATTTTTCAAGTCAACAAATAATTTAGTTTTCTTTTTATGTAATTTTTTTTAAAAAGCTAAAACAATTCTTTATTTGAAATACAAAAAAAATCTTTAAATTAAAAAAATTCTAATAATTATTTAAATTAAAAATAAACAAAGTTT
The DNA here is from genome assembly GCA_905319865.3 of Cotesia congregata. NCBI lineage: Eukaryota > Metazoa > Arthropoda > Insecta > Hymenoptera > Braconidae > Cotesia > Cotesia congregata. Next base: position 20,144,023 of record CAJNRD030001123.1, read on the forward strand.
AAAATGAATTTTGAATTTTTCTCTATTAAACCATCAACATTTTCGACATTAAATAAAAATGCTTGATATTTGTATTGGCAAAAGCAATTACCGTATGTTTTAACCGAAGAATTTTTCAATTATAAACCTTAGGGCGGTAAAGTAGATGGAAATGAATTAAGTCGTGAAATTGAAGAAGCCGCATGAGGAATAGGGATAGGGCTGAAACGAGAAAGCCTACGGACATTAGACCGGCAGGGTCGAGGGTCACCTGACGCACTGACAAGTTTATAAGTCATCTCTTGCGTTTATCTCAGCCTCACATAAAATCAACTAAATAAGTCTTTACTCTTCTATATATAAATTACTGTAATAAAAATTTCCATTAAACTCGGTTGCATGTAATTAATCTAATTATCAGCATCAGTGGGTTTCTCAACTATTGCTGTTACAATTAAACGAAAATTACCCGGAGAAATCGAGATCGAAGGACACAGGTATCCTCATTTATTAACCCCACTTATTAATAAGATTAAAGAGCAAAAGCGATTCTTCTAGTCTAAGCTCATAAAAATTATTAAAGTTTAATCTACTAATTGTATTTGGATATAGCAGAATAAAAACAGAATTTACAATCCCAAACTCATACTCATACAATGTATCTACTCGCATCAACCTCCACTGGGTAAAAGGTCAAAGAAACTTCACTGATACTTTTTTTATACTTGTATATTTTAAAACTCAACATTACTGGCATACTATACTATATAATAGTGATGTACAGTCGATCGACGCAGCTCGTTAGCGAGCTCGCGTATTGTCGTTTTGTGCGAGACGGGTCATAGTTGATAAAAATCCGAGCCTAAAGTCGAATGTCTCACGTTTAATGTCTAATGTCTAATGTATTATATTATACAGTATATCCAATCGGGAGGATAAATAGTATAATAATCTCTCCATTGGCGCCCGGTAAGACATAAATAAAGAGTGGCTGCCTAGAAAATAATAATTGTAGAGCCAAGAAGATTTTTTAGGATAATAAAAGGATAAAAAGGACTATGAGGCTCCGTAGATTGTATAAAGTCCAAGATGCACGCACATTCTCTCTTACGTAAATGATTAAACAGAAAAGATTTGATGTGTTTTATCGAGAAAATAATAAAAGGATTTTTTATTATATTGATGTGGCGTGCATCAGTCGGTGAGACACGACCGGAGATGATTGCCTTGACGTGTAGTCCTATTCCTTTATATTTAGTTGGCTTTATATTATGGATATTGTAGGTATGTGTGTGGATGTGTAAGGATGGTGAAACTGTCTCGTGACACGCAACAGTATATTACGACAGTATAACGCTTTATAACAGCAGGAAGTTTTGCTGGGTTCATGAGTCCACTGAAATTTGATATGCTCGTTTTGATACGACCCTTGTTGTGTAGATGATAGCATACCCGTAGCTACTTATCATTTGTTAAGAACCTTTTTATAATAATTATTATTATGCCTTTATAAATTACTGGGGCTATTTTTTTATTAAATTGTGGGTTACTGTCGATTAATACGGCATTTTTAGGTCAGTAATTAACTCTTTCTAGGGCAAGGGGGTTAAATAAGATGCTTGAGGTACCCCTGAGTAATAAGGCCTAGTTCGGAGAAAAGAAAAGTATTGATGAATTTTTTAAGAATATTTTATATAAAATATAAAAAAAACATAATGATTTTTTTTATAAATAAAAACAGAATTTTTTCTAAAAATTTTTAATTAATTAAAAATCAAAAAAATGAAGTTTTCTTAAAATTATATTTGAATTATTAAAAAAACAATTTAAAATTTTTACTAAAGAATATTTTTCTGTTATTAAATTTTTACTTAATGAGCATGATTATTATTACTATTTTTACACGGTTTACTTTTCAAATTTTGATTATAATTAAGAAAAAAATTTTTTAATTGAAATAAAAAAATATGAAAGCTTAAATTGATTAATAATTAGTGGATTAGAAAAGGACAATAATAATATAATCTAAAATTAGTTATTAGCAAAGAGAAATGTGTGGTTGGTGTAAAACAGTAATTGGCTGAGTATATACATACACTGGGACCGAGTCTTTAATGGTTACCGTTAATGCGTAACAATAAGAAAAGCGTGTCTGATGCATCTTATCGGTTTCCAGCACCCCGGGAGTCGGATTGCAATTTGTAGTGAGTTTAAAAAATTAACCAACATAAAAAGCGATAAAAAAGTATCTAATAACCACAGCGAGTATGCCATTAATATGTGGATAAAAATAAATAAAAATAATAAAAGTATTAACCGAGTTGAGTAGAGAGGCATTTAAGAGCAACGCATCAATGCAATTAGAGTGAAATTAAGAGGGAAAAATATTGACAGTAATTTTTCACGCTGTCAACTGCGGTATAATCATACACCATTTTTGGACTCTGCCGTCTTCATTAAACCCCAATTGCTCCATGTAAGAATTATATCATCCATCAAAATCCAAACTGATAACCATCTTTTTTCATTCGAATTTCATTCATAAATTACTCTGGATAATCATAATACTAATAATAATAGTAATAATGATAATAAAAATATTGTATCGGCACCGCTGATAAAAAACGCGATGTAAAATCATGGCAATTTGTGGCGATCGGGCAGTTAAATGAAAGGGACCCGAAATAATCGATCCATAACGGGTAAGAGACAAATTATGCGGTTTGCATAACCGATGTACTTGCACCTCAATACGCATCTTCTCCTCGGTAGGTGGGAGGAATAAATTTCCCGGTTTGTTGCTTTCACAATTATTCAAACATATTCATATTATACATTTATTTCGACAGTAAAAAATTATTTTTATTTTAAATCATAAATATTATTTTCTTTTATTATATAATCAGATTTGATTTTTTTGGATCTAAATTTTATTAATTAGATCTCCTATAAATTAAATTCAAATATAATTAAATTCATCCAATAAAAAAATAATTATTTAAACTGTAATTTAAATACAAAAGTTAATTTTGAATAATTACATCTACTTCTAATTAACTTGATTCAATTCTACTAAATCGAATCTACCTTAAATTATTCAACTAGATCTAATTAAAATTAATCTTTTTTTGTTTCGATCGATTGGTTCTACTCATAAATAATTAAATAAATTTTTTTTATCGCATTATTATTACAATCCTAAAAAATATCCTAGCGATATTATATGCTCACATTAAACATAAATAAATAAATAAATACAGAATGCATCCACACATTTATTTAAAACGCGACACGGTACGACAACGCACAACCGGTTCCCTTCGATTGGTCCTTGCGATAACGACATGTTTTACCGCAAACATTCCGTTAATTTTGTCTGTAAGTCAACGACACGACATTTTATGCAGTTGCAATATTAACAAAATTAACCACCGAAATAAAACAAGTTTAATAAAAAAGAATAATTATCAGCGTAGCCATTTAGTAAGCTTGCACATTACACTTTAAATAAACCCTTAAATAATTCATTTGTCAAACAAAATCTCAAGTCTTAGCACTTATTTATTTGGAACAAGAAATTTTTTTTTTTTTACTACTGACATGATAATTCATTAATTGCACCGAATTTATTATCTGGACTCGGAGTCCCGATAATAAATCCACGGTTATATGGGATTCGTTATGTCCCAGATTTACAGTACACATGTAAGTATGTAAATATGTAAATATGTTATGATAAATAATAAATAATAAACAAGTGCGAGTAAGAATTTGAGGTAAGGCTGGCGCTTGGCAAGCACAGAGATATCCAGTTTGACATTGGTTCAAGCGGAACGAGGCATGACGGGGTAATCGTGTTAATCTATCGCTCGAGATAATCGATAATGTCGGTAATCTATTCGAGGTAGTGCTCTTACATAGCAGCCTTCATACACTTAACTTATATGTATACACTATTACAGTATGTATATTTATAACCGACTAAATATACAACGAGAGATTCAGACAGGGCACACGTGTAATCTGAGTTAAATGACGCGTGTAATCGCTGTCAACGGATAAATCCTGACTAGTCACAACGCATCTTAATTCCGAGGCAGTTCCTACTGGCTTCGGGGCTTTTAGTGTCGTCTGAATTATAAACCAGTGTATGGTAGATGGGATAGCAAGTGGAGGATCTTAACTCCTAGTCTTGATTATAACTGCTATTAGTGTTGTATCGTCTGCTCAGGAGTTATAAGACGCTGATAATTATTCAAATTTGAATCAAAGTTTATTATAATTATAATTCAGTAACTTATGTATTAAGATGTTGAATTGTTGAGATTTTTTAATTGGAGGATAAATACACAGAAAAAAAAAATTACTTGAATCAAATAAATAATTTTGAAGAATTTGATCTTCTTGATTTGAGTAGAAAAATTCTCAAACTGAGAAATTTTTCTTAGTTTAAGTAAATTTTATTTGATTCAAGACAATGAAACTTTTCAAAATTATTTTCTTGGCTCAAAAATTGTTCTCTTGATTCAAGTTAATTTTTTTTTCTGTGTACGAGAACTGAATAGAGTTTTAATAGTTAGGATTTTTTTAAAATTAAAGCTTCATTAGAGAAATTATTTGAAGACATTGATTTTTTTTTTGATGGATTGTGTAATTTAAAAAATTTGAAATTTTTATTAAATATAAATGTGTATTTGTTTAATTAAAATTTTACTAATAGATTCTTTTAATTATACTATCAAAATTTGGATAAATTTTTTAAATAATTCTGTACTAAAATTGGTCATTTAGAAATTTTTTTAAGATAACATTTCTAATTTTTGTATGTAATTATGAATTAATTCTTTTTAGTTTTTTTTTAGTCGATTAAAAATGAAAAAACTCTAAAAAATAACATTTTTTAATAAAGTTTATTTTTTTACCACTATATATTTAATCCAATTGTTATACTAGATAAATTATCCAGACCATCAACCATTTAACCCTTCAATAAATTATTTTCTCCACAAAAAAATAAAAATCAAATAAAATTGTCCACCATCGACTCCCCATAAATATAAATTAAACAAAATTTTTCCGACTTTTAATCACCGACATATATTTTCCCTAGTTACAGTGATAAAAGATCCTCGGCAGCGCATTCACCCTTAAGCATATAATATTACATAATATATTAGATATTTACAGCAAATGAATTTAATAAGAGACAATTTAAAAGCAATGATTATCTAGGCGCTATTGGAGCTATCTTTTAAATTCCAATTACGCTTTGATGCTGGATAAATCGCCGACGGACAGAGAGCTGGTGGGATGTTTATTTAAAAGAGAGCCGATGTAAGTAAACAGTAAGAGAATGAGAGCTGCAGAATAGCTCGGGAATCTGTGAATCTCCTTACTTTAAACTCTTAACTCTTAACTCTTAGCTCCTTGGTGTGGTGAGTGTAAATACTACTGCCTACTCGACGGTCATATACTTGTTTCAGCAGTTAAGCAGTTTGTTTAGTTACCAATTGGAGGACTAGTAGGTATTACCAGCACAGAGTGTTCTGTGCTCTTTATATCGTATCTTAAGCGGCCTAGCGCTTTAAATCCCTTTTATTCTTAGTACAGTAGTTTATTCCGGTGGTGATCGTTTAACTTGTTTTATGCTCGCGGTTCCCACAGCCCGTATTGCGATCGAATGGAAATGGTGAATTGGTCGGTGGATTTGTTCGATGGTTGGTTGCATTAGCTAAGAAAAGCAAGTACTTATACGAGGATTCAACCCAAGGATTAGTGTTGTTAGATGGTATTGGTAGTGGCACGCGGTCAATTTGCGTCTAGCACGAGTCAACTCGCATCCTCGTACTCGTGTCATAGACAGAGCATAGAAATGTCCCGCGGGATGAAGAAGAAGTAAAATAAGATATAGCCTCGCTGATAAGATGCGCCGGCTGCACCATGGGAGCTTTCTGTTCTGGGAATAAAACTTTAGATTCGACATTTCTTTTTGCTTTTTAAATTTACAAATACGAACAATAATAATAATGGATGAAGGGAATTAGAGAGAGGAGGTTGCGAATGGAAGGCTATTGGCTATTGGGTATGTTATTCTCCTCCTGTTATTTCTCCTGATCTGATAGCACACACGCGGCGGCATACGCGTATCGTGCTTGTAAATTCGTGCTCGCTTCTTTTATTTTTATTTTATATAACTGCTGGCACTGGCACACAAAAGCGCCGACCAGCTCCTCTCCCTTCTGTACGACGCCTCGCAGCGAGAAAGATTAAACGCGAGAGTGGCAAACAATACTACATCGGTTTATTTTTAGACTACTGTTTTTTACTAATTATTTTTGATGCCTACTAGTTCATTTTCAGAGTTAATAACAATAAAGTTTATTGAAAAAATATGTTTTTTTTTTTTGTAAAAATTTTTACAATATAATTTTAATATTTAAACAAAAAATAAGAAAGTTGGAAATCAAACTTTTATTGAAGTAATAAAAATTAGTTTTGCTTCTAAAATCAATAGACAATAGACAACTTTACAAATTTTTTTTAAAAAGTATTTTATGAAAAAATTTCATACTCGTAAAAAAATTTTCTATGGTCATATATGTCCATATATAATTTTTCAAAGATAGTATTCAAAATATCCAACAGAGGGCGCATGGTCGCTTTATTGTCTCGCTACAAGAGAGTTAAGTTCTAAGATATTAAGTACTAAAATAAAAATTATTATTTGAATCTCTTTAAAAATTCATCTGACGTTGATTTTTAGTTTAATCAATTACTTAACCAATTTTTAATTAAAACATAATTAATGTAGATAATTTTAAAATAAACAAAAAATTATTTTCTTTTATCTTCAGACTGGTACGGTCATTTATAAAAATTTTTTTACGGGTATGTAGAATTTAAAAAAAAATATGAATGCAAACTTTAAGAAATAATTTTTAATACTAATTTAATTGATGATTAAAACGAAAAAATAATCAGCTATTTGCTGATTTGTGTATTATAATTATTTTACAAACTCATAAAAATGATCTTACTGAAAAATAAAGAGCATAAATATTAACAGCAAAATTACTAATTAAATGAGTAGCTTGTATTTTTACAGTCAATAAGTGAACACTCTTTCATTATGACACAAGAGTGTTATAAATAATGGTAACGTTACTAAGAATGACGTTGTGATTTGCAGATTAAAAAGCCAGTAGCGCGTTCAACAGATGACGCTCTTGTACCGTTTGACGTGGATAATCAATGATGATGATGATAATAACAACAACAATAATGATAATAGAGAGTTGTATGGAAGCTTGGAGTTAACAGACATTTCTCATCAATGGACAATCAATCGCGCTCGGATGAGTACAGCATCGATGCACGGGTGAGCAAGTGGCTTCTGCTTCTGGTTTATACTTTCATCCATTTCCGCGGGCAACATTTATCATCCCAGCACTCACATCTTACATGTAAGTTTATCTCTTAAATATTACTTTATTTATTATTATTATTATAATTATTATCATACGAGGATTATATTAGCGCTGGAACGGAATGAAAAATGAAGAGAGCGAGTAGTCCGACTATTTAAGTCTTGTACTCCTTAATGACACACTAATACGACTCGCTGTGTTTTATGGCCTGCCATTCGAGTAAAGTCCCGCCACGTATTAATTTCCGATAGAATAATAAAATAATCCCGGGGTTTATTTTAAAATCCTCGGGAATAAAACTTTGTAAGAGGCATTAGCATACCCGCGATAGCGTATCGAGCTGCCGGGAACGCCCTCCAATAACCATAAACTACGCATAGCATCTAACGTATGCGTAAGAACGTATGCATCCCGTCCAGGTATGATATGCAAGTAATATAAGTATAGATGAGTTCGCTAAAAATATTTATGAAAGGTATGCTTAGCTATTCATAACAGTTCCGCGGCATCAAATTATCTACTTGCTGTTTTACATACTCTACCCTTTACTCTCCTGGATAATACTCGGGGTTTAGGAGTTACCAGTTTCGAATTTCAGGGTATTCATTTTCTTTTTTAATACCGTGCAGTTATAAACAGTCATTCATGCTACGGGTTTAAAGATTCAAACTTCAAAACATAAGACTGAAATCAGCAGATATTTTTTATTTTATTTTATTGAAAAATACACAGAAAAAAAATTTCTTGACTGGAGGACAAAGTTTTTGGCTCAAAAAAATTTTTGAACACCTGAAGTAAGATCGAAGTTGTGTTGATCAAAGTAAAAATTTTTCTTGAAATTCTATTCTTGGTGGAAGTAATTTTTTGTTAATTCAAATTATCATAAATACTTGATACAATAAATTTTTATATTTGATCAAGATTTTGAGATACTTTAGGGAAGCAGCGCCATCTACTTCAGTTGAGAAAAAAATTTTTCTCATGAATATTTGATATAATTTATTAACAAAAATTTAATTGAAGAGTAAGAATTCTAAAATCTGTGAGTTGTCTGTTGTTTTAATAATAAATTTAAAAAAACTTTATTACGGAAGTTGATACTGTTAGATGTATAATGTGTAATGTCTAGTGTCTAATGCGAGTCGGCGAGAATAACCGGCTAGAAAATTTAACCACCTTTACCTTTAGCTCCTGCACATCAGTAAGAATAATTAGCGTGGCGAATTGTAATTACTGTATGGCTACTCCGAGTGGTTATGACACCGACCTACGTCCGCGCCACGGGATATTGAATTTTATTTTGTTTAGATAGATTGTTTAAATTAATAAAAATAAAAATATTAAATAACTACAGTGTGTATATATAAATATATTATAGGACGAGTACTGAGGAGTGAAACTATCTTTTCGTTGAACTTATTCTCCGATCTGACTCCCGATGGGTGGGCTATCCGTCTGTCAGGCTAAAAGCAATACGTGCAAAATGTACGCAAGTGATGAATGGAGTGATTACTGAGGAGTGACGGGAAATGCTGGCGAGGTGACCGCGTGCATACCCATTCGAAGCTCCAATCATCATCAGTTTGTGTTCCGGCGTTTTAAATTTATCCTTACACTACTATTCTGTATTCTGCTTTCTGCTCGTACTCGGGTCAACTTAACATTTATCTTACACACGTGCGGAGTGTTACATTAATTTTTTTTTATTATTAAATTATAAAATTTTTATCGAAAATTTTTTAAATATAAAATTTATTAATTTATTTATAAAAAAAATAATTAACGTGAGAAACGGATGTAGAGTTAGCAACTGCGATGACGGTAATTAATAGTGACACTAAATCACTTACCATTTAAAAATAAGAAACTGAGGGAAGTTTTTCCCGAGGCTCAGAGGGTATCAAGTTTCGGATGATTATTTTCCAGGGCGATAAGGATCGTGAGTTATTTCGCTAGTTTCTTAGACCGCGGGATTTATACCTCTAGTTTCCTGGCGACTAACTGAACTCGAACTGGCTCGTTACTTTGCTGAATTAAGAGCTCAACACTTACGCCGTACATTTAAATTAAATTAACTAGTTTGTTAACACAACTTTCATACAACTTAATCAATCTTTCATTTAATTTTTTACGTTTATTTTTTTTAACTAAAAATTATTTTTTTTTTTTTATCAAGAGTGAGTGTCCGAATTATAAATTTAAAAAAGTAATTTTTTTTTTTAATTATTATTATTATTATGAATGAATCATCAGCTAGTAATTTCATCAGGTTATATTAGAAGGTTTAAAACCGTCTAACGCCAATAAAAATCCCAATCACCTTCACAAACAATTCCTCGTAATCGCAACAGTTTTCTTAAATAATTCAACTCTCCTGCGTTTCCACGTAATCACACAATCTATTAAGGTTGCCAATAAAAAATCGTCGTTGCTTTGTTGTCAATTGCCGTATAATTGCTGTTAAGTTCACAAAGTCGATCGCGATCAATCATGACAATCGGAAAATAAATCCAACTTTTATACATAAACTATTGTAATGGTTACAAGGTTAATTCTTTCTCTCTCTCTCTTTTCTCAGGTAATCTATTTAAAAAAAAAAAAAAAAAAGGATAAATAAATAACTTATACAGCAAACTCAATTGGCGCGTGACTCGCCCGTGGGTAAAGGTGCTAGCCTTTTACTCGTATCAGGATTCCGGGCACGTTCAATCCTCGGCTCATCACAACCAAATCCTTCGATCCTCAATCATCTTAAATTAACCTATTATCTTGCTAATAAAACTACCAATCTTCTGTTTAATATTTATAATATATTACGAAATATTGTCAAAGATTTAATTAACAGTTTACAACATTATTGATAATTTCCTATAAATAATATCACAATATACCGCAATATATTTTTCATATTTTCGGTAATTTTAAAAGCAGAGAAAAAATAAAAATAATTTTACGAGAAAACAAAAATAAAATGTAAGTTAAAGATAATTATAAATACGATTCACAGAATTTAGTTACCAATAATAACTTTAAAGTTATTTAGAAAAATTAATTTTGATTTTTTCCAAAAATAAAAAATTTTTTTGAACACTTACAACTTTGGAACCAATGAACCAATTTGACCCATTATTGATTTTTTGATTGAAATTCTTGTTGATACAACAAATTTGTTAAATTTTATCAAAATCCATCAAGAATTTTAACAACAATCGCGCTAACAAGACAGAATCTATCGCACATATAAACTTTTAAGCTGATGTTATTTTTTGGCACAACTTATCAAAATAAAATAGCAAAATTCTAACATGAGTGCTTCTGCAACAGAATTATTTCCAAAGAAATCTACCAAAAAAAATTAGTATCAAAAGTTTTCCATCACCACACAATATATTACTCATTTTTATATATTTTTTTGCTCTGTTAGTAATATAACATAACATGCCAATAATAAATACACAAAACGTTTTTGTCGCGTGATTATCGATTAGATTTAACAACAGCGACTACCGTGTGCCCGGAGCAATGCTTCGAAAGATTTATCGCGACCGACTCAATTACTATCTAGTGTACACACGTGTACGTTAGTTTACTTTTCTCGATCTACCGACGAGGTATATCACCATCGCTGACCATCAAGGTGCGTGTTTTACCCTCATGCTCAAGATACACACATATTTATCTACATACATCTATATAGATATATATCTAAATCTATATATATTAAATACTCAAACTGCAACAAACTGCTTACACATATTTATTATTTGATGTAATAAGTTGCGTAAATTCTTAAGCACCCAATGCTCTATATCTTAAAAAAAAATATTTATATATATACAAACTACGCTCGGTTTAGAACATTATCGTTAATTACGTTAATTGACGCATCGATTTCGTTAACGTACCAGCGATTTTAATTTTAAAATAAAAATAATAACTAGTGGTAAAATTTATAATTATAAATTATTTACCGAGTTTTAATTTAAGATCGATACGAACAAAATTAATCGTCGTTAATCAATTCTTGTAAATCGATAAAATTGTAACTTTTATTAAGCGAATCTCTGTACTTGCCTTCACTTTTATCTCTCGCTCGTAAAAAACAGTAAAAAACGTTACTACGTAGACATTATAGAGTAAAGTACGGACAAGGATAAGGATATAAATAAGAGTACTTTCATTTTCAGAGTTACCACTGATCGCCGAAGGGCGATTAGCTACCAGCCAAAGAACCGAATAAAAATAAAAATATAATATAAAGCATGCCACCTTTTCCTTCTTTAGACGGTAAAGATTCGCGTTCCCTTTCCAATTGAATACGCGATTTACGCTTTAGTCCAATACGGCTATTTTTATCGGGGATCCGCATGCTAATCCAACGCAATCGTTTAAAATAGATGTTATCTAGTTTGGATTTAGAACGAGTGGAGCTGGAGCGTTAGTCCTGATTTTTACTTTTATTACTTATGCCACAAATGCATGTGTGAGATGTAAGATGGAGGTAGATATTTTCTGATTAGGGAAATTTAACTGGAATTTCTGTTGCCACGTAAACGATGCTTCGCAATTTTATATAATATGTAATATCTTGTGTGGGTATGTGTGCGTTGATTGTAACGAGAGATTTCGCGGTTCATCGAGACTGAATTATTACACTAGTGGCGACACAAGAAGATATAAGTGAGACATAAATGGGCGGAGTGAACCTGGAAACTTACGTATAGATGTGTAGGGTAGATTGGGTCGAAGAATTTCGCGGTCAAACATTTAAATATAAAGGTGAATTTTTTTAGTAGAAAATTGTAACTACTATATTTGTTTTTATTATGATTATTATTATCTATATTATTAAAAGAATAAAAAAAATTTTATGGCCGGTGTATTTATATGATACAATGGGTTTTTATGGTTACATTTGGTATCATTAGAAAGGTCTTGGCTTGGAGTTGCGCCATTTCAAGGTTTTATATCATTCTCACTAATAGTAAATTTATTTTGATAAGTATTTAGGCTGCATTCGAAAATATCTCTAGATATTTAAGAGATGACTTTGTATCTCGTGAACCGTTGACATTTTTAAAGATATAAGCTCATCCCGAAGTTATACTCATCAAGACCTTTCATTTGAGTACTCACATCAATTTTTCATATATTTTATATATTTATATATTTCAAAAATACTATACTATATATATATATATATATATATAAAAAATGCATGTGGGTACTCAAATGAAAGGTCTCAATGAGTGTAACATCGAAATGAGTTTATATCCTAAAAAATGTCAGTAATTAAGAAATGACCTTGTATCTTGTAAACTATTGACATTTTTAAAGATATAAGCTCACCCCGATGTTACACTCATCAAGACCTTTCATTTGAGTACCCACATCAATTTTTCATATATTTATATATATTATATATATATATGTATATATGAAAAATATGTAAAAATGCATGTGGGTACTCAAATGAAAGCTCTTGATGAGTGTAACATCAGGATGAGCTTATATCTTTAAAAATGTCAATAGTTAAAAAATATATCTTTAAAAATGTCAATAGTTAAAAAAGTACAGTGCAATTTAACAAAAGTCATTATTTTAATAAAGCGAAAACTTTTATTTATTTATAGTTCACAAGTCACGGCAGTCACATAGTGACTGCAAGGTTGCTAGTTATTATTATTATTTTTTTTATAGTGAAAATTTATAAATTGAATTTCTAGAAGACATTTATCAAGAAAATTATGAAAGCTTGTAAATGATCTTTTGTCGGCAAGTAACTATGACGTTTGAGGACTTGATTAAAAATCCGTGTTAAGTATTCGATGACACTGAAGAATTTAGCAGAGTGTTAATGTTAAGAGTTGGGATAAAGAAGTGAAGGCCCGGGAAAGAAGTGATAGCTTGGAAATACGTTAATCTAATTAATGTTTACGACGGTAATTAGCAAACTCTCAGAGCAACGTTGAGATTTCATTATCTTCACGAGTAGCCGAGTACACGAGTATCCCATTTCGCGGCAGTTTGGACATTGCTGGCGATACTTTTCACCCAATACTACTACTACTATATATATACTATAGGGTATTATTACCCACACTACATGTGTAGATACTCTGCGTTGTCTCTTTTGAGAAACCATTATCTCTAAGCCTATAAAGTTCAATCTTTAAAATGTCACACGTATATTTATTATGGATAAATATCTTTATATTGTTAAAAAAATTTTTATATTATCTTTAAACATATATCATAAGTCTTGAACATAAGCAAGTTAATTAGTGAAAAATTCCAGTGTCTCATTATCACGATAAATAAATAACAACCTGTACCTTTATACTTTAGTATTTAATTGCAAAATTTTTATTTAATTATTTTTAAAAAATGCCCATAAATTGACAAAAATCACCGCGGGTGTTCCTCTGCATTTCACTTATTCTAAAGAGAGGAGTCTTTATATTATATTCTCCTGATCGTACATTTTAATTCCGGGCTTGTTAATGATTCTTATGTGAAAAAAAAATTAAATTTGCCGATATTTGAATCGTTACTCAATTTTTTATTGGATCGACATCGTAATCGGGAGCTTAAAAAATAAAGATGGAAGAAAAAATGTGAATTGCGCAAAGGCAATTCACAGAATGAAATAATTTACAGACTTGATATGACAAAGTTAAGCGATGATTCGTACAACCGGGGTATAAATATTAAATTTTCACTCCGAGACAGTTGGCATTAAAAATAGCTTTGGGAGTATGAGTGTAAGGTGACCCATGGGAGCATAAAGTACACTTAAAGTTATGTACCGTTCTACATACAAGTTTTTTTTAACGAGCCAAAATCGAAGACGCCAAGTCGTAAAAAACTTTTTGATACTCCGAAGCCACACCTCCGTGGTTAAATTCGTTGTACCAGTAATTTTTAAAATTCATCGGTTTGTTCATGCATAAAATAATAATTATTATCATACACTTTTGGTGTCCAGTGATAATTGAAAAAATAAATAATGAAAATTAATATATTAATACATAAGTAAAAGCTGTAGTCCAAATATGGATGTCTTTTTTTTTTTTGAACACTAATAATAATAATAATAATAATAATAATAATAATAATAATAATAAAACTGTAAGAATAATTAATGATATGAAAAATAAATAAATAAATAAAAAGTGGACAGTGATGGCGGTGAATTTTCTCACGGTTGCGAAGACCAATACAAGGAGGAAGAACATGAGAGTAAAAGACGATTTCACGAGATGGATCGGCAAACGCCACCTCGGCTAGAAGAGTTACTCGAGTCGAAGAACCTCTGAAGTTAAGTCTGGATTGACTGATTTGTGTGACTGAAGCTCTGGTCGTAGTCGTCGCCTCTACTCGTACTTAAATGGGAATAAGAATAAACGTCTGATGTCTGATGCTCGCCGATTGGTATAAGTGTCTATGAAATAAAAGAGAACTAAGGGAAAAACTGATTCCGAGGGATCCAGAATAACTTAAGTGAGTTGAGTTGAAGCTGGCGACAAAGGACTAATTTATAAATTTATCTTTAGTGGAGTATTTATTGCTCCAGACAAATTGCTGCAGAAACTTAACTCGGATGATCGAATGTAGCAAAGTAGGATAGGACTCAGCAAGAAAACGGCTGAATTCGAAAGAAAGTTTTCTGAGGCTGGACTGGGGATAAAAGATAAGTAAACCACAATTGATGACTTGGCTGTTGTTTGCTCGATTGTCTACTCTGCTCCACTCGATTTAATACTGAGCTGTACAACAAAACTAAAACTATACTCGGAAACTCAAGAACTGAGAACTTTAACTTAAACTAGACAAGTTTGTTTTTAACGCAAATGGAAAAACGCTGTTTGCACTCCAACTCTGTGGAAATCAATTACTATACATGACCTGTAATGACGCTGAAAATCTCTCATACTCTTCTTATTAGATACAAAAAGCGGGTAATTATTTTTAATTTAATTTTCTGCAGAAAGCTTCTTGTGAATTTTGATATCTTTCTCAGAATTTTGGATTAAAATTTATTAATTAAACTCATAAAAGTTTAATTTAATAAAATTAAAAAAAAATAAAAATAATTTCGTTAAAATCCTAATAAATAATTTTTTTTTTGTAAAATATTATTATTATTATTATATTACAAATGATTTAAAATTTTGGTAAAAAGAATTTTGACTATTAATTTATCAACATTAAAAATTTAAACATTTTTGATAATTGACCAACAATTCCCCTTAATTTAAATTACCAACCCTTAAAGATCTTGAATTTTAATTGAAACCACAACAAAAGTAACTAAGAAAAAGTGAAAAATAAATTAACTAGAGTAACGTACACAAACCGTATCTTCTCTAATTACATTGTTCAAATCGGCAGTGGATTACTATACCGTTGTTGTTGTTAAGAAGAGATTTCCCATTCCCATGTAACGTTATGGGAAGAATCGTCGTAGCCTTAGTCACGGATTTGTTAATAAAAATAGAATAAAATAACCGAGAACTTTGCTAGTGCGAGATAAAATCGATAATATAAACCAATCCACTACAAAGTACTGTAAAAACAATAAACAATAATAAATATATAAGCAAACAAATAGATGGCGGATTACGTGGCTGCGTGGTGAGTGATAGTTATTTCGTAAAATAGATTTTTATTGGAGTTGTTGGCTGTTCGAACAGGGACGGATTGATTACAGCGCTATTGTGTATGCATATATACATATAATATAAAATAGTATGTATGTGTAACTGCAGTTCACCAGAAATAGACAAGGAAGAGTGAAATTGACTGACGAATGAAACTTTTTATTAACTTTTTTAACTGAACATTAAATTCAATAATCATAAAAGAGTAGTATCGGTTTGCTTGGTGAGTTACGATTGATTTCGACAAATTATTATCCGTTTGAAATCTAAGGTAGTCATTTGATTTATCTTTTTCTTTACTTTGGATCATAATAATAATTATTATTTTTATCTTTTTTAACTTTAGAAGTATTAAATTGTTAGAAAATAATTATTTAAATTTTATTTATAGAATAATTATATAACTGATTTAATTTTTATAAAATTTTGTAGAATTACTTTCTTATAAATAATGACATGTAATGTTTCCATTGTATTTTTTAAAGCTTGATAAAATATTGTGATTTTTAACAAACATTTAATTTTTTTGACTGCAAAAATTCTAAATATTCGTGATCAAAAATTGCACTATATATAAAAATGATAATTATAATACAAAGATAAATAAATAAATAAAAAAGAAAAAAATCAATGAAACGGTCGTTAAATAATTAACTACGTCCGTGCCAAATTTTTCCACGGATATAATTTACGGCAGTTACATAAATAAATTACGGTGCTACTGTTCTCAACCCTTGCTGAGGCTTCGGTCTTTATATAAACGGTAATACTATAGTATATATGTATGTGTGTGTGCGGAAAATAACCCGGTGATAGCTAAAATTACAGGTTATTTTTTCCTTGCTGATAATTCGTGCGATTGTTATTGATTTTTAGCGGAAAAGCCTCTGTCTACCACTGAAAATACATGAATGGATTAAATGTGAAGACGAGGACTGATGGGGAATAAAGCATGTAGGTAGACATGGTATAGAAGTACTGACAGTAATAGTTGCTGCTAGACGGTTGTTATAGCCATATGGTGGCTCTAAGACGTCACGAGACAGCAGACGAGGGTGCACTGCTTTTATGTATGTGTATGGATTTTTTATCCTATAGGACGATTAATCTGCTGGCTTATTTTTAGCTCAGTCATTCGCTTTGATTGTATTTTGCATTCATATGAATTGTCAATTTTAATTTTATTTTAAATGTTCGTTGTGAAAAAAATTCATGGTTTTATTTTTTTTCGTATGAAAAATTATAAACTTCATTAAAAATTTTTTCCTCTTTTTTTTTTCCCGTTCCAAAAACTTTATTATACGGGAAAAAAGCATAAAGCAAACCCTTTCGGCCTCGTAAATATAATTTAAATATAAATATGTAAACGTGTCGATCAACGTGAAATGTTTTGCGTGAAAAGCCCGAGACGGAGTTATAAATTTTGATTGACACGATACGATAACGCCAGGTGGAGATTAAATCGCTGATGGCACACTTGATATTTTTAATACTTCCTTTACTTAGCCAAAAATTTCGGTTATCGTGGACGTCGTAAGGATGATTAAAGGCTTTTCTCTATTATAAATATTTTTTTATATTATGTTTTGTTTGCGAGTACGTTATGCCCGAGAAATCTTAATTGACCTCACACGATGTCGACACTGCCCTGCAGGGACACCAAATGTTTTTATTCGGTACTTCGTCTCGGAAGTTAATAAAGTACTATATACTGAATATCAAAATAAAAAATATTTCAGACGAGTTTATTTTACGCGGCTTTACTTCAGCTGTACTTTAATAAATTTCATCAAAAGCCAATAATTGCTCGTATCGGTTACCCATTAACTTTAGGACCTCACGTGAGCAGATAAATTGCTTGTACGAAAATTTGCGTTGCCAATTTCCGTGAATTAAAATGTAATAATATTTAAGAAAATAAAAAGGACAAGTATGTACATTATACACCTCACTAAAATTAAAGGCCCGAATATTACCTTAAATTCCGTGATTTTTTACAGGCTATTTAGTTTCTTGTTTTTTGTTAGTTTTTGATTAAAAAAATTTTTTTTTTTATTTTTTTATTTGACTTAAACTTTTATATAAAATGTTCATAAGTTTTTTAAACTTTTTTTTGGTTTTTAAATAAAAAAAAAAATTTAGAAAATCTAAAAGTGCACAACTCATATTGCTTACTGAACTTTTAATGTATTATTTTGTAAAGTAATCAATTTTTGTCTCTAAATAAATTTTTAAAAATTAAAAAAATTAATCATCAATGAATTATCTGTACAATTGTAATCAAATAAGAGTATAACAATAAAAATAGTTGCAGAAAAAAGGCAAAAAAAATATTTTCCGATAATAGAGCATTCTCTAATGCTTCGCACTATTAGTCGTGCAAAAAAATATTAAATTGTTAATTTTCCAGTTGAAAGATAAGTTTAAATTGACTTAAGTATTTTAATAATTTATTAGACAACTGCATTAAAAAAAGCGCTCGTAAAGATGGGTAAGAAATGTTGAGTAGGCCTTAGGCGCGATGGATGCTTGTAATAGGCAAATTTAAATGTGTATGTAATAATAGAGTGAGTATTCTCATCTCACCTGGTATAAAATCTAATCGGCATACTTGTGTACTGTATAGCGTATATTTTCTATCTGAGTGCTGTGTTGGGCGAAGAAGTCTGAATGTAATATAAGCAGCCCGTGCGCGGCGTGCGGAACGGGTGAGGGGACCTAGTTACACGGTGCTTGGTGACTAATGAACCTTTACAGTCACCTTATGTCCGACTCGCGGGAGCACCGGAGTAAGTTTATTGCCGATGCTAATTCACTAGCCGAAGCAATTAGTGCCCGATGCTCTTTACTCCTATTGTGAGAGCATACCTATTATCTATACTAACTGATATCTATTTATTCTGTTATGCACAATCTGTCCAGTTAAGAATATATTTAATATGAAACAAAGTTATTACACAAAATTTATTGAAAATAATTTTTTTCTTTAGTCATAATTATAATTTCACTGAAAAAATAAATTTGAAAATTTTGGATTTGTTCAACTTTATTTTTTAAAAACTATTGAAAGACTGAATTTATTAAATAATTATAAGAGATCTTTCTCTTAGATTTTTCAATTATCTACGAAAAATACATGACACTTTTTGATTTATTATTTGTAAGATAAGATATAAAATTTCAAAGTTTAAAAAATTTTTCTCATGTTATACATCCTCATAAAATTATTTAAAATGTTTTTAAACAATCAAATTTTATTTTTCTAACATTCATCAAAAATACACTAATTTAAAAATATTAACTAATATTAAAGATTTAAAAAAAATTTTTTTAAGAGTAAATTTAATTTTATTTTCTCAAATTTCATAAAAATTGATAAAAATAAATTTTTTTTATGTAAACGGAACCGAGTGCGCCCAATATTGGTAACAAAAAGAATTATTAAGTATTAAATTTTTAAAGTGTCACAACGAACCTCATTGTCATTGATTATAAATTGCGAAACATTGATCTAAATAAGTGAGAATTATTATGAATTTATGATGTCCCAGTAACCTTACAAGCTACCGCAGGGAGTATTAAAGTCGTTGCCGAACATTAAGCAGCTCGAAAGTACATAAAGCTTCGTTAGTCTTGTCGGTGTGACATTTTTCATCGACAATATTTAAATATCCATATAATACAGAGCCGCTTTCACTCTGTTCGAAAAATGTTAAAGGTAAGAAGAATAAAATAAAATGAAATTAATCGAAGATAATTTATCTGATGGCGACTGAGCTGAGCGTATAATACACATAAAATAAAATAAAACGTAACAAGATTGTAGGATACAAATAAAAGCGAGGAAATGAATCTGCAATCAAGAATATGCAAACGCACAATTATTGTCAAGTGTCGGGTTGTTTACGACATCTGTGCCCCGGTTGCTCGGCAACAATCAACCGCGTCCTTGCCTCTGCTCGGAGATATAGACGGCACAGTTATCCCACCGAGTAATGGGTTTAAGCTGAGTTAATATGTCTTTTCTGTTGATTCTCCTCATCGTTCGTCTTGTTCGTTACGAATACTAAATTACGAGCACTCCCAGTTAGACTTCTCGTCTCTGATTCTAGATTCTCTACTTCACCAATAGACAGTAGATTCGTCAGAGCTAGAGTTAGAGTTAGAGTCATCAGTTGTTTACCTCGTCAATCCATTTCGACTACTCACTAAATTACCTCTACTCACTCAGTCATGCTATTTATTGTTCTCAGGCTTGTTTATGTACTCATTTTAATCTGATCTATTGGATGTCTACAAGCTATGCCTGTGATTTATATTTATTTATAGCTTTTTTCAGGATATATTTTTATCTTAGTATAAAATATATATTTTTATAAAAATCAAACTTATGGTAAAATTAATAGAAACTATAAAAAAAAAAAATAATCAAAAAAATATGAATGCAATTTAAAAAAAAAAAATTCGGTAAAAATGAATGAAAAATTAAAAAATTAAAATCTGTTCAATTAAAATTTTTAAAAAGTTTCAAAAGAGTGAGATTATATAAAATTATATGAGACTTTTCTTTTAGATTGTTTAATTTCATACAAAAAATATATATGACACTTTCAGGTATATTGCTTGCAAGACAAGATAGAAAAATTTCAAAGTTAAAAAAAAATTTTTTTCCTACACAGTAAAATATTTTACGTCAATGCGTCAAAAAATTTTGTGTTAAAAATTTTTATGTTAAATATTTAACACTTTTTTGTGTTAATTTAACACTTTTCTATGTTAATTTGAATAAAAAATTTTTATTTTTGACTTTTAAAATCAATATAAAGGTTCAAATTTCATTGGAAAAAAAATATTAGAATTATAATTTTTCAGAGCTAAAACTCTATAAAGTAACGGAAACATGCGTGAAATGCATGTATACATTCAAATACATCCATTATTTACTTAATCAGGGTTAAAATTTCTCAACTGAAGAAACCCTTCAGCGACTTTATACTGATTGATGATGATTACCCGTTGATTTCCGATAAAATAAGGTATGAAGCTTATAATACACTCGTATCTGCTGGTAAACGTGTCCCGAGGTACGATACAGGCCGCGATATTGGTCCTTAAATATCTATCGTGTAAATGCGCAACACAATGTGCAATTACCTAAACCCGGATTCTGGAAGCTGAAGAAGCAATGTAAAGCCTAAAAGCCAGAGCTGTAGAGCTGTCTATAGCCAATATCTACTTCTAACTGTGTAAAAACCGGCATTTAAACTCCAACTACCAATACAAATGGAAATATAAATTTAAATCCTGTACTGTGTCGGAGGTTTACAAGCCGATCGGTGATTAGACCGGTGACTTGTATAGTAGTGCCCGATCGACGTTAAATATTTAAGACACGGATAGAACAGCTCCTTACTCTACCTCAACAGTGTACAGGTATAAGGGCAGAGTATAAGTAGTCAGAACACAAGTTAAAGCCTATTTTATGTTATTCTATTGGGTTTATCAGACGAAGCTTCGGTAACTTAAGCACCGACACAACGTTTTATGTCTTATATACGCACTTTTACCGGCAACATTTAATTCTTTCTCTCTTATTCTCACATTAGCAACCTCCGCTTTGAATTCACCTGTCGCCGATCAATGCGCTTCCGATCTTCGCACTCTCCCGTCCTATCTCAGTCTTCGTGTCGAAGACTACCAGCTTGTTAAAGTGAATTACTGGATCGTTTTTTTTATTTTACTTCTATTTTTTTATAAAAAAATATTAATCTTATTTTGAGAAATTTAGTCAAAAAATTGAATCAAAAATCTTCAGTTTAAATTCTTTAAAATCAATTTCAAAAATTTTATAATTTCTAATTATTATCACAATTCTTTTTAAAAAAAAATTGCTTGGGAAGAAAACAGTCGCGCCATTTATTTTTACATTTAATGTAGTGTATAAATAAAATAAAATGGAGAGCGTTGTATTTTGTATTGAGTAGTCGTCCAGCCTTTCTACTAGTTGCTTGATGTTAAAGCGACACTAAACGACTCACGGTTCTATTTATCAACTAACTGTCACATTAGAAAGGTTTTTTTTTCTCAGCGTATTTATTTACTTAACTTTAGATGATGAATGATAAGAATTATTTTCCAACTAAAATATCTTTAAAAGTTACCACAATTTTTTTTTTTTTCGCATTTGGCAACAATATTGCCCCCATCCAGATAATTTTATTAGCAATAAAAATCTTGACGGCTAAATAATGCCTAACGATGATTGGATTCATCTTTGGATGTGCTTAAATAATCGTGAAATACGACAGAGTTTCACCCTTGCACAATATAATACTCGTTGCGGCATGACAGCCTCTATAGAGCTATTCCCGGTAATAACTGACGCGATTATTTAAAGATTCTGTGTACAGCAGTATGGACGTACTTTTCAGGCTTCTATGACCTTACATCACCACATTTATGCTCCGTCAAACGAGATTCTTATGCACCTGCTAAAGAATTCTCTCCCGAGGTCAAGGTGCTTAGCCCTAAGTTCCTTTGCCAGGATAATCAAGTTATTAGTGTAATAAATATAAATATAAATATATCTACATTATAATGCGCCTTGAGAAAAATTAGTATTAAATTATTCCGCGGGTTAATCGGTTGACACTGAAAAATTCTTAATCCACCTGTAAATATATATACTAGCAACAATTTGCTCTATCCAATACAACAAATAGGTGGTCCTGGAATAATTTTATCGGAAACCCGGGAAACAATTCATCGATTAAGTTCAGTGGATATTTTTTGCAATTATAAATTATAAATGATGTTAGTAATAATAATTGTTTAGCAAAGCATTAGCCGGCCAAAGTATGATCGCAATCTGTTGTTTGAGAAAAAAAAAAGTAGCTCAGTGTACTACGATCGGTAACCCGGCCCGGAGTAAATAAATTAATAAATTGATCGGGCGTATCTACCTAAGACTCGCATGGAATGTGCCGCGTGCTCCGTAAAAAATCGGCTAAAAAAGCAAACCAACTCTTAATACACTGCATTCTTATGCTGGTCTCTCTTTCTTATTAATATTTGTTGTCTGTCGGTGGAACGGTACTTGGATGTTATATTATATTATATTATATTGACGATGAGCTTCGTACCAGGAGAAAGAGACTTCTGGGATTTATCTGGTCATTGGACTCAAAATTAAACTAGTAATTAGCAGTTTGATAGAAGTTTAAATAATCGACTGAAAAATATCGCTTGTTTTGAATTTTACGGCTTTGTTTATTAAAATATGTATCATTAAAATTTTTACGATTTACAAATTCAAAGTTTAAAATATAAAATAAGTTCAAAAAGAAGAAATCGCAGACATCAATATTAAAAAAATCAAACTAAAATGTTTTTCTGTCACTCTAAATAAAATTTTTGAAACAAATTTAAAAAAAAAATTGGCAACAAGTTTAAAAAAAAAATTTAGAAAAAAATTCCTTTAATATAAAACACGGCTCAGTTATTTTATTTATCACCTGAAGCTAACCAGACCCGTATAATTGTACGTGATTAAATTTTGTGTTATTGTTGTCATAAGAAGAATCGATAACGAATGTAGATGATGAAGATAGCGAAATTTATTGGTAAAATTTACAGCAGGCACCTTGATATCTCAGATGAGAGACTGGAGATATAATAGTAGATTGAAGGTAAATAATCCTGGACGATCGCGATCTGATGGACTAAACGAGCGACACGCCCAGGAGTCTGGAGTCTGGGATCCGTGTGAAACTCGGCAATCTTGGTGATCATAGATCACGCGCTCCACGATTAGATACAATAAGATGGCGATGAGTTTCAGCATTAACTGATTGTGAGTAGAGGTGTGTGTCCCACCAAAGATAAGATAGTAACGCCTGTAGATCTTCGAAGAAGTTGATGCTCTGATGGCCGATTGGTGTACCAGTAGCATCATCAGGACGGGACGGGAAGGTGGATGATGATACCCGGAGGAAAACCGTGAAGCGAAGCTACTCATCCAAGACAGATACAAGCTTTAAGCTCTTACTTTATGGTGATGGATTTCAGAGCCCAAGGATGGAAGATGGAAGGGTTGTGAGGATCTCAGGATGAAGAGAAGAATTAGATGGTATCTGACCAGTGGGACGGAACGCGGAGACTTCTCCACGTCTGCGTCTTCGGATGGTGGTCATAAGGCGGTGCAGTAGTTTATACTTACTCGCACTTACTTTACTAGCTGCTGGGTACGATACTATCGTGCTATCTTCCTATCATGCCATCATACTATCAAACTATCTGATCCTCGATGAGATTCTGGGTTCAGGATGTTTATAAAGACGTGACAATTCACTTGATTTTTAATGAGTCGCTTAGTTTGTATAGCCTGGCATTTGAGTCGAATAAATTTCTATCTTTTCTACTTTATTCTATAAATTAACGATATGAAAAAAATTCTTTTTTAATTCAATAGGCATTATGGGTCATGTACTTTTAGATTTTCCGAATTTTTATTTTATTTAAAAACCAAAAAAAGTTGAAATAATTTATTAATATTTGATACAGAATTTTTATATGGAATTTTAAGTCAAATAAAAAATTTTTAAAAATGCATTTCACAAAAAATCAAGAACAATTTCTAAAAAATTGAATATTATTTGATTCTAATTCACGATAATTACTCTGCCAAATTTGAGCATTATAGATAATAGCTTTTAGATTTCCTCTAATTTTTTTAACTAAAGTTATTAAAATTAAAAAAAAAAGGACTTTGTTCTTTTTCTTATTTAAAAATCAGCATTATAACAATAAAACAGATACTTCTTTCTCCTACCCGTGTTACACTTGACACCAACTACTTAAGAAGCTAAAAAAGCCAGCGATTTCCTTACGATATATCCTAACAAACATATTCCCTTATAGCCTACCAGAGCAAACGGCAATATATCAGAGTGGAGGGAAGTAAATGTAGAGAAGAGGAAAGAGGATCTTATAACACAACATATACTTACGTTACACTATACACCAGACATTACACATTACATTAGGTTCCCATAGACCAGAATAAAAAGACACTAAAGTTCTCCCACGCGGCAGTCTATCCCATATACATTATATAGTATATATGCAGTCTCCAGGAACCGCGTACACAGGTATCGAAAAACTGAGTCGGCCAATATGTAATGTATTCCGCTAATGAATAAATACAAGTTAGTAGACAGGGCAGCCATCGATTATAGGAAGTAATTGAAATGCTGGAGATTTGTCTGCGTCAATGTATCGCTTGAGCGAGTTTAATTTTTTATGTTTAGTTTCTATTTTTATTTATCTTAATCTTAGTCTCAGGCTGGCCTTCCATCCCGTAGAACGAGAGTCGATGATGGTTAATGTGAGGACTGTCGACAACGGGCTATCTTACGATCGATGGATCATCCAGTGATGGCAGACTAGTCAATGATGCCAGGACTAACTTTGCAGAGTGTTGAGTTGGCAAACTAAGCAAACTCGAGGATGATCCATCGATAGATAGACGGATAGACGGAAAGACGGACGGATCATCGGATGGATGGATGGATGGATGAGTCAGCTGTGATTAAATTAAACCATGACAGATACTAATCTCGGAGGTAACGCCGGGCATTGTTAATAGGAAAATGATTGGCTGTCGGTTACAGTGGTTACAGTGGTGTAAACAGGTTATCGTCGAGAAAACCAGTGACAGGCTTATGTTATTCAAAGCTTGGCTATTATGTATTACAGATTGAAGAGGATTGCTGGTCAAAAGGAAAAGAAGCAAAAAAAAATAATTTATTGCATCTGCAGTCGCAGATCAAGAAATTCCACGTGTCTTTTTTGAGACTGGATTTTCTCTACTTGGCAAACTCAGTGCTTTGGGGTCTCGGCTTTTTGCAGCTATAGCCTAGGCCTAGATCCAGAAGACGGAGGACAAAACATGATGAAAATGTCTCCGTATACAAATAATGCGTGTGTGTGTGTATGTGGATTTTAGCGAAACTACCGGGTAAAACTTATGATTGCTATGCAAGATAGCCGTAGTTCTTTCGAACGAACACTACTTACGAGATGGGCACAACTTATGGGACGCTTGAAGAAGAAGAGGGAACAACCACCTAGGAGACCTAGTCTATGGTGTGTTTAACTACATGCCAGATGCTGCTGGGACATGCGAAAAATTCACTCCAGCATTTTACGAAGAAGCATACGCACTTACCAATCTAAGTAACGAGATTCTTTAACGGTAGTCAGGTTTAACAGACACTCACCTGGAACAGAAAAAAATTACAATGTTAGTTTACCATTATTATTATCATCATCATCATCATTATGGACTTTGTCTTAGCTTAATGATTAGTAGCTTAACAATTCATATTATCAAGAGAATAATCAAAATTTTGTGGGCATACTTTTATTATAAAATGGGAATGTATAAATATGAAAATATCAGAAAAGTCTTGACCAAAATTATAACTTTTAGTAAATTTCCATAGGTGCAAAATTAGTTACTTTTGAAAAAGCTTTTAAGAAGCTAGCTTTTGAAGCTCTAAAAGCTAGTTTCGTTTTTTATTTCATCAAATTAATCTTACCATATCAATATTATTTTTTAAATTCGTTAAAATAATCAAATTATGTATATTGTGTGGTTAAAAAAATTGAAAAATCATTTAACCAAACAGGCTAAGCTCAAAACTTTCGTCATACAAAGGTCTTATATGCAAAGATAACAGTTGCTGATTCCCGAGTTACCAATCGATTCTCCGTCTAGAAGCGGAGTATCCTCGACGCGATCGCTCGGCAGTCACAACTAGGATCAAGACTACGAAAAAATAAAAAGAAGAGATACAGAGCTGAGAGCTTGCTAAGCGAGGAAGCACACAAATCGTTACGCCACGACGGGGCAAGTTACACGGTTGAGTTTTAAGTTTCTTTGAGTGAGGGCGCGATAGCCGGCATGGGATGTTCTCTCCTTTATCTGCATAGACTACACACATGTATATACATAAATATAAATAGCCATGGTATCTGTGGTTGACTCGGTGGTGCCAGCCAGTGTAATAGTGTAATGTGTAATACTGTAGTGGTTCATCCACTGGCTGCTGGTCGGGTTGCCCTAGGCCGACCAATTCCGGTTCCCACGTTTACATTTCGTGCATGCGCAATGCGCGACGTCGGTGTATAGCGGTGGGTATAGCTCGTTAACCGCATAACGGTAGTGTAGGTCGCAGTTGGTAGTGTGGATCCAGCATGCCACGCTGCTCAACTTTAAGTGTGCGATCTTCTCTTCTCTTCTCTTCTCTTATTCTGTTGTGGGGATTCATAGCGAGCCCGATGAAAACCGAGAAGAAGACGAAGCACAGAGGAGGATAATGCATTGAGCTAGTAGCGTATGTAGCATTGCTCGTCCTTAAACATATGCCCAGCAAATATAAGAGTCGTCTCAACTCCTGATACTGATACCGAGGCAGCTCCACTAGAGCAACTCATATAGCTCGAGTTAACGTGTCTATTTGAGATATATCTGTGATCGAATGAGCGGGCGAACATGCCACGGTGCAGCCTGATGTTGGCAGGGACATCTCTTATGTCTTTAAGCTCGGTATATGCTCATGTGCATCCTCATAACTATAACTACACTTGAAATGTATCCAGAGATCGTGATCCTGCGTGAGAGCTTCGCAGAATTCACATTATTTATAATATATTTTATACATCGGAAGAGAGAGAGAGAGAGAGAGAGAGAGAGAGAGAGAGAGATACACCCACGCAGGAGATTCCAGGCATTTCCCTCACCCTTCACCTGGTCAAAGTTGTTCCCAAGGTAGAAGGTAGAGTTACGTGGAAGATACCCATGCAAGCTCTGGGCGCAGGTGGGATGTTAATTACTCGGTTATGCTTGCACATTCCTATCAGGCATCTAGACTCGCCCCGTAATAGTATAAAGTGATTATGATACGCGGTGACGAGATGGGTTTAAATGCTTCGTTGATGTAATGTGCTTTATTTTATTTTATTTGTTTGTTCGAGAGCTGGATTGCGAGGTAATTAACGAATTGATGAAATCGCACAGGAATTTATTATTTAATTAAATATCAATCTCCGATCGATTGACTGGTGTATGGTGAGGAAAGCGTGTTGAACAATGTAATATGGAGTTATGCTTTTTTTATTGTGATGACGGTATCTCGGGGATCAATCTTTACTTGGCACTTAGAGGGATATTATGAGTATGATTTATTATTTACGCAAAGATTGTTGGAATTAATTTATTGGTTGGTTGATTGGATTGATTAGTTTTATTGTTTGAAAAAAAGTTCAGACAGGTGATTAGATGGTTTGATGAAATGTTTAGCGATTTTATTGATAAGTAGTGATTATTTCAAGAGATTATTTATTTTGTAATAGCGTTAATTGATATATTATAATTTTTTTAAATGCTAAATCTTTGAATTAATGTCATTAATATTTATTATAAAAATTAAAGGTTGTTGGAATAAATTAAAAGTTGTTAAAATTTGTGTAGTAAAAATTAAAATTTTAAGGTTCGAAAATATAAATTTAATATAAAAAATTTTTAATCATAAGAAAATTGATTTTTTTAAATAAAAAAAAAATGTTGATGTAAAGATATATTAATTTAAATATTAAATAATAGTAAAAGGAGTAAAAGTCGTTAATGGGTGTGATGTTTGACGAGGTTGATGTGATGTATAAAATACAACAAAGTTAGACAGAAACGATTGTCGAGTTAGACGCCTTGAGCTCACACGACCGCGAGGACGTGACGTGATCGTGTGAGCATCGGGTATCATCTCTTCATACCGGTGAATTATGAGGAGCAATCAGATATCATTAGTGTTTTTATTAAAATAATAAAAGTACAACAAATAAAAAATTGTTTGCCAGCGTTCCGCGACCGTTCACTATTCCCACGCTACATCTAGGTGTTCTCCATTTATAATTCCATTAGGCCGCTCAAAAATACTTGTAAAAAGAGTTTAATCTGTCATATCTGAGCTCCTCTCGTCTACTTTTATTTAAACTTTTTCTTTTCGGTACCCTCGTAAATAAAATTAAAATTACTCGAGAATTTTCACCGTATCATTAAACTGCTACTCGTTTGTATCTTTGTAAGTATTCGCTCTACTCCAAGTACTTGGTACTTATTACTTATTACATTTAATAACGATCGGTTTTTGCTCCGCATTTTATAATTTCATTAGACACCATTAAAATAACTCACCGTAGATGTCAATGAGGCGCTCGCAAGAATTATTAGCAAACTTTTTAATCCATATATTAATTACTTATTTTTTTTATTTTACCGTGAGAACGATTTTTCTTCACAATAACTACCTTAAATATTTTTATTGCTTATTTAAAATAATTAGAAGTATAATTGTTCGCTAGATTTCATAAAAATTTAACTATTGTCTTTTTTATAGTGGGAACAATTTTTTTTAACGATAATAACACATCAAATCTGTGAAAAAAAAATTTACTGCCAATTAGCACTCAATCTAAAGACACGGTAGTGACTAAAGCCAATTGTACGTGGTAGGGGGCGCTAGATTAGATTCAAGCAACCCGAAAAAAAATATTTTCATTTAATTTTCAAAAGGAAGTTTTCTAAATTAAAAAAAATAATTTTTATGATTAAATTTTCTAACTAAATAATTATAAAATAAAATTACAATAACAAGATAAAAAAATTCATTTTTTCTAATTTGCCCTGACAAAAAAAAAACAAATAATTGTCACTCATAACCTTAAAAAATAATTGAACTTTCTAATCCGACATATCAAATATGTCGACAGGTCATGATTGTAATGTTTATTGTAATAAAATTTTTCATTAATCTTATGACACAGAAAACAGTCGTCAAGTTGAACATTGCATACTGTATATTGTATATTAGAGCTACGTAGCTCTGCAATGTGTGCAATATATAATATAACAGACACAAAGACAAGCACACATGGGTTAGATTGAGTATAAAGGAACAAGTAGTTGCAATTCTCGTGGTTAATCTCGCGGCAGGCGTGACGTTATTACTCATTATAATAGCCAAGTAGTAATTCCACGGGTGCAAGACGGAACGATAATTTTCCCTATGAAGGATATCATTCTCGAAGGTCAGTGCGACGACCTTCCTACACATTTATATCCATATCCATTATTATCTCTACGTATTAATTCATAGAAAACATACATTATAAATTCATTATTTATACATTTGCATACACGTGAACTTGTCTGTTACTTTACTTATAGTGCAGTGACATCAGTCATTACCGACCTAATCGACAGTATCTCGATCTAATCGCTTTTATTTTATAAATTACAACATAAATTATATTAAATGTCTCAGTTGTAATTGCTGTCATTGTCAAGTTTTATTTAAATAATCATTTCAATCATTATTATTTTTTTTTACTCAAGGTTGGCGATTATTATTATTATTATATTAAGCCAGCCTAATAAGTTTAATAATTTTTAATTATATATTTTAAATTTAAGGTGACAAATTAATTTTGATTAAATTTTAACTCAAGAGAAGCCAAGGCAGAAGTCACACCTGGATCTTTTCCATTACATTTCAGGTATTCGATAATTTATAAATAATTTAAACTCGTTAAATGGGTAGGGTTGGCTTAATGTACCTATATTTATAATAATAACTACCAACTTTGCAGTCACTATGTGACTGCCATGACTTGTAAATTATAAATATATAAAATTTTGCTTTATTAAATAATGAATTTCGTTAAATTGTACTGTACTTTCTTAACTCTTGATGTTTTTCAAGGTATAAGCTCATCCCGATGTTACACTAATCAAGAGCTTTCATTTGAGTACCCATATCAATTTTTTCATATATATGATATATATAAATATATAAAATATATGAAAAATTGATGTGGGTACTCAAATGAAAGGACTTAATAAGTGAAACATCGGGGTGAGCTTATATCTTTTACAATATCAATATTTCACAAGATATTTGTTAAATTGCACTGTACTTTTTTAACTATTGACGTTTTTCAAGGTATAAGCTCATCCCGATGTTACACTCATCAAGAGCTTTCATTTGAGTACCCACATGCATTTTCATATATTTTATATATTTATATATATATATATGAATATATGAAAAATATATCAAAATGGATGTGGGTACTCAAATGAAAGGTCTCGATAAGTGTAACATCGGGATGAGCTTATATCTTTCAAAATGTCAATAGTTCTCAAGATACAAGGTCATTTCTTAATTATGTATGTAAAAAAATCGATTTTATCATATGACTATCCTTGATACACAATTTTTCTTATTCTCTTAATAATATAGAAATGCATTATTTACGTCTAGACTAATTTTTCTCTATCACGATAATAAAATCCAGAAAAGTGACTAACGGCAACATCCAAAGAAATCTCAACAAATTTTCCAGTGTATATTCATATATTTATTTGTAATGTGTATTAAAGACCGCAAGAGCATTAAAGCTCCCAAGCAAGCCAACGAGCCAACATAGGAACAACACCAGCTCGAACTAAACAACCACTGTACAAAGTACAAAGTAACTTTAAAGAATCGTGACCAAGTTGGCGCAACAAGATCTGAAGCCATGTAACGACGCTCGCGGCTAGCTTCCGACGCCGCTGCTGCTGAGGCTGCTTATGGTACCTTACATTACATTACATTACATTACATCGCATTGCCGGACTGCTCGTATCTCCAGTGCTGGCAGCCAGAGCCAGACCTGGCTGTGGGAGGAACCCGGCAAGCTCATTCCCAGCCCGCTGACGTAGACGGAATCCGCTGTTCCTGCTCTCTCGGGGTGAATCTGACCAAAACGCTCCACCGAACAAAACACTCTGCATACATTAAGTATAAGCGATCATTTTTATCTTCTTTTATTTTTTTATTAATTTATTAATCTTCACTACACATCATACGTTAGTCGTTACACCTCCCTGTCGATCGATAATACACACCGCAATGATGATTAATCACTTTGGGTCGTAACTTTTGAAACAATAGCTTTTTTATACGATCTACCGTCTAATAGATTTAAAATGGGACGCGCGGGTAATTGGCTTACTTATAAAACAATAACCGACGATAATCTGTACCAGAGATACAAAGATAGATAGATAGATATTATGTAATTTCTCAAGAGTTACAATCGATCAACATCAGACACCTAACCACCGTGGCATAGGTTTCATTTGTTACCTTATCTAGAATATAATATATTTATTTCAAGGCTTCTTGATACGTGTGAAAATCCCATTCATTAAGTCACTAATGTAATATCTATTCCAGCAATGTACATTAACTCTGTCTCTAACTTATAACTTATAACTGTTAAATTAATATATATACATATAGAGACTTAACTTTTCATCGGTAGATGTAATTGTGGATTCGTGATTGATCGACAGTTTAATCATCAGGCTGTTGTTACTTTACTTTTTTATATTTAATTATAATTATTTATTTTAATTGCAATCTTGTTACTTTAGTATTGCGTTTAAGTTTAATGAGTAACACTTTTACTGCAGGGGAATTGTACAAGTTGTAACTTTTATTTGTCATAATAATAATAATAATAATAATAATAATAATAATAATAATAATAATAATAATAAATATTAACCCTCAAGAGTTACAATCGATCAACATCAGACACCTAACCACCGTGGCATAGGTTTCATTTGTTACCTTATCTAGAATATAATATATTTATTTCAAGGCTTCTTGATACGTGTGAAAATCCCATTCATTAAGTCACTAATGTAATATCTATTCCAGCAATGTACATTAACTCTGTCTCTAACTTATAACTTATAACTGTTAAATTAATATATATACATATAGAGACTTAACTTTTCATCGGTAGATGTAATTGTGGATTCGTGATTGATCGACAGTTTAATCATCAGGCTGTTGTTACTTTACTTTTTTATATTTAATTATAATTATTTATTTTAATTGCAATCTTGTTACTTTAGTATTGCGTTTAAGTTTAATGAGTAACACTTTTACTGCAGGGGAATTGTACAAGTTGTAACTTTTATTTGTCATAATAATAATAATAATAATAATAATAATAACAATAATAATAATAAATATTAACTTAAATGAAGATAGTATTGTATCTTATTTTATTTTTTTATGAAGCTATTTTATTATCGGCTGAAGACGTCGTTGTAGTTTAGTAGCAAATAAATAAGAGAGTAATAATAAGTTTTATTAGCTTATTTTTAAATATAAAGCAACTCCCGGTGCTTCAGCAAGTATTATGTGAGATAGTTAAGACTCATTGCGAGTCTATTCAATTAGTCGATATCGCGCATTGAAGCACGTCATCTAGCCGCCGGTGAGCAGACCGCTTAACCTTAATGACGTGTTTTTAACGACGTGCAGAAAGGTACTACGCGTTTATATTTATATTTATATATTTATAGCGAACTGTCGCTGGAGCTAAAAGCAACGATATATATTTATATATACGTGTTTTATCTTGTCGGCTTGTTCGTACACATAATATATTAAATATATATATTAGTTGGTGTTTCGCGCTGACTCGCTGATGGCAAAACCAATACTACCAACACCAATACCAATAGCATCACTGGACCATCGCTTCCCACGAGAACTTAGCTAGACTCGTTGTTCGTGGCCACGATCTCTTAATCGTTAGTTCGACGGCCGTGCCATGCTCTATGCCATTGCTGGATGCTGGAAAACGGGTCAACTTCCACAAAAATAATAATAGAATAGTTTTATTTTGCAAATTAAATTTAGGAGATCATGATAAATGTTTTGTTTTTATTTTTATTGTATCAATATATATCAGCCCTCTAGTTTTATTTTTTTTTATGTTTTTATGTAATGTCAAATACTGATAAATTAACTTGATTTAAGATAAAAAATATTGAATTAACTAGATCATTTTGAAGAATCAGATTAATTAAAATTTTTATTGCAATTTTTTGAAATTGTTGAAAATTGACAAGAGTCTGAGCATATTTTATAATTTATTTGTATTGGGAAGAAATAAAAATTTTATAACATTTATACAGAAAAAAATGTCTGCCTTAACCAATCATATCAAAATTTTTAATCAAGAATGTTGATATTGAAAGAAAAAAAATTTGTCAGAAGAAAAACAGCTTTTAGAAAATGATCATAGAATTTTTTAATCAAGAATTAGATTTATTCTACCCTCTGGTTTTATTTTTTTATGTTTTTATGTAATGTCAAACATTGATAAAAAATAAACTTGATTTAAGATAAAAAATATTGGATTAAGTAGATTATTTTGAAGAATTAGATTAATAAAAATTTTTACTGCAATTTTTTGAAATTGTTCAAAAATTTACAAGCATCTGAGCATATTTTATAATTTATTTGTATTGGGAAGAAATAAAAATTTTATAACATTTATACAGAAAAAAATGTCTGCCTAAGCCAGTGATATCCAAATTTTTAATCAAAAATGTTGATATTAAAAAAAAAAGTTTGTAAGAAGAAAACCAGCTTTTAGAAAATAACCATAGAATTTTTTAACCAAGAATTAAATTTATTCTACTAATTCATTCCATGAACTAGTAAAACGTAATTATAATTCATCACCTTACATGCTCTAAGACAAATTTCGATTAAGTAAGGATGAGTTGACTATTTTACCATAACAGTATCGTATTTAGTGAAACTAGATGTAGTAAAAAATGGTTATTTGAAACAAGGTGAGAAAAAAAATGAAAGCAGATCACTGAGTATAGTATGAAGTGTGCAATCTATTATAATAATAATACTAAGAATATAAAATAGAAGAAGGAATAAAAGCAAATGATTGGCTAGACTTTTCATGAGTTGCCAGCGATGCAAAACGATTGAGTTGAGTCTAGTAGTTAAAAGTCTAGTTGGAGAGAGATCGGCGACTAGGATTGGCCAGCGGGTCGGCTTAACTCGTCCGCTCGCGACTTTTCCGATTAGATCGGCAATCAACCTTCTCGCGGATTCCCTCTCTCTTAGGAGGAGTCTCACTAAACAAGTAGGTCATCCAGCCAGCGCCTCCGACAACTTTTACATTACACTAAATTGTTGAGAAGAAATTATAATTTGTTCACTGAAGAGCAAAAGAACTCGGGTAATTATATTGTTAGAGGTCATATTAGTATTAGTATTAGTATGCATGAACTGGATAATGGTAATTAAGAGGAAGGAGTCTAACGAGGAACAAGTGTGAAGATTAGCCGGCCGATGTGTGTATCGTATAAGTTTATACAAACTGTAAAACAAACCAACTCAGGTGGAGACTAAGACCCGACGATCAGATATAACGTGTGTTTGCTCAGGCTCTCGCACGTGGTAAACTGATATACAGACGTGGCTCTTTAATTTCGCCGACTTCCAATAGAAAAAGACTTCGATATAGAGAGGATGAGAATGAAGAAGGGTGAATTCGGTTGTGTTGGACTGGAACATAATATAACCAGCGAGAACCGGTCGCGAGTGTGCGTCTAATCGTGTTATCTCGCGTTAACCTCATGACCGAAGATGCCTGTACAGATAATGAGTTAGAGTTCTTCTTCTCTTATTTCTGGTACCAACATCCGAGTAGTCTAAGTATAAGTTAAGTGTAAGTAGTGTAGGACTTCCAAGTGGAGAAATATTGCATGCAGAGGAAGTTTTAAGCTTTTTTTTAATTAAAAGTCCACTTGCTTGTAGCAATAATTCATGGTAAAAATCAGTTGAATAAGTAGAAAAATGTTATACTGTTTTTAATATTGTATACAAGAGAAAAAAATCCTTAATTTTGATCGTAATTCAGCATTTTATTCCATATTTGAGTTTAGAAATGATTAAATGGTTAGAAAAATTAAATATAAAATATGTTGAATTTTTTTTTCATACTTTTCGTTGTTATTTTTTAAGAAATTCCGTTTTTTACATTAAAGAAACGTCATTTTCAAGTATAGTCCTTGCGTCTAGTATCGCAATCTGTTAAAACTTTGTAATAAACATAATTTTTTGCTATTCAATTATTCTAGAAATATTATTTTATAGTTTCTATCGGAATCTTTAGAGAAATTCGCATTTTTAACATATAAAACGTCATTTTCAAGTATAGTTAATGTATTTAGGAGCGCGATTAATTGAAACTCTGAAGAAACATAATTTTTTTCTTATTATTAACGATATACTGGGAATTTTTGTAAGTAAGAATCACGTATGTGTGTACAAATCGTTGACTGTAAAAAATATTTAGCAATAAATCAGCATAATATATTACCCGTGCGGAAGGAAATGAAATGCAGGTGCCATCACCAGATGTACCTATATCGTATTTTATAATAATTTTTCCAATGTAATAGGATTTTTAGGATGCAAAGATAGTCGGATTAGGTTCCTCGAGAAGGGTAATGTAACATAATATCATTACATACAGTACAAACAGAATGTGCGAAAAGTATCATCGAGGAGGTTATTCGGAAGTAGAAGCTAATAAGAGTGTAATAAATTCTTTTTGATTATTATATGAAGAGGACTAGAAGATGGATTGAACGTGGGAATTGATGAGGGAGGTTAGAAAAAAGGTAATGCAAAGAATCGGGAAGAGTAAAACGAGAAGCCGCGGGTGATTACTGGGAGAACACTTAGCATGACTTATGGCGAGTCCGGGGGGCTGCAAGAAATCCATGGCTGTCTCTCTCGGGCTCACGCGATGCATAATTCTTCATAAAACATTGACTGTGTGCTTAAGTGTTAGTACAAGAGATGCGGGAGTAGTTAATACGTCTTCACAATCTCCAAACGGTGCTTGCTTCGAGCAATAATTTTTATTTTAGTTACTTTTTATCCCCGAGCTACTTATTGCCGAACTGAAAAATAGCGACGCCATTTGTCATCGCCGGGCAATTACTTGGTGGGTGAAGAAAAATATCGTCATCGGGAATTTGATTAATTAAATTCAAGAAACGTCAACAGCTTTGCCAGCTTCCGGTTTCAGTGATTTATGTCTAAGGATAAAAGAGTTTTAAATAATAAAAATAATGATGTATGCTGATAAGAAATAAATTGTCAATATTTTTTATGTGAAATTTTTCTTCAATCTACTCGTTAGCATATTCAGAAATAAATTGAAAAATTTTTCAAGATTTTTATTTAAGACCTGTCTAAAGCCTGCTTAAGATTAGCAAAACAATTTTTTTTTTTAATTCAATTTTAGTGTTCAAAATTTCATTAACTTTTTTATTTTTAAAATTAAAAAAAATCAATTACTATTAATTCAATAAAATAAATAATAATAATAAAAATTGCGAAATATGAAAAGATATTAATGTCACAAGTAATTACAAAAAGAATGTCTCGTATTTTCATTCCGATAAAGTCGTTAAATACTATTTTTATAACTTGTAAATAAATAAATACCTCAATCTACATTTACAAAATAAAAATATTTATATAAATATATGAATCAATTTACAACAATTAGCTGTTTTAATGTGGGAATAAATAAATCTGTAGCAAGTAGTGAGTATATATATAAATACTGGAAAGAAATCTCGGTTATTTATACTTGACAATGATTGAACAAGTAATTGCGGCACTAATGAGAGCTAAGAGATAGATGTGTCTGGTGGATCCAGATCCAGATCCAAGTGTCAGTGCGTGGATGAGTCAAGTAAATATGACACTCTCAGTTACTTATCTGACAGCCTTGTCTCAAGATTAATTATCATTATCAAAATTATTTAATTATAAATCATTACTTTTATTTAATTAAATCGAGTCACGTTTATGCAAAGTACCCGTCAGAAATTTCAGCCTCAGCTTGAGTATTTTATCGTAAAAAATAAAAAATTCGATACCGAATCGAAGGTACGCGGCAACTATTCGATGCGACTCTGTCCCTGGACAAAGACAGCCAGCAAGTAT
Organism: Cotesia congregata; assembly: GCA_905319865.3. NCBI lineage: Eukaryota > Metazoa > Arthropoda > Insecta > Hymenoptera > Braconidae > Cotesia > Cotesia congregata. The sequence continues at coordinate 20,182,060 of CAJNRD030001123.1, forward strand.
TATTATTCGGTTATTAATCAAGCTTTCTTACGACCACACCTGTCAGCTGGGTACCGGCGTACCGAGTTCTTGCTGGCTGGACGCTGCACTAGTGCAAACAAGCCTGGCACGGGCGAATCTCATATATATTAGCTTTTACTTTTGCAGATGCTGATACCAAGACTAAGACTGCGACTCCGACTGGACTGAGGCTCGTTGGAAGCGTGATGTGGCTAAATCTTGTTTTTGCGACTTTTAAGAATTATTAATGACTCGCCTTTTCTCGATGCAGGAATCCGAATAACCAATTTGTGCACAGCGATACAATAAAAAATTGCACAAGCGTTGACGTTGCAATCAACTTATTGAATTATATATTACTCCACGAGAAAATAAAAATGATAATAATAATGATAATACTGAAAAAGTACATGCGCCCCGAATTAAATTCTCAAGATACTTTAAATTTAGTCATATACTATACGCCTCAGTCGTTAAAAATTCAAATTAATGGTCTATAAAAATATTTATGACCATTTTTTACTCGATATTTTTTTTAATATTCAAACAAATAATTTACAATTTCTCATAAATATATATTTTAATTTAATAGTATTACTCAGTCGTTAAATTTTTATTGAATCGTCTTCATTTATTGATCCTCCTTCTAAATGAGTTCTTAAAATTCTAATTTTTTTTTTAAATGCCCAGAAGGTTTTTTAATATTCGGTAAAGTATTTTTAAAAAATTCCATTAAATCGTAATTATTTTCAACAAAATGTTTTTAATATAAAAACAAAAAATCCAACTAAAGTAAATTTTTAAACGTTTTTAACAATTCCAAGATTGAACCCGTGATTAAAAGCAAACAACGGAAGATTAATGAGTTAAGCCAACAGTTAGTTAAACGTTATGCAGTCGCGTTGATGAATAGCTTCCTAAACAATTATCTAAGATCGCGGTGACAATCTAAAGGTATGGTATAATATTATTTAAACATAACTAAAAACATTTTATTTACTTATTTTATTTTATTTACTAACATACAATATAATAGTAGTTGGTTTTTATCCTGGAGCTTACAAGTTTGTACATTTCCTAGTGATACTCTTTCTCCAGGACTCAGCCAGTGGCTCTCTCAAGACAGTAGTAATGGACGTTGAGAGATTCTTTTCACATTGGTGGAGGTATACGCTCCTTGGGAGCCAATAAAGATGGCATCGCGAGATACGCGCTACGCACGAGCGGACAGCGTATAAACGTGACGTATAACCCAGGAAGAAAATCACATCGATGCTATTGCAGCTTCTGCTTATACTTCTCTTCTACTATTTTATTCTACTGCACTAAACTCCTCCAGAAATTCATGAGCTTCACCAAACCAAACCCACTACATGATACACGTATATAAAATCTATAAATATAAATTAATGCTACATTATATTAGAGGATAGGAGTACTTCTGATGTCCGGATGCATGTACACCGACAACTGTTTGCTGATCTAATCAATAATGGATAATTCCGTACACTGCAATCACTGACCAGGAATACTGACCATTCAACTAGTTTTCAAACTTTATTCATTCACTATTATATTTTGATGGAAATTTAACTTGATTCAAGGGAAAATGTGTTTAGATAAATTAAGAAAATTTATCTGAAAGATTTTTCTTTCTTAAATGAAGCAGACAAATTTTTAAACTACGTTAATTTTACTCGTCTTAAAAAAAATTTTTTTTGTGAAGAACCTTTAAAGTTTTGATTCAAGAAAAAAATTTTTTTTTTAACTTTTCTCTGAATTTTACTTTATTAAATAATTTTTTTGTTTAATTCAATATTTCAAAACTTTCCCAAAAATTTTTCTTAATTCAAAATTTTTTCTTTTGAACCCAACCAATTTTTCTATCAAAATTTTTACTCTTTAATTGTTAAAAAAATTTAAAGAATTTATTCAAAACTTTTACATGATAAAATTCTATAATTTACTGAAAATTCCAGTTTCAAGTTTGCGTACTGAGTACGGGTAATATAAGTGAAATAAGTTTTGTGGGTTTGAAAACACTCATCTGTTACGAAGAGTACTTGTCGGTTTCACCATAAACGACATCATACATTTGATGGTGATTACACACGGGCTATGGACTATGGACCGTGGAGTAGAGTAATAACAATAATAATAATAATAATAATAATAATAATAATAATAATAACAACAAGAATAAGCAGAAGAGTCTGAACATTTAATTTAATTTAAAGCCATCTCATTCCATTCATTTACGAGCAGCCTACCCGTAGGAAGACACAACATGCTAAGTACAGTTGACATCGGTGTCATTACAATTTCATTGCCGTCATTACGAAACGCACTGAAGAAGGTAATTGGCCTCCCGCTGAGTCTACGGGCAGAGTTACATAAAATAGAGATTAAAGGTCCAATAAGAATTAACTGAGTGCCAGCCTAAAGTCTAAATCAAAAGTATTTTTGGTAATGGTTTTCACTTATATTAATATAAAAATCATTTTCACTTTCAAGAGCGAGATCGTTTCAGTAAATGACTTTCCAGGCAATCTGGCATTTTGGTATTCGTTGTGGTATTTATAGCCAGTTAAAGGTATTTAAATTTAAATAATCTAATTTGGTTAACTGATATGTCTCTCAGTTGTTTTACGTTTGCGGTAATTTAATGTGATAGTAATGTCCTCGTTTAACTTTCATGGTATAGTTACAGATGGTTAGCTTTCAAATGGTACTTTTAAATAATTGAATCCTCAGTTTCATTTTAAATTCTTAGAATATTTCTTAAAAAACAATTTAATTCCACTAGTAAATCTAAGAATTTTTCCTTTTCTTAATCATGATTTTTTGCATAGGGGCCAATGACTCTTTTACATTGGGAGGGGTTACATTTCATAACAACTCATCATCAATTTATTAAAATTTGACTTCTCTAACACAATATATCCAAGAATAAAACAATTTTTAAAAATCCTAATACCTCAGTCATGCCTTGGGATTTATGTCTGCGCTTAAAAAATTTAAAATAGCAAAACCGACAATTGTATAATTTTTACAATCTCGCTATTGTATTGTTCTATGGCTCGTACTGAGAAAAGGATAAAGGCGGTAGGAAAATACATCATCACCGGTCTCTCATATTCTGATCCTACAAATAAAACAAAATGTACTCACTGTAGCCTATACTACAGTAAAGTCAAAGTAATAGTAGGCGACTTGCAATATTACTGCATTACTGTAGGGGTATTCTAAAGAAAGCGGTTCTTCTTCTGGTCCTTACTGACGGAGGCGCATGCAAATGGCCAGTGCCCACCGTACGTGCCTCTTCCGAGGGTTGCGTTTGTCGGCAGTCATTGCTGTTACCGGGCTTAATTTATGGCTGAGAGCCCAAGGAGGAGTCCATGACGATAAGTCTCTGATTAAATCTACCACTATTTTTCCAAGCGATCTTTGCATTTTTCTGTAAAGCTTAACTTTGTGTATTTTGGGTTATAAATAACATCTATCGCACTATCAAAACTCGATAGAAGATGCAATAGATCAATAAGTATTATGTGTAATAAGCCTCTAACCATCAGTACATAATTTCAGCGGCAGGATCAAAGCGTCTCACAATAACAAATTATTCATTCAAAACAAATCGATTTAGCATCGTTTATCAATAGGAGAAGCATAGAAGCGTCTAAATACAAACTGCTTGTGTGTCTTTTACGACTGGAATAATCAATTATTAGTTATACAATTTGTGGATTTACTGTGTTACAAATACGACGTCTAGAATTGTTTATAGTTAGCCCTTAGGCTCGAGAAAACTGCATAATATTTTCCAATAGAGCAAGAAGAAGAAGAAAGAGAAAAGATGCTGCTGTCTTTGAATGGAGAATGCAGATGGATTAAATAAACGTCTAGTGGGAAGGCAGTAAGTAGTAGTTGGTAGTTGGTAGTTGATAGTTGATAGTTGATAGTTGATGGTAAGTAAACCCAATGACAATTCAGAGCTCGTGTGTTAGCAGAGTCCCGGAAGATTTCCATAATACTGATGCATGCAGCATCAGTGGGTACCTCTGGCGAAACCGCTTGAGTAGTAGTAGCATATAGTTACGGCCTCAACATTTGACGCAGGCGGAATACGAAATTCTCGGTGAGCAAAACAGAAGCTTAAGATCTTGTACTTCTGGTGAAGCTGCTGAGGATTGATGCTGAGATTTCTCCTTATATTCCGTCTTTGTTCTTCTTTATTTGCTACGCGTCCTCACTGAGATATAACATGTATTAAATGAAACGGTGGGGAGGCTTAGTGTATCCATGGGGACCAAGGGACTCGATAGTCGATAGTTGATAGTTGATAGTCGAGTTCAGGAACAATGACGAGCATCGATAATCGCTTTCTTGTTTGTTGTAAGAAAGAACAAGTGATGCCAATTATGGGCCACGGACATCAATTAGATACTCATCAAGATTTACAATCAGATAGAACCGCGCACTAAAAGTTTGTGAGCTGAGTTTATGAATTTTAAAAGATATCTCCCGAGTGATTTGAATCACTCGAGGTCTATGGGAGGCATTAACCATAAATCCCGGCTCTGATACCTGAAAGGCATTCTGGATGTCGAGATGGATATTGATCTTCCATAACAGCCGAAATTAATATTCTGATGGAAGTTATTTTACTTAAAAGGCTTGAGATCTTTGTTTATGTTGTAATTTGGTTTGGTTTAAGGTATGAATGGATTATTTCATGCATCTAGGGAATTATAGTCGATGATATATGTTTTATTGCGTTGATGAGTTATTATTTTTATTAATTATATGGTTCGTTCTTAAAAAAAAAAATCTGATTTAGTTTGAAAAAATGTGTTAAGGTGCACGGAAAAAGAAAACTCGAAAAATTACAATATATAATGTAAAGCGGCGCTTCGTGATGAAAACTGGAAAAATTACAGTTTCAGATTATAATTATTACAGGTTTTATAAAAATTACATTGTAGAATGTAATATTTACATTGAAAGCTCTGAAAATAAACATTCAGAGTTTCAAATTAGAAAAATGTTATTTCGAACGGTAATTTTTCTAGTTTTGGATACGACGGAACAATTATTACTTTTTATTATGTAATTTTTCGAATTTTCTTTTTTCCGTATGTTACAAAATAAAATCTTTTTTCATAATTTAGATTTTTAATTTAGAAGATGTATCTTACTTTTGATAAAAATCATAAGTTTTTAACTAATTCTACGCATCGAGAAAGCTTAAAAATAAAAGCGAATTTTCGAATTATTTTCCCTGAAGAGGCTTTTCATTTAATTGATGTAAAAATGGTCATTTGTGGGGTATTTTAAGCCAAATTGAACATTTCTAAACCAAACCGAGAAATTTTTAATTTTTTCAACCAATCTAAAAAAGAAGTTACGAATTTTTTTAAATAATGGCTTTTTTTCTTTAATGATTTGTAACTTGATCAAAAATTGACTTATGGGGAGGTTTTTTTTAAATAAACTTTTTGAAAAAAATACTCAAACAAGAAAAAATTGATTTCTTAAAAATCTCAAGAATCTACAAAAAACTTATCCTTATTCTCCAACAAAACGTGGAAGATTCCCAGCGGAATTCGGATTTATGTCCCCTGCGACAAAGCCACGAGTGCTGGTACTGGTACTGGTGCTCTTACTCGAAGTCCGTGTACATCGGGGATAATCTTTGGCGGCCGTTAATCAGAACGGTACAACAACACGACGCGCCGGGACGTCGTTCCTTAGTTTACCTGACTCTCCCGTGATCCTCGAGTTGAGCATACACGAGGCAGATCCACAGGGTATAGGATAGTATAGTGCACCATCTCCGAAGGGGAAGGAGAAGGAGGAGAGACTTTTAACAAGGGGAGACTCATAAGTGAGTAGAACAATATGGGTGCAGCTCGGTGCCTGGCATGCTAAAGATCTCTCTCGGCGTTGCGCAAAGCCGAAGCTGAAGCTTCTATTCCAATTCCCCGTATGGTGTATTCTATATTCTGTATATGTACTATCACCAGTCGAGCCTACAGCTCACTCGCGTGCCGTAAATTTCGAGCTCGTGCGGCTCGTACGTGTGCCCCGAGTGTGCACGAAGTGTGGCACAGTAGGCGAGCCTGGTGAAAGAGTTTTGCTCAAAAGACATCCTCTCCTCGGGTACTCCGATCATGAGCTGAGCTAACCAGGAATCCGGGGGTTTTATTTCTCCAGCCACATCACTTGTCAAGCATCTATTCAGCGCTCCATACCGGTAGTTTAATGCTTTTTAAACACATACAATACCGCATTCTCGACATTCACATGCATACTTACAGCCAGTTCCAACTCTAGCTCAGTTTCAGTTCGAGTCGATTTTCAGATATCACTTGTCCTAGTTGACCCATTCAATTTCTGAGTCAATTGAATCAGTAGTTAACAATTTTTGTTCAGAAAATTTAGAAACATAAATCATGATTGAGGTTAGCTCCAATGCTTTCAAATAATTTAATTGTTATTTTATATTTCATTGGTTTATTGGATGTCCAGTCTAATACAACAAACTTTCTCTAATTTTTCATAATATTGTTAGCCTGTATTTTCCTCCAGGCAGAAACAAATTATCCTCAATTCATATCTAAATTTGTCACTCAAGATTTGTCATGTAAATGTTATTGCTGCTTAATTACTTTTATAGCTTTCATAAATAAAACTTATGTAAATAATTTTACTATACCCATGCGGATGCGCACTCAGGAATTTTGATTACATCTTACAATTAAACCGATTCAATCAGTAAACTTCTCACTCACTGGTTGAGTCAGTGAAAATTCCAGTGATTCATTTTAAGAGACTAGCAGCGCCATCAACTGACAAATCGTGATCGTCACGTCTTTGAGAGACAGGCGTACAACCAGACAGTTGTGAGTAGTATAGGGCACAACTCTTGAATTAAATTAAGAGAATAGAAGAAAGGAATAAAACGGCTTTTATTTGCTGTAGAAAGAATATAAGAGGAGAAGCTGTTCTTTAAGAGAAGGGGAATGTGATTGTGATTGTATGGTGACTTAGCGTCTCTGATTCTGACATCGAGGAAGTCACGCTTCTTCGGTACTGCAAACTCCAAGACGATCCCTGGATGCTGGATGGCAACTAATAAATTGGCACAGAGAGAGAATTATCGAGGGAGAAACACGTCATCAGAAGCCATATCCACATCCACATACGAGTACCAGCTCACTAACACATATTCACCTGAACTTAAGTGAAGCCAGTGTACAATCTCGTTAAACATCTATCGAGCAATAAATTTCAAATGGTTTAATTTACGAAGAACGAGATAACGAAAGTGACTTGATCCAGTGAATTGATCGTTACCGGTACGGAGGATCTCGGCTCAAGAATATTATCTCCGAGAGATAGCGATAGAGAGAAACAGAGAGGGGCATATTTATGTGTAATGGATTTTTTAGTCTGCAATGCTGATCATGAGCACGAGTCGAGCTCTCGATTGCTTACTTAATAGTTTAGTTGTTTGAGTTCCTGGTTCACCTGCAGGCACCACTTGTGTGCCACTCCCGAGCATATTCAGGCGCACCACTCCGCCTAGTGGAGTGTAGTCGACTCAATATGCCGCCTTTTCACTCTTGAACTATATATGTGGTGCAGTCGATTTATGTGTTGAAGTGTAAGTATGTGAGATATGTTATTATCAAAGTTCACTTACTAGTTGAGGACGCAGACCCGAATTACAATGCTAAGGCTTATGTTGTCGTGAGGGGAAGGGATCTGCTATGTACCTGTGCTGCCATTAGGCGTCTATAGGTCAGGTGAGGATTTCCGAAGACCCAACATGGGGGCGTGCACGCGCCTACTTCAATATTTAAATAATTTCTGGCTTTTATAGCCGCCTGGAAGGATTATTTGTGCGCTTAGCGAAAATATGTACATTACTTTTGTTATTTTGATTAACATTTAACCTCAAATGTCCTTATGTAATATAAATTAGTAAATTATTCAATTTTTAAATAATTTCTAAAGAGAAAAAAATTTTTTACGTTCACTTATAATTTTATATAAAGGAGTAAGTAATTTTTCGACGAAAGTTAGTGTTTAAAATTTCCGACAGATGACGCATGATCGCTAAATTGTCTCGCTACCAGAGATTTAAGTTTGAGAAGTTAAATAATAAAATAAAAATCATTTATTGACGTTTTGAAGGAGCTTATTTGAGATTGATTTTTAATTTAATCAAATAATAAACCATTTTTTGTTCATACAAAATAATATTTGATGAGAAAACTTGTAGAAAAAATTAAAAATTATATTAGTAGAAAATATCTCAATACTGCGCGTATTAAAAAGAGGGAGGGAGCATCTTTCATATGAAAATTCATAAATAAATGATAAAATAATGTAATAAAAAATCTATTGAGACATTAGCTCAGAATGAGGTGAATAAGAGGCTTGATATTTGCAAACAATTTTATATAATTACTGAAAGGTGACGACCCTTATTTAAATACCACGAGGACCGTGCTTACGCCTTTATTCGCTTGTTAAACTATCGCTCGATACCTACTTAAGAGTTAATACCTCTACTCTTAAACTTGTGCGTTTCCGTGTTTTTGATGCTTATACTTCTCTCGCACACTTGGGCACACAAACACGCCGCGATTACGGGAGAGACCGAGGTTGAATTACGAGGCAATGTACCATTAAATATTACGTCCTTACCGAGGCAAAAGGACGACCCGAGACCTTGGAATTCAGCTATTTCTTCACAGCCATTAACTTGTTTATTAATGCTTTTTTAAAAGTATAAATAAGTTTGTACATTTATATACCTAATTAAAAAATCTGTTCTTAAATTCGCTTAATCTTGTTTTAAGATATATTTTTATTTTATTTTTTACAAATTATCTCTCTACTTGGCATGCAAACCGCATTGCGGGCTCGGAAATTTTGCGCGGGAGCCGCGGTCAGCCGCGTTTTTATTAACTGCCCGGATACTTCCGGGACGTGCTGTACTTTTAAAACTTCTCGGCAATTGTATCAAGTCCCCGAGTGATTGCCTGCCCGCATTGCAGGCTACCACTCTGATAACTATTTTATAATCACCTGGAAAAAAATTTTACATACTACTTAATCATAATTTAACATTTCAATTCGTATTTTTCTAAAAAATTAATTATATATTTTTTTTTAATTTTTCAGAAAAATTAGTTATAATTTTCTTTAATTGTTTTGTTAATATAACATAAATAAAATTACTTATTATTACCAACATTTTGTTATCAAAACGTATAATTCGTTATTCCTGTGCTAACATAATAATTTCTTACCACAACTTGTCTTATTTTTCCTAACAAATGATTTTTTTTAGAGTAATTTTTTTGAAAATCAAAATAATAAAAGTCCAAAAATTTTTTTTTTAATTTTTTTTTGTAAAAATTATAAAATAAATTTTGAAATACAAGAATAGTCACTCAAAGGTTTGGAATCTGGAATGCAAAAAAAAGATTTTTTTTTAATTGACGAAGAATGGGGACGGAAATGAAAGGCAATGACGTGTGATGGGAAGTACAAAGATGAGTTGTGCTTCATTGTCGGGGCGGTAACTAATATTAGAATAATAGTTAGCATAAGAATGTGAATGGGGGTAGAGGTCTCTGGGGTCGTTTTAAAACCTGCAAAACCATTCAAGAGTCAATGATAATGTAACCGTGATTAAATACTCTGTGGTGCTGGTGCTGGTGCTGGTACGGAGATCATCGAGGGTTTTCAATGCCGGGGGGCGTGTTCGATATTCCCTCCGATTAAACAGCTTGAGACAACAGCAACAACCGCTAAGATGTTTATTAACTAATGCTCGACATTAACCGAGTCGTTAACTTTTCGATCCCGATCAAGATATAACTCCTATTTTAAGCCTATAGGATACTCTGTCCTCCATTACATCTAATAGCTGAGTTATCTTTGCAAACTTCGAGACCTTTCATATTTATTAACTTCATTTTATCCTTTAAATACTGTCATTATTTATTCAGACGAGTCTATCTTTGCTTGACTGAGTAAGTTACAATAATTATTTTTAATGCGCCAGATTAGATTGATTTTATGGCTTTTCTGCACATCATTAATAATATCAATGGTCTCTCATATATTCATTCATTTATTTATTTTATTTGTAAGATTGTTGATTACTAGGTACAAATTAAAATTGCAATGTCGCTAAGATGCTTACTTCAATCATTTGAGGTGCTGTTTTTATGATGGATCATCAGACTCGTGTTTTAGATTGTAAATAATACACTGCGAGATATTTGTATGATATGGTAGGTTAATTATCATTACTTACATTAGAATTCAATTATATAAAATGAAGGAATAAAGTAAAATATAGCTTAAACAAAAAGTATTAAGAACTAAAATAGAAATATTAATATTGGATATTTTCAACTGAAAAAACTGCTTTCTATATTAATCTGTTATTTATTAAAAATTAAATTAATAAATAAAATTATTTCGAAATATTTATGTAACTTAAAAAGAATTGAGAAAAATTATTTTTAAATTTATTAAAGAAATTAACATAAATATATTATAAAATATAAAACCATAGCATTAATATGTAGTTTAAAATATTCATTTTTATCTTCAAGTTTTCTTACGCAGTTAATTCCCGTAATTTTTATTATTAATAATGCATTAAATTGCATCTCGTGTAATTGAGTTTTAATGAGAGACATTAGGCTGATTAAAAAGTTGTTCAACAACAATTATCATCAATTGAAACCCCATTATAACTAACCGGTCAAAAAAAATCGAATTATTTAATTAATAAATTTAACAAATTATTGTAATGCTCAAAATGGAGGTATTTTTTGAAATAAAGTAGACGACTTAATTGAGTTACTGATAATTTTTATAAATAAAAAAAATTCTTAATCGAAGTGATAAAAATTTTTTCAAAATGAGTTTAATTTTTTTTTTTAATTGCAGACTATAAATAGCGAAGCTGTTAAAGTTTTTAAATATTAAAAATTTATGAGCTTAAAAAAATTAAAAAATTAAATTTTTCTGTAAAAATTTATATTTTTTTTTAAACCTTTAATAAAAAATTTTAGTTACTAATTTTTTTTTTCATTTAACTTTTTTTCATTAAAAGAATTAGCTGCTCGAAAAACTTGAAAAAAATAAAAATTGTACTCATTTCTATACAATGCTATTTGCTGAGCTCCGACGGCGAGCATTGAGAGGATATGATTCGGCAAATAATAAAAAGCGAACAAACAAACAAACCGAATGAATACTGAAGAAACAGAATATTAAATTAATATGTGAGCTTATAGATAAAAATTTTAATGAAACGCAAGTCACGTGAGAGAAGATTCGCGTTACGCTGCAGAATATAAAAATACGTGAGAGCCAAATTAACCCGACAAAGTGGCTCTATCACCGGATAATCCTTAATTAGTGGGACTAATTGCTCGCGGGTGACTTGCCACGCGGAAAAGGTTAGTCAAGTGATTTATCAAGAGTGTGTAGTTCTGTCCACATGTGTGTATGTCTGTGTGTATATATTTGTGTGCTCTTCCGTCTTAATTGAATGCAAGCTCGTGCAAGGCAACAACTCTTTGTGTGCCACACCACAAGATAAAAAGGGAGATAATCTTATTGAGGCGGTTGATTTTCTTATACCAGTGTTGGTTTAGTCTCATCCTCATCTTCATCCTTATTCTCAGGAGTGTTTAATCTAGTCGAGGAGGTAAATGTTTCAAGAGTTGATTGAAGAATCAATCAGACACAACACACCCGACTCACAACTAGATCGGATTCGATGCACTTCCGTGTTTGCTGAGATTGATCTCGGGTTTTATTTGAAACGGTACACAACACTTGGCTATCATCTCGTGTTATTCCAGGCTTTGCCATGCTCTATGATCACCAATTAAATTTAGATTAAATAAATACCGGAGAATTATTACTTTTTAATCGCTTCGGAGGGTTTTAATTGATGACAGTGATAGCTGTAGGATAAGCAGCAGAAAATGATCAACGATCAACTATCAGAATAAGATAATTTTTTTTTAATGGTAAATTAAAAAATTATGAATTGTTCAATTAAGTATATAATATTTTTAATCATAAGTTTAGAGTCTAAAAATAGCAGACTTAAAAATTTTTTAAACTGTACATTTTAAAAATTATTTGGTAGGACGAGATAAGACAAGTTGTGGTAACAAATTATTATATTAGCGTAGGGATAAAAAATTGTATGTAATGATAATGATTGATAACATAACATAGGTTATAATAAGTCATTTTATTTATATGATAACATATATAAATCAACAAGACAGTATTGTTATTGCAACAGAACCCTTTCGTAAATTCAACAAAACAATTTAGCTGAATTACCAAATCGGTTTATTGAAACAAAAAAATTGTTTCAAAGGGATATAAAATATTTTTTTCTCAACTATAAATATATTTCGATGCAATAACATCAATTAGTTAGTTGGTCTGATAAATTTTATTGTTGAACTAGTGCAATAAAAATAATGTTGTTTTATATATATAGAATATCTTGTTTTTCAAAATTTTATTTTTATTACGATCCAATTAGTTTATTTATAAAATATATTAGAGACCGTATTGTTAAAACCCACAATTAAATCTACATAAAAATACTTATGAATTGTTCCCGTATCAGCCGACAACTGAATTTTTTTTTTTACACTGAAAAAAAAGTATGAGTCCTATCGCAATAAGTTTAAGCGTAGATAGCTTATACCTATGTTAAATACGCCATCTAGTATAAGTGTAAAGCTTATAGTATAGGTGTAGGATTTATAGTTTTTTTTTAATGCAATGTCATTGAGTTAAAAATAATAAAAAAGTGGGTTTTTTTGTTGACAAAATTTTTTAGTTCAGCAGTATATATGGGGCATTCCACGCCAAATCAACCACTTTTGACCCTGACCCCTTTTGATTTGGCTGAAAGTTTACCATCCTTTTCTACCCTATCAAAAACGTCTCTCATAATTTTTTCAAATTTTTTTACCCAACCAAAAAAAAGTTCCGAATTTTTCAAAAAAACCACTTTTTTATTTTTAAATTGCCATAACTTTTTCAAAAATTGGCTTATCGGGACGTTTTTTTTTTCAAAATTTTTGTTATTAAATGTTCTTTTTGGAAAAAAATATAAAAAAATTCTTTAAAGCTATCTTCATCGTTATTTTTAAAATTTTTAGAAAAAACTCCGAATTTTTTGATGAATACCATTTTTAGTTTCTTTTTTCTTTTTCTCATTCTAAACTTTGACATTTTTTACAGATATCATGAAATTTCCAGAAAGGTGTTTTTCCGATTTCTATTTTTTCTTTTCAATTAAAAAAAAAAACAATTTTTTCTTTTGTCGTATTTTTCATAACACCGGTCCAAAAATTTACGGGAATCCTCAAAAAACAAGAAAAAAGTATAGAACCAAAAGTTGAACATGTTTAACATCGAGAAAATCAATTTTTTTTAAATCAAAGAAAAAATTGAATGCGTGCAGATGCGAAAATGGTTATACTCCAATTTCTGATTATGAATGTATCGCGCGTAAGTATATCAAAAGAATTTATCAAAAAATCCATCATTGAAAAATATTTTTGACTTTTTTGCAGAGTGGCAATACGATTTGTATCGTAATTATTAAATCAACCACTTAAGGAATACATATCCGTAATATTTTTGACACAGTAAATTTCAAACTTTGAAGAATATAAGATATTAATCATTAAATTTTATGTTGTCCTTTAATAACGTACATGATAAACGAAAATAAAATAATTATCTGCAATCCCCTCTTTTTTTATTTCAACAAAATCATTTTCACGAGTATCGAGTATTGAAACATTTCTCGCTTTAATTTAACATACGGCGTAAGATAGGTCGGTGCTCGCACGTGACTAAAGATCGGGAGATTTCTAATTCGGTCGGAATTTAAAATAGCAAATCTAATCCCGAATACAGCAGTAGAGCAAATCGGGTGCAGCAGTAGCTATAAAACTGATAGTGCCATATATATAAACACTCGGTTCTTTAGTATTATATTTTATTTTATTATATTATATTATAGTATATCGAGTATCTGAACTGTCTGGGCATCGATCTATCGCTTCAACCAGGAATCGATTGGGCCATCGCTCGAGCGCACATATAAATACGAGCTTATATTATAATGAGATGGAAAGTGAGCGCTAAATTTATCGAACGAGTATACGCGCGAGACTGCTGTGCTGCATAATCCGTGCCTCGCTGTTACAGTTTACAATCGCAATAATACCGAAAAAAAAAATAATAACAATAATAAAAATAAAAATAAAAAACGTAGTGAGGGAGACCGAGTAAGAGAGAAAGCTTCAGTGCTATCCAAGAGGGGGTACAGCACCAACAAACTTGTACGAGCTACAATAAGCTCATTGTCGATGCATGCAAACTCCACTGGGCCGCACCTGACTGCTGACATCCACGTGATCTTATCGAGTGGAAGAGGACGCCTGGGTTGCGAAATCGGCAATAAATTTTCCCCTATAAATCCTCTTTGACTAAAATCGTGACTGAATTTTTTTATTGTTTTTTTTTTTTCATTACACTTAAATAGTTTTTGCGCTAATCTATCTTGCAGATGGATGGATGTTAATGCCCGAAATAGTTTTTTTTAAAATTTTATTTTATAAGTATCGCGTGAAGATATTGAGCGTGCTAGATGTTATGCGGTTATTCTGCGGAAGAGTCCTATCCTATGATTATCCCAAGTATATCCTATCTATAGGCATGGTTAACATCACCCGACGTGTGGATTGTTGAGATGAGTTTGAATCTAGTGTGTGCATAAACCACCTTGAATTCAGTGAAATTATTAAGAAATAAGCAAGCGAAACGGAATTAAGAAATTATAAAAATTAGCGAGGCATGTTGGATATCGTATAGTGCCTTTACTCTGTACGAGTGGTTTGCGGGTAGAACTTGAGCTGCTAAAGTGCAATTAATTCAAAGAGCATACCTGCCGAGAAATCACCGATTATTTACAACGCACGAAAACCCCCTATCGGTAGACTGGAATAATTATATGTAATTAGGATATTAATATCCGATCTAGTCGACATTTTTTTAACCATTAATCACTTTGGCGTGGTCTTAACCTCACTATTCTGAGAAGGGTTTTTTTTTTCAGTGATTTACCTTGAAGAAATATGTTGGAAAATAATTGAGACGGAAGTATGAGAGATGTGGTGTTAGTAAAGATTAAAATTCATAAAATTATTGTGTAGATGTGAATAATTTTACATTCAACCTAAAAAAAAATATTTGGTTGAAGAAAAATTTTTTTTCCTAATTTTTAATTTATTTACTTCTTATAGAAAATATTAATACAAAAAATAAGTGAATCATTTAACAATTTTGTTGTTTTTTTAATTTGTTCAATGAGATAATATTTTACACTCTAAATTGATGGAAAACTTAAAAAAAAAATCATGAGATTGTATTTTTAAACAAATAAGACAGGCTATTAATATTAATTAAATAAGAAGAAATTGAACATGTTAATGGAAGGGTAATTAAGAATAATCAGTATAAATATAATTAGCAATAAAATCAGCAATTAATAAAATTAATACCTGTAATTTAATAGAGAAATTGGATAGATGCAAGGCGACTTTCTTGTGCAAGTCACTCCACTTAATAATTCAGTATTAATAAATACATTAAATAAATTGAAAGCTTTATAATTGATGGTCCATAAACCGTTTAAAAATACACTATAAAATATATGTCTCAACTGTGAGCAAAGTGTGATGTCAAAGAAGCAAATCGCGTGATGTCTTGAAGCGAATGCGTAATAGAAATAAAGTTATAATTACAAGGCAGTAGACTCGGAGTTTAGTACAGAGCTGTCATTAAACATCCACACCGTTTAATTGTATCTACTGACAATTTTATTCGCTTTCATCCTAATCAACTAAATGCTTTCCTCATCTGCCAAGCTTCTTTCATTAAATATAACCTTATTTTCCGAGCAGTTAATAAAAACATTTTTAAAAATTCTACTTTAATTGAATTATTATTAAAAACAAAGACAATTATAATTAAAAAAGTAGGTGACAGGTGAGGAAAAAAGACAATATGAATAAGAAGAAGAATGAGTGAATAATCTTTTGTATTAATAATTTATTGTTTGCATCTAATGATAGGAGGAATAAATCTAATATGTTTGCAGTGTGAGTCGGGTGTATTTGCACAAGAAAGTGAGGATTGTCGCTACCGCTTGATTTATGAGTGTACTGTTAATTATTGAGTATGCTAATGTTAATGCCGTGTAATCTAATACATAATACCATAATACCAAGTACAAATCGATTGTAGGATGCTGGTTGGTTGTTGGCTCTATGGTGAGCAACTAAAGGCGCGGTTTACTCTTCGGAGCAATAATTATGCTTGATACGGTGATTCTAATGCCATCAGAATGAAACCCGCCGCGAAATAATAAAAGTTAGTGAGCTTGTATGAGTGCAGATCAGAAGGCTCTGCCGCGAGATAATTAACGCCCGTATTATACTTTATACTCTACACTGGCATTGTACGGGCTGAGTTCTCTGTACTAGTATTTTTCAATGTCTACTGTGTTTGTATTTAATTGGGGTTTGATGTTTAGTGCTTGAGAATAAGCAATAGGCAGAAGCGAGCCAGTTTATACGGAGAATCACTGCAAGGACAGCCTTTGTCATTTGCAAGATTAATTTTATGAAATTTTACTGCTGGAGAATTAAAAATGTTTTTGCGCAATGCTACAGTCGAATGAGTAATAACTTTTTATAAAATTTATTTAAGATTTAATCGATTAAAATGATCAGTGAAAAATTTCCGACGGAAAAATTTTGCGATACGGCTTGATATGTCCATTTACAATTTTTCGACCAAAATTAGTTTTAAAAAAATCCCATAGATGGCGCATGATCGCTAAATCTTCTCCATAGAAGAGAGTTGAATTTAAAAATTTAAGTTATAGAAAAAAATATCTTTTTGACTCTCCTTACAAGCTTATTTGACATTAGTTTTCATTTTAATCAATTACTAAAACAATTTTTCTTCAATAATAAGAGAATAATTGTAATAAACAATTTTTTTTATTCCAATTCATAGTTTGATATGATCATGCATAAAAATTTTTTCAGGGGTGAAAAACATTGCTATTAAACTTTTCAAAACCCAAAAATTAAATTTTTTATGTATCATTAAACCCTTACAAATAATCTTAAATGATTATTAATGTTTTAAAGGTAATAATTTGAATAAATAAAATAACTTTGACTAATTTTTTTGTTTCCAAGATTTATGGGATCTAATGGTGATCCGAGACATTAGACACAAGACATTACGTCGGTCTCGAGTGATATGCACATGAGACCCTGAGATCGAGCTCGCGGTGGAATTTTCTCCGAGCATAAGCATGCTCATACCTGTACTTATGTTCATACTTATGGTTATAATATGACTACAATATCATTGTGCATTACATTACAGAAGAAATTAGGAGCAAATGTACGCGGTGATGTGATGCTCTAACGAGCGCGCCGAAAAAGTGGATTTATATGTTCGCGGTCGTAGTAGCTGGGTAATATAATGAAAGAAGACGAGACAGAGATAAGGACAAAGACAAATACGAGAAGAGTAAGTGGAACTTGGGATGGGAGAATGTGAGATCTAGTTGTTTGTATAATAAGCAAAGTATATAATAAGAAAAGAGAGGAGAAGATGAAGATAAAGAGGGTGGGAAGAAACAAGTTGAGTATAGGAAGGTTACGCGGTTAATCTCGGTTCCTCGTCGCGTCTAATCATAAAATCCACTGTTATGTGTGGTATGGTGTGGTAAGTATAATAGTGTTTGTGGAACTGGCGGCTTTCGCGTCGGCATACACCCGGCCGGCTCATTAACATGCATTCACACTGGAATATTTATGACGGGATACATGCCGTGAGGCTCTTACTTGGCTCTTGGCTCGTGCGGCGGATGTACATGCCCCGAGCACAAGTATATCTAGATCCTCACCAGATAAATACACTCTAAATAAAAACACATTCTATGATCAACTCACGATGCTTATACTCTCCACTGGGGAAAGAGAGAGAAAGAGAGAAAGGACTTTTCACTTAACTCATGGATTTACTTAACTTGTAAGATCCAAAATGTATGTTAGGCACTCTCGTTGTTAAACCCATCTACCGTCGAGGTTCTTTCGCTTTGCTTGTTGGAAACCATTTTTATCAGTCCTCGGTGTCTAACGGTAACCTGGGAGCTGGGACGTCTTTCACACGTTCACCGAGCTTCATTATCATCACCACAATTAAAAGTCAACTTGAGTTAATAAATGTATCTATAAATAATAGGGTGGCGCAAAAAAACCAACTAATTTTGTTTTTGAGCCTCGAGTGAAAAAATGTTAGTTTTTGGTGTTTTAAGATCTCTCTTCAAAGGACAGCTTAAAAAAAAAAATTTTAAGAGGTCGCTCATAATTTTTTTTTGATTTATCAGTGATTATTTAATTGGATTAGCATTTTATGACTCTGAAATTAAAAAAAAAATTATGAGCGACCTTTCAAAATTTAAATTTTGAATTGAAACTTTTAGAAACTTATTTTTTTTTGGTCTATAAAATTATGACGTAATGAGAAAAAAAATTAAACAAAAAAATTTCGATTTTTGACGATTTTTGAAATTTAAAAAAATTTGGAGCGACCTCTTAAAAATTTTTTTTGAGCTGTTCTTTGCTCTTAAAACATCAAAAACTGACATTTTTTCACTCGAGACAAAAAAAATAATCGGTTTTCTTGCGCCACCCTAATAAAAAAGGTCATTGTCGCTTCTAAGCAACTGGATCAGTGAAAATTTGTTCGTAATAATTCAAAACAATATTTTTAAAAATTTTGATAGTATTTGAGTCTATATATTTTTCACAGCCTCTACTTCAGCATGACAAAAATAAAATACTACAATTTTTATCTATTGAAAATAATCTTTGAATCTCAGAAACTTAAAGAAACCTAATAAATTACTGTTCGTTAGTAAAAATAATTAAGATTTATATACATATAGCCTAAGAAAGAGTTTTATCAAAGTTGAGAACTCTAAAGCTGCCGGATAAGGATCTATAAAACGATGACCACCTTCACGAACTACTTGTTAGAATAGATAAACCCGGAGCATTGAATTATTTCCCTTATAGAGCACCTGGCTGTTAGATATCCCGAGGGTTAAACTTGGAAAGGACGAGCTAATCTCGTTTGCAAGATTCAACGACTCGTGGGATATTCAACTTCTAGCTAGGTAGATTCCCACCCTCGCTGATCAACCGGTTGGTCGTTTGATACTCCAGCGAACACCAATGCACCGGTGAAGTGAAAACAGTATTGAGTTTATGGAAAACGAGTGGTGTTGGTGATGGCTCCACTTCCACTTCTGGCATGAGTGCGAATCTTCGAATGCAAATCACACGTCGGGCCACGATTGTGACTAGACACGCGAACAGGCTGCCGAGAAATGTATAAACCAACACCGGGAATCGGTATAGGTATAGACATATAGACAGCCAATTGGAATACTGCCCTTACGCAAACTACTCGAGTTCGCTGTTTGCAGTTAAACACACACGTGATACGGACTGGAGTGTGCGGGAATAAATGCCCGGTGTAGCTGTAACAGGTAACCATTCGAGTAGCTCGAGCTGATTCCTAAACAAACAGACATGAGAACACCATACTAGTAACAAGTAAACTCTGCACTAGTACCCAGGCTTATATTATACATTTTTTTAACAAATTATAGATCCTGATCGCCGCTGGATGCTCCATTCCTTTTATTTGTTATCTTACTTATTTTCTTGCGCTGTTATAACTCTATTTTATTTGCTCACTTCAATGAAGCGGCTCAACACAAAAAGATCTGCTATCTTCATCATACATATTTGAATCTGTACATATGTAAATATTTATGTATAATATGTATGTGAATGGTAATCCTGGAATAACTGTTTTTCTGCATACGAGGATATCTTCGAAAATGCTCCAGATGAAGATCATTTTGGATACAACCACAAAAATCATTAGATTAATCAATTACTAACAATTTCCTGTGATAAAAGACTTGGATTACTTGAAAGAGCACTTCGCATTATAAGGGACATCGGAGAATTTTTTCACGGGTTAGTACAAGAAAGGACGAGTCAGCTGCAATTGTAGTTAGAATTTCTGAAGAAAGAGCAAACTTTCTTGTTAACGTAGCCCATAAGCAAAGTGAAGCTGCAAACTTGGCTCATAGAAACCAGAGACAGGAGACTCAGCTCCCTGATAATCCATTTCAGACATACACAATGTGTCCATACCACGAAACGTGTGAGAGAAAAATAGCGGATTACTTCTTGCGACAGTGTCGACATTTGGATCATAAACATCGCGGGATACGAGTTTTTAAGTTGACGACAACGTGAGCCAGCAAGGTCTCCCGAGCAACGACTCACAGCACTTCTTTTTTTCGTCTTTATGTCCTTTTTAGTTTTTACAACTGAGATACGAACCCCTCAAGTGACACCACTTCCCGCGAATCCTGCTGGATCAATGCCGTTCTCTTTTTTTTTCGGATTGCACAAGTCCTTTTTTTGAGATGCACTGTTTCGAATGGAGAACCAACTTAAGTTTAGTAAGTCAGGAAGCGATTCGCTAAATAATAGAAGAAGTATAGGTATCGATAACAGTTATAGTTATGTTATAGAATGATGATAATAATAATGATGATAAGATAATGCATAATGTATTATAATGTATAATGTATGTATATAGATATTATCGAAAGCCCTCGGAACCTTTCCAACGACGATTACGTACAAATTATGGGCAATCAGTGGGAAATGAGAATCCACCTGCTTCCAGGAATGCATTAATAACATCATTCCTTTCATTCCTCAATCGGTCTGCCGGATGGTTCCCGGTTGGGCCGTAATAATCGCGCTACGTGCCAAAACATCTGATTACTTGACGTGAGACAAATGAGGATTTAATGCCGCTGCTGTATGGATATTCAATAAATGTCGAAACTTTCTATACACTCTTTTTCCGGGTGTCACTGTTATGTTACTGCTTCGATTATAATTTTTTTCTCGAAAATAATTCAATATTGCCATTTTAAGGCAAATTTAAGTCATCATAATTTAATTTCATGAGCATTAATGTTCCAAGGTGTGGAAAGTTTTAAATAAATAAATTTTTAAACAAAATTATTAGAATCATATAATTTATCCAGGATATTACAGCCGGATAAAAACATGTCAGATATTGCAAACATTAATAATTGAATAATTTCAAATAAATGTGTTCAATAATAAATATGAATCCTGTATTTTGCTGCATATGCATTTATCGCGGAATCAATTATATTGTAAGCGTTAAATTTATTAAACTACTTTGCTGATGCTGGGTCTTTTAAATCCAAAGTTAAAGGCTACGCTGGTGAAGTTAACCCGTGAATATTGAGGATGAAAAGTTGGTGTAGTATATCTGCATTTATATCGTGTTTGTGTATGTATATATTATGATTATGAATGTAGAGGTCATGCAGGAAGATAAAGTTAACTTTTAAACCGTCTACCGTGTAGGAGCAATAATAATGCTCGGTGTGTACGGTGCGTAATACACGCGCCAGCATAATCCACCGTTATCGTCGATGCAAATTAATAGTTGGAATCGGGCGTGCATAATGCGCGGACGATTCATGAATTATACATCGCCGGATGACTGATCTACCGGCTGGGTGAATGGTGAAGCTGCGATGTTTTCCTCGTGCCGACAGAATGACTGCCATCCGAGTGACTTCATTCCAGTAATATTTATCACATTGTCTATTCTGGTCTAATTTTTCGAGATAATTATCTGCATTGTTCTGCATGCACTCATAAAAAAATATGTTGTAGTTACAAATGAATTTACTTATGTCAATTAATTTATTAGTTCTTTCAACATCAAAAAACCAATTTATTGTTTTAACAACAATTATTTTGTTACAACAACTGAATTATCGCATTACCATTATTTAGCTGAAATTTGGCCGACAACTTTCAGCATTCTGACATTTTTAGTGCGTAGAAGATTTAGCCGACCATTATTCTCGATGGCTTCGAATAAAGAGCTCTGAAGTGTGTCATGTGTATCGTTTACGACAATTATCCGAGGATTATTCGGAATATTATGCGAATGTCGAGAAATTCAACAAAAAGTAATATTCAGTGTTGTGGCGTGACCCAGGTCGTTCCGTTTAGTAAGGCCGCATCTGAGATTTTATCTTATCCGGAGCACAAGAAAATTGTTGAGTCGCAGGGGGTCTCTCGTTCTGCTCTCGGCTTCAATCTCGATCCTCGTTTTGTGTACCCGGTTGACCCAGGAAACGTATTCAAAGCACGCATTCGAGAGATGTCGCGCAATCCACTGAATGCAGTTCATTGTAATAAATAGAGCTTACTTCTGAAGAAATAGAGAAATAAACGGCCTTACGCTATCATATTTACTATATTTATGATATAACGTGATGAAAAATTTTAACTATTGACAGCTCGATAAATCACTTCATCAGAAATGAAGTTTCAATCTGAAAAATGATCTTTACAATTGATCCAGGCTTGACCTGTGAATTTCTTTAGCAAAAAGATCCAAGGTGTAGAAAAAATTCTGCGAAATTACAGTTTGCGTTGCGTCATTATGTTTTTCCGCTGCGCTGGGCGCGGGCGGCCATGCTCTTCGCAACAACAATTTGTCGATTATTATTCATGCTGGACGTACCTCCAAGCTTTTATCATTTTTATGTCACGGTTTTGAGGCATCAATCATCATCATTATCATCATCATCATCATCATCATCATCATCATCATCATCATCATCACTTGTGATGTTGTTTCTTGAGACAGGTGTGGAAGCACGTGGCGATTTTTCTAGATTCGCTAATCGAATATAAGTGTCCGTAAAGTACACGATGATTGTTATTGTCGTTGACTAGAAATCAATGGTCAAAAGTTCTCAGTAAATTTTTTTTCAGAAGAATTTCTTTTATTCTACAAGTGTTAGTCCCATGAAAATAAATTATTTTATAGAAGAAATATTATTTGTACTCAAAATATCGATCGAAAAAACAAACTAACGGATTAGTTAAAAATGATTAATTAATAAAAAATGACGACGAGCACCTAAGTTACGCAGAGAGTGTTATAAATCATCTGAATTCACTTTGACGAGCTAATAATAATGCGTCGGCGTTTGTGCTAATTCAACGAGTTTCGCTGGGGGCAAAATATATTCTACAGAAGAATCTGCACATATGAGAATTCTCTGGTGTGTTTCAACTAGCACGTACCGATACATACATGCTATACTGGCTGAATACTTTCTCATTCTCGGTTTGTAACACTCCGACAAAACGTGTGCGTTGCCGGAGCACATCTTAGATCTGAGATCTCGGATCGGACATGAGTGCAGCATCTATGTGATGCTTGGTGCATATACATGTATGTACTCGTACACGTACATATAATATAATATAAATGTAAATGTATGTGTTGGGCACGTGAATATAAAATAAGATAAAGAGAAGCATTGAATAAACTCGTGGGAAGTGCCCTGGCGCCCTAACAGCACGCGGAACGGAAAGACACCGTAATCACCGGGACCTATGCTAATGATAACTATTCGACGTAATTGTAAATTCGTTACGCCCTCAATAGAAAGTTATTCGCGAGTCATTACTCCGATTTTTCCATTATCCGACCGGCAACCAGCGCAATGTAAATCAGGCAACGCGATATCCCTCGCAGATAAAGTCTTCCCTTCGATATTGTCTCTGCTTCGGTCAATCGGATGGAAGATTATTTAATATAGCATACTGACCATGAAATGTAATTTTAAAAAATTATTTGATTCACTACTAAAGATGTTTTTATTTATTTTAAAGTTATACGGATTTAAAAGATCAAAAAGTGATTTTTTGAACTTTGTGAAAAAAAGCACATTGTTATTCAAAACATAGCTGGAATTTTATTTAAAGAGCACGATGATAAGGTATAAATAATGTCAACGATGGATGGCGATGTTTCAATCACAATCTCAACTTGTATCATTCCTAAAGTTTTTTTCATCAATCTCGTCCTCCGACAACGAGCAGAACGATGACAACGACCAAGACTAAGACTAAGACGAAGATGATGATCATGATCTTGATTATGTAGTATTGGCTAAAAGTCGTTATAATACGAGGCAATAACGAGGACGACAACTGGACGTCTCATGAGAAAGGCTTATACGGCAACTCTGAGAGCACCGATACCAGCGATCCACCTTATATGCCTCGCATTAACGTTAATTCATCCCGTCTCATCAGATCTTATCTAGATCTCTCATCTGTCCGCGGATTTGGATTGCGTTCGATAGTAACTGCGGCAATTCCGAGCCAGGAACAGCAAGGGAAGCTAGCAGTACAAGACACAAAGTACTAAACATCCAATACATATACCAATACCAATCCACGTATACATTGGTAGTTTCAGATCCTCAAGGCAGGATGAAACCAAACAGATTCGCTAAAACCAAACGGTTGTACCCGAGCATAGGGTTCTGTCGACTTCCTGTATTGTTGCGGGATCTTATCGGAGATCTCAGATATGCCGACTTCTCGCGACTACATTCAGATACCCGGGAAGTGTGTCCCTGTAACTAATAGACCACCTTCTATTCGTAAGCGATCACGCCGTGGTTTGAGACACCTCTCAGGCATATCTACATACGGGCACGATCTCGCGGGGTCCTCATGCCTACGTACGTGCCTCGACACCACCGAGATGCTGACGCTCGATCAACACTCGCTTCCAAGGCTAGTTATCTAAGCCAGGTATTACTCTGGCCAGGCCCAGGGATTAAAGGAGAATCCGAGATCTCTTCCCTGGAATTTTATCTATGGCTAGGGATCAACCGAGTTGGATCATTCGCGGTCTACATAGTACCAGTATTCAAACAAACAAACCCGCACGATCTTCACTCATGAAAACGGAATTTGTTAGTATCAACAGTATTTGCCTATTGACTTGTTGAATTCATCCAATATATCACGCGTTTTGATATGAGTGGCCTCATTTTTTTTAAATTGCTCTTTGAAGTCATAAACATGACAATTGTTCGGAATGATGACAATAATTCGATAAAATCCAAAAGTTAATAATTCAAGAATTTCTAACATTAAAGAAAAATGATCAAATAAAGTTTTGTTGTCCTAATTTCCATATATAAAAAGAAATGCACACATATATATAGATCGAAGGGGCATGACGGTGGCACTTCGTGGCTCGAGGCCGACGCCGTGACAACATACCGTGGAAAAGCTCAACTAAAGAGCAACTGAAATAAAAAGTTGATAAAAAAAAAGAAGATCCTTTTAAGTTCGCATCGAATGTGTATACATGTATATATGTAGGCTCAGTAAAGAGAGACCCTTGTTGAGAACCCTCAGCCTCAGCGAGTAACTCGAGGGGCCACGCGAGGATTCCACGGATGCAAATTTAACTCGAGCTATCGCCCAGATCGTGAGGTGAGCTGCTGTAGAATAGAATGCAACATATAGGTACAACAAGAGAGACGCCTGATAAGAGGACACGAGGGTGCTGCGGGTGTCGGGATCCAGGGAGGAGAAACACCGGGACCAGTGTTGAAACCCACCTGAGTGACAAAGAAAACAAGGACAAGAATACTCTTGGTTGTTGGTAATACTGTAACCACTGCACTTGCACCACGATCTCACCAAGAACGGATCCGTGATGTATATCCACCACCGGGTAAAGAGACGAGTGGATATGCAAACTAGCCCGTGAGCCCGGGTCACCCCCGGTCATGTGTCTCATGTAGGAGCGATCGTGTTCAGCAAGGACCATCATCGTAGTCTGCTCAATGATCGTAAATCATTCACTGCACATTATCTATTGTGATCCTCCAGGTTTTGCAGGCATGGTTATGAGCATGGAAACGAGCTTCCACTTCTGGTTTTTGGGTGCTTTAATGAGTATTAATTGCAGAGGATGATGCAGAGATTTATGGAGATTTTTTTCGAAGACGTCTTAAATTTTTGAGCAATTTTTTTGCTAATGGAAGTTAAGTTCTTTTGGGCATGATTACCAGACGGCTTTCTTGGGGAGCATTAGAGCTGTAAATCAATCAGTGTGTTAACATGCAATTTTATCTTCAGTACGTGCTGAGCGCGCTAATAAATTGTGAGCGAGCGATTAACCTGATTGCAAGAACGTGACAAAACCTTGTGTTTCTTGGTACCTTTTTTATACTTTTCTACAATTATTTACGTTATTTATCGTCTTGTCTCTATTATTAAAAATCAATGACCAGACTACTTGTTTGTAAACAATTTTTTTCAGGGAATAGGATAAGTGAGTGATAAGTTAGGCTGTTTATGTTAAAGAAGGAATTTTTTTTGCTGAAAGAGAAGGATTTATTGTAAACACTAATCTGCAAAAAATTCATCAAAAAAATTTCTCTCTTAAAATTGAGAGCTTAAATTTTATTTGATGATAAATGAAAGTGACAAAAAATACCACAAAGACTAATCGCGAATTGTTGCATGAGCAGTTGGCACTGTAATGAGTGATAAAAGCCTGGAAGGAAGGTAATAACAGCGCGATCGGAAATACATCACTCGGTTGATCTGATGCCGAAGAGGACACGAGCACCCACAGGTGCTTAGACCGGCTCAGGTGCGGTCGAGTCGCTGGAGGGCTACTCACAGCAGAAGAAGACCAAGATCAAGAAGAATAAGAATAAGACTAAAGCGAGACCGGGATCATGGAGACGAAGAAGAAAAGAAGCGGATGGGATGGGATGGAAAAAAAGGATAAACAAAAACAAGAGTAAGAAGACGTAATGGAGCGGAGAGGGCATTCCTACACGAGTTGAGCTGGATAATGATACCGAGAGTGGAAGAGGCGAAATGAACAAGTGGATGAGTTGCTCCGAGTGGCAGATCAACTGGACCCTACCCAGCTTCAGCTCACCAGAACGAAGCCCCAAGCCTGAGCAGGCCATCGACTCGCCTGATGTGCTCCGGCTAGAGCAAGACTGACCGATCTCCCATACCAGTTGTTATCCACTTGCGAGTTACAGACCGCCTGTGCTACTGGGTCATGCGCCACCGCTCGGGGCACGGGAACCCAACCACCGGCTTTATCTCCAATGATAATACGTCCTTATTTCTTATAGACCGCTTCATCTCTAATAGATTCCTTCCAGTCTTAGAAACTCATCCACACCCGGTTCAGCTCACGTATTTCTCATTTCGCGATTCATTCACTCAACCATGTAATTTTTTCCTCTTAAAAATGAAATTTATCGCTGCTGAATTCCTTGATAATAAAACATTGTAGCTTTTCTTTTATTACAAGGTAGATAATTAAGCGATTTTTAAAATAATTAATTGGTATAAAAATGCACTGATAGAAAAATTAACTTGATTTAAAAGAGGAAAATTTTAAACAAATACTTCATCTTAAATAGAGCAGAAAAATTTTTAAACTCAGAAATTTTCCTTCATTTAAATAAAGTTTACTTGATTCAAAACCAAGTTCATTAAAATAACATACTTTTTTAAAATAAAATGTAAAAAAATCAACTTTAAATCGTTATTGTATAATCCTGTTATTAATGAAGTAACGATTTAATTAAACAATAAATTCAATTGAAAAGAATGTAATTCAAAACTGTTACTAATTTTCACGGGTATTTCGCTAGATTATATTGTAGCAGTCTATTATCGCTAGCAGCAGCAACAGCAGGAGCAGTAGCAGGTGTTTCGCATACAAATAACTCGTTTAGCAAGCAGTGGAGGCCGTTGAAAATCGTCCGCGAGGCTGGCAATTCTAAAGGATAATACGTTTATTACGACACCCGATTTACGACGCACTGGATACAACCATAATACAAACATGCTCTTGCTCTTGCTCTCGGGTGCAACAACACTAGTGTACCAGAACGCCGGCAACGGTCAATTGTCTTTCCGCAATTTCTTTGGCCACGTGCGATCTACAACTACCAGTCGACTCTGGTAATAACAACAACAATAACAACAATTACAATCTGTTAGAACGCCAGAGCTCTAAATGGAATGAACATAAACAAACAACAGCAAGTACGAAAGTAAACAATGAGCCCCAGCGGAACTGGAGGTCAATTGACTCAACTGGAGATCCTTTAATCCATATATTCGTTATTATCGAATTAAACCGGCGCTAAGGGAGCACCGGAGCGAGTCCTGGAGCAGAACCAAGAAAGCAAACTTTTAAGGTGGATGATGCTGGTGCTGGTGCTAGTGCTAGTGGGGGCGTGCGATAGTTCAAGTCGTGAGCGGACAGCCCCGCCCGACACGACCGCGGAGCATCTTCGTTCTGACCCCCGCTGACTTTCCTTGCTCCCCTCTAACCTCCCATCCCTCCAAACCCGGCAATCTACCGCGTCTACTTTTTCTTCTTCTTCTTCGTTTTATTTTTCCTCTTCTTAAACTTATTTCTGTTCCCCTTCAAGGTTTACTGCACCCCACCCGTAGGCTCATCGCCAAGGGCACCGGCTCTTCTCTATTCCGTGGCTGATTGGAGTCCACTCGCTTGGGATGAGAATGAGGATTTGAATCCTCAATGCCAGGATCTGGATACGAGGAGAAAGAAGAGAGCCCAACGAAAGAGGAGCAACGGTATAGCTTCAGCACGAGCCAGAGAGGGGCGAGCCGGTGATAAGTGTGGGAAGGGCAGGTTGCATAAGCTCGATATTATGCAAGATGCGAACCTCAATGCGTTTAATAGACTGAGGTTCATTTTTATTCAAA
This sequence comes from Cotesia congregata, assembly GCA_905319865.3. Taxonomy (NCBI): domain Eukaryota; kingdom Metazoa; phylum Arthropoda; class Insecta; order Hymenoptera; family Braconidae; genus Cotesia; species Cotesia congregata. Next base: position 20,210,994 of record CAJNRD030001123.1, read on the forward strand.
TCTTTTTTTGACACTTCGTGAAGAAATTTTCTGATGTGGCAATATGTGATCATATCTAATAATTTAACATGGTCATTCAAAAAAAATTTTTTTAGCACATTATAACACAAGTTGGGATAACAAATTTTGTCGTTGAACTAGCTAAATCATTCTATTAAAATAACGAATATGCCAACAACAAATTAATTATTTTTATAGCAATAAATTGATTTTAGGCGTATGTTATGTGTATACTATGATATTAGGCTAAATCAAGCTTGATGTAAAAACTGGCCATGTCAAAAAAATGCCATAAGAATAATGGGCTAACTAGAATCTAATCCAAAAACTGTTACTGACCATTGAACTTTAATCTCGTGAGAAATGACAATCCAAGTAGTTGATGATATTCAGAGCAATGACTCTGACAATTGATCAACAACACTCTATTATTGCCCAACCAATCCGAATGTTTCCCTTCCCACAGATTGCCCATAGCTTCCTCTGTTCTCAACCGGCGCCAGGTAATCTGGGCCTCGATTGAGTTGACAGCGGGCCTGTCAAAATTAAACTGTAGGTGACCTTCGATCCGTGAGTAGCGTAGAGCTCGAGAGCGGCGGACTGCACACGATGATTATCAAAAATAAAAATGAACGAAGCAAGGTGAGCCAGAGAGGGGAAGAGCGAGGGGAGGAATGAGTAAGAGACTTGTAGAAATAGACGAGAGGCGTATGTACTATATAGTAGACGAAGGTACCGAAGATAAGTCGAGAGAAAGACGGTGGAGGAGATATACCTGGGCAGCGAAGGTCACAGGGCTAAGGCACTTCTCACGCCCTCGTGCAGCCTCTTGGGATCATCTCACTCACTTTTCTCGGATACCCGTACCCGTACTACAGTACTTCACATAGATACAGCCATAGACACAGACATATAGGACCATTAATATGTACACAACACACTAATACTGGTACTATTGATAATACCAACACTAACATGTATTTCTTAACACGCCGATTAGTATATAAGCTTAATTGCTGCTAACGTGTGTGCGTGATCATGGGCATTGATCATCTCCTCGCAGTCTATATCTCCACAAAGGGAAGACCATACATTTACATTCACATCACCGTCCACATCAACATCTACATTTCTTCCCATGATACACTTCTTCTTACACACACTTCTTTCCCTAGGCGATCTCCTTTTCAATGCAAACTTTTATCTTTCCACCCGTGCTGCACTTCCTGATGGTGGTGATGATGATGATGATGATGATGATGATGACTGATGTCATAGAGGATAAATGCCTTTACAGTGTGGGAAGTACTGCTAAATACAGTTTAATTGTAACGAGAAATATCCCGGGGAGAAATCAAATAGAAATAGGAGTTGACAAATCGACAATCGACGTGTGAGCTACAGACGTCACTGATTGACTAATCGGTCGATCAGTCTTAGCGACACCCGCCCCCGTTCATTCTCCGCAATCAATGCAGCTTTGATGTTGAGTTAAAAAACTTCTTAGTCTAATTAATGACACTGTCATTGCATATACATCGATGTGGGCTAAGAATTCGTCACAGTTTTAGGAATAATCATTTTTTTTATTGGCTGATTTTTCGTCTCGCTTAATGTAACAGGACATGTATTTTTATTTTAATAATAAATTTTTTATAAAGACACTCCATCAATTATTTTATGCTGTCAATAAACTAGAAATTTTTAATATTTGTTGGATATTTTCTTGGAGTTTCTCTCACATCACTTCTAGGATTATTAAAAACCCAGCAATTTATTAAACTTTTTGCAACAACATTATTATTATTATTATTATTATAAAGACCTAACATCTTCCTCGTGATTTATGCTATCTCGTGCGCAATTATTAATTCCATCCGCTGGAGGATGATAATCAGTGTCATATTAAATGAGTAAAGCTTTTCGCTATTATAAATACAAATACTAATGCATTTATATCCAAAGAACAATTCATAGGGATTTCTCAACCTTGGTATTTTTATCAACTTGTTGCTCAGTTCTATCTTTAATTTATTAATGTGCGTATCAATCGATAGCTGTATAATTAAGACGCTCGGGGCGTCTACACAGTTACAGCCGATAAAACATCGCAATAAATTATTGCAATCGATTAATTGAGTTCTCCAACATCCAACAGAAGAGCGTTTAGGCAATCGCTAGTTACTATGTAGCTGGTTTTTGAGTCAAAATAACCTGGATTGTTTATGCCTATCACGCTGGTGATAGCTCTGGGTGCCTCAGGTGAACCACGATCGAGATATTTATAAATACACAGGTAATATAAAGGCTGCTGGGTGGCTAGCCACGAAATAAACCTATATAAAATAATTATTATTATTATTTTAATTATTATAGTTGCATTACTGTTACTATTACTATTATATGAGCTGAGTATAACCAGAAGATGATATCTCGTGGCTCGAGGCGTGATATGACCACATTGCCTATTGCTACTCGTCTTACGGGCTGCCCCACCTCACATATAAATCCGCTACTTGTTACTCTTACTCCTTACTCCTTAGTCCTTAGTCCTGACTCTTTACCGATTTATCTCGATCGACTTTACTGTAATACACATAACCGTACCTATATATTACTTGTACTTATACTATTATCGTTTATAGACTTATATTTCTCTCTGGGCAGACCAGGCGGAGAAAATAGTTAAAGACGCTGTCGCTGAGTGGCGCAACACCTAAATTCTTCGAGAAAATTTCTCTATGATTAAAAATTTTATCATACTGATGTTAGCCGTCAGCTGTCAATTTTAAAAATTTTTTTTAATAAATTAATTACAATATAAAAATGCTTTTAAAAATTTGCACTTATAATTTTTATTAATTTTTACATGTGGAATTTTTTAATTAAATTTTTTTTATAATAATTTAATTGCTATAAAATTCTAAAAAAAATTTCTAATGTCTGTCAACTTCAGTGTCAAAAATTTTAATTTTTATGATAATTTTTTGGTCAAATAAATTATTATAAAAAAAAAATAAAATTTATTTTTTTTAAAGTTCTACACGCTGAAATTTTGAAGTAAAGAAAAAATCGTAAACATTTGTAATTTATTTATTAAGACGGATATAAAAGTCGAGTCACTTTCTAGCGACTTAAAGATTAACAAAACAAAAAAATAAAGAAGATTTATCTAGATGTAGGTTTGAGTAGTCACTCTCTTTCCGGTTGCTCATCGAGAAAATTCAAAGAGTGTAATTAATCAAAGACAATCAAAGTCTGGGAGCGTGAACTCTGGGTTTAAACAATGTTGCGACTGCTATCTGTCAAACTATCTCGAGATAAAGTTAATAAGAATGAACTCAATAAAAAAATGTTAAAGAAAAAACAATAATGATGGTAATAATAGTCCTGGGGTGTAATGAAATATAATAAATATCGCCCACATGAATAAATATGTGGAATGGATTACGAATAATAAAAATAACAAGGATGGTATTAAATTATATTGTTACATTATGTTGGAAGTTAAAGGAGAAAAGTTTTGTTACCAATACGGGACTTTTGTAAATATATGATTTGCTAATAAAGATGCAAGTCCTTATTCTTATCTGGCTTTCTATCCGTGGATTTAACAATTCATTGATACCAAGCTCTATGATTAATAGTTGTGGAGGTTCGGTCTAACGAGGGTATGAGTGTGTGTTAATTTTTAACAATTGTTGGGATGGCAACGTCTCTATACACTCTACTCTATACTATGTTTGCTTTCACTGACTAGACTTGCCGGCGGTTCGTGGTGTAAGTTTAAAATAAAATAAAGTAAAAAGTACATTCATCTCTCGACAAAGGGGTATACCCGGCTGAGGATTTCCCGTTTGTTCGTGGGAAGGACCGTGGTGGCTCATTGTAAAGGGGCCTCGCCTCCACGGGATTAATCTCTGACAAGTTTACGAGAGTCCATGGTACGTGATGAATTCCCCGGTAGTTTTTAGTAAACTCTATTTGTATTTTGTGTCTACACATTTATTCAGAGGAGCTTTGTCCTTAAAATTATTGTCCAAAATTTAATTTATATTTAAATAACCTTTTTATTAAATATTTGTTTGTAGTTAGATGTTAAAAAAAAAAGAACATTAATTAATTCTTAACTTTTTTACGTTGAGTAATAATAATCACTGAAGATAAATTTTTTTTTCAAAATAAATTTTTATTAAACTTTTAATTAGCAATTTAAGAATTAAAAGTCATTTTTTATGAAGAAAAATTATTATTTATTTAACAATTAAAAAATTGATAAAAAACATTAAAGTTTAAACAATTGCAAATAGTTTTTAAAAATATAATTAAATTTAAAAATAATAAATTTTTAGCCAGTCAAAGAATATGTGAATTATCCTAAACTTAAAAAAAATTTTGAGTCTCCTATAAACAACAGTGATTTGACTTTTTTCCCCTCTATACCTTCAGTGAACAGTATCTGAAGAATTTCCTCCAATTAAATAGAATTTATTATTTTAGCAAACATCAATTCTTCGGTAAAAATAATTTATCACCATTAATTAACTAGATGCCCAACAAATAAACCCGGTTAGTAACAGCAACCAATTATAAAAGCAATTTGTCAAATATATTTTATAATTGGCAACCAACAAATGGTTTAATTCAAAAAACTAACCAGCACTTTGTTAAATAAAACTCTTTGTATATACTATATATACGATAGTACAAATAAAGTACACACCCGTTATTAAGTACAAAGGCTGCTTTAAACTTAATAAGAGCCAAGCAACATTAGAATCGAGTGGATTAGAGGCCCAATTTAAGTAAAGCGTAAAGTAACTTTCACCTGGTTAACTAAACGCGGTAATTGTCTGCGTAATGTACCCCGTGTGTAAGTAACGATCGTTATTCGCCTGAGGTACCTGCCTACATACACAATAAAATATATAAAGCCTCCACTGAGTATATACACTCAGTGAGTGTTCCTCAAAGGCAGTTTAAAATTCCTGAAAGGCGAATTATTCCGTGTAGAGGGGCCGATAAAAAAACAAATTTCCTCATCCTCGTTGACAAAACAACAAAAAAAAGCAAAGAACAAACAGCAGCAGAGGAATTAAAAAGCAACAAGATTTAAAACATTATGGACTTGAACGGTATAATAAAATAGAATAGAATTAGCGATGCAGAAACGAAAATCCACGCATATCTTCAATTCCGCGATTAATCTCCGGTTGTTTTTTTCTTTTGACGATATCTCTCGGTCCGGTTGCTCGGTAAATTTCTCGGTGTTGTACTGCGGGAGTAATCGAGTACAAAAGGCTAAACGGATGTAGCAAAAAAAATAAAATTCCTCGTCACTGGTTACAGTCCCCAGTGTTCACTGTTCACTCTTTTAAACCTAAGCGCGTTTCCACCTGTTCTTCTTCTTCTTCTTGGACTCTCTTCAAGAGGTGAGCCTTCGTTCACTATCCGGCGACTCTTCTTCTTGCAGCGTAACTTGCTCATCTTTTTGCAGAAGAGTGTAGTTATAGAAGCTTGAAAGAAACTATCAGCAGCACTTCTCCTTCTCACTTTAATTCTTTCTCCTCCACTTTACTTGTTCGACGTCGAATATCTCAAACGGCTGAACGCTGGACGCTTGGCACAGGTGCACATCTTCGAGGGGGCCGATTCTTGGTAAGCTCCGTTGACATTCCCCAGGAGAAAACCACGATAGAGGATAGAGAAAAGAGAGATAACGATAGCCCCTTCAGGCACTTCGACATTCTATTGTTTTCCACGAGTGCTCGATAAAAAGATATTTCGCTATATGTTATACGCTACGGAGGTTGTTCTTGCTTTTTTTTTTTTTTTATATTATATTGGCTGTTTAATAGAAATATGTGATTCGACAGGATGTAACGCTTTTTATTTTTTTGATTTTTATCAAAAAACAATTGAAGTTGGGAGTGTTTTAGTTATAAGTATTAAAAAATTTTATTTTCTTTAAGTTGAATAAATTTTGTGACTAAAAATTTTTTGAATGAAAAATTACGATAAAATTCAATATTCAAAGGCTCATTATAAACACAAGTTACAAGTGCGATAAATAAATAAATTTTGCCCTTGAGTACTACAATAAAAATAAAAATTGAAGTAAAGACGACAAAACGGCAAACAATGACAAAATAATTGTGAAATAACAATAAAAAACAATTATTATAGCAGCAATAATTGATGATTAAACATTACGGTCACGAAGTCGTTAACCTGTGTTTAATCAATATTCCATGCATGCAAAAACTGGACACCCGTGACCCGAGATGTGACCTTTGTGAAAACCGCACGACTGTTGAATAATTACGAAGAATTTTCACATCAGAGAGTTTGAGCTACAGCTATCTTTCCAGCTGGGTATCTAGCGACCCTACCGAACAAGCTACAAGATACAAATACAAGTTATACACACATAAATATAAATGTATACATATACATATAGATATATACATAAACATAGTACACGTAAGAGGACTCACCAGTAGACGGGCAGATCGGCAGCGGTGTGGGTGTTGTCGACGGCGATGGAATCCTCCTGGCCGCTCCGGTAATTAATGCTGCCGCTGGACTGTAACGAGGCACCTGCAGAACCACCGGAGTCTTCACCGACAGGTCCACTGGTTCAAGCTGCACTGGCGGTCCCGCTGCCTAGAAAACAAAATGAGAAAATTCTCCGTCAAAATTGGGTTAATTTTCAAAATTTTTATTCTTAATCTTAAAACTCTTTTTTTATCCGTTTGGTTTGATTTTTTTTCTTTAACATTAACCATTCATTAAAAAAAAAAAAAAAAAAATTAATCAAAAATTCGACTGTCAAATTAATAATTTTTTAACGATATTTCCCCTCTCAAATTTTGCTCTTAAAAGTTTTTAAATGTAAACGAGCAAAGATCTAGACTAATAGAAAAATTGTCTTGGTTCAAGAAAAAAATTCTTGAATTAAAAAAAATGATTTTTTTCGTTCATCTTTAATTAAGTCAAATAATTTTTATTGAACCAAAATAAATTTTTTTTAGCTGAAGAATTTCCATACGCGGTTTCAAGCAAAATAATTTTTAAAACTCATTTTTTTGGTCCATTCTCTTCTTTTTTTTTTTTTAATAAATATACTTTAATATAATTATTAAAACGAGTATTAATTACGATTATTTCGATATTCATATTTTACCCATAAAATAGCAAATTATTAAAATCAGTAAGTGACGGAGATTTTCCCAGTTATTAAGATAAAAACGTGATAGCTACGGGACAGGGTCCAGCAGAGGCAGGCCTAGGCAAATGTAAATTATTGTTCCCGCGAACAATCTGACGAAACGTGGGAATGTTTAACCACTTTGAGGGCGAGCCACCTGTCATACGACTAAATAAATGGATCGAGTCGTGGAACACGATATAAAGAGCTAATAATGCAACGCTGCTGTTGCTTATGCTGCTGTTGGTAATGCTGGTGAGTAGTTTGTAGTCGCCGGAGGCTACTGTCGAGTGTGTGACAGTAAAGTCGTGTTTACAGAATATCGATCTTGTCGATAGATGCTTTCTTACATTACACATAACATATCACATATCACATATGATATTGTATAATATAACAATGTCATCAAGAACGGAGGATCTAACTCCAACTTGACACCCAGTCCAAGCTACACCAATTATGATGCATCTTAAGTTGAGTAACCAGCAAGCTTCGCTTGATCTTCCTACTGACAGAGATGTGCTTAATGATGTATGAAGATCTTTTTATATTGTTATATCTCTTACTCAACTGTCAGCGTTAAAATACTTACAGCACTTTTATATTTATGCTTTCCACTTGCAGTCTCAACTATTCATTATCCATTTACTATTAACTATTTATTATTTATTATTCAGCATTTATTCTTTATCGGTAATTTTTATCTCGAGCGTGCGATAATGGGCTGTTATTAAACGCCGATAAAATTATAATAATAACAGACTACAAGTGATAAACAGATAATTATTATTCGCATTTATAAATAGAATAGTTTAGAAAATTGAAAAATTACAGAGTAGGTTTAGTCGTTACACCCGAGGGTGGAGGGCAGAAGGAAAGGGGGGATCCGTTCCAATAATAAAAAGGAATTGCGCTTAACAGGTAATGAGCCTAACCACGTAATAACGAGTAATTACTATATCCGAACCGCGATCAATCCCGCTCGATAATTCTGAGCATACGCTATACGCGGTTTATCGCTAAAAAACCATAACACTTTATTATGTTCTATTTTTTTTTGTTTCTTTATCAGTACAAAAAAGTAGAAACTTCATCGAACTTTCGTAGTGAAGTTTTATTTTTATTGAAGATAATATTGAATATTTTATAGTGTTTTTTAATCGAGAGGTTTCTAATTTTTTTAGATAGACTACTGTGAAGTATCTGAAGATAATGGGCTTGGTGTGTAATGAGGCAGAGAGATGAGTGCAGAGATATTTTTAATGAAAAAAATATATTGAAGTTCAATGTTAATTAAATAACTCTGAAAAAAAAATAATTGAACAGAATAATTGTCTTACTTTTTGCAAATTTAAAATTTTCATTAAAATTCAAAGACCCACTTTTTAAAAAAGCTCCAAAATAAAAACAAACCCATGAAATTTTATAAGACCCTGTTAACTTCTCAATTTATTTACCACTTAATTTCTTTTCAGACAATTTATGTTTCTGTTCCCAAGAATCACAATTTATATGAAAACATCCATATACATGCAAGTATATAGTACCCGAGTGATGCATTCGTAAAATAAACCGTTCGGTTGATTCCTCATTACCCGTCAGAGATCAACAAGCTCATTGGCGTCATATATATACAGCCGGGAATCGTAAGATTTAAGTTTATGGCGTAGCGCCAAAAATCCAGCATCTTTCTTGCCCTGTCTTATGCTTATACGACGACTGGTGTCTTATTGTAGATCCATCAGTATCAGGTAATTCGAGCACAACGATATAATACACTTATATTGGGATGGTTAAAAAGGTTCGAGGCTCGTTAAACCGATCTCGCTCATAAAATTGTAAACCAGCGAAATTGCGTAGTGTAACTTCTTAAAAAAATGATTATTTTTTTATCGGGTGATTCATCCGCGAGCAGATAAAGAGTAGGGTGAGAAGCAAAAGCTTGTCTAACTACTTGACTGTTGGCTGTCGTGTTAAATTCCGAATTTATGTCGAATAAAAATTTTAACCAAATGAATTTTTAATGATCAATTGTCGGTTACACGACGGAACACTCCACAGTCGACAAGTTTACTTCGCTACATTTCCTGCTCAGACATTGACTTAGACGTAGCTTTATGATACGCGTATCTAATATTCAAGACTTCAGTCTTCTCTTGACGGAATTCTCAACTCAACTCTGAGGTTAAAGCCCCAATTATTGACGCCCTATATTATTTCATGATATATATATTTAATTTTGTTGGATACTAATAATAATCTGGTATATTTTTAAACAATCTTTATAGTTCAAGAAATTGAAATAAATTTTTTTTTAATTAAACATATCGAATTTTTATTGATAAAAAAACATCAAATTGAATTTTAGTCTAGTAAAAAAAAATAAAATTATAACTTCTCCCTTTAGAGTCTAGGAATAATTCATGCTTTAACATTACTCGGTGAACTGTTAATGTAACGTCAGAGCATCACCTTAGACAACTTATCCGTTTATTATGGCACGCCCTACCCCAGCCCGTGAGGTTAAAACTTATACGTACATTTATGTCAATGCACAATGTATAATATAATAGAATAGTATGATCTAAAAGCTCGATCATTACATCTGAGACATTTGAGCTGAGCAGAAGTATATAAAAGGTGCATTGACTTGAGCTACGACAGATTTATTTATCATACCCAGCACATAACACTTTACTTCGCCTCCATTGTTCATTCTCTTCGTCTTAATCTTCCGTCTTCACTTTATTATCTCGAGCCTCGTAAAGATGTCATTGATCACGTGCCTGATCATCTGCCTCGGACTATTCAGGTGACCGAGAGACACTTTTTTATTCAAATTTTTATTATATCTTCTGCTGAGATAGAGTTTGTTAGTGTAAAGACACTTTTATTAATAATATTATCTTGGAGTTTATAAACGAGTGGACGCTTGGGATTAATGGCCAATAAAACGAGAATTTTGTCGTGCCGAGCCAACAAATAAGGACACTCAATCACGGAATAATTAACAGCTGTTATGTAGTGAAGTTTTTAATAGGACTACGGGATAAAAAGATAAAAGAAATTTATGTGCTCAATGGTTTTGGTGTTAATTGAGACAATGGTTGAGGAAGCTTTTGAGAGATTTTTTAAGAGATCATAGAGTAACGGGTACTTGGTAAAGAACGAGAAGTTTTGAAATTTTTTGAAGAAATTTGAAAATTAAATTGCAAGAAATGATGAAAAATTTTTGTTTTAGTTTTTAATTTCACTTAAATAAAAAATCAACTTTCTAATTATTAAAAAAAAATTAGGTTTCGATCTCAAATTATAGAAATTTTAAGTTTCTAAAAGCTACATTGTGTAAAATTCAAATTTCTCTTAGTTGTACCTATTACTAATTTTAAATTAATAAAATATCAATTTAAAAATCGAATAAAAAGTTCAAATCAAATAATCGAAAATAACTTTTCTGAAAATAATCACCAACAAATATCTTCGAGCCATAAAAACCTAAAATTTCGATAAAAAATCAGCAGACGATGTAAAAAATTAATAACAGAAATAACTCATCTTTGAAGAACGATTTAATAAAAACTTTCTTCGTTGGTTGAATATATATTTCTCAACTTAAATAAAATATTATATATGATTCCATTACAATCGTACCGTTGCTTTCGCTCTTTCTCAATTGAAAACCGCGTGAGACGGTGAACCCGAACTCAATAAATTTCAACAAATTCACCACCAGGACATTAATCAAATTTCTGTGGGCTTGCATGTACTCACATAATGCCTCAAACCAATACCAGCGCCAATAAACCACTCTACTCAAACACGATACATACAACCTATATATCTATAAAATACGAAACTTATTCGGCAGCCACTAATTATCAGTTCATTAACTGTACAGCAGACCACTTTATTGATTTAAATACGAGCAGCATGTCATCATTTGTACTAAATTAATGCTCATTCATCTGTAGTATTATTTATTCGTTTCATATCATTTCATTTGTATTTATGTGCATCAGAATCGAATATATTTATGTTTATATGACTTTTAAATTGCAGCAAGACTGAAGAGCTGAAGACTGTTATATTATTTTAACGAGTGTTATTGATACGCGATATTTACCGTGGACCGTAGTATTACTGAAACCGCAGATATGAATAAAAAATAATTTTGAATTACATAGTCCCGGTTGTACAACACTCAACGGCGTCGAATAATCAATAAGTCGAGTCAGTCGATCCAGTTTCAGCTCGTCCGTCGGTCGGTGAGTGAGTGAGGTATAGAGAAGCCATGCAGCCCGAGAAAAAAAGGAAAGACCGATCATCCAGGTAGCAAGGTAGTAAGGAAGAATCAGGAGCCTCGAGATAAAAATTATTAATTTCTCATATTCATAAAATTAGTATAGGCAGAGCCACTGCTTTCACCTGTCGTATCTTTGGCATCAACTCCGCCTCCTTTTCGCCATTGTCCGATCACTGTGGTCTTGTTCTACTTTCCAGGATGTTATTATTCATAATCATAATCAAAAAATATTTAACATTTAATATTTAAGTGTATACATTCAATAAAATAATTGTACGTGCTATTAATATTTTTATTTTTGTATCGCAATATTATATCGACCCGATAAATCATATTAAATAATTAATCCCCTTTAATTATACGCCCGGTATTATTCACTTAATTAGTACGTGAACGCCAGACGTTAATAACATTATTATTTTTTAATTATTTAACTTTTGGATTTACTACTGACTTTTATTGACTGCTGTTTATCAAGATATATATGATGCCTATTAACTGCTCCCGAATATAAACTTACATTCGGTTTATAGCCATTTTTTTGCGGTGGGGATATATTTTATTTTTGTATGCTGCATGACCGGCCTACAATTTAAGTCTTCAAATGATCATTTTATTCGAAAAATAATATACCATTAATTTTCTAAATTATTCGAGTTAAAAAAATAATTTTGAGCAATTTATTTAATTAAAATTGAAAATGATTTAATTTTAACTAGAAACCTTGCAGTCACTATGTGACTGCCGTGACTTGTGAACTACAAATAAATAAAATTTTGCTTTATTAAGTAATGACTTTCGTTCAATTGCACTGTACTTTGTTAACTATGGACATTTTTTAAAATATAAGCTCATCTCGATGTTACACTCATCGAGAGCTTTCATTTGAATACCCACATGCATTTTTGATATATTTTTCATATATACATATATGTAATATATATAAATATATGAAAAAATGATGTGGGTACTCAAATGAAAGGTCTCGGTGAGTGTAACATCGGGATGAGCTTATTTCTTTAAAAATGTCAATAGTTCACAAGATACAAGGTCATTTCTTAATTATGTATCTAGAGATAGAGCATTTTCGAATTCAGCGTAAATACTTATCATCATAAATTGACTATTGGTAGAAATGATATGAAACCATGAAAAAGCACAATTCTAGGACAAGACTTTTCTAACAATACCAAATTCCTATTTTATCATATAAATACACTAGCCACAAAATTTTGCTTATTCTCTTAATAATAATAGATTACATACTCTAAAAAAATATTGAAAAGTTATTGCAAAAAGTAACTTTCAAAATTTATTGTAAATTTTTGAATTTTTCCAGACAAAAAATAAAACAATTTAAAACTCTCAAATAATTTGACAGTTTTTTTTTAATTTGAAGTCAGCAATTTAAAGAAAGATTAATACCGGAGGTTGTATAATTAAATAAATTTATCGAGATCGAAAGCTTGCGTGATATATTTCCTGTAGATTAGATGCAATTATAACCAATAGATCATGGTTATATTCAATAATAAAAGGAGGCTATGACGTGAAAAATCTATAATGATTATTTTTCAGGTTTAGTAGACGGTAAGTACATGCAGGAAGGAATAAAAGGCACGTACATATAAATATAAGTTATCAATAATCCATTACGAAAATACACAGAGAGAAATTACAATATTCATCATTGATAGATTCAAGTCAGCATCGAGCGATGCCAAGAAAACCCTCGGCTAGATCGAGTTTGATCGGTTCAATAAATCAAGCCTGGAAATCCCGGTGCTGGTACTAGTCCTGGTATTGCCAGTAGAGAGAATTATTTTCCAGGTTCGAGGTTGCGATCGATGAGGAAGCGACGGACCTTCAATATCCACCGATGTCTGTAATACCCGGGTTTATTATGTCGAGGGATCCATACCGACCATATCGCATTAAACCACTCCATAACACTTTTTATTTTCATTACTTTTATCTTTATTTTCATTTTACCCGCAGACTAAAAGACGATTGAAAAGCACTGATTGATTAAGTGATTCTTGATCATAGAAATTGCCCGGGAGAGAATCGTTTAGTTATTTATCTCCCGATCGTTCTCACACCGTGATTTAACTCGAAAATAAAATCAAAAGAACTTTAACTTAAAAGTTTGTGTTATATTATATTAAATAAATAAATAAATAAAATAAATTGTTATTGAACTGCATGAGAAAAGTAAATATCGGAATTATCGCATTTAAAATAAATTGGATGAGACGAATAAAAAGTTCGTAAGTGAGAAAATACAAGATCCGCAGACCGATAGTACTAATGATCTTCAGCCGGCTTCAACATTCGATAAAATAAATAAGACAAGATTAAAAAATAATTTAACAACTCTATTATACGCCGACGGTCTCATTAAATCACCCATTTACAAGTATATGGTTATTTTTATTATTCACTCATTTTTTTTTTTTGGAAGTTTTCGTTCAAAATTTACATCTTAAAGTTACCGTCAGAGAATCGCAATTATGATACAACTGATACAAGTAAAAAATTAAAAAATTTATAAAGTGGAAAATTTTTTTAAAGAAATAATAAGATCTTTTCAAATTTTAATTTTAATTTAAAATTAAGATACAAGATCTTTGAAAGTTCATAAAAATATTTAAAAGATAAAAAATATTGATAAATTTTTTTTTTCATGGGAATTATTTTAAAATAATAATAATTTTTGGCCAAGTCAACAATTTTTTTGACACGTGAATTTTTTTTACTAAAAAAAAATTGTTTTAGAAATTTTTGACATCATTATTTTCAAAATTAAAAAAATACCATCAATCATTTTTGTTACAAAATAAATAAAAATAATCATAAATATCTCAAAAAAAAAATAAAGATACAATTTTTTATTGAGTCATTAGCTTTCATAAAATAATCCCGCGGTTCAATCAGCGGATCATCAGCAAATTTATTTAAATTGATCTGTTATTATCGCAGCAGAAATCTTTGCGCAGATAAAATAGAGTGAATTATAACTTTAATGGCTAGATAATTATTCAATACCGTACTCCAGTGTTTAGTTCTTATTCTGTACTACATAAAATAAATATATACAATATATTTATATTTATTATTTAATATTTACTCCTCGAGAGAAGTAATAAAAAATAATTAGTCATAATTAGATGACAGACAAGTAAAGAAATAGTGAAAAGTAATTGAATGCGTTGATTGAGTTGTTGTAAATTTTGATACGACTATAAGTATAAATATAAATATAAATATAATATTATGTATTATATTATACGTAATATATGTATGAAGTTATTACACTAATGATATTTAATTTTGACAGTCGTATATACGAATGATAATGATCATTAACTTGAAACAGGGACGTCAAACTTCCAGGCGAGTCAATAAGAGTTTTAAATTGATCATAAGAAGTAATCGCCGAGAAAGTTGATCGTATCGGTCATTATTATTTTTTTTTAGCTTCAAAACGACTCGAGAAACAACAAATATAGTTTTGTTTAAATAATTACCCTCATTTTTTCCGGTAAATATGCAAACGAGCCCACTAATTATTGATTACTCCCAATTATTGGTCAATATAAATCCAATAAAATTTTATTCCACCTTCTGAATTAATTACTGACGATTATAATAATTATTATATAACTTTACAATACTATTAAATGAATAAAAAGAGCCGTAATACTGTGTACTTACTCGCGGTCTAATTACGTCAGCGCTTAACGAACTGGTGACAGGTTTAAGTCGTGATTCAACAAGCAAATTGTTACAAAGTCATAATGCATACATCGGATACTTTATTTGTCTGTGCTAAAGAGTTTAACGAATCAAATTTAATTAAATGAGATAAAATTGTATGACAGTTCTGAGGAAGATAATTGACGTAAATCGAACCTCATTTTCATATATTACACAATTTAATAATCTAAGGCTCAAACGTCAATTGCTTTTCATTCTGGAAATTATTTTCTTGGATTACTCCAAGTAGACACTTATGTTAAAATTCTGAGTAAAACATAGATGATATTTTGATGGAAATATAAGAAAAAATTTTAAATAATTCATGAATAATATTTATTTTTTTATAATAGATTAAATAAAATTTTTTAAACAATAATTGTAATTAGAAAAAAAATTTTCTTTTTTAAAGGTTTGTTCTTTTAAAATTAATTAAAACCAGAATTGGCGATCAGTAATTGTGATTTTTTGCAGTACGTAATATTTTACCGCTGGACATTTCTCCGTCCTGTTTTTATTCATCCAAGTTGTTTGAATTTTTTCGAAGATTTACAACCACTCGAAGAGCTATTAAGACGATAGCTGTCGTATAGATCTATAAGAACGATCTAGTTGGCTGTGGTGTACTTGGAGGAGTATCTTTGCTAGCATTTTTCATGGCATAGTGCTCAAAGAAAAGAAAACTCGTTGTAGTTGGAGTACATAGCAATTGACGGCGGCGGCGCAGGCGTTGGGCGAGTCCATGTGATTTATCATCGGTCTTACTGCACTGTACTCGGAGTATTCACCATCAACCATCACCAACACCGATATAATACCGATACTTGTTATGTCCATCTATACATCTATACATGCAGGAATATAAATGTAATGTAATGTAATGCGTTGAGAAAGATTCTCAAGTACTCAAGGTATGGAGCAGTGCCCCCTGCCTCGTAAACACACAGTTTGCCCGGTTAAAACATCTGGTAAACTAAGAACGAGCTTGTCACTTAACGCCACTGCTGTCGCTGTTTCGTTGTATTCATGTTATGCTCTGATCACCGCTCGAGAAAACCAAGTCCAAGACCTAACCAATACAAGACCAACACGGTTCTTCGTAACTTGATCGCTAGGACATTGATGATCCTCATTACGCCATGAGACAATTTATCAATTCGACACTTTTATGTTTCTACTGCATCAATATTGTCTGCATTTATATTGAGATTTTGTTTCTTGTTCAGTTTTAGTTTAATATAAATAGAACAATCAATCTTATTCTTCGACAAAAATAAAATTTTTGAATGTCAAATTTTCTAATTTATCAAACATTATTTCCAAAAATATCGAATCATTAAATATATTTGAAGTAATTTATGTTACATTAATTAAATTGTTCCTTAATAGTTAAAATTGACTCTGGTTAATTATTATTATTATATTTTTAAAGCTTGATAAAGATTCAATAGAGTAAAAGAACTATTTTTAGTAACTTCAAATTTAAGTTATAATTTTCAAATAATATTTTGATATAATTTTCAAATTTTTACATTTTTATACGTACCAAATTTATAAAGTTTTACACTTTAAATATTATCTGTACAAAAATTTGAACATCAGAGCCAAATTATGTAAATTTTACTCCAAAAAGTCAATAAAAAAATTTTCTGATATGGTCTGTGTCCAAAATTGGCAATCTCAAAAAATTTAATGTCCAAATCTGGCCTAATACATCTATATATAATGTTTGACATATTTTTAAACATAAATTCTTCACTATCATAAAAGATAAACCATTCAATTTTGTCATAAATTTTTCACATATGTATTTTTATCCATTTCTAATACATATTTAGCATCACAATTTTTTCAAAAGCTCACATCTAACCATATTGAACAATTTAAACCAATGAGAAAGCAATAAAATACGTAATTCAGAAAATAACGGAACATGCAATTTTATTAAATTCACCGGTATTTTTTATCGGCAATCGTAGGCTCATAAAAATCGATTAAAGTAGCACGAGCTGGTCTGTACTAGCAGCACAATAATGTAATCCCATAATACCGTGTAGCATGTAGCATATGTGAGTGTGTATAGCCTTCCACGCAACAAGTAATATAAAGACACATCCAAAGTAAAAGCGCCAAGTAGAAGAGATTCTTCCCATTTAAGATCCACACTCAATACTTTGAACGGTATACGCAAGACAAATGGCAGATGTTACATCTTTCTGGTCGCTCGCTGCAAACACCTGACTCGACACGTTTTGCGGTTAAAAATCATACTTTATTTATTTATTTATTTACATTCTATTCTATTCTACTTGACTTTATTTTTTCCATGTTCCATTTAAAACTCCATAACAGCAAAACCATACAAACTCCCATGCCGGGTATTTGTAAGCAAATCGAAAATGCTTACAAGTGATTTAATAATTAGTTGTTTATTTTAACAAGAATAATAATAATGAGCATGAGAAACCTGAGGATTATCATGAGCAAGAGCACGAACAAGGAATCCCAAAGAAACACGAATCAGAAATGTGTCGTGGGCTGCGTGTGAATAGACACGGGATCAACGCCTTCGTCTGGTTATGTCGCGCCGGTAATTCTTGAGGAAACAATCGGAACCGGGTACTCGACTCTTCTCAGTCTCAGTTGTTGCTAAGTCTGTCTGTCTGTCTTTCTGTCTGCTGTTTGTTTGTTTCTTTGCTGAGTTTTTATTCTCATTGTCAGTTTATTTATTATATTTCTACCCTCGCAATTGCATTTGAGATCTGAAGAGAACGAGCAGAGTCTACCGGAGTCCTCAGCTCGTGGAGGTAGTTATATTATAAGAAGCGCTGGATGAGGTGCTCGGTTAAGTGGTGAATGAGTGCCTGCCACACCTTCCAGAGTAACGATCGTGCGAAATAAATGTAAATTCGCGAACATTTGCCGTGAGGAAAAAATCCGGTGAGGGCACCTATTGTGGGAATCACACGCGAGCCCGCTGGAGGCGTTGAGATACATCATTCGAGTGTGAACAATGCAAAGACAATAATGTAATAATATAAGACAGTTGAAGCTAGATACTTATATATACGTCGACAATACTCTAAGTCTAACTAACGCAGACAATTCGTTGTTAAAATGTCACTTTAAAGTAACATCTTGTTTGTATACATCTTGTCTCATTTACTCTTTATGACACGCAAATTTAATGTAATGTAATGAGCTGTAAGCAGTAATTATTTCGTTGGAAGGCACGTCTGGGAATACACCGAATTCCAACGGCAAGCACAGCACATTCTGCATACTTGTTGGTCATATTTCAATAAGCATTCTCTCAGGAGAGAGAGGTTGCCTAATCTTTGGTACTTTTTAAAAAAAAATTTTAAATGCATAAATTAAAAATAAATTTTTGGAAAATCTAAAAGTTTGTGACATAATTCTGATTTAATTTTTAATAAACAATATAATGTATTGCTAATTAATAAAATAAAGAAATTTATTTTAAAGAAAAATGAATCGTACAAAAACCATAAATTAAGTTTTTGAAATATAATAAAAAAAAATGATTAAGTATTTAAAATTAACCAAAAAATTTTAACAGTGCAGACAAATGTTTAACATTCAATAACGCAATAATAAATGAATAGATCTCCACACCTTGCTCATCGTAAAACCGATCGCTCTAAATCAGCAATACCCATCTGTGAGTTATTGATAATCCATTGATGCAGAGTTCTTTGTTTCTTCGAGCAGCACCAGTAGAATTTACAATACGTCTTATGTCTTGAATCTTAGGTCTTGGGTTTTAGTTGATGGCAACAGTGTGACCGTGCGTGGGCGAGCGACGTTTTATATCTATTGTGTATCGCGGTCTCCAGCCGCCTCTTACATTCAAACAGACAAACATTTATATTTCTTTGGTACGTTTGCCTATAACCTATTATTTTTTATAGGCATTGCCGGTATATAACAACCACCTTAACCACCTCAGGCAAAGTTCGGCCCATATGTATTATGCACTTATAGCTTATATAAATACAAGTATAGAAAAGTACATCTATCGTCTAGCGTCTATCGTCTATAGAAAAGTAGGTATCGATCGACGACATCGGCAGATGCGGCGGTCACTACCATCTTGGGAATATTCCCCCATGCCAACCCGAACAAGAATAAGAAGGTGATGCCGCCACGAGCGTATCGCGATCAGCACCGTGCGATAACGGGAACGACAACGTGTCTGCGTCGGAGTAGGCGCACGCCCTATGACCAGTCTTACGCTTTTTTACCGACACTTTTTAATCTCTCTTACTTACAATCACTGCTTGCGTAGTTGTTAATGTAAAGGATGTATTATTCTAGCTTGGAAAATTTAACAAATCTAATTTTTTTCAAATTCAGACAACCAATAATATATATTTTTTAAAATTCAAATTATTTACGAAATTATTGCTATTATAGTGACTCAAATTTTTAAGCGCGTTTTTTTTTTAAACTCAGCTTGAAAAAACGTCCTAAATTTATTGAAACCTTTAATGGACTTGCTGAGAAGTAGAAAAAATTAAAAAGCAAAGAAAATGATGAAAATTGAGATTGAAAGCAGATCAAACTCCAACCCGGAAAAACTTCTCATCTGAACCGAGTAATGCTGTAACGAATTTTTAGATCCAGCGTGGTAATGATACTTAATTGTAGTGTAATCCAAGCATGAGGGATGCGTGAAAAATTTTATTAAAACCTCAAGAAAGAGAAAGAAAGAAAGAAAGAGAGAGAAACACCAGCACGAGCACGATACCACCAAACGAATCACACGAACAGGTCATAGGGAACCGGAGTGTACCGTTCGTGCCCAGGGGTCAACCGCCGCGTACTCGAGGAGCAAAGGTCCGCGGGGTTGAAGGATCCCCAAGACGGATCCCCAAGATGTAAAAGTGCATCACCGACATGTGCATCACCATCTAACGCACCCACACGTTACGCCGTGTGTGTATTCCATTCCCCATTCTCTATTGGCTATTCACTATTCGCGATATTGCCTATGGATGGAAGCGAATACAAGCAGGTATCTTGAAGCTTTACTGCTGTTGCTGTTTCTCTCTTTTCAGAGATTTAACCCAAAGGACCCGGCTTAATAAATATCCGGCTCTATCTCCTTCTTACGCGATCGAAATTTTTAAATCCGGCGGATTGCAATAGCTATTCGCTGTGTAACGGTACGAGCAACTGGGAACAACAACAACAACAACAACAATACCAACGCGTCGTCCTCGTCCTCGTGGTCTTTGTGTATTCTTTATCCTTCACAGAGTTGTATTGTGCATGGATCGAATCAGAGTCTTCTCTCGGTGTGACACCAACACTGGCTCAGTGGTTCTAGCAACCTGCTGCAGGCACACAATCCTATTTATATAAATGTATAAATATGTATGATTGTACAATGTTTCATGTGTGTATGTGTGTGTGTGTGTGTGTGTGTGAGTGCTTAACCATGGAAACACTTATATGCTCATGAGGAAGCACACACTTGGTCTGTTGAAAGAAAGGGGAAACAGCAGAGTTAAATTATTGCACGTGGATTTTCGCGATTGCTTCCGATAGTTGGAATTCCAAGCCCGTCGTCTCTCCGGATTCTCTTGGGCAGCCGCGGAATCCCCAAGACTCATTCTTTGGCTTCTCTACTCTGCTGATAAATACAAGCATATATAGCTATAGCTGTTGTGTGTTATGTGTTATGTATTGCTGGTACTGGTATTGGGTATTGCCCGGTTGGTCACAACCTTATTCTATCTTGCTCTACTCGGGAGAGCGTCCACCATCCAGCATTTACCATTTACCGTCGGTGTTCCTTAACGGGTGTCCGTTAAAGGCAAACCTTTCGACAGACTGTGGGACTGGGATCGGTTGAAACATTAACATTAACCTGAGACATCCCAGAACCAGCAGCATTGCACCAAGCTACTCGCCACTTACCCGCCAGAGATTAGCAGGGGAGAGTTAAGCTGCCCAGATACCAAAGCTACCAAGAGAAACTAACACTGAAACTAAGACAACCTACAACTAGTTGGATCAAGGATGGCTCTGTCGGCAGAGATTCGACAGTCGGCATTGGACATTCCAAACTCTCAGTTTAATTCCAGCTAGTTGAAGTCATTCGGGATGAGTATCGATGGCTCTGGTCCGCTCCGCCTTTAATTAAGACGGATTTCAATCGTGTGATTCTGTCAATATGAAAACTAGCACTATCCCGTCTGCTTGGAATTCCAGTGCAAACGTCTTAGATAACATCCTTTAGGTTTTAGGAAGGTTAGGAGATCAATAGCAACCATCACAGGGATAAACTACATTTATAAACATGATTTAGTTAAAATAAAAAAATCTTTTGAGTGTACTAATTAGCAATTGGTCTGACTCCTTATTTTTTAGAGGGTGATTTTTTAATATGTTGATGTAGCAATAGTCTAATTATAAATTATTTGTATGATCCAAACTAAAATGTTATACCTCTATTAGATATTAAATTGTTTTTTAAAATGATAATAAATTTTAAACTAATTGTTTTTTTTGTACCAATAGAAGATTCTCTGAAATGGAGTTAGACAATTTGTTAATTAGAACGTCGAAATTAGTCTGCATATCTACGAAAAAATTTTTTGACATGGTTATACATGAAAATTTTCTCAAGGATAAGCAATAAACTGCAAAACAATCAAATTTCCGATCTAAGTGAAGTCTGACCAAGTAGACAATCTCTTTCGGCATAACCCTCAATCAATACAGAATCTGATGAGCAACAGAACATGAGACACTGCTCTGGAATGATCCGTCGCCGGATAAACCTAACTTTGACGCCCGGCGATAAGAATAAAGGAAATAGCTCTCTAAAGCGAGTTGTCGAAGAAGCAACACTAGGCAACAAAGTGGTCGGTTACTTACTCACTAGCTAGTGGTAGTAGCGACGCGTCCTGATCGTGTTCCCAGGGCTCTCAACTCTTTTGCTATTTTTTATTTTTAATCTCATGGTCGTTACACTGTAATTCGCGTTCTCCTTCTCTCCAGACCTCAGTCACTTGGGACTCTTGAGGCGTAGGTATAATCCGGCGTTAGCCTCATTTCCTTCTTAGAAACGGCAGATACACCCTGACTGAAGATTGTCCGAGCAGACCGCTGCATACAGAGGCGATACGAATGCCAGGGTCGGTGGTACGTGGCGATATAATATCTCGGGCTGGTGAACAGGAGCAAACGCCGTTTGCCGTAGCCTACAATGTGCATAAGTGCAGACATAGCTACAGATACAGATATAAATACAAATACAAATGCAACTGGTAGGCTATATTCAATAGAATATATATCTGCTGAGAATAAGAAGAGCTGGAGAGCGAGATTAGTTCCGATTGCTTCTGGCAGAAGCGATCGAGAAGGGTATTACTGCAACTTCTTGGTCAGGCATTGATCCCTGACTGGCTTCTGGCCGTTAATGAGTCATGTTTAATTGGCGTGGGAAGACCAGGTACGTCTACGGTCTACGGTCTACGTGTAACGGCATTCCCACTACTGTTTATACTGTATACCTAACCACTGAGTAGAGCCACCAAGCAATAGCTGTTAGGATATAAATTGACTCCTGTATGCATCGATTGGTGATGCTCCCCTAAGCCGGTGGGATGCTTTTCCCTGCTGTGCTGATCAACATGAGCTCTGTCCGGCTGACGAAGCCTGGGATACGACAGGATCCGATCATACTAACCAGACACGGTCAATGTCAATGAGCAGAACATTTACCTAACTTCGTCAGGACAGGACATTACGGAGACCGCTTTTGAGCATTTAATCCGCAGAATGGAGATTTCCTTTTATCAGTTCGTTGATTGCTTGCATCAAGATGAATTTTGGACTTTTTGAGGACATGTTAAAGTGACCAGAATGTTAGTTAGAGCATTAAAATACAGGATGGGAATTAAAATCAAAACATCAAAGATCCAATAAAAGAAAAGAAGAGTTTTGTAAATAACAGCTCGTCTGGTGGAGAATACAAAACCGGGCTCTCGAAGGTAACTCTTGTATTCCTTGGTGTTCTTTGGAGCTCTTACTCTTGGTGAGTAATATTCATAAAGAATGCCGAGTCACACCCATCATACGGCGCGTATTCCAACGTCGCCTTTGTCTGTAGGTGGAGTCACGCGAGTACGCCGGTGACCTCAGATAAATCATCTTGAACGTTGCTTTAGACAATTCTTTGGATTTCTGCGGGATTTGGTTTTTTATATTGAACCACCTTAGCGTCAGAGCCGCGGTCTATTCATAATATATCTCTATCTAAGTGTGTGTTATAATGGATTACTTGTCGTAGGACGAACGTTTGTATGCTCGATAAATCGTGATGAGGACACATCAGAAACTACGAATAGGAATAAGAATAAGAATAAGAATGGAGTGAAGTGGTGTGTTTAGCTGAGGAATGTCCGCTGTTAAACACACAAGCGTTGTTTACCATTTTATAAATCGACACTTCGCCTTAGATCCAGGTGTCGCCAGTTAATCGCTCTTCTGTTAATTCTCTTCTCTTCTCTTCTCTTCTCCACTTGTACCCTGAGGAACTTGGAACGGCAGAACGTGACGACACGCTCGATACCAGTAACCTTTTTCTCGCTATTACCAATACCGGAGCTACTTGATCTGTACTTCTAGTCCTTGATCTGTCAGCTCGGTAATTGTAACTCAGGACCATACAAGCTACCCGTTACTGTGATTCGGGTGCCATCACGTACGCCGTGACATCGTCCAGTTTCCTTCCAGGGCAAACTTATAAACTTAAGACTTAACTTAACTCCGGTATATCGTTCTCGGGCGTGAAGACGCGGTTATTGATGTTTTTTACTAACTTCTGACATAACATCAGAAAAACCTGACGGCAATCGATGTTATGGAAGATTATCAAGGTGATTTGATAGCTTGTGATCGCCATATTCTTGTATTAAACAGAATTTGTTGTGTTGAGATTTTTGTTTTCTTTTTTTTTTTGGAGAAATTTTAGAATTGAAATTTTTTAACAAAATTTCTGAAATTTAGAAAAATTATAAGACCTTTTTTGTAAGAAATTAAATTTTCTACAAAAAATTTCATCATTAATCTTCTCGTCTATTAGCCAATAATTTGATTAAAAATTAATTACATTGAAATTTGTTGTTTGGATTGAAAAAATTGTAAATTTACAATTTATAATTAAAGTTTCGGGACGAAATGTTAAAAATATGACTTTAATGATATAATAATAATAATAATAATAATAATAATAATAATAATAATAATAATAATAATAATAATGAATGTACTCACCTCCCTAGACGTTGGAGCCCCCAGAACGCAGGGGCTGTCTGGGCGGCGGGGCGCACTGGCCCACCGCTTGCTCGAGAGCTCGTTCTCCTCCTGTAAAAATATCCAAAAAATTCTTATTGACCGATGATTCAAGATCAACCCAAATGAAATATAATAAGAAAGTACAAGTAAAAGTGTCGGATGTGTCGTGACTACAAACGTGTACTTCCAGCTGACGTCGGAGAGTTGTCACGCGGAATAATTAAGATCGCATCTTGGCACGGTGTCAACGGGAAATAGTCGCGCTTTACTGTGTCAGCCGAGTAAGCCGTACGTGCACTCGCGCTCGAAACACCCAAGATAGTCTGAACAATAAAATAATAATCCGTTGGTTAATTTTCTCCTTTATTGCACTCCGGCGAGCGGTGAGCGGTGAGCACGCGAGCGTAGTTATTAAAACGTTAAAACAATTACATGCCAGCGACTAGCGACACTACTAACACACGAACAATCTTTTAAGACAAAATTATAATAATAATTTAATTACACGAACTCTTCTCCATAAAAGGACCACCTGGAAAACCCAAGCATCTAGCATCAATCTCTTATAATTGTTGGTAATTTTACTAATTTTTTTTTTTTTTTAACTACCAAGTCCCATGATCTTTTAACGAAACCTTTTAATTAAAAAAAAAAAAAACCTAACATCAATTATTCTAAAATTTAAATCACATATTAAGGTAATCATTAAAATGATTTCGTTAAAATAAAAAATATTTTTAGTCAAACCAAAAATTAAATATTTTTATCCCTTTGAAATAATTTAGTTGCTTCAACAAATCAAATTGTTAATTCAGCAAAAAGAGTTCTACTACAATAATAAAACTATTTTATTAATTTAACGTATTAATTATATGACATAAATAACTTGTCTAAAATTTGGGTTACAAAAAAATTTTTTTGAGTTTATAAAATATTAAAAACAGATAGATAGTAAATTTCGAGTTCCTTATTGTTATTTTGCAGCTCGACTCACACTTGACTTACCAACACACTTTTATAGTGTCTTATCGTCGAAACTATAACTATAACTATAACTCTAACCATTATTGTATCTGTATTCTGAAGGTTTAATTTTACAAAACGTAAAACATTGCCGAGCTACAAATCATTTTCATAGTCATGTTTTTATGATTGCTCTCAAGCTGTTTACGACAGACGCGAGTGGTACTTGCCTCAGCAAATTACGTTCACAAAAGCGTTGGAATATCGATTAGAACGCTTTAGCTATAATATTTTTCATGAACCTCTTTCTTCCAGAGATATTTTAAATTATAGACGTCATTAAATAAATTATTTTCCTCATCATTACAATTAAAATTCAAATAACTGTTACCGCTGGCTTTGTTACTCAGAGCAATCAAATATCCAGCTCTACTCCAGCTCGGTTTTTACCAAACCGTGAGAAGCCGGGCGTTGATATTAATATCTAATAAGTTATTACTTTTAAATAGATCTATCTCTGCATATATTTACGTAGACTAATTACTTCCTCGTTTCCTTATCGCGGACACTCTAGTGCTGAGTAAAACTTATAGAATACCGCATTATTCACGGATAATTTCAATAATTTCATTATTATATTGAGAATAATAAACCAAAAGCACTCCTCAGATATTTGACGCAAGACGTGATCGCAGAGTTACTAATGCTAATATTAATACTAATCTTTTTAGCGAATATTATTGTCATTTCTCAGCAGTAAAGTTGCCCACGTCCTCAAATCACCCAGAGGCTCACATATAATATATATAATATATAATATATATGTATATATATAAGCTACATTAATACTGCTCAATTCCAAATCTGGCGGATTCCATTTAAAATGCAATCTCGGTATTACGGAAAATAGGAGAAATCTAGCGAAAGTATAAGCGTAACATCGGTTGCTCGCATTGCACATGTTTATATCTGTCTATCTATATATATGTATATATAGGATATTATGTACATATGTATAGTACTTATTTATTTATTTATTTTTATGCTCCATGTAATATAATACGATGATGTTGATAGCAAATCCGGTTTTGTTAGAGTAATATCCATATGACACAGTCGTGACACTAAAGTATTCCATGGGAATTTTATTGAGGCGACCAAGCCTCGCTTTCTAATAAAAATCACTGACAATTATATTTGGCTAAATTATAGGGTGCTGTCAGGGAATCAACCCGATCGTTTTAAGTTGTTTCAGAGAAAGATGGTATTTAACGGAAAATATTTGAGGTTGAGATTCTTTAAGGTGTGGCTGGAAATTTAAATTTCAATGAGAGTTTTAATAGTTTAAAAAAATAAAAAAAAAAATTAATGTTTGTTAATAGCAAGTCAAATTACAAAATAGAAAATTATTTTGAAAAATTTTTAAATAATATGCAGTATTTAAGAAAAAAATTAAAATTTTGTCCGTAAAAGTTGAGTTTATTTTTTTTTATCAAACAATTTTTTATAATAATTTTTATTTAAAAAATTTATTGTCATAAATTAAAGCAATTAATATATTTATAATAAAAAATAATTACTATTTATATCAAAATACAAAGTTAATAAAAATTTACATTACAACAATTTTTCCTCGCACTCGAAAAGAAAAATCTTCATGAGTCGCTAAATTTAGAATAAAAGTTTCTAAAAAAAAAAAATTTGACGTTATCATTTGCTCAAGAGACTCATTTTCCTGCTCCCCCTCCTATCTATATAAATTACAACCAAGGGAATTATTTATCAGTAATTGCCTTGACACATTCGGACTCTGCGGGACCACCGCGGTTGAGACGTATTCCCGAGCACAATACAATGGCAATGCTGATTTATGGGGGCATTATTATCGACCTACGTGTTATGTACCCGCTTATGTAGATACACTCTCATTTCCCCAGATTCATGTAGGTGTGCAGGTAAACACTGGTGTAAGTATAAAATGTATATAATATATAACAGAAACGAGTTGAGTGCAGAAGAATAAAAGAGTGGATAGTAGAGAGTAGAGAGTGTAGTTGTGTTGTCAGACGCTACCGCGGTACGCAAGCCTCGCCCTTTGGTAATGCCTCCCGCAACAGTATCTAGCAATATAATACGTGTGTAATGTTAATACTCAATTATCCATTGCTCTCTTTTAATTCCTTTTCCAGTATCATTCATTATTCTTTATGCAAACACTCAATTATTTCTTGATATATTAATTAACTCCAATGATCAATGATCAAGATTGTGAATTGATTATCGTACTTATAATTATGATTAGAGCATGATTTATGCACCAACTTTTCTGAATTAGATAAAACTTAAATTTTTTTTAATTTCCTTTGAACTTTTGCTTACCGAGGCTCTATCATAAAAATACAAATATAAATACAAAATATGATTGTAAAAATAGGCAGTGAAAGTAGTCTAGCGTTATTACTTCTCTCCTATTCGGTCTCGTCTAATTAAATAAAATTTAATTCAATCAAAATTCTGTAGAATCATATGCAAAACGAGAAAGAGAAAGATGAGAAACGGCGCCGAGACGCCGGCAACCGTCCTATGAATTATAATCCGTGTTCGCGGCTGCAATCGGGTAAATCATGTAACAAGCATGGCACGTGTTCTTGGTTACATATTAGATTACACGTGAGAGGCGCGGGTACATCGTTCAAATCGGGCGTCTGTGTACCTAAAGTACTGCACTAACGCAGACTGTTCTATATACCAACACAATCATCAAAATGTTCATCATCATCATCATTATCATTATTATCAACCTATTCTGAGCAAGTGAATGCATAACCAGAAAGGACCAAGTGCAATGGTAAATCCAATTCACGGATCTCATCTCATCTTCATCAGGATTGTAACACGGTAATTATTTACGAACGTAATCTCAAATGCCAAAGTATTGCACGAGTTCTAAGTGTGCTTGTTTTAAGTTAAATTTCTCGGCTATTAACAGCACTTTTTAATCAACCTAATGAAGACCAGGTGAGTCGGGTACTTAGCATAAGACCTAAGCGTAAGAACATTTCCTTGGAGGCGAACATAAATAATGAACATAAACTGAGTTTCATCTTGGTTTAATTGTAGAGTGTTTTTTCTTGGCATAAAGTAGGATTCGTTGTTTGCGAGGTGGAAGGATAAAAAAAGTCGAGGCTGAATGATGTTCAATGTTAAATGTTGAACGTATGTAGGGAGATTAGGCATGTAGGAAAGTCTTGATAATCGTGGTGTGGATGAAAATGAATGAATGGATTGCAAGTTGTTGCAACTACTTAGAGGAAAGAAAATAAGGAGTAACATCCTTCAGCCGTTGTCAAAGTACACTCCTGAACCCTCGTGTGTGGCGGTCTAGGGTTCAGCATAGAGGCATTAAATTACCGGATGGAGTCATACTACACGGTGAACAGACCCCTAAACCTGTCTCTTGTCTCTGCTCGGTCTCTTGTTATTATATGTCTCTTAAATCTTTAATGTTCCTGGATTACAGCAATGGGAAAATACAGGGCTGCTCTTTAATTTCTGTAAGGTGATATAAGACGAAGGCGCTGTAAGCTGTGCCGGTAAGTTATGGCCAGAGTAAGTGATATTTTATTTATTATTCATTTAAGGCTTATTGACGAGCCAAGTTACAGGTTAGCTTCTTTCCCACTGGAGTCTTGAGTCTGAAGTGACTTGTACGCTAATGCAGTGTAAGTAATCTTAATCTTCTGGTAGGTTATTTTTATGCTGGTGATTTGCATTCTCAGCGCTGGGGATTTTTTTGATACAAGATTAGGTGAGAGCATGGTAAAATTGGTCGTCGTAGTTTTACTCATCATCATCATCATCATCATCATAGTCATCATAGTCATCATCATCAACAGTAAGACAAGGCGCTGGCACACATGCGTGATCGTGACTTGTCGTATGACCTGTGACTTTACCACTGATGAGCGGTATCGTCAACTTTCCACTTTAAAATTGTAAGCAGTTAGTTTGGATGTATCTATCTGTCTATCTATCTATCTATCTAAGGATATGTAGGCAGTGCGGGTATATATCCATCATCATTATAGTCATCATCATTATCAGTAAGGCCAATGAAATTTGTTGGATAAATGATTCGCGTGATTTACCCAATTGGTAATGAGAGGGACTGGATCTCAATAACAACGCTTTTACTTAATACTCGGGGGTTATTTTTCACACGTAATAAATCTTACGCGTGAATAAAGAAAGAACGGATTTAAATATTGGAAGGTTTAAAAGAAAATAAGTTTATCTCAGCTCTCTACTCTCTAATATGGTTTCGATGCTAATGGAAGGATTCTTTTTTAGAACTGTTGATGCTTATATTTAGAAGTGAGTTATTAACGAATATGTGATTAATACACTGATAAAAAAATTACACTGATAGAAGGATTTGTTTATAGTTCAAAATATTTGTTAATATTTAACAAATCAATTATTAGAGACCACTTTTTAGTCCTTAACAAATATTTCTCAGAATTTAAAAAGATTTATTAATATTTAATAAATGAATATTTGATTTATTAAATACAAACAAATCATTTTAAATACTAAGAAATACTTGTTTAATATTAAAAAATGATCTCTAATAAATGATTTGTTAATTATGAACAAATATTTCTTGATCAAATGAATCCTTTTATCAGTGTAACTTGACTCAAGAGCCAAAATCTTGAACCAAGAATACCATTTTGAAAAAAAATGATTTTCTTGAGTCAAGAATTTATTTTCTATTAATTCTTGGTTCAAGATTTTGGCTCTTGAGTCAAGTTAATTTTTTTATCAGCGTATTAATTAATGATTATAACCATTTATAAAATATAATTTAACAATTTAATAATAATAATAATTTTTAAAATAAAAATCTTTTATCGCTTGAATTATTTCACAATTACCTTCAACAAAAATGACAATAGTATAAATTATATCTTTTATTGCTTTTAATACCTTACGTTCGGCATAGTCAAAGGCGGGAGGCAATTACGAGGAGTTGATGAACTCACTTCATTACGCGGGAACGCGTAAATCTTCGTACACCTTAGTAGTTTATCTCTCGACAACAGACCAATGGATCTGCAATATATTATCCCTTATCCACAGTAATAGTCGTTGTTGTTTGAAATCTCCAGACATCATCACATCACTAACAGCCAACAATCCCCGATAGTGATTTCCAGTCCATCCAAGTATCTCTCATCTAACTCAGGGTTATAGCAATATAAACGCACATAGCATAATAACATTTGTAGCCAAAAGTTGATGATCTTGGTAAGGTCTCTTATCTCATATCACCTTGGATGGCAGCTCAGAGCTTACTATCCAGCTTGCAGCACTTGTTTCTTGTCTTCATTCATCGAGTTTATCTGATGATTATTATTATTTACTTGTTGAAACATTATTTACTTAATGCCTCGTCTCAGTGTATACTTAAATATAAATAAAATATTAGGTACAAAATAAAACGTATACTTAACCGTGATACGTTTGTTCTCACGATTTTAATCTATACATTTATACGCGACGTTATTTAAATAAATACCCATTTAAGTATCCTTATAACATGACGCCGTACTCAATAGTGCTAATGCAATGTTAGTTTTCTGGTCGTATTCACCCGTAAGAGTGTCTTATAGTCAACTTTAATTCGAGCATACGAGTATTGATCTAGTGGATGCTGCACTTCGTATGTAATAAGGCTTCAGAATGTATATACATTATATATTATATGAACCTCGTACGTTACAAGAGGAAAGGACAGGAGTGAATTATTAAATCAAGACGTGTTCAACTTAAGAAGCCAGAGCCAGAGCCCGATTCTATTGACGAGGATGAGGTTGAAATTCTCAGAAGACGAATGGCGAGAGAATCGCATAATTTTATTGGCGCCTCGTTATTACTGGCTCTTTGATCCCGACTTATAAACATAAATGGCTGAACGGCTTTTTTATTGCTATTGTTTTTGATACGCACTGGATTTATACAGCCCTCAGCACTTCTGAATACTAATATCATTATTATCATTATTACTACTATTTTTTCTGTTAAATTTGTGCTGTAGTTCGTTAAGAAGTATCAACTGCATAAATAATGCGCGAAAACAATTTAAATAAATAAATAAATCAACTATTAATTTACGTTTTTAGCGGTGGACTTTAAGCACTCGTTTGTCGCAATTCGCAATATATTTTTAGCAAAACTCTGGGTGAATGTGTGTATGTGTGTAAAAGTGCAAGACTCGATAAAGAGTCTGAATAGTCCAGGCGTCTGGAGCGGCCCGAGGCCAAGGTAATTGCATTGTACTTGCTTATCCTTTCAAACGCCAATCACTGGCGACAAAACGCTCGTCGCCAAGGCGAATCGCTCTCGTCTTTTCTTGTGTTTAGTTCTCTCGGTACCACAGCTTTAATTCTTTTATTCACATACTCAGTACGAAGCATTTTTTTTAATTTTCTTGCATTCAAAGCACAATAATTAGATAATAATTTATTCGTTTAAAAAATTACTAAAATTAACCGATGATTTTTGAATTGAAAATTAAAAATTATATGAAAAAAAATAATTTAAATACCATACAAGATTAATATCAATCTCATGTAAATAAACATCGAATTTCTTGTAAAATTTACCAAGAACACCAATGCAAATATTAAGACTAAAAATGTAAATTTCAATGCCCATTTTAGTGACTGCCATCTGTAATTTCCAATACTTTTTATCCAGCTATAAATACCCATAATATATACACAAATGTTGATCCATCTGGTTAACTTAAGTTAACATTTCTCCATATAATGCTTGGATCGATATTAAAACCCCATTTACAGAATATTTATATTACGATTCCTATTTCTATTCCCATACCCTATTTAGTAACAGAAGTCTAAAGAACTGCAAGTTTTTGTTTCCGTCCTCGCTCGGGGTTTCTCGTACTTGGTACTTAGTATATTTGGGTGGTCTGATATCTGCTGGATACACTATTTAATACCAATAAATATGATAAACTCCGGCTCGGTGATGTATATTTATAGAAAGAAACTCATACTAAAACACATCACACATGTGATCTCGGAGATTACATTCGCTTTCAAATTAAACTGAATTGCTTTTGAGGGTATATCCGATAGTTGAAGTAGAATCTCTACTCAGCTTACACTCGACGAAAAAATTTTCCGCGTATATTATAATATTGCGAAGAAGAAGAACCATAAATCGAGAGGACGTTAGGTCAAAAGCGTGGAAGATATGCTGATGCGAAGATAGTCTTTGCTTACGGTGTGCAGTCCTCGTTGTCGCTATCTCATTTATTGTGCAATGTAAAGGGTAAGCGTCTATAAGTCTATAAGTTTGTACCTGGTTGAAGCTCTATGCGGGAATTATAATTCTGTATGTAGTGTGTGGCGTGCAAAAGACTAGTCGACTCAAAAAAGGGATTATCTGAGCATTTACCAATGAATATTTATAAATTTGTAAAAAGGGATAAATAAAAATAATAAGTAAATAATTTTTTTAGCTTTGACAAGTGACGAGGGAGAAAATACTTGGAAATGTATACATATTATTATATATGTTGTTCGAGGTTCTTGTAAGCGGCTGGATGGTAAACGTATCAGTTTACACCTCGCGGATACCCAGATACAGGGCAACGAATTGCTAATAGCTTCAGTTGAGACCAACCTGCCGAGAACTGGTCTCTTATTCGGTGGGTACACCGATTGGATTGCCACTGATCAAATACAAGGTTTTTTCATTTAAAATTAATGATTATTTTTTTTTTATTCCTCTGCGAATTTTTACTTAAATATTTATTGTTTTTTCGTTCATTAAATCTCTTTTATATCAAATTCACACACATTTTTTTAATTATTTTTGTGAAAAAATTTTTTTATATGGCAAATTTTTAATATGGTCTAATTTTGCCATATATATGGCCATATTAATCTATGTAAAGTTAGAAAAACTTCTTAGAAGACTGAAAAAAATTATTTGTAATTTATACCTTAATATCATGAAACTTAAGTCTCTTCTTAGGAAACGATTTTGCGACCATGCGCCACCTATCGGAAATTTCTAACACTATTTTGGTTAAAATTTATATATGGCAATAAATAACCATACCAAAAAATTATTCACGGATTATTATTACTGTAAATTTTTTTTTTCATATTTATTTATATTTTTACTATCAATTGTAAATAAAACGTATTTAAAATAGAGAAATAAATACCGTATGTATAAAACGGAACAATTAAATATAATACCCGGATTAGTATCGGGTGTGATAGATAGTATTGCCTATAGTTTATAATTTTTTGCATACATAATATCCCGGGAATTCAAAGCACGAACAATAGAGCATAGACGACACCGAATATATCATCGGTATGCATAGCCCATGCATTGCTACTCACACTACATTCGTGTTATAGTATACTGTATAATATGTCAGCAATACAACGTAAACATAAACACCAGCTCAATACCTTACAGTACACGTAATATAACTTATATTATATATAATACCATACGCATGAATATAATATGGGCATTAATAAATCCAAGCCAAGTATTAATGCGACTAATGCATGTGCTTGGAGTATTTGTTGCCCGTCCAGTCGTATTCACCTTTTTACTTTAACTTTATCTCCCCTCTACACTTCCAGTCAGGAGCTGAGAGCCAGGGGTTAAAAGATAAGTTGTTGCTTGCAGCCACAATGGTCACTCTGCATATCCACATATATATCTATATGGTTTTATTTCCGAGTATAACAGAATTAAATGCCAGTGGCTTCCTCTTTCAATAATCGATTAGCGGGCATTTGTTATCCTGTGATTGCTATCTTAAAAGGGTATGAAGTTTCTTATTTAACCCCCTACTGTTTACAGATTATTTTAATTAAAATATTTAATAAATAATATTAATCATGTCATTATGTTTTAGGGCTGTAAGCTTTTTTTTATTTTTTTGAGTATTAAAAATTCTTATTTAAAAAATTATTTCAAAATTTTTATAATTCATAATATTTTTAATAAATAAAATTTTAAATAGAAGAAAAAATTTTTTAAAGAATTAATTTTTTTTCAGTAATTATAAAATCAAAGAAAAAAAATTAAAATTATTAAACACATTATCTGATCGTTAAGTATAAGTAAAAAAAAAAAAATTAAAAAAGAAAATAAAAAGATATTTAATTTAATAACTGTGAAGAAAATAATCGATTAAAAAAAAACTAAATATCAGAGAAGGAGAAGGGGTTTCACATTGTACTGTACATAATAGACGGGTATTAAAGTACAAGTGAATAAAACAGCGAGTAGGGTCAGCCGTTAGTGTTACGGGTGTAAAATAACACGCACCTGTATTGTATGAAAATAAAGTATGGATATGGATATAAATATTATTAACTTACATTTGAGCTACAAGCGTTTGTGGTTATTTAATTGCTGATTACCCAACAATCTATAATTTTATTTCTGATGGAAATAATTACCCGACCGGTAATTACGAGTGAAATAAAAGTTTATCATCTGAATGTGGATGTGGAGTATCTTTAAATAGAAGTGGAGATAAAAATAAATAAAAATAAAATATTTGCTACTTAAGAGTATAAATACCCCGCAAAATTTTCTCTTTACATTCATATCGTTATTAGTTTCATAAATCCGTGACATCCGCGCCTTGAACTAACGTAGCTAATCACATCTATCTCTATCTCTATCCTTGTCGGTATTCCCTCTTCGTCTATTTCCATACTATTTTTTACTCTGCCGCTCAGATACGGAGAGACGCTCCCAGTCTGTTGCCTCAACCTGACGACGGCTTCATAAAAACCACTGATTGCTCAACACGCGCGTGATTATCATCTTCATCTTGTTTATCTTTAATATTTATAAGGATATTTATATTTATATTTGTATTCATATTTGTGTTGAGATTTTTATACAGCAGCCTAGCCTCTGTTACATCAAGCGTTAAACTGTGTAATATGATTGACTACAGACCAGGTGGCCCGTTTTTACCTTGGCGTAACGCGATTTTAATTACACTAGTGTCGGTTAAGTTTTAGATTCTATTTATTCTACTGTGCTATTTTTAAAAAATAGCTCATTATTTTATTAATATTTAAAAAAAAGTGATTATAATTTTAAAAAATAAATAAAGAAGAAAAATTAAACAACATTCTGGATAAGCTATATTGAAAATGTGAAATAATTATAAGAAACCTTTATCGTAGGTAATGAAATTTTCTATAAATAAAGTTCTTACACGGAAGAAAGAAAAATAGAAAAATTACATTATATAATGTAATGCGGCGCTCCGTGATGAAAACTGGAAAAATTACAGTTTCAGATTGTAATTATTACAGATTTTATAAGAATTCAAAATTCGAATTTAGAAAAATGTCATTTCCAACTGCAATTTTTCTAGTTTTGAATACGAAGGGACACTTATTACTATTTATAATGTAATTTTTCGAGTTTTCTTTTTTCCGTGTACCAACTTTACCGTATTTTATAGCCTTTTAGCCACAATTTCAGTTTTAAAGCCAAAAGACTATTTTTGAATAAAGTAAAAATATTAATAAGAAAAATTAGAAGTTTATTTCTGAGTTAAATATTGAAGATACAAAAAAATCATGAGACCATTTTTATAGAAAATAAAAATTCTTACAAAGTATATCTTTACCAATTTTAACGTAGCTCACCCTGAAGCCAAAGTTTGAATGATAAGTGAAAAAATTAACGTTCAATTTCTAAAAATAATACTCCCACAAGAAACTATTATCTTTATCAAAATGAACATTGTCAATTTTAATCCTAAAGAATTTAAAAATTTTTTACCGACTCAGAAATTTCTATGAAATAATTACGAGAAATTTCAGTGAGAAATTGTCACCACAAAGATTTTTACAACTCAGTATGTTCATAAATAACCAGCGGTATGACAATAATGAATGGTGTATGAAGCGTAGGCCAGCGGATACATATAATAAGTAAATCGTACGTATATACCTAAGCAAAAGAGTGATAAAGTTTATAAGATGGGAATAGAAAATAACATGAGCAAGAACAAGAACAACAAGTTGATGTAACTGATGCAATGGCAATAAAGATTATGCCGTAGTGAGGAATAAATGTTTGGCTTATCAATAATCTGAGCGTTTAAATAAAGGTGTGGCCGTACTACTTCTCGGTTGTTATCTCAACAAATATGACAAACAGAATCTCAACGAGTGAATTATTTTATTGCTGCATAAACTAGAGCGCTCTTGCTCTGCAAGTTACATATTTAATAATCTCGAATATAAAATGTCAAATAAAATAATACAATACCGGGAGATTTATCGCTTCGTCGGTAAAAATTCAGAATAAAAATATCAAAAATTAAAATATAAAGTGTATCAATTTAAACGGTGACAGGTAGACATGTAGAGATTCTAAATCGACTGGTTGGGGATTGGTTTAACGCCTGACGTCGACGGTGATGCTCATGTAACTAACATAAGATGCATAATGCATGTTTACGGTATTTGCTGTATACTGGGTGCTCTAGTCTTTGCTTGTCTATGCTGTTCTGTCGCGAGTCGAGTAGAGGTGTTGGCTTGATAATGCTCGGGAACATATATTCTCCTTGTAATATCCCAGACGCGTTTCGCACACCCAAGATAACAAAGTGCCAACTACTACACTCAACTATTTATACCTCAACCTCTTCCCTAAGAGGTTTCTGCCAGTTGTCTTCGGGAGAATTACACTCCCCAGATCTTGTCTCTGATGATACACCGTTGTAAACCATTGTAATGGTAATAGCCCACAACTGCCCGATAAATCACGCCAATTCATTTCATCACCTCACCGGCTCCGAGAGTTACTAATGTCCCAATGATAATCTAGATTGAATGATTA
This sequence comes from Cotesia congregata, assembly GCA_905319865.3. Lineage (NCBI taxonomy): Eukaryota > Metazoa > Arthropoda > Insecta > Hymenoptera > Braconidae > Cotesia > Cotesia congregata. The sequence goes on from CAJNRD030001123.1 coordinate 20,248,508, forward strand.
GAGGGGTCAGCTAATAGAAATAGGGACTGTAAAATTTATTGATAGTTCAAAAAAATACTTAATTTAAAAGAAAGTTTTCTCTTTGAAGTTTTACTCTTGCTTCAGAATATTCAGATTCAAATTTGCAAGAAATTTATTAGAAGAATTTTACTCTAATAAAGCATTTTAATATTTAAAAATTTTTTTGAATTTATTTAATCCATAATATATAAAAATAAAAAATTATTATTGATAACCACAATTAAAAATTAGATTAATATTAATGCAATAAATAATTTTTACACCTTAGTTATAATTTTATTTATTATAATATAAATTTTAGTAAGAGTGGAAAATATTTAATTTTTTTATCATGGAAAAATGAGCAAATTTTTATGATTTTTTATCATCAAAATATTATTATAAAAATTCAAGTGTAGAAAAAATTTTTGAAACAAAAAAAAATTCTCAAAGCAATTTATTAGAATAATATTCTTCAATAAAATATTTCTCTTGAATCAAAAGACTTTCTATCTACCTATGCCTTAAAAAATTGAAGTATTTATCATACTTTACCCATAATAATAAACATGTTCGTTCAGTAACTATAACTTTAAAAAATCAATGGAATTCAGAAAGAGAATATCGTCGATCACGGATTACCCGAGTAATCGGAGAGTTTATTGCCCGTAGAACACCCACGTTTGGCAGCAAAAGGCTCATTGCCATTGCCATCGCCATATATATCTATATAAATGACATCTGAAACAACGACACGCCTCATGACCCGTTAAATGAGCCCATCAATGTAACGTCTATACTACTCTAGTCCATAAATTATTCAAAATCCATGCACATACTAACTTAAATCTCTACTTTTATACTAGTGAATTTATAAAGTATCTAATTACCAATTTGCCAACTGGGGACTCTTTGAAACCACTCACCTAAAACAGAACAAATCAATAACTTATTAGTTAATTGTACAGTTAATGTGTCAATAAAATAAATAAGAATAAATATAAAAATGATAGTGATATCTATTTCTATTGAGCAGATGCCGAGGATTCCCTCGTTACGCCCACGCAACCATTAGACACCCGAGAAGGACTTGGTTCGATGCGGGATGTAATGTAACAAACACCTCTTGCTACTTCTCGGGAGGATAAAACACGAGCAAAGTAAAATAAAGCGAAAAACAAAACCAAGAGTAAGAAGAAGAAGACGGAGAAGGAGAAGAAGATGAAGATGAAGATGGAGATGAATAACAAGTCAAGTAAAAAGAGGGTGTGAGGTATATCAGCAAGTGGCTTTTCCCATGGCTATTCCCACGTGCAATCGTCCGCATCCGTCAACCCCCGTCTTGTACCCGGTATAACTTGTTGGTACACAAATATAAATATCTTACAACACAGACAAAGTCTAGTTACTTTCAGAGTACCTCGGCTTTTACTTACACGAGTACATCTCAGTACTAGTACTAGTACTCGGATGTAATGCTGTATGAGTTGAGTTAAGTTGTTGCTGTATTATTAAATTGCCCGGATATAATTTTACGTCCAATAATTTTGTTGAATTTTATACAATGATAAAAAATTTATTTTGTTTGAAAAAAAAATTTTTTTGAGCAGAAAATTATTGTAGATAAATTTTAAATTTAAGTAAAATTTTTTCGCTTGATTCAAGACATTAAAATTATTTTTAAATGATTTTTGCGATATTTAAGTTCTCAAAAAATCCTTTGAAAGTTTTAAAGTTTACAAAAAATTTTTTTTTATGCACTTCTGCAAAAAAATTGTATTGTTTGTTTCAAAATATGAACTTAAGGATCAATTTCTTTGTAAAAAAAAATATTAACATGGTATTATTATAGAAATTTTGATATTTTTTCATTGTGTGACTTTTTTAGAAAATTAATAAAAATTTATAAAGTTAAAAATTATTAACTGCAATATTATAAATAAATCTTCTTCTTTCAACAAGCCCATCCCATCAGCGCTTCACGTTATCGAACCATTAAGAATATTATTTAACATTTATCTTCAAACATTTCGACCATAAACCCACTGAGTTTAAAAGTCCCGCGGGTTTTATTGCCAAGATTATGTTAATAAGAATTCACTCGAATTAAATACCCAGTAAATGTAAATTTAAATGAAAAAATTATCAGTGCAATGGCGCAAACTATCCCTGGAATGAAGTGCCATTGAAATTCCTGGGAGTGTAACGAGAAGTACGTACACGAGTGCTCTGTCTCTATCGGTTGTATATTAAATTTACTTATTTATACATTGAATATAAAATTCTATTCCGTGCTGAAACAGAAAGAATTGAGAAGCATAAACCGAAGCCGCGAAGTAGCAGCTGGGAGCGATAAGCGTGTGAAGTGGTTAGGTGGCATTACCGCTCTCCGTTAAGAATTTAATGTTTATGCCGCTAGTTTAACGATACTTTTCAAATTCCAGTGTCATAAACTTTGGATGAATCATCGATAAATTAATAGATGGGGTGGTATTCCAAGCAGCTACCGGGTGATTACACGCTAGACGCTAGACCAACAGTCTCATCGCTCGGAGGTTATATTTAGATTGCCTTTATATTATTTAACCCAAGAGTCGAGTCGCCTGATGGCTTATGTTAATGCTCATCATCATGATAATAACAATTAGCTTAACTGGTTCAATTAGAGAAAATTATGTGACAGATTATTTTCTGAGCATATATTTACTAAGATGGGGAATACTTAAGTATATTAAGTTAAATGTTGCAGTCGAATTAAATCTCAAACTAATGATTCTATTTTTTTTTTACTTTCTATTAGAGATTTTAAATAATTGTCTTTATAAATTTGAATTATAATAAAATTAATGTTTGAAAAAAATCATTAACTCAAGTAATGAGATGTTAAAAAAAAAAAAAATTATGAAAGAAATTACAGAGACAAAAATATAAAAAAAAAATTTTCAAATAATTTTATTTAGATATTTATTCTCTCAAAAAATTATTTACCACAATAAATCAATTAGTAATTACAAAAATTAAAAAATAAGAAATATTTCAACTCAAAAATAATTTTTTGAAATGAAGTTAAAAATTAATTTTTAAAATTCTACCCCGTCTTTCCACTTCTGAAAAGAAAATATTAAACTATTGTACTATACATATATTTATTTCTATATAAAATATATCGATGGTCTCATAAACATTGTGTGACTCTGTTGGTGATAAAAAACTGGTTAAGGTATCCTGGTGTCTATATAGTAGGGTTCGCCCGTGGAGAATATCTTAAGCCCATAAGTACAGCCGCCCCCGCGCAAGAAATATTCTCCTGGGGCGCCTTGGCTAGCTCCCGAGGCTCTTCTTGCTTGGTATGTGTTTAGGTGCTGTTGGAACGCGACTTGGACGAATCCTTAACACGGTGGAAAAACCAGCCCCGGCAATTTGTGACCGACAGAAGGTGCCAGGTATTCCTATGGGGGAATCTACACACACATGTTGATCTTTAGCAAGGACGAGGATGCTCGCAGCCCGGTAATAAGGACAGAAATACTCCCGGCAATTGTGGATAGAATAGGACCGAAAGAATAAAACCGATCGGCAAAGTCGCACCGTTTATGGCGGCATTCAACCAAAGAGCCAGACACTCTTGTCCACCCTCTGCGCTTCATTAGGGCTTTAATGCCTATAGCTAATTCGATAAAACTTAAAAATTCCGATGTCGAGTAAGGAAGAAATATTTCTTCGGGGAAACCGTTTAAGGACTTGCGCTAAGTATTATACACCAGGGACAAACGCGCCCACAAAACAAAGAGCTGTTTACAGTATTCTGTTATAATACTCTACAAATTACCGATATAAAAACACATCCTTTTTCAAATAAAAATAACAGCCCCCTTTTTATATTTATTTATATTTACACACTCGCTCCGATTTACATTTACTGGACAGTAGAATCCAGAAAAACAAACTAATCCAATTTTTTTTTATTTGAGTTTTTGATCATAAAAAATTTGTTTCAATTTAACGAAAACAAATTTTTTTTTTAATCTGGAAATAAATGTATTATTATTTAAAATTATTTTTTAGAACTATAAAATAATTTATTTATAATCTTAAAGTTATTTTTCAATAAAATTTTCTTTAATTCTCAGAAATAATTAAATGTAAAATAACAATTAAATTATTTCATAAAAGAAGAAAAAATATTTTGACGAGTAATTTTATAAAATAGAAATAAAGTATTAAATATGAGTTGATTAATTTTTGATACTTTTTTTTCATCATATAATAATTTATATATTATCTTGAAGTGAAGGAAAAGATAATAAATTTTTTTAATTGGAATAAAAGTCGAAGTCGAACAGTAAATTTAATTGAAAGCAACTAAAAGTGAATGAGACATTTGATAAACTGGCGATAGGTGTTGGATGTAACATGTATTTAATGAATAGTAATAGGCATAAAGCGTCGGATTGCGAAATAATAAAATAAACATCTTGGCATTAACATACGATGATAGACAGTTTACTGTCACTAGCCTGGCTCGCAGAGGTAGTAATGAAATGACGAAAGAGATAAATAAAAAATGGGAATAAATAGTAAATAAACAGTAACAGCAGGTTAGAGGTAAAGAGAGTAGGGTGGCTGTCAGTATATAGTGCTTTTACACAATCATGTGGAAAGCCTGCAAGTAAACACGACGGCGCCTCGTCACGCTTTTGCAATGAGGATAAATGTAACTGCGTGACTTTTTGCTGGTAATTCATCAAACGATCTCAGCACGTAGACAACGTTTATATACTCTTGTATATATCCACAAGTCGAGAAAAAGTTTCCCTTCATGCATATTATCGTTGATGATGCCTAGTCGCTCCTCGCTTCTACAGTTCAGAACTCAGACGTCGAACTTAAGTCTTGAGACGAACAATTATTTTTTGCCAACTATTGTTTAGTAACACTCACAAATATGAACTCTTAATCATAAATCAAATTTAATGAGAAAAAACAATTATGCTGAAATTGGATGAATTTCTTTTAAGGATTTTTTAGTTAAACTATCCGAATTAATTAGTCATCTTGATAACATTTAAAATTTTAATAATTTTTTTTGAATACTTAGTAATTGTTGTAAGAAAATTTTCTTTTAAATCAACACGTAAAATTTTATTTCTTTTATTTTGAATGTAACTTTCTGAATGTCTACCAATCGGTTACGTATAGAATGTACAATTGAACAATGACGATCGATAAAAGTAACGCTGTAAATATTAAAGTGAGTTTGACGAATGAAAAGCAGGAAAAAAAAGTAAATATAGTGTGAAAGTTAGCGTTCCAATAAAAAATCATATATGATAAAATATTGCTTGTTCTGTCCATTTAAAAGAGTTACAAACAAAGTTAACCTTTGACTGACACATTTATAGACATTAAATAAAATCTTTTTGAATAAAACAGTCGCTTTGGTCATACATTTAAGCTTGACGTTCGCATATCATTGAAGGGGACATAAAATCCACATTGAGATCTCATTATATTTCTTTTGAACGAAATTATATTCTGTTGAAGTTTAAAAAATAAGAAAAAAGTAACATTTTTCATTGGAATGAATTCGTTATTTGAATTCCGTATTGTCATTACGTTCTCTGATGTAGTCTTTTGAAAGTGAAGCATTAAATATTCAGCAAAGAACAGTAACAGTGTACTTTCCCTTCTGTGAATTTTAGATACGGGTAAACCCTAATAAAAGACAATGCGCGTCAGAATAAAAAATAAATTGACAAACAACTTTTGCGACTAAAAGAACAAAGTACCTCTAGAAAGGGAAGGAAACTTGAATGGCGAATTGCCGAGGGTGGAACATGCTAATTTTAAAAATTGAAATTTTTCAAATTACTGAATACTAAAGTAAAGTAACATTACGCATAATGCGCGCTGTGCTCAGCTAACATAATAAAAAAACTTTCAATTTGTACTTTTTTTATTATTCATTTTCATCATCATCCTCCGCGCAAAAAAATGAATATTAGCCCGAGGATGTAGAAGGGATTCACTACGTAAGCTATTAATAATAATTTGAATTAAATGTACATTTAATTTCATATCAACCCTTTCTGTTGTCAAGAAGCTTCCCTTTCAAAATTAATAATTTACATCCCCTTTCTGCTCTTTTTTCTTTTGCTACTACCCTTACTACGCTATTGCTACTGCAATTTATCACAATATGATTTACTTTACAATTTATTGAACGAGCGTTTAACTAATTATAAGATTATTATTTTTATCTATTTATTAATGGGCTGGATCTGGCCACGTTAGGCCATATGCAGTATAATATGTCTTTATATGACTAGATTTATCCATATTAGGGCTCATATGGCTAGCTATGCCCATAAATAATTTTTCAATCAAAGTTAGTTTCAAAAATTTTCAACAGGTGGCGCATGATCGCAAAATCGTCTCACTATAAGAGAGTTAAATTCTAAGATATTAAGTTATAAAATAAAAATTATTTTATGATCCTTTTAAGAAGCTTATCTGACATTGATTTATAGTTTTTGACAATTAGTAAACTATTTTTTAGTTAAAACATGTTAATTAGCATCCACATTTCTAAAAAATATAAAAAATTGTGATTATTAATAATTATAATATTCCAATTAAATTTTTGAAAGCGAAACAATTGAAAAGAAAAAAATGATGAACAAAATACCAGCGGAAAAATACCCGGGCGTGATTTAACCGTCTAGATAGTGAATACACGATAAATCGAGTGTTTCACGTGGGCGTGGACTTCCCTTCCGTAGTACACGGCACAGATTTAAAAGTATAGAGTATAGTTGAGGGAATGAGCGAGCTAAATTACGACGACGAGTTGTTGTTTGGTTTGGTTGGGGCGAGCGCTGTTGAATACGGTTAACCAGTGCAGGTTCTTTGGTCCTGCCCTCCTCTGACCTTGAGGGACAGCGAAAGTCAGGGCTTGGTCTTAGTCTTAGTCTGCAGATGCTTCTCATATATTATATATAATACTACCACACAACTAGTGAGCAAAAAGAACACAACAATAATTTTATTGTTTGAAGTTAATCTGAACGCAACAAAGTATCAAAGTATCCCTTAAAACCTATTGATCTGCGTTAATTGTCAATTAATGTTAGCTTAATAAAATAATTCATCTGGCATTTAATATTTATTAAGTAATACGCGCTGATTAATCCTGATATGTGCTGAATAAATTATCATTTTAATAAAGAGAGATACTTTCTTGGAATTGACCACACCTTCAGATACCTGTTTCTTCCATATCTTGATTCCTCGAAATTGATGATCAAGTGGTCTTTAGTCTTTAGTCTTTATATCTTCAAGTTTATAAGGATCCTGTTTGTTACACTGCACAAGATACTAAGAGTATGTGACAGGGTTGCTGATACTTTAACACAGTAATTAACTCCATTTATTCATTAGTTTCTTTTATTCATCGACTACTTTGCTTATAAAAGTAGTATTTACATTAAGAAATGTCACCGGGAGCTTCTGTAATTAACATATCTTGATGATTTTTATCTTTTATTGCTACCAAAATTTTTTAAAATCATGAAATTCATTCTAGAAATTTTACCAACACCTGATTATTGCGTCTCAACCCGTTAAAAATTATTTTATGTCCCTTGACATGAAAATCAGCCATAATAAGTTAGATATGGTTGTATACAGACGTTTCAACTCTGATATTCCTATTTAGATAATCTTAGATGGCCATACATGCCGATATATAATTTTTCACCTATAAGTAATTTTGAAAATCTCCGACAGGCGGCGCATGATCGCTTAAGCTTCTCAATACAAGAGAGCTAAGTTCTCAGATATCAATTTCCGACGAAATTTACAATTTAAGAAAAAAAACTTAAGAATTTTTGAAAAAATTACAATTTACGCAACTAACTCTCATCTGAAATAAATTATCCTATCTCCCATAAGTAAATTCAAGTAAATACTGCCTACTTATTCTCAAGAAATTTCTAATCAAGTTTGATGAGGGTCTAAGTATAAAAACACAGCTTAAGCTGGCAGTATGTGAATATGGACATTATATTTACTTAATATCTACGTATATTAAATATTTATATTCCTTGAAGAGTGAAGGGGTGTGGAGTACTCGTTAAACTCCGTTAGAAATTACCACCAGAATATTTTCGCCTCGTAAAGATAACCCACTAGCCACTAGACAAGTAAGATTACACACAAATCACGAAGATATTACGCCACCCATGCTCGGGATTTAAAAGCTTATTTATTTTATTCGGTTATTAAAGTTACAACCATGAGAAAGTAAAGTTGACTGTGTTCAGTTATTTTCGTGAAAATTCTCAATGCAACATCATTACTAATGACGGTAATATTTCTTCTATACAATATAAGATGCAAAAGTTAAAAATAAATAAACAGCCCATAAAAATACGAGTAATTTTAAGAATAACGGGTTCACAGCTAATTATTCCGATGGCTAAATAAAAAAGACAGTGTGAAAGAGAAATCACTCATAGTAATCGCAAATAACGTTGAGAAGTTTACGCCTACAAATATTAGCCATTGTTCTAAACTTGTTAAATTCAAGCGGAAGTTTAAAAAGTTAAAGAAAGAAGAAGAAAGAGAAAAAGAAGAAGGCACACTATTTTGCTCACACGCACACCACAGGCCACACAGATGTAGATGGGATCGTTATAAGTAGAACGCTAATCTTCCCACATGATCGTGTGTATATCGATGATCTCACAGAAGCGATACGCCGAGAATAATATAAGAAGCTCAGCTTATCTTCATATATGAATACAGTGGATAGGTTGCGTGTACCAAACGATTATTGTACGCGATCTTTGAACCTAACCGGTATATTTGAGAACAGAATAGGATCAATGCCATGCTTTCCCGTGAGCATCACCATCGAATAATCCCTAAGTGATTAGCAAATATCAACTCCTTTGCTCTACTGATTTCATCTCTGAAACAAGTTCCCGCGAGTCTTTCTCGAGTTTATATATATATCCACTCGATATAAGCCGACCATGTGTCTGGATGTGAATTGTAGATGTGTAATGCCTACCTGACTTGCCCAACCGTGACTTTAATCGGTTTCTGGGAAACCCGATGCTTGGCACACTGTCTAGACAATAATAAAGTCGATTGGCCGGAATTGAGGCGAAAAAACACTTTATCTGGCTGTCTACTCGTTTAATTGAGATTTTGGAGGCGGGGGAGTCATTTGGCTTCTTAAATTTTGCGGTAATGTTTCGTTGAGACTGAAGTTTTGATTTTTTAAGCTTGGTTGTAGTTTGGGTTCAAATTTTGTCTTAATGATAGAAGATAGGGCGAATTTGATGAGAATCTTTTTCATAAAGAATCAATTTCTTCCAAAAATTGTTGATCATAATTATTTTTTTTCTTCAATATTCTGTCCAAAATTTGAATTAAAAGACTTTCGAAATCATACAATTTTTCTTCTGAATCAATTTTCAACAATTTAGCAGAAATTCAAATTATGCGCTGCACGCACGTGCTCTAATCCTAAACAAATAAGAAATCAGGGTCCATTTTTTCGATTGGTATTAAAAATTTTGATATCAAATTAACTTTAGTCATCAATTTTATGTTATAGAATAAATAAGTATTGCACTGTTGAAACAAAAACAATCTCAAGAAATAAAAGTAGCTTTAGTAAGTAGCTTTTCCAGTGAATGTAATAACAAGCTAAAATGACTACCCAAGTAAGTACATAATGTATATTAAAGGACATATTTACATGCCGGTGGATTAAATATCGATAAAGTAAAAGTAGCAAGTTGGGTTTGATTTAATTGAGTCGTTGCTCATTGGCAAGAAGTAGGCAAGAGTCACGTTTGCCGTGTGCTATGCAGCCGATACACACTCGACAACAAAACTAACCCGTATAGTATGGTACCGATAGGATGCTGAAGAGCTGAACAGAAGAGAGTAGAGCAGAGTTGGCTGTGGTCTCAGCATCACAATCACAGCAAGGATACTATTAAAGGATCCGATCTTGAATATAGACGACAAAGAGAGACATTCGGTAGATATGTACATAACGAGCTGGTTGATCGTTAACGTGTGTTCTTATTATACTTGTATTGTATATTCAAATCTTTCGATTGCATTGATAGAAACAGGAGTCGCATTAGTATCGATGTCGTGTGTTTATTTATTTATTTAGTTTATTTATTTATTCATGCGTCCTTGGGCAAAGCCGTCGGAACATTATTTACTTTTTAACGAATATCTAATAAGAACAACGAGAAATAATGAAATCAGACACTAGACACCTAGATCGTTACTTTTTCTTCTTACTTGTTATGTTATATTATTTTATATTATATAGTGTTACATACAAGCATTCTTTTTACAAAACAAATCGATTGTTTTCTCAGCTTACCCCCTCGGTGTTTTATCGCCATGGGCGTTGCCGAACGATCGACACGGAATAGTAATTTGAGTCGACACCATGTCGTGAAGTTTGGATCGCTGATAGTTTTAATGGCTGCTTAGTTCTAGTATTAGTACTAAAGAGCTTAGATATAATGCGATAACAGTTTCTGGTTATTGATTTGATCCAATAGTAATTGTGAAAAATAGAAATTTTTAATAGTATCGAAAGAAATTTTTCTTTAGCCAATTTGATCCAAAAAATTTGACTGCTTATACCTTGACCATTACAGACCAATAGCCTCGTGCAACTTTTTTTCACTTTATAAGTTGGAAAAATTAATTAAAAGATCATTTTAACATTTCTAGTTTGGTCATAAAATTCAAAAATTTTGATTCGTAATTATCACATTAGTAATTACCCGCATGAAAAAAGTGTATTAGGTGAAAAGTATAATCCAAGGTATAATTGTATTATCCAAAAGTATACTTTAGGACATAATTTGAGGTATAAATTTATACTACGATTTTTTTCCGTTCTCATATAAGGTATTATATGTTGACAGTATAAGTAAGATATTTATAAATTGGTATATTTTGAGTTATAAACATTTTATATCGACTAAAAGTATATCTGCGTTTTATAATTAAAGTTACTTATCATGTAATATATAAAATTTGAATATGTTAAGAAGTATACCATCGGATATAGTTTTATATACATTAAATATTATGCAATTATGTATACTTAAAATTTATAAGAATGTTTTATAGTGTATTTTATAACCTATTTATGAGACATTTTGCCGTTTTATAAAAGGTATACTCAAAGTTATAATTCTGAGTATACTTTTCAACTATACAACTTTTTCATGCGGGATATTACCAAATATTTTCCAAAAAATGTTTAAATTGTTTTAATTTATCTCGATGTTTGAGTAGCGATATACAAATGTCTATTTTCATAAAAATGAAGACATTTTAAAGAATTTAAATGGGACATTTCCCACAATAAAAAGTTCTAACGCTCCGAGGCTGGTAAAAATCGTTAGATCGTTTGGATGCAGACACTTTGCGATATCAGTTCATTCTTGGAGATAGAGCTGGATTTGTTAGTCGTAATGGTACTTGATACCGGTCTCGGTAATGGTAATGTAATGCTAGTTCGAATATTTCAAGCAAATCGGTAATACAATATACAACATAATATAAACAATGCTCGAAGAATGTTGACGAAATATCTTGGGGACGCGATTGTCCGCTTTAGTGGCTGTTAGATTGGTGGGAGAGCGTGAAAGACGTTCGATTCGCGTGGGAACTTTTTCAAATCGTCCATGCCAGGGTAACCCGATTATTTTTAACTTTTCAATACTGCCGATCAAATCATCGATCGTGATGTAATTTGTTGGATGGGAAAATCCAATGGAGATTGGGCAAATACTTTAGATTAACATTATTGGGGTACATTTAGTTAATGTCATATTTATTATTGTCAGTTTGTTAAAATCATGTTTGTAATGTTACAACTCTTTTGATGGTTGGGCAATAGAATTACGATGACGACCATCAAGACAATGATGATGGCGATGATTATTGAAATTTATGTTCCGAATAGTTTAAGTTAAACACTACGCCGTTTAATGATCAACAAAAGGTGGTCCAGGGCGCGGTATTTCGGGCCAATTAAAAATAACGATTCCTCCGGCCCAGGAAAGAGAGAATGCAAGACACGACCGGCCGCTGTTAACTGTTAAGATAGCTTCTGTTGGTATGGGCGTAATAATAATTTTTAGTTGTCTGTTTTTTTTTCTCATTAAAATCACGTGGGGGGCAGTGACACTACGGTTGAGTTAATGTTCCTCAAGGACACCTGTTGGATTATTTCTACCTTACCCGCAATTGTTGATATTGATGGTTGTCTTTCGACACTATTCAATACTTCATTATTTAATTGTCGAGCTTTGCGTAAAATAGCTGAGCTAATAAATTAAGTTTATATGCAAATGTGTGTTCATTAATTATGAAATAACTTATATTAATGTTAATATTAATAATAATAACCTGTGAATATTTATATGTACACGCGATAGGTATTAAATTATATAATTATCGACTCATCAGACATCAGACATGAAATTAATAATTTGCTTAATTATTTTCTCAGCTCCCTGTTTCTTATATTATTAATTATTAATAAGAAAAATATAATGATAAATGTGTCAATAATTATACAGACACGCGATTAAGTAGTTATTATTGCAAACAAATATTATTTTTTTGCAACTAGTAGAGACTTTTCGTGAGATTAGTCATGCACTCATAAGTGAAGGAAAAGCTGCTGTTCGGTTACGCAAAATGATCTTGTAGAGTAACTTTGAAGCATATTTGTGAATTTACTGAATAATTTTCTATTTGATTTTATTTTGTTAGTCTTCGGTATAAAAAAAATTTCTCTAGGTGAATTTTTTGAAAATTTTAAATTCATATTTTGAAATAAATTTCTCACAAAAATATTTAAAAAAAACATTGAGTTAAATTATATGATTTTTTTTCTTGTTAAAAGTTAAAATATTTTTTTGATAAATTCATTATAAAGTCATATTTGTTCCAAAAAATAAAATATGAATTTTATGATGAACTGAGATTGAATTTTTTTTTGCACGATGAAATAATGGAACAAAGATTAGCAAATTTATATAATCCTAGGGTTAAAAAATAAAAATATAATCATCTACAATAACGACACTCTGTACTTAGCAGCTAATGTTCACACAAATAAATACCTACAAGTTACCAAGTACTCACACGGTAAATAAACGGGAGTCTTGTGATCTGAATTACACCAGCAAGACTAAAAAGATCCAAGACCCGACCCCCTATACTGTTGCATTGTGCACTCTTAGTCTTTTATTTAAATCGTAAGAATTATCATGCATGTATAAGGCATCGGGAATGAGTGTATAGTATTTGTAGTATGTAATGTGTAATGGACCAAGATGCACACTCCTTAGCGTACAGAGCAATTAGGAATTTAAATTCGCGTTGATCCCAATTTGGCATTAAACGGAGTGCCGATCTCACGTGAGAATCTTCGCAGTTGTAAACTACTTGGTGGTTTATAGACTTGACAGCTTAAAATCCACATTTCAAAATACTTTCCAATGTAAGTGTGTAGTCAGTATTTTATAAAATAAAAAACGTCAATAAAATAAATATTATCTTTATCTTTAAAAGGACATTTTTAAGTTTAAAAACTCACCGATCTTACTTTTATTTCTCAAACCATTTTTATCTGATTCATTATTTTAGTATTTGTGATAAAGTCGTGACCTTATTCCCATTCGCATAACCGCAATCCTCGATTCACTGGCCGCGAACTAGCAATTTGCTAAAATAGTCGTCATAACGCTGAATATTGTAACTTTGAAGCATCTAAGTGCTCAAGAATATCAATAAATTTTTATGTTAAACGTTCTAAAATTCTCGATAATATTTGTTTACATCGAAAGAAATCAAATTTTAGCTCGCTCCTAATAAATCTTGCAATTAAGAGCATATATCTTTTTTTTACGAGGCAATTTAAAAAAAATTTAGGAAACGTCAAGTCAATTATTATAAAATAAAGCAGCCGCACAAAGGTGAAAAGTTTATTTTAAAAAAGGGCTAATTAAAATAAATTTTCCATAAATAAGTATCAAATTTTGTCGAGATTCAAGCATTTCCGTAACATAAATAATAAATAGAAAACAAATATAAGGAACTTTCGAATAGAGCGCCCACGCCTAGGAATAGTCACTCTATATTACACTATGTATATCTAAGTTGGCCTACTCTTGTACAAATAGTTATATTTATATATTGACTGGGACTATCAGGTTATATTTTAGTAAGGACAGTTTGAATACTGACTCGCTGGCTAGGTTGTCACCTGCCCGTACTGTCCTTACAGCAGATCTCGATGCAGAAACTCTCACTATTATCCAGCTCGAGCTCCAGCCAGGGAGAAAACTATTTTATAACATCCGGATTTATTTATAAAAAAAAGTCTCGTATATTTACACACATTAAGCGCCATTAGTTATAAAACTATATTGAGCTGTAGCTCGACAGTAGCAGGGGGTTGCCGGTTTGCTGTCCGCTGTCCAGCCCAACACACTCTTCGTCGTAATTTCCGTCGGCTATTATTTTATATCCCCACATGCATGAACACTGTACTGGCTCTAATTAGGTGTCATAAATAAAATCTCACTCTTTATTTATTTATCTTCCACATTGGCTGCCATTACTTTGTTAAATTATTGGTTATTATTTTTTATCCGCATTATTATTAAAAAATTTAATAAATTACACCCGTTTTATGCTTTTACGCGTCCGTATATATTTATTAATATTAACTCTCATAAGCGATCAAGTAAATAATGAAATCCCCAACTGCAAATGATATCCATTTGTAATTGCAATTAGCGACTGGGATGTTGATGGTTAAAAAAGGGGTAAAAAATTTCGTGATTTTTTGTTTTATTGGGAGCAGTCTGTAGTGTGTAAGCCCGATCTTCGAACCGTCTGGCTGTTGATTCACACGGAGGAAGGAACATAATTACGGAGGATATCCAGGCCAGACCAAATCGATCATGGGCGTCGAACAGTCGTGAAGAAGTTCTGGGTTCCCAAGCCAAGAGACTTCAATCTGAGTATATATATATATATATATATATATATATATATATATATATATATATATATATATAAGTATCTGAGTAGATATAAGACCTCCTATCTGTTTTGTATATAGTACATACACACTTCAGTATGAAGTACTATATACTACACTGTCTAAAGTAGATACGATCATTAGTTATTCTCTGAAAGCCTCTCGCACTTTTAAAACTCTATATAATTAGCAATTATATCTTTAGACTTATTTCACCGCATCCGGTTTATATCCCAGACAATACAATAGAATTAAACTAAATATTACTTTCAGCTAACTGTCCAACAAATTAATATCTAGGGCTTTTGATTTCAAACTGATAAATCTTATGACTTATGAGTTATGTTAGTAAAATCAGCAAACATCTCACGATTTTTTTATTTTCTAGCTAAAAAAATTTTTTTAAGTTACATTCTTGGTTTATTCAAATTTACTCATAAAATTTTTTTTTCTAAATTTTTTTTGTTGAAAAAATCATAAATATCTATTATTTTAAAAGACAACTAACATAATAATTTTTTCACTTCAATTTGTCTTATTTTATCCTAAAAAATAATTTTTTATTTCGTGTGAAGATAATTATTTTTATTGAAACCAAATTTTACTTGAACGAATCATTAAAAATCATTTAGATTATAAATTTGACATTAATTTAAAAAATACTCGCTATTTTCTTCCGCAATAATTTCATCTCCGAAACAAGGTGAGCCAACTATGTAAAACAAAAAGTGAAGATTGGAGATGGTTAAGCAGAAAAGGGTTCTCTTCTTGGTATAAGTATGACATCTAGCAAAGTAGCAGTCACTAACGAGCTGGCTGGTGTGCATTCAACCATCCCAAGCCCAAGTAACCTCCTGAGCAGAGAATCCCTTTGGGTAGTTATGCTTGTACTTGTACTTCTGTGTGTGACATACAGCACAGATGAGGAATTTCGACGTGGAAGCTGAGCTGGTGTTGCCTCTACATATAAATACATTTATATACATATACATAAACCTGGTGAGTAGCTTCATCCAAACAGACGCTACGCTGACAACTTTGTTAGCGACGCGCGATAGAAGATAGAGCCTCCGGGTCCACGTCGTGTGCCGGCGATCATTTAATCGGTTCCGGCTCTAATTTACTCTGTACTCTCCAATATAAAATAACTGTCTCTATTTTATTTTTTTTTTTTTTAAGATTTAATTTAATAACTTAAAAAAAATTACTGAATTTTTAAATCAGTCTGAGTCTATTAATGTGCATTTTTATTATTTATTTTTTATTGAAGAATCGAATAGAGCAGAGTCGGTAATTAACGATTCATCGAACGATCATTCAATGGAGGCTTATCTGTAGATAAATATCTGAGCGGAGATGAATAGACAATGGCGGACTATTGGTTGCGACAAGTCCTAAAGGTGCCGCCGATGTAATGTGTGTTTCTTGAGAGTAAGGAGTACAGTCTACTAGGTAATTTTTCATAACCGGTACCAACAAAAGGACATTACGGAGATATTATCAGTATTGCTAAATATTCCTGGCATTGAATTAAATTATTTATTTATTTTTTTATAAAATAAAAACGAGAAAAAAATTGGTACAACGGGAAGTGCGTTACGCATTTAATTTGAAAGTTTTAATATAGAGATCGAGATTGAGATAAAGGTACAACAAGTCCCCTTATTGCCGATCTACCGATCTAATCGACTGTAACCGAATGATAATTTTTTTTAATGGACAATTAGAGTAACTAATAGACTACTATGCCAACAGAAAATAACTCGGTCAGCGAACTAGTGGGCGTGTAAGTGGTAAACGCCTTTGATTTATATTTATTAGATATTAGATAAATATTTCTTTTTTGTTTTAACTTATAATAATAATAATATGAGAAAGCGATTTAAATTTCATTTCACAAGTTGATTTTCTCTGACACTTAAATGTTTTATTTTCTAGTCTTAGTACAATAACAGTAACAATAACAACCGTATTGCACGAAGTACTCAAAATTTACATTTATATAGTCTGTCAGTTGCTGGAGGGTAATCCCTCTGTTTACCTACCCAACGATCTGAGGTATAACCCAAAGCCACTTGTAATTTTAGATAACACCTTAAGGTTATTTTCCCCCTTTTTATTTCTGTTTATTTTCGCTAGGCTTTGTGTCGAGGCATTAAACTGCGAATAATATAGTATCAGGCTTTTCCGAGAAAATTTTTGTTAATTTTTTACTTATTAAAATTCTGGTTTAAGACTCAGAGGTACGGTAACATTGATAAGGACTTTAATTAGTAGAAAATGAAATTTCCTACAAAAAAATTTTTTATTTATTTTTTCGTATCTTCAACATTTAATTCAGAAATAAATTTCAAATTTTTATGATATTTTTATTTTATTTAAAAATTATCTTTTGACTTAAGAATTTAAATTTTGGCTTAAAGGTAAGAGATACGTTAAAATTGATAAGGACACTTTATAGAAAATTAAATTTTCCACAAAAAAAGTTTCTTATCATTTTTTCGTATCTTTAATATTTTACTGAGATTAAAATTCAAAACTCTGCAACACTTTTATCCTTACGATAAATTTTTTAATCTAAGAAGTTATTTAATAGTAATAAAAAAGTTTATTTGGACTTGAAAAGAAAACTTAGTTAATAGTAATAAAATTATATTCCATATGAATAAAATTTTATTAGTATTTAATAAAATTTTCTTAAATACTAATATGTGTTTTTAATACGAATATTAAGTCATTAAAACAAATAATTTCAAGAAAAAAATTAATATTCATCAATTAATTATAATATATTCAAATATATTTTCACAGTAAAATCTTTTAATAAATAAATAGTATAAAGATGTTTCAACGAGACATCCTAACCTAACCTACTTGTTTATTTCTCCTTCCCCTTTATTAGCCAAATAAACGTTTTATTAAATAGTAATAAAATTTTATTACTATTAAATAAAATTTTCTCTCAGTGTAGGAATAAAATAATAATTAACTGCGAAATAGCAGCAGCTGTTTCTGCGTAGGGAGAGCACGTGTTACGTATTTTACATTAGTAGCAGTAATTATCATGCTCAACAAGTGAAGTATTATTAATGTGTGTATAATAGTAAAGCACAGAAAGTAAAGCGTTTAAGAGAATTAGTCAGTGGAATTTTTACGACATCACATCTTTTATTTAGCCAAGCTCGATGAGAGAAATGACGACTGACCGCATGTACTTAGATTAAATTTGTTTTCTCTTTTGCGGGCACGCCTTTACCACACACGCCTGTAATGTATACACATGAGGAAGAATTTAAGCGACACAGATTGCTGTAAAGTGGAATTTGCGGTAAAGGGACAACTGATTCAGGTACCAGCCATCAAACGTTGCCAACAATTCCGTCTCTGTTTTAGTCTTAGAATAAGATTCTAAGACCGGCAAGGTCTCATTACCCTTACTTTACTTTAGTTTACCTCACCAACTTAAATAAAACCTTACTTGTGCGCTCACAAACCGAGCTCATTACCTTCGATACCACAAACAGGGCAAAATCTACTCGGGAAATTTACTCTTTATATTTTAGTGTTGTCTTTATAGTTTAGGTTACGCAGTTCTATCAGCTAATTGAAAAATAAAATAATAATAATAATAATAATAATAATAATAATAATAATAATGTGATTTATGATAACAATCAATTTATGTTTCGTAACGCCCTACAGGGACATGTAACTCTTCAGAAAAAAAATCCGCAGTTATTAAAAAAAAAAAAAAAAAAAAAAAAAAAATAAGAAGTTGCATAAAATGTAAAAGAGGAATAATTAATCTCAACTACAGGATAATATTAATTAACATTCACAAAGTAAAGGCTTAAACCACAATTCGGATATAAGAAAGTGAGCGTGTTTGATTTATTACTCTTGATACTTTTATTGCAGCGATAGTTGTAAACATTTAACGATTCGTGTTGACAATTTGATAGTCGAGAACCGAGGTGGTTATCTTTGGATAAAAATTCTTCTAAAACAATTAAAAATTACAGCGCTTAACGTCCAAGTTGTGCGTAATAGTAATAGTCTCGCATTAAATACCCAACGATTAGAGAAAACATGCCCTCTTACTCCTGTATCTTACATCTATACTAGTAGCTACTCTGATTACCGCGTCCGCGGCTCGCGATTGTAACACAGGAGCGTCGAAAAATCGTAATTGGATCGAGTACGAGCGCGTTGTACGAGTAATTACGCGTAAGTGCCCTTACCCGCCGCCCATTCCGGTGTTTGTACATAACATACGTTCAACTTTATCGAGTATACAGTAATAGCAATATATAATAAGAATAATAAGAGCAGCTTAACTAAAAGTTGCGTATATTCGAGATTCGAGCAGAGCCAATACGTCCATAATGCGCGATACGATTTAGATTGCTACAAGCATAAGTTAAGTATAAGCGCTTACTATTACGGTAAGTGAACGCAAGCACTATTGTATCAACGCTGATATGTTATGTTTAGTTATGTTATGTTATGTTATGTTATATATCTATATAATATCACCATATGTGTGTGTATGTGTGTATATCATATGAGTATCAGTATGAGTGTGTGGTAAACAACTAAAGCATAGAGCGGAGTCGTGTAGGCCTTAGGCACGCGCGTTCTTACCTACTCGGTAATGGCTTATTTCCTTGTTTGTCAATCCCAGGATAATCTTACCGGCTACGTACTATATGATACACACTGCACACTCGAAAGCATATACTCCTGCATTAGTCCTCGCTCCATTGTCATTGTTTACCCACATATATATTTCATAAAGCTACCAACCGGCCCTTCGAGGGCTTCTGATTTACTGGCTGTGGACTGAGTACTTTATTTATTGCTGATACTGATATATTTTCAAAGAGAAAAATTATTTTTTATTACTACACGGAAAGAACAAGATGACACTGTATATCATCCCAGGTTGAACTCAGTGATCTGTGGTGAAAAAAAATTTCAGATAGTAGCTAGAAAAATCCAGATTATACTAGCTACTATCTGGAATTTTTTTTCACTCAGTATAATCTGGGATAATATCCAGATTATGTCATCTTGTTCTTTCCGTGTACTCGTTAAAAAAAATTTTTTTTAGAAAATATTAATCTCGAATCAAGTTAATTTTTATCAGGGTAATCAATAATAATTTTTTTTGACAAGCAAAATCTAATGAATCTTTAAAATATGGAAATTTTATATTGATTTTAATATTGACAAGTTTCAAATTTTTGAATCGTTAGAAAAGGATCGCCGAAAATAAGTAAAAAATATTAAAAACTGCGGTTGCGCAAAAACAAATTTAATTATACTGTATTAAAAAAAACTGGTGAAGAAAGTGTATGAACTCTTTGAGTTAGCACAGTGGCATTGACTCTCTAATTACGTTCTCAAGTGTACGTAATAGTGCTTACTAACGCAGCTTCACTAAAAGTATCATACTTTTAAATTTTTCCTCTAGATTTTACCGTCTACATCCTCTACTTTTATTTCTTTTTGCTTTTGCTCTTCTGCTCGATCTTTTCGTTTTAATTTTTTTAACCAGCGAGCTAATATAATATAAGTATAATATTTGAGGCGGTCAATCGAACCGAAAAACTTGGCTATTTTAACCGGATCCTCGGTTCGATGCCCGATGAAGTAACGGGTTCTCGTTAAATTTCGGTCGAGTGACTAGAAATATTTTCAATAAAAAAGTTATCCAAAATAATTAATTGCCGAAATTTATAATAATTTTGCGTTAAATAATTTTTTACAATAATAAACACAAATTGTTATGATTATTATTATCTTTATGGAAGTTATAACTAATAAATAACAAGTTAAAAAAAAAAACACACACCACACCGTTTAAATCGATATAATTGTATTTACTTACAATAAATATTTCCGAGTACACCCACGTGGTGTTAGAACCCAGAGCACATTTCTCTTATACACACGTAAATACTCACACTTAATTATATACTTGACTGCCAGAACTGCCAGCTACTGCGGGCGAGGCTCGAGTGAGCGATAGTTTTCTGCTTACCACCTATTCTATTCTATTCTACTGCTATTCATACAACTCACCGATAGATACAATATATAGACACAGAGATGGAGATATAGATGTATATGGATGTGTATTTTGTAATTGAGTATCAGTGTAGTTAGTTATAACAGCAACAGCAACCGCGGTGTTAAGGTATAAGTTTGCCCTGCACATTATTACTTAAATGCAAATTAAATGAAATCCAATACCCGACTTGCCACTATATTCCCCGCTCGACACTACATCAGTAGCTCAGCCGGAGTATTCAATCACCCCGGGTTTAATTTATCAAGGTTTATCTACTGTGACGATCTCTTTAATAAATGTTATTAAGCTTGTGGAGTAAATTTATTAAGCTGAGTACACAAACATCAAGTGAAGAAAAATTATATCAGGGTGAAGGGATAACGATTTTTTATGTAAGGTAGACTGACGATAAAAAAATTGATTTAAGTAAAAAAAATATATAGGAATCTGCACGAATTGACTTATAGTCAAAGGTGAAAATTTTGAATTGAAAATTGGAAAATTAATTTTTTATTTCAATTTTTTGATCAAAAATTACTCGATTAATTTTTAAAAAAATAAAATAAAATAAATCATAGCTAAAATTAATAAAATTTGAAATTTAAAAATAAATAAAAGTAATTTTTAAAACAGAAAAAAATTTCCTTTAAGATAAATTTTGATCTCAAAAATAAAAATGTTTAAAATAAAATTTCATGAATATCCAAAACACTGTTTAATTTAAAATTATCTACCCTTCCTAGCAACAAAACTATTTTTCAGTACATCCGAACGTTTATATCTCTAACTCGATTAATTAAAATAAGACTGCAAATCGGATTCCGGCAATAACTCTGGAGATAACGGCGGTAAAAAGATGTTTTACAAGGATATCTTGCCTCCGGAGCAGAATTAACCGAACGAACGAATTTCCCCGTTTTATTTTAATCTCACGCTAATAACTTACCGGCGTTTTTGGCTCGAAAGTATTCTCAAAAAATAAAACTAAAGCTGTATATATGTGTATATATATATAAGTTTTCTTAACTCGTTCGGCGATCCTCATGAAGTTTTGTTTACTGCAGTCCTACGGAATTTAAACGACAATCCACTTAAAACACTTAGCAGCAGTACGCGGGGCTGTTAGGCTGTAGACCGATGCAAATTATGGTATACTCACATACTCAATCCTCGTGTCTTCTCTTTCCTCTTTTTATCTTCTCAGTTCTTCTTCAGGAACTCTTTCTTTAATTTCATTAGCACTTTCTCGAACTCGTTTGAATTAACATGACAGAAACGCTGTTAAAACATTTCAAACTCAATAAAATCCTTTAAAAATTCATTATCTCATGTTAAACACTATCGAGTGATCAATATACGGCTCCAACATCTGCCTACTTGGCCCACAATTAGAAAATCACTCAATGGGATTAACAAATAAAACTACTCATTGGTTTTTTTATTTTTGTTTGACTGTATATACGTATATACTCGACTCATTGCGAGAAAGAGGTTAAAAGACAGCTCATGTTCGAGCAGTTATGTGCAAGAAAATCTTCAGAAAGCTAATTATGCATGTCGATACGTGGCTAATGACCGTGCAATTTAATGCTTACCGGCGGCACACGGCGTTACATCGTGGATATTAATTTATCGGTGGACGACTCCGGGAATTCCGAGAGGACGGCACAGTTTTCGTTCCTCGGTACGTGATTCTCAAAGAAGATTCTTCTTCAGTGATGCATTTTATTACGGTAGGATACGTCATACCCTCAGCTTCTATACTTTCAGCCTGGAGTAGTTTAGAGGCTGGATTGCCCAGTAAAATGTAAAATATCACACACGTAGTAACGCTAAAAGTGCGACCAAGGCGATCGATGATCATAACATGTCTCATCATGAGATGTGGCCACCGGGCAACTCTTATATTCTCTTACTGGCCCTTATTATTACTATATACCCGAAAAGCCAGCCAACTACTTCCACAACCATCAATTATTTGGTAATTGAACCTCATTTAATATTACTTACATGCGAACCAAAGTATTCATTCGTTAATTTTATTCACGAAACTAAATAATAATAATGATATTAATAATAGTAATAATAAATACAACAACAACAGTTAAAAATTATATTTTTTTTTCATTTTATATTAAAAGAATAATGATTATAAAAATTTATAGAGTATCATGACTCAGTATTATAAAATTACGAAATTATAAAC
The DNA here is from genome assembly GCA_905319865.3 of Cotesia congregata. NCBI lineage: Eukaryota > Metazoa > Arthropoda > Insecta > Hymenoptera > Braconidae > Cotesia > Cotesia congregata. The sequence continues at coordinate 20,271,911 of CAJNRD030001123.1, forward strand.
AAATTGATGGGCCAAAATAATATTTTTTCACACGTCAAGTAGTGTCCGGTGGTCAAGTGGCTCATCGCGGACATTACTTTAAATTGAATGGGTGATTCAACTTTTAATTTATATTTATATTTATATTTATGTTTATGTCCATGTGTATAAAGTGTATAAAGTTTTTATGACTGTATGAGTGGGCCGCGAAGACGGATATATACTTAAAAATAACCCGCGCAATATGTTAGTACGTAAAGAGCTGATGAAAATGGTCCGATAAGTGTCTGGTGGACGGGTTTCGGAAATTGATTGTAAGTTTGTCGATACCGTAATTTGTATTCCAAAGACGAGTCGTTTCGCTCGTGGTAATCGCAGTTAATAGCAGCCAATAAAACCAGTCTTTATATTAATATACACTTTGAAGTCATGTTTAACGTTGTCAAGAAAAAGTTTCCTGTGAAAAAGGTAAAAATTCCATCATCTGGCATCCGGTTCAGAAGCTAAACTTTATGTTTGTTGTATTATATTTCCAGTAAGACGATATGAGAATCCCTCATGTTTCAATATCAGATCTTATTCGTTTTTGTTGATATTATCCTCATTTTTACTTATCGATAAGCGTTTTATTATCAGTATTAATCACAGAGATGCTGCATAATGGTGTCCAAGTGTGTCATGTTATTGCAATCCATCTGGTACTTGCCCGAAAGCTGCTATCGCGATATGAAGGCGAGACCACACGCTGTCTGCAATACGTGATCCGAATAATATCTCTGAGCCTTCGACGCCGATCGATGATCGATTACTAATTGCTTCCTGTATCGCGAGTTATAAACGAATCAATGAATTTTTAAAAATAACAACTGGATGATAATTATTTAATCAACGATCCTGATATTTCTATTTATTCTTACTTTTTTTTATCTTCTGATTTATTAAGTCCCCCATGAAAAAACATATATTTTAAATGTATTAAAAAATATATAAATTATGTACAATAAATATATTTTTAATAACTAACTTTTGGCCGATTTTCATATAAATTTTATATTTTAAATATATTTTAGATATATTCAAAATTTATTTTTTTTATATTGCACGCCTCATAAGCGAAGCGTTGAGGTTGTGCTCTACTCTCGACATTTCGAAAAAAGCAGTTTTCTCGAAACTGAAATTGATTTTTTGTTATTTATATCGCACTTACAGCTTAAAATGAGTACACTTATGTCAAGTCAAATAATTTTCCAGGCACATGAAATATATTTCAATAACAATTTTTTTGTTTAACATAATAAATAATAACATTAAAGATAATCTTTTTTGGACGTCCGTGTATGAATGGGTGTATGTAGCAGGGAAATTGGTCGAAAAAATGATCGTACCGGAATAATTTTTTTTTAATTATCTAACGTAACACACGACAGAATTTCTTAGTTAATATGAGCGTTCAATTCACTGTCGTTAAATTATTATTTATAAAAAACTAATATATGACTGTGGATTTTTTTATATTTCTATCTATATATTTTATTATAATATTTTTTTTCCTCACCTTGCAGTTATGGCGCCACTAAACAATAGCAGTGTTTTCTGTTTTTTATTATTTTGCTTTCTATATTTTATTTTAATCAATTTTATTTTAAAAAATGAGATTATGAGGCGTGCACTTTTGGATTTTCCAAACTTTTTTTTTTTTTCATGGGGGTCTTATATTTTTTTTCTCATATTTAAATAGATTTCTAATCTCAGAATTTTTCTGGTGTATTGTAAGTTATAAGGTCGAGAGTTAATAACATCCCGGTCATTGTCCGAGGGGAAAATTGTCCAATCGGATTGTCACCGACTACGAGTGGTTTTACAAAGTCAGCATAGTTAGAAAGCGTGCTTGAACTAAAGATATACAAGTTATAAGTTATAATATTATGTTGACCAGGCAAACACTTGAGAAACATGCTAAGCTGCACGTGGAATACTCGAGCATAGAATCAACGTCGATGGGTTTTGCTTGTATGTTCCTCATCTTCATACTCAAACCGATGTAACATACTAATGAAGATGATGTATGTGAAGATGGCGATGGCACTCATCTCAGGGAGACAGCCGAGACACTTGAAGGTGAAAAATACGCAGCAAGGTCGAGACGCGGGACTTCACCCCGGAAGTTGAGGTTAAATCTGCTCTGAGCACAAACACACACACTGGTTTATTTATAACTACAACGGGATTTTTTTCTCGCGGCTTCAGTATTGTGTTGGATTGTATATATAGTACGATAAGGATGAGAATAAAAAGGCTAGGTCACACCTACGCCGTCTCTCATAAGTCCGACCAAACTTGAGTTTCAAGGCCGCGTAGGTTGTCTGGCGCTTGGAAATATTTTCACGGTACTGACTTTTTATTTATTTATGTGTAGAAAATCCAGACTGAATTTTTAAATAATTAAAAATTGAAATTTCAAAAAGTGTAATTTATTAAAAGTTAGTAATTGATTTAAATGATTTTATAATTTTATGAGTTAGGAGTTTTAAAGATAATAATTATTATTATGAATAAAGAGGCTGGCTCACATTTCACATTATGGGTGATAAAAACCGAATAAACGGGAACGAGAGCAGCAGACTTATTATATTGAGAGTGAAAAATAAAACAAATTGATTTGGCGGTAAGAATTGCGTGTAAGTGTATTATTATATTATTATGATCCGGCGATGGTACTTCCACGGGAGCATTTATTAGCAATCCAGTAGTTTTATCTTTTGCGGTCATGCAAATTGATTATTCGGACGCATGAATTGTAATCAAAATCAAAAGTACCTGTCGGATTAAAACCAGCTCGCTAAGATAATACAAGAAGAAGAAATAAAAATATATAATATAAAAAGAGAAAGGATATGGATAAGAGTTTGGTTGTTGGACAGCCGATTGGTGAATGACTCCCTTGGGGATAATTAATTACATTAAACGTCATGCATCAACACTGCTATACTTTATTAGGCAGTCTCTTTTTTACTTGAAAAAAATTTTACTTTATTTTACACGAAAAATTTCTACGCAGAAAAGTCTTTTTTAATTCAATAAAATTTTGCATATTTTTAAGTATGCTAAGGTAAAATTCATTCGGTATAAATTTATAACCAAGAATGTAAGTAGTTATTACCGCGTTGATTACTCGGAAGTGAATGAAAATACAAAAAGACCTGGTATTATCGGGGAGTTAATGATTTCTGTGTCACGTCTCTCGTATCAGGTGCGAGAGTTGTTGGATAACATCAGAATAAATGTGAATATAAATATAAATACATCTACATCAGCATTAATATTTGTAAAAAAATAAATAAATGTCTGAAGGAAAAGTTAAGAGAAATGAACACCGGGCGTTGGTATGTATTATGTTAATCACTTTTTGTCGTTAATCCTCTACTCTTTGCAAGATGTTCCATCAGCATGAGTTTCTTCCATTAAAAATATTCATCTCAAATATAAAAAATATATTTTTAAAATAAATAAATAATATAATAATTAAGACGATCAGCTGCCCAATTTTTAAAAATTTTTCTTGTTAAAAAAAAGTTTGCGCGCCAAATTTATAAAAAATTTTATTTATAAATAGAAAATACTTGAATATAAATATTTTTAAGAAAAAATACTTTAAATTAAGGTCTAAAAGTTATAAAAAATGCAGCAATACTAAAAAAAATCAGGTATAAAAATTTTGCAGTTACTGTGTTTTAAAATTAGGCAGCCGCGATGACATTTAAAACTTTGGATTTTTTTTTTTATTATTTTTATTATTGAAGATATTTATTGACATATTTAAATTTGTACATCAGTTCTTGCAATTGCATGATTGTAAGTATATAAAATTAATTGTATCAAATATTGTTTGCTATTATAAATTTACATAATTTTTACATGTTTAATTATTGTTTTATTTTTTAGGTAAAAAATTTTTATTAAAAAACCTAAATAAATATAAGTTATAACTAAACTTTGGATTTCTTTTACCTAATTTAACCCAAGCCCCTGAATTAATTTTAGCCTAGCGGAGAACAGTAGAACTAATCATACTCCACCTATCCAACCAGTTTCACTTCCCAATTGTTTACCTATACTACTAGCATAAGAATTTCTCCCATTCCATTCGTTCGAATACGAAGTAATACCGTAGGACAATATAGAATACTACTTGGAGCTTCCGGATGAACGGGCAAGTCCTCGTCCGTTCTTTTATCAACAAAGAACAAAACTAAAACAAAAACCGAGTGAGAGCGAGTGAGCACCGGCATAAACAGTAGTGGTTTTCATTAATTTTATTGCCTCGTAAACTTGTCGTTCACGTACAGTATTATAGTGTATATAGTATAGAAGTGAAGTGCTTGAGTTGAGTTGAGTTGAGCAGAAACTTAAACTTCCATCTCTACTCGCATGGTGTACTGTATGTGTATGTAATATCGGGTTTACGTGTAGTTGGTCTTTGTTGATGTTGATGATTTTCTCCTTGTCGCTCCTAAGGCATCGGATATCCACGTATTTATATATTATATATACAGCAGAGCCCACTCTCATTGGAGATCTTTGGTCGTTGGTGATCGATAGCGCTTGAATGCCGACAGTGCAGCATACACCATACAAATACCACCACTGGCTGGTATCGGTTTATGTTTGTTGTATTGGCTTCTTTTTCGCTATTCCCTCGGGGGTCATGGTGCTACTGGCACTACTGTGTCGGTCTTAAGCTTAAGAAAGACCAGACGGCAGCTATGGAATTGAACTGAGGGATAATGTATACGCTATATTATACTCCCAACACTGATAAATTATTGTCCGATCCATCTATTTACCGGTGATTCATGATAAACCTGCTCTTACGCACTATCTATTACCATTAAAAATTACCTTTGTGTCATTAGAGTCTTTTTTACTCCCGTTTCTTCCGATATTCTCCAGATTACTAACAAATAACTGTTAATAAATGACTCTTTGCTGTTTTAATTCAAGGAGATTTTAAGTTATAAAAACTGACGCGGAAGATTTTTTAAAACACGAAGATATAATGATTAGTGTAATAATTTTGAAGAATTAAATTTTTCTTAAATTAAATAAATTTTATTTGAATAAAAAAGTTAATTTTTTCAATTGAATGGAATAAAAATAAAAAATTTCATAATATATCATAAAAATGGAATTTAAAAAATTACAAAGTCTCGAAACACGGATATAATAGTAAATATATAGAAAACAAAAGTTAGGATTGTAAAAAAAAATTTTTTTATTGACTCATTGAGAACCGTGACGCGAAGGATTTTATAATTAAACGCAAGTAATAATGATGCGCTGAGATAACGATTTATTGTACATAACATAATATGAGCAATCGGACAAACCATACAAGGTATAATCGTATTTTCTACAATCCACAATAATGTCGAGGTCCGTGTCTAAATCCGCGATTATTTATAAATATTTTATCTCTGTTTCATTGTATTTTAACTGGCAAGAGTGTTGTTTGTACCGAGCACGTGATTATTAGTCCTGTACGGTGTTACGAAGATATTGGAGTGAGAAATAAAAAAAAAGGAATAAATGTGAGCATTAAATAAAATGAAATAATATAATAATATAATATGCTGTAATGTATTATATGGATAATTTGATATTTATAGATTGAACATAACTCAGCGGCTGTCTCGCGGGTGACAGCGATATGTGATTGATCGTACCGCTGATTGGTTTAATTATGATTCTGTTCATTGTAGACCGCGACACCGCGTCGACTGGTTTACTTATTTACAACCACTACTGTCAACACTGGGCACGCACATACATATTTATATTCACTGCTCTATACTGCATAATACCCGACGCATAAGATTAGAAGTTATTTTTTGCTCAATATACCTTCTGCGTATTTATGTACAATAGAATTAAAGGGAGGTTCGGGGAGCTTAACTGAAAAAAGACTTTTCACTAGCAGCACAAGTGGCTTAACTTAACGGTAAGCTTACATGTTACTTCACGTTATTACAACTTGCAGTTTTATTTTTGTTCAACTACTTGAAATATTATGCACTATCATAATACGCACAGTATATTTCATTTATTTTTACCCCATAAAATAATAATAATAATAATTTTTAATATTTATTTCTAAAGACTGGTTAATTTTTAATAATTTTTCAATTTTTAATTTTTTTTTAGTTTCAATTTTTTTTCAATTTCAATTTTTAGTTATGGACAGAGTCTCGGATAGCTTAACAGGTAGAGCCTTTGGCGCGTAACCAAAAGATCCAGGTTCGAGTCCTGGTCTGGGCCATCCGAATGATTTTTTCAGTCAAATTGATCTTTAATGACAAATTTATATATGAAATGTGGCTAAATTGTATATGCCTGAAGAGAAATACAGGCTAAAAAATATTACAAATAAATAAAAATTGTTGTATTAGACTGGACAGCCAATAAATTTAAAAATTGAAAAATTAATAACAATAATTATTCAAAAGTATTCCGAAGATCGGTGATTTTACTTATTAAAGAGAATTTTTTATTGTAAGCTAACTTTCCCGATCTAAATGATGGTAGACTTAGTACAATTTTTATTTATTAACTATTTTCACCACACTATTATCGGTATGAGCACTCATACCATCCTCTGGTGAATATATATAATAATAAAAAATTTTTAACGACAATTTTAGTTAGGATTATGTAAAGATATTGTTTTTTACTCAGTCAAACATTTTTCGGCAATCTAAAACATAACATCTTTACATAATTTTTAACGACAATTTTAGTTAGGATTATGTAAAGATATTGTTTTTTACTCAGTCAAACATTTTTCGGCAATCTAAAACATAACATCTTTACATAATCATAACTAAAATTGTCGTTAAAAATTTTTAATTATTATATATATTCACCCGAGGATGGTATGAGTGCTCATACCAACAATAGTGTGGTGAAAATAGTTAATAAATGAAAATTGAACTAAGTCTACCACCATTTGAATCGGAAAAGTTGGCTTACAATAAAAAATGTTCTTTAATAAATAATAATAATAATAAATATTAGAAGCATTAAGCAATCTAAATCTCAAGCATAAAGATGAATATGATGATCATAATAATGAAATCTCTCTTAGATCGCGTTTCTCATTTGCGGAAATAAATGACCATCGAATCGATCGACCCACGCGGGATGAGATCCGATCCACCTACTTGACCGAGTAGAGTAGACCAACTATCATATCAAACTCCACACTGATCTCAATATAATGTTATAAGCCACAGTCATAGTCATAACGATACCAAGCTTAGATTAGATAGTCACGAATATGCTTCTCATTCTCGAGTTCTATCTCCCACACCCATGTAAATATAATAAACATGGTCTTCTTATACATACATGTATATAAATTCTATTCATCAACATAAACATGAGCGTCGCAGCGCAACTCCCGCGCAATTAACCATTTTCGAGGTAGATGTAATGAATAGACCGCGATTACTGAATCGTGTGCGTGTCTACGAATATCTGGCAGCTGTAATGACTCGTCAGGCTTGTATTACCAGGTACAGAGTTTAGGTTTAAAAAGCCGACCCGGGAAAAAATAGCGGAAGCCAGCAGAGGTCACTGGGAATAGTTCAGCGTAAAATAGGGGTACGGATGTGTTTTATGTATAGTATGTAAACTGAAGATAATGAGTCTGGCTAGGATTCGTGTTTGATGCTGCACAGCCTCCTCCGCGGAAGAAACTCAACAAGTAAATGACGCTGCTCCTATGCCTAGAAACCATTTGATCCTGTGACTATACCCAGAGCTTATACATATTTGTATTTAATATTCGTCTCTCTTTCTAGCCTAAGCGATATTTTAAAACGTTCCGGCATTCAGGAATCATGGGTAGGGTCAGAGAGCCGCTCCCTCTCTGTTTATTTCTCCTCACTCTTCACTCTTTACTTGCTCTGCGCATCTTCATATACACTCCTGTTTATACCCACGCATTTGTTATTTCCATCACTCCCATCTCTGGCACCTTAATGCAATATTTATAAACATATATTTATTTATATATTAATCATTATACCTTGGGTACATCCGTGCTAGTTAAATCCGGAAAACTACCTAGATTTTTTAAGCTAAAAATATCTATCTTTAATCTTCATTTAATATCCCAACGTTCTCCCGTTAAATTTGATGCATCAATAAATTTATATATTGCTCAAACGTTATCTTAAGACACGGTAGTGTCTTGCGCCAAGTATGCGTTCAGTCCATGCGCACATACAACCTATAACTTTTACTAATTATTTAAATCGTAACAAGAGACTTTCTTAATTTTGGATTTTAAAGCAACTTCCTTAACAATTCAAACATGTAAATTTTATTATTAAAACAATTATAAGATTAAATATTTGATCTAGTGTCATCTTATTCTTTCAATGCAAAATAATATTTTTCCAGTATTAATAAAATTTTATAATCAACATTCAAAAATTAAAATTTTTAACACGATTAATTCTACAATTTTCCCGCTGCAATCAACAAACAAGCCTCCCTAATTACAATCAAAGCCTCCATTTGTTACACTCATAAAATCATACTTAAAATTGCTGACTAATTTTGCTAACTCAAACAATAAACACGTAATTCCTTTGCATATTAATTGACCAGATAGAGGTACTGTTAACGACAGCGCATCGTGGGAAGGCATCTTATCTCCCGAAACGAATCACCCACTTCCATTTCTTATCCACTATTCTTCCTCCTTCTCTTTCTCTCTTCCACCCTCGTTAGCTCCGTTACTTTCCGCTAAAAAATCCTCATTACCCCGGACTTCCGCAATGTCAATTACGTTTAGCTTTACCCTGCACCCTTTCGTGCTACAGCATGACTCTCCGGCCAGGGTACAGTATGCTAACAATCATTATAATTATCGATTGCCATTATTATTTCTACTACCATTATTATCACATAGGTAATGCAGCATTTTTGCCTCTCAAACACGTGTTGTTTGTTAGCTCTCAGGTCGTACCTAGATTATTATGTACAAACAAACTTCTCATATAACTTATACCTCACAATACATTACATGACCGCCTGATGAGTTGTATGACCGCGAATTGTTCCCTCGAACCGAATATAATCATGAGAACCGATAATCAATACCTACTCCTGGGTTATTATTTGCGCAACAATAAACTGTCAAAAAAGACAAATATAAACATAAAGATAAAATAAAAGTTGTTTGAACAGTATCTGGACTGGTAACAGCTCGACTGGTAGGTAAATTGAATAAAATAGCAATTAAAATGTCCTTTCGATCTCGCGATTGCCGATACCACCGTCTACCATTCAGTGTATCGAGTTTCAATCGATAGTTACTGTACTTCTACCTGTTACTGTTCTCTGCGTTTACGCACAGGCTCAACTCGAAATAAAATCTTTCTCTACACTATTAATGTATGTACCAACTTATTTATAACAACAACAACAACTAACAACTAACAACATTTATATCTATATAAACATATATTATCGAAAGAGTTATACGCTACCTAGACCTGTACCCATATCGATTTACGATTTAGTATTTACCATTTACCATTCGATTACCGATCTACCGATCGATCAGCCAACACACACGCGAATGAGCACCCACCTTAGATTCATTACACTAGATATCTCTCAGGGATTTACTCTTTATCTTGTAATTCTATGTCTATTGCTCTTGCTCTTGGTCTGATGGCTTCAGTACATCAAACACGTGACGAATGTTAATTAATGCCGGGGGATTTAATTAAATTTTCTTATGATCAGACGCAATCACGTAGCACCAATCGATTAGGAGCAAAAAGTCTTTAAGAGATCGGCTGAAAGACTACCGTCGTATTATATCGGTAGATAGGCTGTATGTGTAAAGGCAAACATACAAGTGCCAAGTGTATGTACACCATAGTACCCGAGTATAACCTTATCGGGGTGTTATACTTGCAATCGATCCTGGTCTCACTCGCTGCATACGTACGCCAGATACGAGATATTTATTTACACTCAGCTTCAGCCACTTTAACTTGTGTTGCATTAGGTGTACTGGCTCTTATAAATACATATGCTACTTTTTATACGGCCAACCTCTACGCAGGCTACTTAACAGCCCTAAGGCTCGTATATTATTAGCAGTTGTTTATTTAAATTAATTAACTTCTCGAGGTGAGTGAGTGAGTGAGTGAGTAAATTGATGAAGATGAGGATCAGGTTATGTTTAGACGATTTACCGACCACCGGTACACTCTGCAAGGATTTGTTTATGTTTTGTTTTTTATTTAATTTAATAAGATTTATTAATTGTTAGTAAATAATTTTTTAATATTTTATTAATTGTTGATGAATTATTTATTAAATAAGATTTGTTAAAAAATTTGTAGTTAATAAATTTTCTTCAACTGTTAGCAAATATTGGTTTAAAGAGTTAGTTTAGAAGGCAAGTAATAAGAAATCATTCGAATTAAAAAATTATTACTAAAATAAAAGTAACAAATTTAATTACACAAATTTATTAAGCCGTATATACACGAAAGCTTTTTGTAAGCCAGTAAAACACTATACGGGTTAACTGTACACTACAAATCCCAGCTCATGTTTCAGATATCATCGATCCTTAAATCCTATTAGGCGAAAAATAAAGTATACTCGCGGATTAGATGACGCCTCAGCCAATATAAACATTACTTTTAGCTCGGATAAATAAACACCGCTGGGTATACATATATGTGGGAAAAGAATCCAAGCTAACCGAGTTGAGACTAACTGCTTGCTTCTATTCTAGCTCACATTTTCCCTATCGACATTCGTATAAGTAATTTCAAAATTAAATAAATATAAATAATATCAGATTTAACGATACTAAATAACTCGCTTATCCTTAAACGGGTTTACTTTATTAAATTTCATTTTCTTCTTACATTATATGTAATTTAATAAAAACTTCACTCGTCACAATCAATTACCGTATACAAGTCAATTTATGCTTTTTAGAACGTAAATTATTAGAAAAATTTATCGTTTAACATAATGATACTTAAATCAGTTGTCATTTTAAAATTTTTGGATTTATTCAAAAATTTAATTAGTAAAAAAAGTTTTATTTTTTCTCATAGCTTATTTAAATTTCTACAAGTGGACTTTTTTCGTCATAAATATGGTAAAAAGATTTTAGAAATAATGAAATTTAATTTCCTCTAACAAAAAAAAATCTTTCAAAAAAATCAAAATTTTTTCCTCTAAAAAGAGCAAATTTAAAAAGAAATTGCTGTTAAGGAAATAAAGCTGATTGTGTAGTCTACAAAATAGTACACATCAGTATACTTACTAAACTGTACAATACGTAGCCGGAGTTTTTTAAGGGAATCGCGAGCCATCAGAGAAAGAGAGCAAACGAGACAAGGTGAGTCCAAACCCACCAGCAATTATCCGGTCTAATGAGCAAACATTCCGTCTCTCTCCGTAACCTACCACCCTTTCTCTCCAGTTCCTTTGTAAGCCGGGATTGTGTCTGCGAGTCGAGTTTGAGGCATCAGTCTCCTGCTCTTAATCTTAACTTCTCCTCGGTTTAGTTATTTTATCCTTATCCTTATCCTTATACTTGCTCAACATACACAGCACAATACCAACGAGTTTGCCACCCAATAGCTGCCCGCCTCAACTCAGACTTAACTGATGAAGTATAGAATCGACAATCTTATACTCGTCCTATCCCGATCCTTAGTTAATGAAGATTATTAAATTAGTACCTCTCACCGTGAGCCCCTTTTTACATCCAATGGAGTCAACGAGCCCGACCTGCAATCGTGTAGGTAAAGTAACGAATAACATAAAATAAAATAAAATAAAAATTACACTAAGTCCCAAGAGGCCGAACTAAACTCACAATATAAATATATAAATACGAGAACTGGCATTACATGTTACAAGTAACATATAGTATAACGTCTACGTACGTTCCAGGTAGTATAGGTACTACAGAGGGTTATGATTGCCCTGAATCGAGATTTAATATCTCCGAGATCAAAGTGTACATGTTAATATATATTTAGTGGTGACCTCACCAAGCACTAACATTTATAATTACTGTTGAGAGATTTAACGGGTTCGTGCTCACTCACAAGCCTTTACTCTTGTCAGGTTTATATACAATCAGCGAGTAGTACCCCAACGAAATAAAACCCTCGGTCGAATGGTATCTATAGGCGCAATAATTATTCACCTCGGGATCTATCTATCTATCTATCTGCCTATGTGTGGATATGTAATACATTGTAATTTATAATAAATAATAGTAGGCTAATTCTCATCTAAGTCAATTAGCGGATATTAAATTGGAAGTCTCTGGTATTACTGTTCTGCTCTGTTATATCTTTCTGATAGACGGCTGCTGGTTACGCAATAGACCCTACCCGGAAAAATATAGATTGATGGCGTGAGAAATTAGAGCAGCCAATTTATGAATATCTCATGATCATGACGTACGTTACGATAATGAATGTGGGGATCATATAAGAAATAAGGAGAAAGAGAGAGGGATTACAATGATCTGAGAGTTATTTAAGTGATCGGTGGTTGGTACAATTTAAATAACGAGTGATGGAAATGGAAATGAAATAAGTTGGGGCTAATATACTGAGAAAAAAAAATATTACTCTTAAAAAAATTTTCTTTACTGAAGAATTTTTATTTTTCATAAAATTCTTCAAAATAACTTTCTTGGTTCAAAATTTTTCTCCTAAACCAACTTAATATTTTTTATTAATTAATAATTCAAAGAAATTAATCTAAGTTCATAATTTTTACTTCTAAGATATCTAAACTAATCATGAATAATTTTTTTTTTATAATTAATTATTAATTTAAAATAAAACTTCAAATTTAGAGTTTTTCTAATTGTAATAATTTACTTAAAGTTCGTTTTATTTTGCAGGCTTAAATTGATGTGTGTAATATTCGCAGTAGTGAGCTTAGTAAAATGTAGAGAAGGGAGGGTTTGACGATTACATTCTATCAAGAAAATAATAATCTAATAAAAGAAAAGCAAAGAATGTTAAGCTCGTGCTGGAGCGAGAGAAATCTTATATTCTGAAGTTTGAGCTCTAGCTGAAGGAAGAGCGAGTCACCGCCTCCCTTGTTATATTATTGAAGCGCAAGAATAGAGGATAGAAGCGTGCTCTTGCTCATGTCAGAATAATATTTTCTGTGAGATCACGTCCTTTCATCGTAAATCTACAGGCTCTCTCTTATCTCGCGTTAAAGTTAAAGCGAATTATTAAATTATGCTGAAATAACATGCTTTTTTATTTATTTATTTATTATTCTTATTCATCTCTGACTCTGGGTTCAGTTATTATTTTATGACTAGTTGAGTGAAGAAGCTGATTTGTCATCACGATTGGATTATACGTCGCGGACTCACGACATCTTGACAAGATTTACTATAAATTGCGTGCGACTTTTCGCTCGTGCTTGTTAACATTCAGCTGGACTATATTTCTCCTACATGATTAATATATGTGAGTATGCGGATAAAAATAACAGAATTATGCTTTTGAAACGGTAGTTACTCTTTCCAGTAAGTAGATTTTCATATTTCTTGAAAAATTTATTCATTTTGCTGCATAGAAAAATATTTAAAGTTTAAATAATTTTTTGTATTGAAAATATTCAAATAAATCGCATTCAACAAATGATTTATCGACTGTCAATAAATATATTTATTAAAAAATCATTTAGTCTCATTAAATAATAACAAATCTATCTATCAATCACACATTAAAAAATCATCATTTTCAAGCAAACTGATTACCGGATCCAGCGGTTCAAAATCCAGAGGACAAAGTACAAAAGAGAATTAATTTTTTTTTCATGCTCACGGCCTTTGTTGAGGCGGTCAACAAGCTCGACCTTGATTACACACCTGTATACTGTTCTAGGTTTAGAATACACACACAATATTTTTTCTACATATCCTCAATCCTCATATATGTTGGCACAGTAAGCAGCGAATTGTCGGCGTGAGACTCGCGGACGTGTTTAGTGTCGGCAGAGAAAGGCAAAGTGGGCTGTGCTGGGATAAAAAAAAGTTCAAAGAAGATGAGGACGAGAAAAAAATACCTAAGACTAAGACTAAGACGGGTTGAAAAGGTGACGGAAGAGGAGGCGGAGGCGCAGACCCAGAGACAAATGAGGCTGTGGAGGTGGTGGAAGATGATGACGCGCCTCGCGGGGATCTTGGTCTTTACCTCTACACTTCTCTGCTAAAAAGTATAGTCTGGAGAACACAGGCCAGATCTCTCTTAGTTTTTAAATTGAATGTTTACTGAGAGCTACTCCTACTTATGCTCCTATCTTGAGTAATAGTTTCTCAGACGGTCAACCAAAGTCTCTAAATTTATGGATATTTGTATATTTGCTGCTATCAGGTTCATGTATTACGATGTTTGATTAAGAAGTAATAATATAATGAAGAGAATTTACTGATATTGTTTAATATGATGCTAATTTTTCAATTATTTTTATAATTCGGAGCTCATTTTCTAGCTGTTGACTGACTTCTGGTTAATAAAGCGACAGATGTATAATATGTAAAGGACGAGAGAGACAAGACTGTCCAGCTTCAGCTCCAGAATAAGCTAAGCCGGCGAGCTACGAAAGAATACCAGAATCCTAAACCAGTTTCGGCAAATTGTATCGGAATAATCGCGAGAAACCAGAGAACCCGACTAAGGTCGTTTAAGACTCTCTAATTTTTTATTATTTTATTTACGACCTTTTTTACTTCAAAACCTTTTGAACCGTTGTTTTGCTCATCCGCAGACTCTGTCTAGGTCTTCTATAAAATTATAGGAGTTTTAATTATTATCTTCGTGTCAATAATTAGAGAGAATTGATATAAACATTTTACTGCTGCTTGAAATTCATTTTTTTAACCTTGAAAATATTTAAAGTAAAAATTTTTGTTAGCAATTTATATTTTTGAACAATTTAAATTGATTTTGGAAAAAATTTAGAACTAAACTTATATCTTAGAACTAAACTCTCTGGTAAGGAGACAATTAAACGATGATGCGCCATCTGACAGATATTTCCAACACTATTTTTGATTTAAAAATTTTATAGAGGCAAATCAAGGCAAATTTTCTAATATGGTCATGTGTAGATACACTGTAAAAAATTTTGCGTCAAAAAGATTACTGTTAAAAATTTTTGTGTTAAATATTTAACACTTTTATGTGTAAATTTAACATTTATCCTTTTAAATCAACACAAAAAGTATTACTGTTAAAAATTTTTGTGTTAAATATTTAACACTTTTATGTGTAAATTTAACATTTATCCTTTTAAATCAACACAAAAAAGTGTTAAATATTTAACATAAAAATTTTTAACACAAAATTTTTTTGACGCAATGACTCAAAATTTTTTACTGTGTATATATGTCCATATTTGATATATTTAAACACATCATAAAATTTCTTCACGGAAACAATAAATAATATTTTTCAAATAAACGATTAATTTACTCCCTTTAGATGCACGCTTTGTTCTTAACATCAGACAACGATTAAATCGTCTCCTCAAAGTTCTCAGGGTCTTTCTCGACCAAAGGGTCCGTGATACTGTTACTGTTACTGGTGTCTGGTCCCGTCTCGCAAAAGCAGACCTCCCTCACTCCTAACAACTCCCTGCTCACCACACATAAACAAACAACTTACTGCAGTATGTACTTTGTACACTCTCAGTAGATATATAATACACATCAAAGTTCTGAACGAAAGCCAGAGCCAAAGCTGAAGCCAAAGCGTTTGTAGTTCGTAGTCCGCATAACGATTGCAGCGAATCGTTGGAGTACATACGGGCGTGGCACACATGTGTTCTCTCTTATCTTTCTCCGTCTTTCCTCCGAGGCATTACAAACACACATGTACGATGTACAATATTAACCCGTTGGTATTATATTTCAGTGCAGAGTAGTAGAGTTAGCACACAGCATATAACATACAACATCAGACGTCACACAACGTCCCCATGGCACACATCACATATGTTATGTACGGTTGTTACTTACAGTGCAAGTATATCACGCCTGCAATTTTCCTCTTCAAGTAATTGACTTTTCACATCTCGACACTCTACTCAAGTGAGTGTTAAATTAGAGAGCGAGAATAGTGTCTATAAAATATAATACTGCTGTTCGAGCTGAAGCATGATTGTAGATACGGTAACATTTACTCCAACGGGTAATTTATTGATTAATGCCGTTGAATTACTTAGAATTATCGTAAGCGTAATACAACGCAAAGGCAAACTCTAAACGTTCTATTTGGTGCTGGTTTGCTGATTTGTATATTAGTTTGCACACGACGGAAACACCCGTATAGTCGACTATAGAATACATACATGTATAATATATAATAGGTATTGTAGACTACAGACCATAGACCATAGACACAGGACATGAACCAAAGACCGTAGACCGTAGACGATAAACCGTACCGGTGCAAGGTAGAACGAGGTGAAGGCTGTTAAATGTAGATTGCGACGCCTGTGGCGGATTCAAAGTCACAATCTTTCTGTAATAATTTTTAACTATCATATATTATATATTTGTGGTAGGTAGTACGCTCAGATACTAAATATAACAAATAAAAACTGACTTTTTTTTATATATTGGAGATTTTGTTTAATTAATTTTGACTTTTTCGAAGAAAGATTGAAATAAAAGAGAAAAAAATGATGGAGGAAAATATAAATAGATTGCGTTTATAAATTCATATCAGTCTGCGTTACGTGACGTTCTGTTGGCCCAATAGCAGTTAATATAAACTAAAATACATATATCTATACAGAGTACATATGCAGGAGAGGAAAATAAAAATAATAAAACGGAGACCTTGTATTGTGTCGTGTCGACAATCCAAACTGTATTCCACGTGCACACCCACTGCGTTATGCAATAACGCAACCGCCAGTCGTTATCATCGTAGTCAGCGACATTGCGGATTATTTTTTATTATTTAACTACCGACCACATACCTATTGCCTATCATTATTGCTATTGTTATTTTTATAAGCAACTATTTATTTTCATATAAATAATCTAAAGAAGCCACCAATTAAGTGATTTTTCTTTAAATTAACAATTTTTTTTTTTGTATTTCTCAGTAAATTTACATTATAACTTTTATTTTCAACTAAAAAAAAAATTGCAAACATTTTTGCTAAAATTTTTTGATTAAAATTTTCTATAAAAATTAGGAAAGCTTTCTAATTATTATTGATGTTAATTTTTTACTTAAATAAATTTAGATTCCTTAAGCAACGTAAAAAAGATAATATAATTTCCAATGAAACTAAAATCAAAACTAATAACGTGATTCCATACAATTAATGTCGCTTATGAGTTGTATTTAGTTTAAGTTTAACTAGCCTGTAATGTCACGCGATATTTATCTCATATTATGGTTTTATTTTAATGGCAATTTGAATTTATAATAATGAAGAAAATAAATAAATATGTATCGATGAGGGTAATAACAATATTAATAACGACAATTTTATCGATCGAGATTAGATCGATACAGAAGCCGTAAAATGATATTAACAGTTATAAGTTATAAATAATAATATGTAATAGGGATAATGAGTGTAATAATACGCTAACAGATTGATTGATGACTAATTAATGCAAATGAGCGTGGATTGAATGCCCGGTAAATGGATAAACATGTATTTCATTAATGCGAATATTATATTATGCCGATATTTGTACACATGTGTGAATGTCGTTTTATATTTGATAATAAAAGGATAAATGAAAAATCTAGTTTATTTTCCGAGACACCCGGTAGATTTAATATCATGTGTGTTGTGTTATATGTAGTGTGTAGAGCAACCACGCGACGTATCGTGCGACGTGTACGAGAAGGGCGTGCCTCTGTTGTTCAACTGCGCAGTTTGTTGCACGCGCTATAATCGTGTGTGTGTGTACCGAGCAAAACAACGAGGCATTACGCGTACGACATACGCAAATACTTGATATGACAAACTCCCTGTTTTAGTACCTGAGGTGTAAGTTCCATTCGATACATTATATATTATATATATGTTACTGCTTGTTTCATTTCCCGACTCTGAATTCAGACCTACAGACCGACCGTATAATATCGTATGCTTTGTAATTTCGAATTTTAACTCGACTTCGTTGTAAATTATAAATTATAAGGCGATTAATTATTTTTTAAGGGCAATTTATTGTGAATAATTTTACTGCCTCAAATTTCAGAAGAAAAATTTAACGACCCGACAATATATAAATACAAAAGAATGCCATAGTTTCTTTTACCTGAAGCTCCAATAAAAATTTTTTTATTGTCATTAATTAAAAAGAAAAAATTTTTGGAGGTGATAAATAACTGATAAAAAATTAAATGATAGAGTACATACAAACATATGGGTAAGGAATGATTTAAAAAAATTAAAAGACACTTGAGAGAACACGCTCCCACATTATATCAATTTTCACACGGAAGCTTTTTTACATTTAATTATTGTTTATGTTTGTGTTTGTATTTATGGATTTGTATTAATTAATTCCTTATTAACGCTGGAAGTGTTATTAAACATGTTACTTTACAATAGTGGGTTAAGAAGTAGTGGTAGAAGTAGTAATTGAAATGAATAGAGATAAGAAAATTAAAAAGTCGTGCGTGATTTCGAGCGGTGTCGTGCATAAGTAAATTTACTCTACTTTTATTATTGTATTATATGTTTTATTACTTTAAGCGGTGCATCTCCGGTTAAATTGTAAATTGTGAATCACTTGAATTTAAATTTTATAAATATTTTATCTTAAGAGATAGAATAAAATTAATGAGGACCTTTTTTGCAGAAAATCAAATTTTCTACAAAAATTGTCTCTTGTAATTTTTTCGTAACTTCAATAATTTTCTCATGATTTAAATTATAAAATTTAGAGACAAAATTTTCGATTAATTTTTATCAAAATTAATTTAGTAATTAATCCGTCAAGGATTAAAGATAAAAAATGTATTAATTATCTAATTAATAATACAAAAGTAAAAGTCAGTGATTGAATTCGAGTGTAAAAATTGAAACAATAAAAAAAGAATTGATGTAGCGAGATAAATAATTGAGGTAGATAAAAATCGAGGGAGATTCATCGGGACTTCCGATCGAGATGCAATTTGAACGAGATTGAGTCGCTGCAGAGAGAGTTTAAATAGTTTACCACTACTACCACTAAATACTTAACTTGCGTACATATTATACAGACAGAAGATAGAAGAGAGAAGCCAGAAAGATAGGATGTGTGCGAGGGGATCAGATCCGCGATGGTTCACCGCGAGAGTTGAGAGTCGAGAGTCGAGGAGCGTGGAGCGTGTCGACGGCAGGGGTCCCCCTACTTCCGGCGAACCATATCCGGCAGTACGCCTACCTATATCTCGGACCGTCAGAGCGTGTACTCCTCTGTACTGTTTATGTTATGTTATTCTACAATCAGCAGAATAGTATATAGACCATTCTACCACCGCGTACAATCGCGATAGGCGTGTCAATCCGGGAAGATTTTTGAAAACTCACTCTTGCTAAATAAAATTCAAGACAAAAAATCTTTTATAAATGTTCCAATTGTTTTCCGAGTTGAATAACTTTACTTTACACTTACATACATCTATTATTTTACAAAGACGGTCTTATCTCAAAGAAAGCAAAAGTTGAGCCGTCTAAATTTATTTGTGGCAATCAATTATTTTTTTTTTTACTTTTTTAATCAATTTTTTTTTATAAATTTTCATTTTTCTGACAAACAAATAAAATTAATTTGACTTAAAAAAATATTTTCATTTTTTAAAAATAAATTCGAACAATTTTTGTCTCTGAAAAGAAATTTTTCTACTCTCAAATAATTTCACCTCAGTTCAAAATTTTTTCTGTTTGACTCAAGACTTCAAATTCTTCAAAATAATTTTCTAGATTCAAGATTTTTTTCTTTAAACCAAGTAAATTTTTTCTATAAATAAATAACTTGAAAAAATTAAACTTTAGTCATAAAATAAGCTTAAAGAGAGACCACCACTCTGTAGACTATCATCGAAACCACTTTAATATAACTTTGTCTCATTCTCTTAAGGCCAACAAATCTCAGGAACAATTTCCGGTAACATTTACGAGCAAACGTAATCACTAGCAATGACAATGACAGTAAGAAAACAGCACTAAGTTCAAGATCACACAGAACAACGTGAAGATATTCTGTTGCGTCTCTTGTGATGTTCGTCATCGGGATACGTGGGCGGACTCATTTATGCCTGTCGTGAAGAATAGAATAGAATAAGTCTCAAGTCTAGTATTGCCGTCAATATATTTATAAGTTCACCACTCACATATATATATATACAGCATACACTCATTATATCGGACAGCAGGTTTAGTTGTATTAAGTCTCTTACCACTGAAATGTGTGAGTACTCAACTTGTATTACACATAATGCTATCCGAGGGAATTCGCTTGTCAAGGTTAGTTGCGAGTGCCGCGGCCTTGACTAAAGACACAGGAAGTCGCCCCGGATTCCCGTCATCATCAGCAATTAAATATAAATAATGTAAATACACTTGTATATCACAATTTATGTTTTTAATTATAATAATTTCTACAAAAACGAGAGCATGTAATTTATTTATTAAATAGAGTCATTTCTCGATCAGTTTCTTCATTAACCGGAAATCAACACTCTCGAGACAGAGACACAGCGCCGTAACGAGGCTCTCGGATAAAAAACTTATAACGTCGTTATAGATATTATGAAATGGCAAAATACCGGCACATGTCAACTTCTTTGTGCTGCAATGCAAGACATAATGTAACGCACAAACAAATAAAAAGTCGGCGCATCTCTTACTATACTCCGGCATCTGTCTCAAAGATCAAGAGTATTAATTTTCAGGCTGTTGTTTATTCGAATAAACATTATTGTCAAGACCGATCGCCAAATTTATCCAGCTGAGTTATGAGCTACAGATACTGATCGGCATCAACATTATTGACGGATCCAAAACCTGTTGAACTGCCGGCGATATACATTAATCACACCCTTTATGCTGGATTTTATTGTAAGCATTCACAAAAAGGTCTAGGGTCTTAAGTCTTAGGTCTTAATCTTAGTCTTAGTCTTTATCGGGTCGGCTGTAAGGCAGTTCAAGGTTAGTATAGAATGTGAAATTTTTTTATGCAGCCATTTATGACCAATTTTCATATATGGCCTGATCTGTTCATATATCATGTGCCATCTGATAGATATTTTCTACATTACTTTTGGTCAAAAAATTCTATGTCGACATATTTGATTATATCAAATTTTTTATATAAATAATCATATATGGATATTTATCTAATTTCTTAAAAGTGAAATTCACTCAAAAAAAATTTTATTCGTTTAAAAGTTCCAAAATTTTTAAACGATTTTAGTCTAAAAATTTTGAATTCGGATATTTTTTGGATCAAAGTATATTGTATGACATAATAAGAATAATAAAAAGTCGGCAATTGGATGATCTGAGTTAGTAAAATGTCCCGATGTCGATGAGGACTGTCAGCACATGCTGCAAAACAAACTCTTAGGTCGATGACCGGTCCCCGCGATAGCTTCTGGTCTCATGTGTAAGCATTTCCTCACAACCTCTTCTGCTGTTACACCCGACAGCATTCGGTCATGCTACGAAGACAGTCTTCTTCAACAACTTAAATTATTGTTATTACCCTCTTCTAGTTGTTATCGTTGTTTGTATTTTTTTACTCTCCACTCATTACCGTCTTTCTTAAAACGAATGTACGGGGAAGCAAGGTACGAAGAACGGAAAAGCAATAAAGAGACAAAAGTACAAAAATAACGGGTGAATTGACCCCCTTGAGCACCAACACCGGCAGATGTATTATCTGATCTGACAGATGTATTATCGGTGCTAATGTTTCCACTTGCGGTATAGTAACATTTGATCGTTTAGCTCCTGAGCTGCTAGTTAGAGTGATATATTTAGCATTGACGAGTGAAGTGCATTAGGCATTAATACACTCCCAGCTTCCGCAATCTTCACCAATTAGCATCGGAAAAAATCTGATCGATGATATTTTGCTATAAAGATGTTCGAGAAATTGAATTGTTTTCTTTGTTGATTAATCAATCAAGATTGAATTGATTTTCATTAAAAGCAATCAATTTTTGAACTACAATTATATGGATCAAGAAAAACGATCTCAATTTTCCAATTATTTATCATTGCAAATCTTTTACAAAAAACTCATTACTATTCATTTGCAAATCATCAAAATTTTAACAATGAAAATAATTGAAACAGATCCGCAGCAGAAACTTATCTAAAAAAGGAAGCAGTTGCTCATTTCTGAAAGAAATTTATTTTCAAAAAGTGTCTTTGTATCCACCAGAATTCATTCTGACATACAAAGATGCGTAATGAGTCCTCATTCTCGCAAGCAAGTGCCGTAATCTTCCATTATCCAGCAGACAGCCGATACAAATTAAACGTATTGAGCAGTCACAGCCCGAGGGAATTGGTCCAAGAAAAATATGAATTGTATAGCTCCTGTATAACCACGCCTATTCATCTCTTTGAATGGCAACTAAACCGCTCTAGTCTGGTGAATATTGAAAAATGTATGTGTATACAATAATGATAATGATAATAAATACGAGTAGAAGTTGGCATAAGACTAACGAGCTGTCTGATGAGCCGATCGGAAATCGATCCTTCGGAAGTTATGTTGTTACGATCCGTACAATGAAACTCGCTTTCAATGGGGCGTATAATATGACTGATTGATTTAGCATAATGATGATGATACGATGGCAAGTGATATTGATGGAAGTAAAAGGAGTATGCCGACCTGTGACCTAAAGAGTCCTGGAATCGTGTGCAGCAGATAGATCTCTAGCACAGGTGAAATGTGCAGTAATGGAATGGGCTAGCTGGTTAGGCCAAGTGTAATGTTTAATGCAAGAGAAAGCACGCTGATATTATATTGCGGTTAGGTATTGCTATTATATATGTGATATTAAATACAGCGAAGACGAACTGAGTTTGTTGTTTCTTAGGTGTCTTTTTAAAACATATCCTTTCTTCGTTGGCTTACATATTCACTCTGCACTAAGCTGGAGAGTATCTCTTTAGCGGATTGATAGACGTGCTTAGTCACGGGTACCACGACCAGACAGAAAAGTAAGTTTCAGTTGTCCTGGTATGTAACGCTCGTTCAATAATTCTTCCGTAAATGCATAGTGTGGAGTGTAGAGTAAAGCATACCATTCAATTTAGAATTTAGCTGTCTTAGTCTTAACTCAACTATTATCTATATACGAATAGAAGTAAGAAGTTAAAAAGTACTGAGTGATATAAGAGCAAATGAAAGAACGTTAATATTCTTTCACTCGTGCGCCACGACAATAAGAGATCATTTATTCACATCAAAATACAGACACTTTGACGTATAGTTCGGACGACCGTTCTTGTTGTTGTTCCTCTTACTATTTAAAGTTATTGTTGGTGTTGTTTAAAGGAATTTATAAATAGTACCAAGCTTAATGATATTTTTTTAATTACCAAAGCATTAAGATTATTTTTCGAGGCGCTGGCCATAAACAATCTTCGAAAAAAAAAAATACTTCTTGTGAGGCCGAGAATATTATAAATGATGCTCTCTATCTCGGTAAACAATTTTTAATGCTTTTATTTTATTATTTCAATGGATTTAAGCCGCTGGTTAATGTCAAAAGTCTGCGTGCTGTCCGTGTCTATTATTGTTTCATTTTTATTTATCATTATTGCATTAAATAATAACCATTCATTACTATAAAGTGATATAATATGAAGAAATTGTTTTTCAGGTTATAAAAGTTCGGACTTTCTTTTTTTCTTCAACTTTTGACGAAGAGGAAATTCAAATTCAAATATTCTCAATAGTTTTAGTTGTACTGTCACTGATGTAGTTTTCATATATGTTCATTTAATTCATTTTCTATGTGTCTTTTTGATCAGCTCACTTGCAGAAACTGCTGGCTCGTCCTATTTGTCCGTTTTGGGCAACGATGCACGGAAGAAATCTTTCCGGTTTTGGCGGTGCAACCGGTTCCATGAATGTTTTTTTTTTATTTTTATTTTTTTTCCGTCACAGCAACAAACCGACACGAGCTCTCTCACAGACTCTTATTTTTGTTGTTGTGTGTTGTCTTTTTGCTGGTACTGGATTTTAATTTTCATTGGGATGTATGATGCTTACACTCAATCACACCGAGTTATAACATCAGTTTTCTGGTAATAAACAGTTGGGATAAATCGAGAAACATATATCTTTATCTTTATAAACTTCTTATAATTTTTTTTATTTAATCATACTGGTGTCATAACCTTAACCCATCGCACGATGCGAGCCTAGACAGAAATAATTATTTTAGACAAATGCATTCTCCGATGAAACCTGCCCATTAACATTTTCAATCTACCTTTAATTAAACCCCCCATAACTATAACTAATTATTGTGATGTCTGATCAGAGGTCTCCTCAAAAGTAACTGTTAAATAATATAATGGTACTGGAAATACCAGTACTGACACCTTGATATGGCTATTAAATGACTATCACTGTAACTATTAGTTGTGCGGGTACTAGTACAAGTCAACAAATTTTCCGTTACAATCTCTTGCTTATTGTTTCTCAATTAGACACAGGCATAAACACTTAACACTCATACTCATGACTAATTTTATTTATAATCTTTATAACGGTCTTTATCGTACAAGTGTTACGAGTAAATGACACCTTTATGGGTTCTATTGATTTGATAATAACTGGCTACTGTATGGGTATAAATTTTGTAATTTAATATTAAATTGTCAAAATCAAAATTTACTAAAAATAAAAAATATAATTTTTTTTGTTATTACATAGAAAATTATAAAAAATTTTTGTGTCACCTAATTTAACAAAACTAAAAATCTACTTTAAATTTTGAACGACTAAAAAATTGAAATCCCAAGTAATTGAAATATTATTCCAGCCTCAAATTAATAATTAATAACTCCCCATTTTTCTGAAGGTTAATTACCTCCAGTTGATCCATTCAAAATCTGACGTTAATACCCACGAAAATAAAATTCCCGGTTTAATTAAATATATGCAAAAGAAGCAACCTGTCAATTAATACGTCTCGAGTGAATAAATAAAAGCAATTACCGGTCTTATGATAACCAGGGATCCGATTTGCGATAAGATATAATTAAAATTAATCAAGATCTTACAGTGAAGATTTAGCATCCAAAATATCTACCACTTAGTCCGTTATCTTTTTATCAGCAATTACATCGGTGACATTTTCAAAATTCTGATCGAATTTTAACGATATTCATTTATCGCTTAAGTTAATCTATTCAATCAGCGATGATTGAACCACAAAGACACTTTACTGTGTATGAATTTTTACTGAGCTCCGAGCTTTTTAACTCTATCAAGCTAATTAACTTAGCAATGAACAATTATGAAAGCAACACAGGACTGAGAAAAAATGAGGAAATAATAAAAAGCAAGAAAACACCGTACAGGACAGTAGTTTGATTGGTTTATGTGTATGGGTCTAAAAGTTTACGAGGAAACATTTCCATAGAACAGTGTACATGAAGCGCAGCGCTAATAAATATTGGTGATCCTGTGCTAGTAGTACTGAGCTGTATGGAGTAGAGCTAGCGTTGGCTCCAACAACAGGGATTCTAACAACGGGTGTATGGTACCATAAAGATGATGGTAAAGGCCAAAGACACAGTAAACGATCGAGGTACATATACGCGTTGTATAGCAAAAAACAGTGGCTTTTCTCTGGAGGACATGCTCCTCGCCGCGGGATCGCTCACGACGAACGGCGATATTCACGACGACCTCGTATTCTGACGCCAGAGCACGCTCAAAACTCAATGATGCTCAGGATCACCAGACTGAACTAGATACTGACTAGACGGTCATCCCGACACTCTCCAATTTCTTGCAAATTCTTATGTCGAGATACACAAAAAAAAATTTCCCTGGATTTAGTTTCTTGTCTTTGATGTAGTAAAATAAAATAAAATAAATGGTAATGCATGTAATATTTATAATTTGTCTGAAAGGCCGAACAGAGTAAAGTGACCATCAGAGAACACTTTGATTTTTATTGTCCTCATTCAATTGTTTTATATTTCCTCGGGCGTCATAAATACTCCGTAGCGTATCTTTAATGCCGCAGTAAAAACTGAGAATCGGTTTTCGCTTATACTGCAAATAAACAAAAAACCACTTTCGTAACACTCAGCATCGCAATCGGGTTTTTAGTTGAATCGTCAGAATGTACAGTAGTTTGAATTTTATGTACATGGGTATCGCTAATGTAGTGTTCGAAGATTTCGGAAATACCCTGAAAGCTGAGTTTGAGTTAAACTTTTGAATTTAAAGACGTTTAGTGCCGGTTATTTCAGTCTCAATAGGGAGAATAAATAAATATTTATGGCGCAAAGTATCGGCTGATAGTCTTAAATTGCGCTGTAAAGAATTGGGAATGGAAAATTATGTCCAAAAATTTGTAATAAGAATGTTATAAATTTGTTGTGGTTATAAATATTGTAATTTTTAATTTAAATTTAATTTGTGGCTAAAATATGAAAGATATGGAAAAATTGAGAAGGTTCTTTTTTGTAGAAAAATTAAATTTCCTTTAAAAATAGATTCTAATAAATTTTTCGTATTTTCAATATTTTCTTCAAAATTTTAATTTATTAAATTAATTTGTAAAATATTAAAACTGACCGTCAAGTTTTAGATGTAAAAATAAATTTTACTATCCATTAGAGATAAGACACAAGTTAAAAGTTTGAAAAGGCGGATGCTGCCGGACAGGAGCTATTTATAATACGATACAAGTAGAAAATACAAATAACGTAGTATTATATAGTTTAACAGATACACCAAGTTTACGAGTAAAGTATAGTATTTAGTGTATATAACAGAGAATAATATAAGTTGACCGCTACCAGTACGATGATAACATTTATTGGCGATATTCGTGGATAATATGAGCACTTAGCAAGACGAAGCGTGTTGAGTGTGTAACCAGTGACACGGTCTTAACATTTTAAAACGAGCTCTCGGAACGTTTAAATGAGCTTATATATTTAAGGGGGAACAGCTCTGAGTGGCTCATAAAATCCCAGGACGCGTTCGGAAGAATTTGAACGTCCTGTCTGACAACGCATCAAACCTCTAAAAATTACAATTATTCCGCAGAGTTAAACCACGCATTTTGACACTTTAAACCCACTTTTAACGCTCCATTTACGATTTTAATTATTTTATTTTTATTGCCAAAGACCGCGATAAATACTACGGTATATATACCCGTCGTTTGTCGAAACCAACTTCGTAAAATTTTATTATTTATCGCCCGAAAAATTTATATCAGCAGACTTTATTCATAATAATATACAATGTCCAGCGTGTACAATGGACGTATTATAATATAACTTTTGCTATATTGTAGATTTTAGTAGGTAGTACTTTTTATTATTCAAGAAATATGATAATGGTCCTCGCTGTGCCGATGATATACGATATCTTTTGTAAGAGACCTCCGAGCGTGAATAATGCTCTGAGCATCAATCCCAAAATAACCAATTTCGCCATCGCCGAATTCGAATAGAAGACTAAACCCAATCTCTTGGTTATAGTTTTATTTATTTCTTTAGTGACAATGCTTTACACTAACAGAAGGTTGGAAATAACAAAGTTAGTCTAATGAATATGCAACGTAATATCTGCCTTTGGACAGCTGGTTTTTAAATTTGGCACCTATTTAATTCACCGTTAATTTACAAGCGCTTTTAAAGCTCAATATAATACCAAAGTGACGTTAATGATTCGTAAATTAAAATGCGCTGTTTTTGGGTTCGCAAACGATGTAGAATATGAAAAAAATTTATTGGATTTTTGTAAAATATTAAATGGAAATATTTCAATTTGATTTTTAAAAAAATAAATAAAGAATGTCATTATTTTTAATCAAACATAAAATGTTTGAGCTGAAAATTTGGCCAAAAAAAAAAACTTAATTTACTTTCAAAGTAATTTGTATTGTAAAAAATAAAAAAATTGATCTATTATTGAGTTTTTTTTTTTTTAATTTTTATTATTTTTCTATTCGCATAAAAGTTCAGAGAGAACATCGCCGCTTAGATGAGAAGAAAAGAATAAAAATGCAAGAACTAAATCGAAAAAGACAACGAAAAAAAAAATAAAAGAAGAAGTTGTCGGGCATTTGATTCTCCCTCTCATCTTCCCTGAAGCCGCGCTTTGTCATGTGAACTCCACTGGTTGGTACTACTGCGTCCTTTGGAGCGATATAACGCTCTTAGTTTTTTACCGGGCTGCAAGAGAAAGCCGTCTGTTTCGTGACAAGTTCGGCTGTCATTATTACTTGTCCAATTGAAGAGACAGTGTAATAAAAATGTATAAATAAATAAATAAATAAATAAAATGACCAACTGAGTGGGCGTAGCATACATTTATGCCGACAGTTTGCAGTGTGGTTCTTGGATCTCGGGTCCAAGTAGAAATATTGGAATTAATAAAAATACCGAGGTAATTTGTGAATGTATTTTTTTGTTTGTTTTATCTTTTGTCCATACATACACAGCGTGGTGCCGCGAAATCACTATACCTGTACCCGAGGATTGTCCGCGCCAGCACGCATGAGAGCCGCACCCTCGCGAAATCAAGGCTCATTTATTTCGACTGGCATTAACGGGCTTAACTCTGTCAGTTTCTGAGACAATTAACCGGTTAAGGTCTCAATAGTGCGTGCCGTCGCATTTTTACTTTACTGACTTGTGATAATTATAATTAATAACATATAGTACTATTTATATTAGTGTCCGCCCGGGCCTGACGTGCACGATACCAAATTGGAGCCTTATCTATGGATTTTAGTTTTTTTTCGTCTTATTATTGTCTCGTCAGTATCAACAACACACACACACACATACACATGTGTGTTCAAATGAATGGGCGTAGGCGTTTCATGAAAATTATGTTTCACTCCCTCGAATCGACATGTCTCTCCTTACACGTCGCGATGTCGCCTCGCATCCAAGAGAGAGTTTAAATAAATATATTAACGAGAAGAAAAATGTCACTAAATTCGACCGAATAAAAATAATTCTTTAAATTTTTAATTAATAGTAATGAAAAATAGTTGCTGTGAATATATATGTCTGCAGTAAGATGAATTGGTTATTTATTACACCAAGGACAGGAGTAACGGCAAGACACGATTTGCATTTGAGCTGGGAATTCGCGCAATAAATGAAATCCCAGTGATCCTTCAACTACCAGCCAGTTTATCCGGCTATTTTTTCACAGGAGTTTTTTTATTATTTTTTCCAGAACCGCACACGACTGGTTTATACACCGCTTTTTTATAGGATCCTTTAAAGTGTCCACCAGTCACGGAGTTGAGTCTGCTAGCACGGCTAAGACGCGATCACGTCTGGGTGGATGAGATAGAAGATTCTTACGGTGCAGTGGAAAAATCTGCGGATGGGGTTTATTTACAAGTACTTTATAATTTAGTATAGGCTTTTAAGATTGGAGTTTTTTGACTATATTATAATTTTTATATAAATTATAATTGTCAACCTTTGTATATAATTAATTTTATAAGAATTTAATTGTAAATTCAATGTTTAATTTCTAATTTAAAAGAATAAATTTTATTTATAGAAGATAATTTTTAATTTATTCGATTGATGTATTTTTGAAAAATTAAATACAAGACTCTAATTTTTATTTAAAAATTGTTTTTGATAATTAATTGTCAAATATTAATTTAATTTATTAAATATATATCATCAAACATAAAATAAATTATTAAGTTAATTAAAACCTTAAACACTGAAGAGTAACAGAGTCGAGACTAAGATCACAATTGGTGAAAGATTATTTCGGGTAGGTAATTTGTGTAACCCGCTACCACATAAACTGTCGGGCAAACCGCAAAGACCTCGCAGACGAGATACGAGATACAAACAGACTCGGTACCGGCAGTAAAAAAGTTTTAACAAAAAAGAGTTTATTTTCATTGCAGTAGTCCCACCACCTTCGACCTGGAGAACTTTACGGGCAATTTATGTTGACCAGTATTTTGTTACAACTCCCGCGTACTCGATACACTCCCGAAAGACTTACGAGACAACGGCTTAAGAGCCGAGTAGGATACCAAACACGTGATATGAGAGTGTGTATGTAACTCGTGCTGTAAACACAAACGAGTCTTAAAAGTGAGTACATATAAGAAATAACAAATCAAAAAATAAAAAACTGAGAATCGAGATGCTGGGTGCTCGGTGCATCAACGCTTTTTCTTATATATAAATATAAATATAAACGTACACACTAACCAACTTTACAGACGGCTAGGATATAACGATAATTCGTGACGTCAATGTAATGTTTGAGGTGTCAGAACTCGCTATTAGTCCTAAGAAACTCCAACACACACAAAGTAATCTATTTTATTGTCGATTTACTCGCTGAGAATTTTTATTTATTTTTTTTTTTTTAATTAAAAATTTGGTAAATTTGAACTGTTAACTACGAATATTTCAAAGTTTGACTTAAAATTAAAATTTTTGCCGAAGATTTAATTCTCCACAAAAAAAATTATTCTGACTTTTACGTACACTGAAAAAAAAAAATTCTTGACTAGAGTGTAAATTTTCTTGGCTCCAAAAAATATTAAGTGAAAATTTCTTGAATAAAATCAAAGTTTTTAGAGCCAAAAAAAATTTCTTGAGCCAAAATAACTTTTGTCTTCCTTAAAATTTTTTTAGCACAAGAAATTTATTTTTTGTGTGTATCTATAATATTTAACTCAGAATTTAAATTGAAAGTTTATAGAATAAAAAATTTCGAATGAATTCCTTTAAATCATAATTTAATCGCAAATTTTCATTTCTACACAGAAAAAAAAGTCATCTTGAGTCAAGTAATATTTACTTGATCCAAGTATATTCAACTGAAGATAAAATATATTCTTGAGTTAAGTAAATTTTTTTCTTGTTTTGGTCAATCTTGGTTTAAGCAAATATTCCCTAGTTCCAACATCATCAGTAATATAATGGGAAATCAGCAATTAAAAATTAATCAAAAATGTCTAATTAAATGAACACAAAAAATAAAAATCATGCATAAGGTTATTTTTTTTAATTTAATTCTTTATTAAAAAAATCTCGGTTTAGTTCCAAAAAATCACGTCGCCAACGTTGGCGCTACTTTCCAAACCAAGAGAAAGATTTACTTGGGATAAGTATATGACATTATTAGTTCAAGAATAAACAATAACTTGAAACAAGAAGTAAATTTTGAAGAAAATAATTTTCTTGAGTCAAGATGACTTTTTTTTCTGTGTATGCCAATTATTTTACAAATCTATCAAAAATATAAACTTCAAATCACACTCTCTAAGTATGTCTAGACATCAAATGTTTTACCGAGTGTGTAAATATTGATCTAAGCACAAAACTGTTGAAATAGTAAAATCCTACAATCGCGATATTCAGCAGACAAAATCAGATATCTACTATCACTTAGCATCCATGTATGTAATGAAGAGATTATTTGAATACATTATCAGTGAGCCGTGTCTAGACTAGAGGAGAAATAAACTCTACCAGCCAATATAGATGGTATAATGAAATGATATTGCGAATAAAAGAGAGAATAAATGATAAGAGTGACTCACCATGAAAACCATGAACCTTGATTGCAGGTTGGCGTTCCCGATGTAAGTCAGCGTTTCCAGCCACCGGCTTGCGTGTCTTGAGTACAGTACTGTATTTTGTTACCCTTTTTCTTCACTATTTTTTTATATCACTTTATTTATTTATAGTTCTTCAATACGAGTGCTCGTAAACCGAGTTTCTATTATTCACCGGTTCGTTTCCTTGTATGAGTACACTGAGCCACGCGAATTCACCGGGTTCGTTACACTCACGAAGGCTAGATGTCCACTACTCAGATATTAACCCTCGTGATACGAGTAAAAATAGCAGACAAGTAATCGCGATTGAAAAACCCGATAGCGATTGTAATCGTGATTTCAAAATTAATTATTACTTTTTATTTTTATTGGCTATAAGATATGTTGATATTGTTGAGGTTTAATGAATTATTATTAGAGTGATATTTGCAGTAGATGCTTTACTTAGAGATTAATTATTTAGATTAGTGTTTATTGCAGCAATTTAAATCTGATTGGTTTATTACGGGCTACTTGGTACTGGCAACTTGTAGGTATTGGCATACTGGCATAAATACTGGCCCATTTAACTATTGATATCTGTAATGATAAAGAAAATTTTTATTAGTAACAATTTAATCATAACAATAAAGATTTTTTTGAAAAAAAAAAAATACTGATAATATTTTTTGTTAATCTATCATTTTTATAATAATGAATAAAATTAGAAAGTTTAAAATTATTGTAGCTCTTAAAATATTGAAGATAATCCAACAGTATAAAAACGTTTATTGTAGAAAATTTTTTAAGCTATAATTTTTGTCTTATGATTTTTCAATAAAATTAATATTTCAGGAATTATAGCCATTTTTAGAGCGACTAGATAGTTATTTGGTATTTAATTTAGAAATTTTCTTCTCAAATAATAATAATAATAACTTAATAAAAAATAAAGTGTTGACATATTATAAAGTATAAAATTTAAAGGAATTTTATCGTAAAATCTTTTTATGTATATAAACATTTTAAAAAAAAAAAAACCTGAGGCAAAATGTCACATTGAGTTGGCATGTAATTCCCAAACACGCCCATTCTCATCTTTATCGATAAATCGGTCTAGATAATGGGACCGTATCAGATATGAAATAAACAAGAAGCTGGTTGTGGACACGGTACTGGGTGTGGAAAAAAAAATAAATAACACAAAACGCGAGTAAGCTTCAGCGTTCGAGTTAAGTGTAAGAGTAAGAGTAAAAGTAAGATAAATAAAAAAAGATATAGATAGGAAGAGTGTCGCTCGAGATCTCAACATCTGGAGCCTGGCTTCTGACTTCACGAAGATAAATTGATGTTGCGAGTAAAGAAGAAAGAGAATAGAAGTAAGAAGACCTAATGACTGATCCTACAGATGGGAGTATTAGATGCTATCTTGCTCTAAAGTCCAACGGGGAAATTTCGTCACGTTCCCGAGATTGTGACAAATAAAAAATAAAAATAATAATCACTCCAGCATAATAATGGTCGTTGAGATGATGAATTTTTTTGCATAATAATTATATTACTGTTGCATTGAAGTTGCTATTGTAAGACTATGCCAAATAAAATTATTGGACGGAACGACAATTTATAATACAATTGAAAAGCGATCGAGGGCGCGGTCGTTTAGCCAGGCCCATGACAAGCCTCTTCTTTATTTAAATCATTCGATCCGGCACGTCACAATCGATTAACGTTATTGCTCGTCGATCGTCGAATTTTATTTTTTTCCCACTTTGTATATTTTTCTTAAAATCTATTTTTTTTAATCGCTCAGATTTATATTTGATAAATAAAAAAAAACTAATTGATTTATAATTTAATCAAATCAACTGCTCTGGATTCAAACGATCTGAATATTTTATTCTCCACTAACTGGCTTTTCCAATTAGCCACAAATAAATATTCCCCATCAAATGAATAAAGTATAAAATTGCCGAAAGCTAACACTGATAGGAGCAAATAATTAATTTAATTTTTTAAACAAAACATTAATAAAATTAAAACCTTTTATTAGTGCAGACTACATTATTGCAGTCGATATATAAATACTAAAAATATATGTCAGCGAATACTAAAACAAAATAAATGAGTTTTGAATTTATAATTAACGACCTTGTTGCCAAATAAATCCATTGTGAAAGACCGATGAATAATATAAATATAAATATAAATATGAGAATAAATAATCGTTATATTATTTAAAACCTCAAAGTTAACATTATTGTTAAGCATAAGTGCTAATAAATAACTCCACAGAGTCATTTACATGTTAAATAATACGTTAAAGTTGGAATTTAGTTGCTCAATTCCAATAAAAAGTATCCTTCTTCCGGAACAAATTATTATTATTTTTTTTTTTAATAACAATAATAATAACCCGGGCAATAAATAATTAGCTACAAATAAAATATCTTTGATGTTAATGGGTAATAGTTGATAGTTGATATGTATATGCTCTGCTCTATATTTAACTAATATAATACGTGCAATAATAAAACGGTCATAAGTACAAAGTAACAACAGTAACAAGAAACTGTCGTAATTAAAATAGTATGAATGATAAATTTAAATGTCCTGGGGCACTGCAATCGATTTGATTAGTGACGAAACGATATACGAGTACGAGTCTGGTTTGCGCTGATGGAGAATTTTAAAATCGAACACTCGTAAATGGTTTCGCCCCTTCACCGTACAGTACAGTAGAGTTAAGTTAAGTTAACATTTAATATAATATGATATAATATAAATACCGCCTCGAATTAAAGATATAAACTACAACAGTTACGGTGGTATTTTAATCCGATGATTTTTAATTAGTCTGCGCTGAACATTCCCTAAGAATGTCCGTGTTACGGTCAATTGATTTACGCATTTTTAAACTCTGTTAATACACAATTAATATTTAATTTCTGCTCTATTTATATGAATATATAATATATAATAATGTTATAAGTAATAATACATGTATCTAAAATTTAAATCTAATAGTAAGGCAAGTAATGCTCAAGCATAAATGTTCGTCCGGATATAGAACATAATCATAGAAGTAAATTTTTTATTCTTTGTTGGATTTTTGTGATCACAATTAAACGAAACCCGGTTATTAGATTAAAAAGAATGTTTATATTTATTTATTTTGTATGGTGGCTGGGTATGAGCTTGTTCGTGTCACACGTGTCTTTTACCGAAACAACTTTACAAGAGCTCAAGCATGACAAGCTTTTACTTATTGTGTATTATTGTCATTATACAGTTATGCTATGTTTTATCTCGAGCATACGGCGGCACGAGTGTA
The DNA here is from genome assembly GCA_905319865.3 of Cotesia congregata. NCBI lineage: Eukaryota > Metazoa > Arthropoda > Insecta > Hymenoptera > Braconidae > Cotesia > Cotesia congregata. The sequence continues at coordinate 20,307,119 of CAJNRD030001123.1, forward strand.
ATTGTAACAAGTGTGCAAAGTTATGAAAATTAGTGATGAGTAATAAAATACGGAATAAGTAGTTACTGTAGGCATCCAAGCGGTTTCAAGTTTGTCTTGGGGGGTGTGACGACTAGAAGTTTAAAATAATTAAATTCGACATTTGATTTTTTTTTAAGTTAAATTAATTTTTATAAAAATTTAAACATGGGAAAGATTAAATATTTTAATTTTCATTGTTTCAATAATTATTGATTCAAAAATTTTCAACATTTTTTTATTTTTTTAACAAGTTATTAAAAGAGAGTATCATTTTTAATTCTTGCAATTTTTAAATAAACTTTTTTATTATAAATTTTTTTGTTAAAAAAAATTCTAAATATTACTAAATAAATTTTGACTAACAAGTAATTGATAAACTTTTGTTAAAAAAAGTAATATAATAAAAGAAAAAAATCCAATAATGATGATAGTGAAAGAGGAAGGATAAGAAAAGAAATCCATAAAAATTAGCATAATTATACAATGTTGATACGGTTGGATGCGTCTGGGACGTAATCCTTGCAAAGCAGCCGGATGCAGAGTGACCAGCGATTTTCCTCTGGCCAACTCACACAAACAAAAACGCCGATCAGGGCAATTTAAAACGCTAGACATAATATGTAGTTACTCGGTAAACATCCTCAAGTTCTCGGTATTGCATTATAATATACATTTCAAATTACATTACATATCATACATGTACATTGTACACATTGGCAACTGTCATGTACTGTTTATACCTGAGAATGAGGTATCAGTGCAAGCTTGTGTTTATTTATGTATATAGAAGTATAAGTATAATATAGATAATATGAATCCGGAGGAGAGTAGTTATACGGCAATATACTTATGTCTCGTCTTGCTGACGTGTGTACCCGTGAGCTTGGGTCTTTATGAATGAGGTAGCACGCGTGTGCGACGACTGGAACGGAGTAGAGCACGAGCTCCACAATCAACAACTGTCTCTACTCGGGAAAGTGACCTGCCTGCCATTAAACTTTGCACACGTGCCATCACATCGCCGATACTTTTTAATTGCTACTTTTTAAAATAAATGGATCTTGATTTACCGCTTTGTTATTTGTTTTATTGTTAGTTATTAAATTAATGTCATTTTTAATTACTTTAATTCAAACATTTGACAAATTACCACATCGAAAACTTGCCTCATAAAAAATTAATTAATTTGAGAGATAAGCTTCACGTGTTCCTCGTTTCGTGACCTATTGCATCAAGGACTATAAACTAGTCAAATCGCAAAAAATGTTGACGTAAATAACCAGTTATATTTGTTTTTAGTCATTAAATGTTCATAAAAAAATTGAAACTCATTGTCAAAACTCATCATTTAAAATTTTGTTATTTTATCAAGTATTTCATTGTAAACAAAATTTGCATTTATTTTTTTTTAATTTCTACATATAGATTTTTTCAAAAGATTTTTATCATATTAAAAAAATTATTTTAAATTGTCATACATCAGTTAACTTTTAAATAATATTTTTTCGTAACTAAAAAAATAATTAAAAATTTTTTTTTCTCAAAAAATTTGCATTTATAACTTTTCAAAATTTCTACACACGGAATTATTTCTTAATATAAATTTTTTTATTAAAAAAAACTGTCAATAATAACAATATCGAAAAAGATAATTGGGATATTTGAATAAGATTGTCAGACACAATCTAGATGTAAATAAGTGGATTGTACAGAGGCTAGATAGATAATGATCGTAAGTGGTAGATCGCGGGTTGATCTACGTGAGAACTCAAGCGCATTTACTACTGGAAATATGTATTACCTTATCTGTTGGCTTCTCACTCAGCTCTGTCTCGCTTTGTAATATACTTCACCTTGAAAACTTCAGCTGTTCTATCAAATATATACACATACATTCGCATTATGTCTTAACTGATTATGACAATAATAAATAAATAAATATTCCCGTTTGATTTTCCGAAAATTTTCCACCATAAATCACCTCACATAAAGCGTTTTTCAATTTTCAGTAAATTGAATAATTCGCAAATAATTAAGACATTAGTATTAAGTACTTACAATGTATTTAATTTGTTTGCCAGGATAATTGATGAATTAATTAGCTAATTAAAGCCGATTTGAATTATATATTGAATAATTTCGCAATGTAGTAGTGCAAGTCATTAAAATTTTCCTCCAAACGGAGTAAATTCCTCAACTTGATGGACTTTTTTAATTTCATAATAACCATATTCGGCCGAGAAATTCTCATAACGTATGCTTTAAATCGAAACTTCTTCGAAAAAAAAAAACAAGTTGAAGACGTTGATTCCAAGCTAAGATCCAAGAACTGGAGTAAAATACTGGAATACACGGAAGAACTCGATCTATCGAGTGGTAATGTAAGTAATTACTTCATACTAATGATAGCAAAAAAAATCTAAATAAATAAAATAAACTTTCTCGAGATCGCTCGACACTCCAAAGATTCCACCAGGTAAATTCATTACTCCTTACTTCTGATAATCCGGATCGATCAAAAGTATGTATCCAGTGGGTACATAAAGTCTCGGGATTGCAGATAAGAGCATGTCATGTCATCTAGGGAAAGGAAACGAAATAAATAGAAAGGAAAAAATTCGAGGCAAGTGATCAGTGTGAAATTTGGCGCACGGTTTAGTAACGATTTGTCAGTTACACGTTGCTAAATCACACTTTTACCAGTTCGATCAATGAAATTGTACTACTGTATATACACAGGCGTAAATTTATATATACGTTGCTGGTTTTAAGAAAAAAAAATAAGTGAATAAGTTTGTCGCGAAGGAAAATGTAGTGACACGTCGAGAATTCTCGTTCTATCTATAATACACTCGTCGACGTGTGTATTGTTACGAAACATTAACTACCACCGTACACACACTCGAATTAAATATAATACCTCGACTCGTACTTAATTTAACTCGGGTGTTGTTCCCGGTTAAGCCGAATATTTATTTATATCGACAATATGCGCTTACAATGTTACAATGTTATCGAATCGTACTGGATTTCATTTAACTTTGACTTTGGCTTTACTTTATCGACCGGATTTAAATAAAATGTGAAAGTAATGACAAAAATAAGCAGATTTTAATTTAATTACGGGATTATACTAATGGAGTAATAATAAATTTTATAAATGATACGTTGATAAGAAAATCATTAAAAAAAAAAAACATAATAATTTTGTAGAATTTGTTTCAAATTAAATATAAAATTTTTTTTAATTAGATTTTCTAACAAAAAATAAAATTCTTACTTTAAGATTCTTTCTTTGGAGTCAAGTTAATTTTTTTATTAATATATGGTATATATTTATGTTTAATTTAAGTGTGGCTATTAATTTTTTAAGTACCCCTCATATCATGGTAAATTTGAAATATATATTACATATTATATGAATATTTTCTAAACCACAAGACAAGTTAAGGCAGTAATGTAGGCGTAAACCTTTATAGTTCAACACGAGTTTAATGCTCTTTAAGTGGCGGTTGTTCCTTCGGCGTTATGCTGATTTCAATGCTAGAAATTATTATTATGATGATGATAATAATGATAATTATGAGGATGATGATGCGTCGTTAGATCTTTAAGAGATATTGAAAATATCCGTGTGTTATTGCTATTATTTTAAATAATAATTTATTTAATTGTATACTGTTATTTGTATTGATGGTAAATGATAAATGATAAAAATGTAAGTTGTTATAATAATAATTAACAGCGATTGCATTAAATTTAATTTACCGCGGATTTTTATGTCTTGCTAAATAATTTGTCAAGAATGAAACATTTGTCGGACAGGATAGGAGATTGTGGACTAGAGAGAGAGAAAGAGAGAAAGATTGAGACCGGCTGGTATTTTCTGTGCAGTATGGATAAGTTTTGCAAGGAAACCACACCCAGAAACGTTTTTCCTTGCCTCCCAGGGACATTCAAGTTTTCCCAAGCTCTCGTACGCTATTTAACTCCAAGTAGATATTATATATACATACATGTCCATATCTGTGTTTTATTATGTATGTATATTTGTAATATAATATGAAAAGTAGTCATCCCGAGTCAGCTGATATGCTGTTAAATAGTAATATCTCAAATACGGACAGACATTTATATTTATACAGCACTATTACGATACTGGTGTACTACAGAGCTGATATGAGTGAGAACGCAGTATCAGGCCAAAGAATAATGGACCGTAATCGCAGACTATTTTAATGAAACCGCGTTGTTAAACACTCGTCAATTGCAACCAAGAGCATCTACCGCAGTGGATTTTTTCTTTTCTTTTTATAGTCGAATTAATGTGACTACACAAAAGTATTTCTTCATCCTTTGGATAATTATACGATTGTACTGCGATTATAAAACTACTAAATGCAGTAAAATAAAATTATTTATTTAAAAAGGTTACAAGTTATACGACCCAAAGCTATTTCAAAATTTAACGAGAAGTTTATTAATTATCTTACAATCTTTACGGTATCAAATCTGTGCCAAAATAAATTGTTATTTTCAATTTTTGGAATACAAAAATAGCCATAAATTTTGAAACAATTAACATAATAAGTCGTGTAAGAGATCATATTGAAGCTGAAGCCTTAAGCTACAAATTTTTTTTCTAAAATCAGTTTTTAATTTATTTTTTCATAAAATTGTGGGCTCCAAATTTTTTGTAAATGTTTTAAGATTTTATGTTAAAAAATTAAAACTTTCAATTATTTAACTTTTTTTTATTTAAAAATATTTTTTATTTGAGGAGTTGAGTTTCAAAAAGGTATCTTTTAATTTTTCATTAATCGAAACAAAAAACTGGTTATCTTCAATTATAAATATTTTTATTGAACTTTTTTAATTTAGCTATAAAGTGTTATCGGTTATGAAGCTACAATTTGATTTTCCTTTAGAAATTTTCATAATTCTCAAATTAATTAATATTTAAAAGTTCAAAAAACTACTCTTTTAAAATATGAAAAGATACCCTTTTGAAAATCAGCTCCTCATTTATTAATTACCAAAAAATTTATAATCTTTATTTTCTACTGGAAGAAAAACTAAAAGTAGATTCATTGACTTAGAATTGTTAATTAATTTAAAATAATTAAAAAAAGTGTTGTAACATTAACAAGTTAGTGTTGAATCCCGGCCGAATTTCCTTAAAGAAACACGTCCAAGAAAACTGTTTTGTTCGTTTTTCCCAATCAAGGCTAGCCGGTGATTTTTTGAATCAACTGACACTTAATCAATCGATCGACAATTTCCTGAGTCTGAGTGTCGGTCATAGCCAATACAAACGGTGTTTCCCATCGTATATGTTCGGTTGTTTCTATATACCACCGAGTAGAGTACCCGAGTGGAAATCCAAGAATCCTTCACACTAAATATGGAGCCGCGTATATTTTCCATCGTCGGCGCGGTGCGTTGGTTCTATTCTGTTGGTACAGTGGTGCCGCTCGCGGCTCGCGGCTTAGCTTGCTTATGGCTCAAGGCTTTTTCCTTATCGCGCTTGCATTTCTCGTACGCTTTATGTCGTTGTCATGCTATACATAGAGTACTGCATACGCACACACACAAGTACAGTTCACCGATATACATATTACATGTGTATACTGTATGTTGTATATTGTATACGCGATACACTATTCAGCAAAATAATAAAAATGAGATCGTCGAGTTAGCAGACGGTTAGGTTGGGTTGTGTTGTGTTGTGTGTATCAGAGATACGTTGTTGTTAAACAACATCAACGATGAGGATGACTCTTATCGCACGGTATGACGGGCTCTCTGCTCTTTACGCTCCACTCGGGTGTCCATCCGTCCATCCTCGTATTGAAGACCGGAGATTGCACTTTGGTGTGACCTAGGAAGCAATCATGAGCTTCAAACTAATACAATAAGCGAGTACCACACTGCAACGTTTATGAGGGAGGAACATTGTTAGTGTCGGTAACCTGATTCGCTGCTAACGTACATATGTTTTAGTATTATTATTTTTATTTTTAAAATAATAATAATAATAATAATAATAATCTATAATAAAACTAATTCTTTTAGACTGACTAAGAATTATTCATTTTAATTTTTTTCAAAGTTATAATATTTAATTTTGAGACAATTTTTACTCAATAGAAGTAAAAATCATCTTGAGAAAATTTTTTCTTGGTCCTGACTCCTTAAATTGTAAAAATTGGCCATATTGTCTAATAAGGTTAAAATTTCCAACAGATAAAAAATAAAATTCTTTTTAATGACTCTTCTGAGGAGTTTATCTACACTGATAAAAAAATTAACTTCATTAAAAAAAAAAAATCTTGAACTAAGTATAAAACTTTGAAGAAAATGATTTTCTTGAGTTAAGAGAATAAATTCTTGAGACAAGAAAAATTTATTTAAATTAAGAATAATTTATTGACTCAAAAATTTTTCTTCTTGATGCAAGAAACTTATTTTTTTCGAAATGGTATTTTTTCTCTTGAGTCAAGTTTTTTTTTTTATCAGTGCACAGTAAAAAATTTTCCGTCATTGCGTCAAAAATTTTGTGTTAAATATTTAAGATTTTTTTATGTCGATTTAACTGAATAAATGTTAAATTTACACATAAAAGTGTTAAATATTTAACATAAAAATTTTTAACACTAATTTTTTTGACGTAAAATTTTTTACTGTGTGTAATATTTATTTTTTTTGTTTAATTAATTACTAAACCAATTTTCAATTAATAAATTTTCAGTTAATTTATGTACACACTTCTAGAAAATTTTTAAAATTGTGATAAATAATTTTTTTATCATCATACATAGCCTGATATGACCATATATGAAAATTTTTTCACGGGCCAATGATATAAAGTAACAGAACCAATAATATAAAGTAATGTGCGATAATGATAACGATAGATATTACACTAAAGATAATATGAATAATAATAAAAATTTGGATCTCGCGTCTCAAGTTGCGTCGATAGTAAACGAGTTTCGGGAACGACATGCCTACACGTGACAAGAAAAAAATGATTTAAAAGGTACATACTGCCTTCTGCAAAAGTATTAAATGTCAAGACTCTTACCACCGACTATTAACTTTCAGCAACGCAAGCGGGTTATCACTCGCAACACGAACCCATGTGTCATCTGTATATTACTGTAATTTTAAGAGGAGAAAGAAAAAATAAAAGATATCCCCAAGCTCCAGCCTGAGCTTGTGTCCGTTACATTCAAAACCTTCTTTTATCACTGTCGCGAATGATGCATATATATTAAAAACAGAGTTGAGAGAACGCCGAACTGGTCTTTCATATTTTTTATTTTTTTCGTCTTTATGCTCTTCTATACTACATTACACACTATAATAATAAATATATTTGCACACATGTATATGAACGGATAAGTTAAGTACTCTCCTATATATTCTTACACACGGGATAAAAAAAGAGCAACGCCTCTTGCATTTTGGACACCGCGAAATCGGGACAATGTAGTGTGATCCTCTCAGCTCGATTCGTCACTGTCAATATTCTCGAAGCGCCTTTGATATACATCCGACCCAACGGATTAATATTAATAATAAACATTCAATACTAAATTAAGAGTAACGAGGCTACATTATATTACGGCTAATGGTAATTTGTCTTCTTAAATTGACAACCAACATTTATATTTTTTGGTAACAAATTTCGACTTTTATTGTCGGTAATTTTATGATTTTTTTTATTATCTTAGCTTCATCAATTATTCATATTTGACGTAAAACATTACACCAAAATAAGAAAATAAAAAAGATTTTAACCACACAGAAGAAAAAATTTAGCTAACAATATTTTGATATTCAAAAATTTTTTTCTCCGACTGAAAAAACTTTTTTTCTCAATTCAAAAAAATTTTTTTTAAGAAAATAACTTTTTTTTTAATTGAAAAAAAAAAATTATTTTTAAATTAACCCATAAAAATTTTTTTCAAACGCCCAACATTTATTAAATTATTCTCTAAACTCAAAAATTAAACACTTAACAAGAAAATTGATCTTCTTCACTTTTAAAAAAATTAATTTTCTTACAAATAAAAATTTTTTTTTCGTCAAAATATTTTTTTTTCTGCACAAACCCAATTTCTAACTCAAAGTTAAGATCTAAAATTCTCAAGTTAAGCGTAGAATTGAATTGAATCACGAGCCAGAAGCCAGTAGCTCGTCAACCACGATCCCATTAGCCTGCATTGTATGCTAATGATCGATTGTCACGTGTGGATCGACATTGGTTAAGCTTGCAGCGGTTCTCATATAAATAATAACAAAAACAAACCATAAAACACAACACATATATGCAACAGCTGGGTTGGATGTGGACATTATATAGTAACAATAATAATGCAAACAGAAGTTATTTTTCAGCAGATAAATAAACTAAAGTCTCGAGACTTGTGACATTATCAGACAGCGGGAGCAGTAGCTCGACCCAGCACATTACAGTAGCCGTGCAGTCGCTCCAGAGAACAACACACAAGCAGTATAGATATAGACATATGTGTAGGTATAGATATAGTACTGCACTGTGGATATCGTGCATGTGTGAGTACGTGGGCCGAAGTTGTTTCGCGAATCCTTAACGGCAGTCGCGTGCTAGCCAGAGTTTCTGCGCTGATTAATAGCTTAATCATTTAACGTTTTCTTAGCTCTGCTCGTGCAGCTATCTTATCCAAGCGGAACTTCTTCTTCACGCCTCCCACGAGCGATTCTCAGACCGATAACTCAACCGTCACACACAGCTCCGCTGTCCTATCGATATTGCGTCACGATTATCACGGATAATCTTACATCCAAATGTTATTGATGGATACTGATGGACGATTGTGAGCTAGGTAGATCTTTTATCTGATAAAAGACATAAGTCACTTCTAGACACCTTGATATATACCTCATTATTATCCTTTACTTACATACAAATCTTTATAAAAATATTATCTAATCAAATCATTTTAATATAAATCGCGTTTTGTTGGAAAAAAATTATTAGGAAAAGTTTATATCTCAAATTTTGGGGGAAATTTTGAAAATACGTCTACACAGAAAGAAAAATTTCTTGACTGAAGAACAAAATTCTTGGCTCTAGAAAATTTTCGGGTGCCTGAAGGAAAACCGAAATTGTGTTGGCGGAAGTAAAAATTTTTTTTGAAATTCTATTCTTAGTAGAAGTAATTTTTTCTTAATTCAAATTATCATTAATACTTAATACAATAAATTTTTATATTTATTCAAGATTTTTAGATACTTTAGGGAAGCAGCGCCACCTACTTCAGCTGAGAAAAAAATATTCTCACCTTGAGAAAATTTTTCTCTTGAATATTTGATACCCATTTTATATTATTTTAGCGTGAAATTATATATATTGAGTGAAAAAAAATGATTCAATATATTATTTGATCTTCCCATTTGAAATGTTAATCAAAAAAAAAATTAATTAAAATTTACTTCTATCTTTATATTTAATTTTTTGGAGCGAGAGAGAAATTTTCTCAAGACAAGAAAATTTACTTCTATCAAGAACTAAATTTTTTGGAGCAAGAGAATTAATTTTGTTGGAATAAGTGCAATTTTTTGTGTCAAACAAAAAATTTTTTTTTCGCTCAAGAAAATAATTAAGAAAAAAAATATCTTCAAGACTTAATACGCAAAATAAAAGTCAGATATAAGATGGATAGATAACTGCCTTATCAATGGGAATAAAAAACGTCTCGTAAATTTTTCCACTAGATGGCGCTGCCTGTAATTTCCTTTCTTTGAAATTTCAGAGCTATAAATCAGAAATATTACTTTTAAAAAAATGTAAAATGACTGATTTAACAATTTGAATATTACAAAACTTGCGAAACAAATAAAAATGTCAGGAAAAATTTCTATGAAGAACTAAAATAAAAATAGTTGTCTTAATCTTCACCTAATAAAGCATCTTCTTGCCCCGAGGCATAATTATATTTATCAACCCGTCGAGGCGTGCCACGTAACCAAAGACGAAAGACGAAATAGCGGTATTTCGTAGGCGGCATGCTCTTTACTTAGTACATAGTCTTCTTCATGTAGAAGATGTAAAATAGAATACAGACAAGACGAGGAACTCTTGTACCTTTTATTTTATATTGCTGTTTAGTTGTCGTCTGTCCGCAGTTGTTATTGTCGTCATAGTCAACATCATCATATTCATTAATTAAGTATACATTATAATCATACGACCGAGGATTAAAGTATCACCGCAAATTTCTTCAACAATAAATTTAATTAATTACACATTTTTTGGTGTCGTAAATACAGTAGAGTCAACAGTTAAATTACACGCGGAAGATGTTTCAAATCAAAACTTATCTCCATCTGTGGATTATACATATTATTTAATATTATAATATGAGGAACCGATTACGATGTATTGAAATGGTGGATCGATAAATTTATGTCTGAGTTTCAATCTCAATACGTACAGATAGTTTTATATTGACCGCGAAGAAATAAAATAATCAACAGCGCCACTTGTTATGCAGGAATTTCGATACTTATTTTATAATATACTTATTATTATAAATTATAATATATATATAAATGTATTTATATACATATGATTTTATTTATACGCACAGTTATTTAACTTTCTTTAATACAGTATTCAACTCAATAAAAAATCATTAATGCCAGACATGTCGGGTTAATTATAAATATTGATGTCAAAATATTGCTAGGGAAAAAATATAAATAATAACAATAATAAATAAATATAATAAAGTATTAAAAATAATTTATGAATACGGCGAGTTATGAGGTGTGACCTTTTCATTATTGAAAGTGCCATGTAATTTTGTATACATATACACATACATATTATGTGATATATATCTATACTTATATGGAAGTATCTTTTTAGAATAGAAGGCAGGCAGACGCCGAACGGAGCAGAATGATTAATAAAAATGAGCATTGAGAACTTGTTTTTTTAGATGTTGTTAACTAATTTTGTTTAATTTATGCTAATTTTTAAATTTACAATCTCTAATGAGCCTCGGTGTTACGAAGGAATGGATAGTTTCATCAGTTGCATTTGAAAAATTTTATAATAAATTATCAAGTTTCAAGACTACTCTCGGAGAAAATTTTCTAATTTCAATTTATTGCATTTTAAAATTTTAAAGTAAAATAAAAATTTTATCTAAAAGACAAGAGGTATAATTAAATTAATAAGAATATTTCTAATAGAAAAAAAAAATTCTGCCCAATTAAAAATAAAAATAATCTTTGTAAAAAATTATTTGACTCAAAATTTTTTTACAAGTAAATTCCGCTTTAATAATTGATTATAAAAATTTTAAGATAACCAGCTGTTCATATTATCCAAAAAAAAGTTATTGAAAGTCGAAATAAAATTGCTCTCATTAAAATATGAGTAATTATGATCATAAATCAACAAATGTCACCTAATTATTTCCGTCACTTAACCCCACTACTATTCTAGCCTACCTCAACTCATAAAAATGTACTCTTCCCCCAGGCGCTTTTCCATATACCCTTAATATAATCAAAGTCTAAATTTCCATGCGAGAAAAACTTTCTCCGTCGCCATCTAGCGGAACTTTTTCAAACTAAATTTAAATGATCTGCAAAAAAAAAACTTAAAAAGAAGATACAAGCAACAATACTTATCACAAAGTAAAAATGTGTGTCATAACGATGAAATTATATTTCCGGATGAAAACTAAATTCGTGACGTTGCCCGCATGGTCGACCGCATTTGCGCGAGTCGATTGCCATGCGACATTATTGTGATCGATACGGAAACGCCCCGGAGCCCGCCGTCTACTATACAGTACACAGTTGTCGTTATTACGTGCTTAGAGACTAAGACTACTCTTGTCAACATTCATGTCTTTTTAAATATCTACCACTACAAATAAATAATGTTAATGTAATATCCCTCATACTTTTAACTTATAACTATCACTTACACTTACATTAATAAAGAAAGTGTTCCACAAATGATATGTATTGTATATGACATATTATATACGTATATAGACAGAAAAAAAATATTTCCAGCTATTGAAGAAAATCCCGTAGCCTGTAGCCCGAAGAAATAACTAGCGCTAATTTACTTTACCTCGATTAGATAGTCTCTACTTTTATTTACTTGTAATAAGTTGAGTCCAGGCTAGACAACAACTACAACTCCAGTCTACTATAGTGCATTACAGCAAAAAATATCCTTTAACGCGTGGACTTTAACGTCAAAATTATAAATAATTACTTGCAAAAGACATTACTTTACAATTGGTAATAAAATTGTGATAGACAAGTTACAATAATAACTACATTATCATGATTTATGTGTTTAGTCATTTAATTGATTTATACTACTAAATTAAATTAAGCCTACGCACGCGTTAACAGTATTTTGCACGGTTAATTAATACGTTTTTGTTTCTTTTTTATTTTAAACGACTTTGCGGACACTCAAATATATCTATATATATATAGTTATTATTCTTATACTTTTATTATTATAGAGTAAAAAAGTGAATCGTCATTGAGAGTTAATAACTTGTACATAATGTATTAACTAAAAATATTGTCTTACGATCCATGTCAACATAATTATGTTACCGGCTGTTAGGTATAGATATGATGATATGGCAAGTGGTCATTTAAGCGCCTTTGGTGGCATAAATAATCCCATTAAACGTATCACTGAGTCAATCCGACAGCTAACAAGTCGCTAAATTAAAATATAAAGAGAATGCACTAAGAGTTTTAACACACATGTAAGAGTTAGCGGACGATGCAGGTGAATTTTATGCAATCCTAGTAATTAGATACACATTTTTTATTTATTTATTCTTTGAATTCAGTTGAAGAATTTTATGTATACGGGTTTGGTAATAAATCGACCGGTAGATTTTAGTAATTATTCATTTCGAATTCATTTCCTGATGCATATTGATTGTCGCGGTTATTACAGATGACGGGCATTATTTTTAAATGTTTTTAATCGCTTGGAACATTACTTGACGCAGAGCATTAAAGATTCAATTGATTAAATGAAATTTCAGAGGACATTTGTCATTTCTCTTTGCTTAATCCTGATTTTTTTTATTATTATTATTGATAACTTTCATTTAAATTCAATTGGTCGATTTTTCACTTTGTAAAAATATAACTTGAATAATTGTGTTTTTATTTAATTAAGCGGATCAATTATAATTCAATAAAGATTCATCTGAGAAATTTATTTGTGAGTTAATTAGATAATATCTTTTAAAATTTCAGATGACAATTACACAGCATTTAAAAATAATGCACGTGTAAGAAATGAAATAATAAATAAACTACTCACACTAGATACTTGATCGACGGTATCGATACATAAATTAATACCATAAGTATAGTACATATATGAGTGGATATGAGTTGTTTATTTATTATCGATCGCGGTTAGTGGCGCGCGACACTTGATACATCAATACCCTGCACGTGTTTACGTCCAGCCAATTGCACGTTTATCGTTTTATCGTCATTACTGGTTACGTACCCCACACTATGTATATACGCACGTACTATGAGCAAAAAAGTTTAACGCATCATTAATATTGATAGCATAAAAGTTAACTTATCATTCATCATGCAAATCATATCTGAGACGTGATAATATTTATCAACTATTAACTATCACTTGCCGCCTATCCGATAATAAACATTGATACAAAATGTATACATAGAAAAAGAATTGTCCATTTTTATCGCAAATAAATTATTTAATATTTAAAATTTTCTTGATTCTTTTTTTTTCTTTAATATTTTATCATAATATATCTTTTAAAATAAATTATAAGTGAATAATTGTGATTCTGAATTTAACAAACATATAACAATTTTTTAGATTTTTATAACAATTAAATTATAATTAAAAAAAATTTCACATGTAGACATTTAAAAAAATTATAAGTATGAATTTTTAAAAATATTTTTTTTTATAATCATTGATTTGTTATGAAAATTTCAAGAATTTTCAGATGTATGCTAATTTTAGTGTTATGAAAAATTAATAAAATATTTTTTTAGTTAATTTATTCGGTAAAAAAGCCAAATTTTGCAATAGAAAAAATAATTAATTTTTTTATGAAAATTAAGTTAACCGACATCTAAAAATTAAAAAAATTTTTTTTTTATTGAAACAATTTTTACGAAAAAATAAAAAAGAATTTTCATTTGTCCAAAACTTGAAAAACTATAAGTGCAATTTTTTAAAAATATTTTTTAATTTTAATTTAATAAATTAAAAAAAATCAAAAAGTCAAAAACGTCGGCTACCTTTAGGATTACAATTTTTTGTAATAGCAAAAATAGTCAATTTTTTATAATAAAAAAATTAATTTAAAAACTTACTCAAATTAGGCTTGAAGCAGACGTAGCTCCGTGACCTGTCAAACTAATTAACCAGCTTGACACTCGAATCCTCGTCAACGTACACTCCTATCACAGTATTGCTTCACTTATGAGTGCGTATGATAAAATAAACTTGAGTTTATCACAGCAATAGGACCACGTTCGAGGCACTTTATTATATTTTCACGGACATTTAAAACCACAATTATTAGCACGTATATATATTACTTATTACTTAAATAATTTAACACCAAAGTTTAATTCCACAATAAAAATTGTCTTTACAGAGTGACACACGCGGATTTTAAAAATGTCTTCAGTCACGTTTAACGTAATCGGAGCAATAATTGTCATTGAATAAAATGCTTGAATGAATAATAATAATTATTATTATTATTATTATTATTATTATTATTATTAGTATTATTATTATTATATCGACAGTAACAATACTACTAATTATCAATAAAAAATAATAAAAAACAAAAAGAAATAAGGCTTTGTCATAGAACTTTTGCAATAGTCCGATAATCGATAGTTCTTTTGCATTTTATCATCAGTAATTCAATCTCTGGATTTTTAAAATACATTACCGATAAATATTATCAATTCAATGACCGAAAGTTGAAGTGAGATTCGGATTGTCTCGCGCGGTAAATACATTTCCGGATTAGCAAAGCTGCGGGCGCGATAAGCCGGGCTAAAAATATACAGACAGACTGGCTAAAAAATTACTGCGGGGTTTTGTCAAGAGAGTGAGAGTGAGAGAATGATAAAATAACGTGTAACGTATTTGAATAAACAGAGAGAGAAAATAAAAAGATGACAAGTGAATGAGTGAGTAGAGAGCGATCGATGAACTCTCAACAGCCCGATGAAATTCTTCACTTGATAAATTCAGAGGTCACTCACTCGCGATCACGTGCGACGCAGACGACGCGAATTGATTACGCTTAATTGTCATATGTGTCGGCAGATCATTTTCATAACTGCAATTAAAATTTAATTATTAATATATCAATAACAATAAACTTTACACTTATAATTATAATTTTTTAATTACCAACAAGAGTGTTTTGTAATTTAATTATTGAGTTTAAATCTCCGTAAGCACTCACAATGTCATCAACTCTGCCCATAAAGTTTGTCTCTATTTAAATGTCCAGTAATTAACAATTAGCAATTGGAGTTGCTGTACCCCGTCTATTTTATCTATTTATCTATTTATAGAATTGAAAATTGGTATATGACCTAGTAGACACTCTAAATGCTCTCACGTGGTAAACTGACAGTGTGTGTTTGGTGTCAGACAAATTGGAGCAGCGCTTGCAGAATAAGCTAAGGTTGACTAGCGATCAGCTGATCGCCACGCGGTCCTATGCCAACCGGTGGACGGTTCGCGCTCCAGGGTGCCAAATTAAAAGGACCATTATGTAACGACGGTGTTAAAACGATCACAATTATTTTAAAATATTTACAATTTTTAATTATAATTATTTAATTAATTTTATCTTATCAATATTATTAAGATTAAGCCCACGTTAATTAATTCTCACTCTTGACAATCAAATCACAAGACACGCGTGTCAGTAGCAGTAACAATGCTCACGTAATATAATGTAAATCCTCCGAATTATTCATTTCAGGTAATGACAATTACCTGATTTGTTTTTAATTGAAATTTAAAAAAAAAAAAATTGACACCCTTTTCTATTTAAACAAAACTGTTCTTGGTGACACTAGTAACTAACTATAACTAAAAAAAAAAATAATAATTAAAATATAAATGACAACGACGAGCAGGTTGGAGTGTTTATAAGCGTACTGGGAATGTTTTTAAATAGAAAGGACATATGCACCTTCCGCTCGTGTCGGCAGCCGGGCGTACACTGGCTTGCTGAACACCGAGTTGTAACAGCCACGGGTTCTTTCCTCGCGATACTATACGAGTAGAACCACCACTCAAGCTACTCCACTCGTAGCCCCGTACACTACGAGTATCGAGCTCGTGATACAAGCGCAGCCCACACGATTGAGCTTATCCGCCTCTCCCAGTCCTACACTTAGAGTCGGCAAGCTGTTTAGTTGTTCTATCTCCTAACTCCTAACTTTAATTACTCCACATTACAGTCAGTGTTGTATTGTTGATACACAACAATATGCTTCTTATCTTTGCTTTGAGCGGCTACTGTCGGATATATTTCCCGCGCTTTTTTTTGCCCGAAAATATTTATGAAAATAAAGTTAGCTGACATTTCAAAATTTTTTATTGAAAAAATTTCAATTAGACAATTAAAAAAAAAATTTCACGTATAAAAAACTTAAAAAACTATAAGTGCAATTTTTTAGAAATATCTTTTTAATTTAAATTTAATTAATAAAAAAAATCAAAAATATTTAGATGTCTGCAGACTTTAGTGTCATAAATATTTATGACACTGAAGTTAGCCGACGTTTTTGATTTTTTTTAATTATTAAATTAGAACTAAATAATATTTTTTAAAAATTGCACTTATAGTTTTTCAAGTTTTTAACAAATGAAATTTTTTTTTTTTTATTATTTTGCAATAATTTTTTTAATAAAAAAAACTTCACAAAATTTTTAAATGTCGGCTAACTTAATTTTCATTAAATATTTCATTTAAATTAAGAGATACAAAAATTTTTAATAATTTTGATAATAAATTACATAAATAGCATTAATTAATAATACTAAAGTTAGCCGACGTTTTTGATTTTTTTATTATTTTTTATTTATTAAATTAGAACTAAAAAATATTTTTTAAAAATTGCACATTCAAATTTTTTACAAATGAAATTTTTCTTTATTTATTTATAATAATTTTTCAATTAAAAAAAATTCTAAAAATTTTAAGATGGCTAACTTAATTTTCATCATTAATTATTAATTTTTTTCATCTAATTTATCTGAATAGTTTAATTAATAAAACATTAATTAAAAAAAAAAATGGACAAATATTTTTAATTATTATAATTTAACTCTCAAAAAAATAATTAATAATATATCATTAATCATTACCTAAAAGTTTCATCGGGAAAAAAAAATTTTTTGAAATTTTATCTTGCAAAATTTCACGGCCGCCATTTTATTTTGTCGCTTATAAACAGTAACAATTATTAAAAAATAATTTATTATTGTTTTAAGGTAAAAAAAGATTAAAAATATTAAAAAATTGCAAAAGTATGACAAAGCGATAAAAAATGATAGTATTATATTCATTAATTAATAATTACTCAGTTCTCGGTAAGCATTTTATTCCTTACCATTGTTATCATTGTGATGGACGGATTGACTTAATAAATTGAAATAGTAATTGATATTTATATTAATATTGATATTGATAATAATAAATGAGTTGAGGGAGAATTGTCTGAGTTAACTGCATCAGGCCGGTGTCCGTTACTCACTGACACTGAGCGGGAGTCGCGGGAAGTTGGTACTAGCATTGCCACCTAGTGGCAGGCGGGGAAACTACTTAGCGGGAAAATTTGAAAATTTTAAGTCGGTAAGATAGAGTTGGTCAAGATAAAAGATGATATTAAAAATCGACATTTTATAATTTTTACGATTTTTTTTAAATGTAAAATATGACATTCAAAGTTTGAAAAAAAAATTTACTTAATTAGATATTATTAATTATTTTTTATATTTGTAATTAAAAAAAAAAATGATAATTAATAATGATCATTTTTATTTTAAAAATTATTAATTTTTTTTTTAAATGTAAAATATGACATTCAAAGTTTAGAAAAAAAAATTTAATTAATTAGATATTATATATTATTAATTATTTTTTGTTTGTAATTAACAAAAAAATGATAATTAATAATAATCATTTTTATTTTAGAAATTATTAACTACGAATTTTATCATCGACATAAAAAAATTTTTTTATAAAAAGCAAATTTACAAAAATTTCAATACCCGCCATTGTGTTTTGTCATTTGTCAATTACAATAATCATTGACAATATTCATGATTGTTTTAAAATAAAAAAACTATTCGAAAAAATTACGAAGTTAATAAAAATAAAATGAAAAAATAAAGAATAATAGTGACAGCTAGAAAAAATTTAATTAATTATACTTATTAATTACTCAATAATCAGCAAGCATTTTATTCCTTACCATTTTTCTTATTATATTAGCTTGACTGATTTAATAAGTTTGATGAAATAGTGATTAATAATTATTTTAGTTTTTATATTAATTAAAAATAAATAAATTGAGGAAGAATTGTCGAAGTGAATTGCATTGAACCGGTGTGCGTTACTCACCGACACTGATCTGGATACTAGGAAGACTTTTTGGAACTTGGTACTGACATCGCCATCTAGTGGCGAGTGAGCGAACTATTTAGCGGGAATTTTTGAAAATGTTAAATCAGTAAGCTAGATGTTTTGTTTAATTTAAATTGACAATTATAAGTTTCTGATTTCTTGTTAAATAAAATCTCCCAGAGAGTCAACAATTTTTTTTATAACGCTTGGGAGTTGGTTAGTATAAAAGACAGTAACACTGAAGTAAACAGATAAAAATTAATTCAGCATATATTTAATAATTTTATAACAAATAAATTATGGCAAAAAAAAAAATTAGAAAAAAAAAATTGACATGCAGAAATTTAAAAAAATTAAAAATGCAATTTCTTGTTAAATAAAATTAAAAAATTCTCAAGTAACAGCTAACTTTAAATGTCATAGTAAATAATAGACATCTTAGCGCTTTTTAATATTTTTTAATAAATAAATTACAATTTTTTTTAAAATAATAATAATTTATTCTAATAAAAAATTCTAAAAATTATAAGATATCTGTATTTCAGTAAATAAAATATAATAAATTTTAATAATAATTTATTATTCAATATGATTTTACACAGCTATTGTGATAATAGACAGATGTGTAGGTAGTTAATTGTAGATGAATAATTACAATAGTTATTGTTTTTATAAATAAATCTAATTAATTGACTAATATTGAATACAGCGTCCATAATAGCCAGAACATGAATAAGTATAGTACTGTTATTACTGTGTAATGAGCGAATTTTAACCTGAAATATAAGAAATAAAAAGCATTAATATAATGAAAAAAATATAGAGAAAATTTTAATTTGTCTAGCACTAAACACATACATTTTATATCTTCTTACACTGACATCTAAGTTAGTAATTGGGTCATTCATTAAGAATGTCCTAATTCCGTAAAAACTAGTTTGACAATAATCTTTCCAATTGAATTCGTTAACATTGAAGTAAAATATTTTACGATCTACTGGATTTAATTTGTTCCACAATCTTACAACATTGTTATTGCGGAACTTCCATTGCTGAGTACAAAAGTACGATATCACCGAGCTGAATTTATGAATTTTTTTGTACGCAGTTAGTAGCCTAGATAAAAAAGAAGAAAGAAGTTTATGTGATTAAACAGGAAAATAAAATGAGGGATTAATTGAAGAAGAAAAAATAACTGTGTCTGTACATCGGTTTACGTCCTATTATCCTTAATATAGTGTCAATAACCAGAGCCGGAAATAAGTGAAGTACAAAGACATACAGGTTGTGCATGAAGAGATTACTGTTGAGGGTGAAGAAATAATACCACAAAGCTGTTGAAGGCGGGGCCATTTTGCCATGATCTTCAGTAAGTTTCATGAAAGTACCCCAACATATCGGATTTTGTACTGAAGATACACAATTGAATATGAGCGGTCTGTCAGCATTTTCTTCATCGTTGTAGTTATCCGTTGTACCACTTGGCAAAGCTCTCGAGGGCCTTAGGTTACTAATTATTTCACATATTATCACAGATTATATTAGTTCATTGAATTACAGTTCTATAAATAACTTTAAGAACAAAAATTTAATTTACTTTATATTAATATTAATGATTTTGAAGTCAGCTGACAACTGTCAATTTCTTTAATTTTTTTGACAAATTAATTTTAGTAAAAAAAAAAATGCTTTAAAAAATTTCCACTAGTGGTTTTTTTTTAATTTTCAAATGTAAAATTTTTTTTTTGTAATAATTTAATTTTTATAAAATTGTAAAATAATTTCTAATGTCAGTTAACTTTAGTGTCATTTAATATTAAAATGAGAAGTACTATTTTAATTAATAAATTAAAAAAAATTTTAACTTTCAAAAAATTACTAGTGAGTTATAAAATAAAGACACTATTAATTATTCCTGAAATAAATAATAAAAACTAGCAACCTTGCAGTCACTATGTGACTGCTGTGACTTGTGAACTATAAATAAATAAAATTTTGCTTTATTAAATAATGACTTTTGTTAAATTGCACTGCACTTTCTTAAATGTTGATGTTTTTAAAGATATAAGCTCATCCAGGTGTTACACTCATCAAGAGCTTTCATTTGAGTACTCACATGCATTTTAGATATATTTTTCATATATACATATATGTAATATATATAAATATATAAAATATATGAAAAATTGATGTGGGTACTTAAATGAAAGGTCTCAATGAGTGTAATGTGAAGATGAGCTTATATCTTTCAAAATATCATTAGATGACAAGATTCAATGTCATTTCTTTAATATTGACATATTTTAGATATATTTTTCATATATACACACATGTAATATATATAAATATATAAAATGTATGAAAAATTGATAAGATTTTACAAGATACAAGATTTTTCTTATTCTCTTAATAATATAGATTATCAATAAAATATATAAAAAATTTACTTCGTTGTTCCACAATCCCACGCAGCTGCAATAATATTGTTGATAACGTAATCTGCCGGAATCATGTCACCTATTTTTTCAGGGTAACAATGTAATGTACGCAGTAATCCTATACCAGCACCAACGAGGACTCCAGTGGGCCCGTAGAGATTATTAATCCATCCTTGAACTGGCTCTTTCTCTGTGGCAATCATTATCGAGGGTCGAACAATACAAACAGGTAATCCTGTGCCGTATCTGAGAACCGCATCTTCCGCTACTGTTTTTGTGAATGCGTAAGTATTTGGCCAGTCACCTATAATCCTGTAATCATTAAAATAAACAGTCAGTTTATATTCTTAGTTATAAAGAATTTTCTAACAAAAATATTTTTAAAAAAAATTAATACTTTGGCGTTACATATTCCAGAGCTTCATCATCGAGGATATCTACCAATGTCAACAGTTTTTCACTATTCAAAGGACTTTCGTAAAATATTTCATCGATAAATTTGTTAATACATTGCGAGTATGCCGTTCCAATGTGAACAATTGCCTGGATACCATTATTGATGTCAATTATTTAGATATTCATCAATTAGCAAGTGAAGAAATGAAGCTGATAATAGTTACCTTGAGATTGGGCATTTCTCTGGCGAAAATCAAAATTTCTTTTGTTCCTCTGACATTAATATTGACTGCGAATCTCAGTTTGTCGTCGAATCGGACAGTTGCAGCCCCGTGAAATACGACATTGGAACTTTTTAGAATTTCTCGATTTTCTGGTGATATTACTAGACCAGTGTCATCAAGTCCGCCCTCAATCATCACAACTTTTCCAGCAAAATCTGGTTTTTCTACTTTTAATCTGTCGTACAGCTAAAAATAACATAAATAGTTAATATAATCAATCTATCTTCTATATAAATCAAAATTAAATCCTGTTTGTTGGTAAGAATCCATTGGACTAATTTAAAAGCTCGTGATAATCTAAATTAAGTTTTTATGCTTGAAAAAATTGTCTGAAAAATTAGTAAATTCAAAAAAATTTTTTTTTTCATGAGATTCTTGTATCAATTCTCGATCATTGATCATTAAAAAAATTTGTATAGTGTGATTCTTTATTTCTTTCGTTTTTTATAATATCTTAAAAACTTTATCGAGAAAAAAAGTCTATCCAATTCAATAACGAGATGAAAAATTAACATTTTCAAATTTTCTGCTTGTTTATATGGCGCATTTATGATAAAAAAATGTCGTGAAAAAAAAATAAAGATTTCGATAGCTTTGTTGTCTTTAAAAGTTGGAAAAAATTTTGGCTCTCATGTTTTTGGATAAAATTTTATATATATATATATATATATATTTTTATATAATTTTTTTTTTTTTCAAATTTCATAAAAAAACAATAAAAAGAATTTAAAAAAAAATGTTGAATATCACAATTTCCTAAAAAATTTATAAATTTTTTTGAAAATTTGTTAAAATTATGATAATCAACTTTTTTTTTTTTAAATTGTTCATTTTTTTATGTATTTAAAAAAAAATACATCAATAAAATCAAAAATTAAAATTAAAATGGTTGACCCCACTTGTAAATATTTACCTCCAATTTTAACAGACATAATTTTTGTATTTTTTATCAAAATTAAAAAATAAAAGATTGATAATTTAAAAAAAAAAAAAAATTAAACCCTCAGTAAGAATAAATTTCAACTCAAATAAAAATAAAACAATAATTTTTTAAACTTTTATCTCTTCTTTATATTCAATTTTGTGATTATTAGTTGGCATAAACTCCAGTGCGGTTTTGAACAATCCACTTAAGTAACTGTATTAAAACAAAGTCACTAAAAAATTCTTAAAAATTCGGACAGAACATCTTTTGAGTCAGCTAGTAATTAATAATAACATGATGAAGATATGATAATGTTTATACCTTATCTTCAAAGTGCTCTTTGTAACGCTGCTCCACAGATTTTCCCTTTTTCCCTCTAATAATGAGGTAAACTTTGTTGACATTACATGATCTAAAAACAAGGTGATTATTTATTATTGTTATTAATAAATATTCAAAGGTACAATTGCGAAATACCTCGATTACTTGACAATCGTACAATTGTTTTTTATTTTTCAACTAACGCATGTATATCTAATGTAGCATGTAAATACAGTTTGCTCTATGCAACAGGTGATTTCCGGCGACGGAAAACAAGGCCGCGAACAAGACAAATTCATATCCATAGGCATTAACTATTCCTATGAATAATGCATTTAATTCGACTGCGCGTAAAAATTTTTAAGCTACTTAAAATTAAAATTAATACTTAGTATTATTTTTTGATTAAATATTTTTAGTCAAAAATTGATTAATTCTGCATTAATTTTTATAAAATATCTTATTTTTTTTCTACAGATAAAATAATAATACTCACCGTAATAGTTTTTCAACCAGGAGCTTTCCAACGAACCCCGAACCTCCGGTAACAAGAACATTACATCCTTCAAAAAACTCAGCAATTTCACTTTTTCTCTCAAAATTTGTTTCAGCACTAACTACTTGAGAATTATCACTCGTCGACGTCATTATTCCAAAAATAGTGTAAAAAACAGCCAATTAATTATTCGGTGGTCGCCTTAAAGAAAAGTAAAATTAAAATTTTCCCAAGTATCTTATCTTATAATCAAGGCAATATTATTGTATTGATAATTACAACTGAAAGGAAAGTAATTAATAAATTTATTTATTTATTTATAAGGTAAGCAAAAAATGATAAAAACTAAAACGGTACCGCCAAAAGTACTGGCGGCCGAAGTGTCTTAAACGACGTGCGAGTGAGGACTGTGCCTCGGTATCAATAGTTCTTATTAATTATTCCCATTGCTCAGTACATATAATCCAAAATATTGAAGGTCATAATATCAACTATAAATATTAATACCCTATTTCATATAATTAAAAATTCTCTTTGTTGCAATCAGTATTATTAACTATGTATTTGGTATTTAAATATTTCTCACTGCACATTTGATTACTCGTCAATCTACGATTATAAAAACGTCAAAGGCTCCTTTACTGATAAGCTAATAATTAAAAAAAAAAAAAAAAAAAAACACTAATTTTAAATAAAAAAAAAAAATAGTTATGTTTTAATCTAAGTAGTGAAGAGTTACTCGTTCGGGCGTATAATACACTAAAATATTTGTTATTATAAATAATGATGTAGTTCAACGAAAATTAAATTAGCCATCTAAAAGTTTTTGCAATTTATTTTAATTGAAAAATTATTAAGAAAAAATTTTAAAAACTATAGGTGCAATTTTTTAAAAATATTTTTTTCTAATTTAATCAATAAAAAAAAGTCAAAAATTTTTTCAACGTCGGCTAATTTTAGTATCGTTGCAGTTTAGACGTTGTAAATATATAATTTGAATTTAATGCTACTAGTTTTTTTATGTAAACAGTATACAGGGGTCAATATTGGCTTCACCCCTCGATGACAGAAGCATTTATAACTTGTAATTGTTTCAATACCTCGATTAGATAGTGTAGGTATCGTCGAATCAAATTAAAATTTAACAGTCGCCGCATTTATCTATTATTACTTTTGTAAAACTTTTAAAAATAATTATTCAAAAATAATTATTTATTGGAAAGTAATCTCGCTTATACTTTTTCCTACCTACTGTTAATGTAAAATATCTTTATTTATTTATTTATCAAAAAATTAAATCGCTCGACACCCCAAAAATGATCTCAATTTCTTGTACTTGGTAAACAAATAAATATTAATGGGAATGACTCATATTCCCGCAGAAACTCCCTGGTTAGTGGTTACGCAGGTAGTTCCGTCACACTAATATCTTGCAAATAACTAACAAGCGTTTTGGAATCTAAAACAAAAAATTACAATAAATTTTACAATGTAAGTGGAAGAATTCATACATTAGAAGTGACTCATCGAATTGCCCCGTGACCCGTTTTCTAGAGCTTTCTTTGGTGTTAGTATTAAATATTACAATTAATATCATAAAAAGGTATTAAAGTATTTATTAATTTATATTTTTTTTTTTATCAAGCAAATTGTTAAAGTTTTATTTATATCTGTTAGTTGCCTTTTTTTAATTAGAATAAAATTACAAGTGTCAGTAACTGGGTCTTTTACCTTATTGAGTTTTTAATTTGACACGAAAAATTGTTAATTATTTATTTGTTTGTAAACACATAGGTGCCTGATGTCAATATAAATATGTTAAAATAAATTAAATAAAAAACATAACATCATTTTGGTCTAAAAAATCCTGATTCAAATAAATTAATATAAAAATTTATTTAAAAATTTTACCATTTAATTATTTTTTTTTATTCAAATTAAAGATTGTCTATATACATACAAGCCTCCACGTGTCAATTACTTATACAAATAAAAAAAACAAACAGCCAGACAATTTATTTGTTACCATTTAATTGACGGCATTGATCGAATGATGATAGTGTATTATTTATATATATTGTATAAGTAATTAAAGTCTACCAAGTGAGACTGTTGATTAAACTTTGAAAATAAAATATATTTTTACATATGTATATATTTATATATTTACTTGCATTCTATTTAAATTCATTTCCAACTTTGCATATAATTTAATTAAAGCTTCAAATAATAATGTAAAAAAAAATTAATATTTTCCGAGTATTTTCATTCAATATTAGTCACTTATGACACATGTTTATTTATAAAAACAAAAATCTATTTATATAGAAATAAAATATACTTTTTTTACAATATATCTCATACTCGATATTTTATATTTAACAATCGTAGTCATTAATTTAAGTACTTTTTTAATATTAGTGAAAAATAGCCGTTTGTAAACTACAACGTTTATTAACTCTAAATTTGGAAATCAATTGATAATGTCATTTGTGACATTAACTGAAAATAAAAAATGATATTAATGAAATTAGCAAAATGAAAATTTAACCAAATATAAATTCAATCATTTATAAAATAGCGAAAAACAAAAATCTGTAGCTACATGAATTTAGCTAATTCTTATTGCAGAAACTTATAAAATTAGCCGATTGTAAATTTTGTGAATTAAGGCATCTAAAAGGATTTCCATCAATTTAGTTTTTCTGAAAATTAAAGCAGATTCAACCATCCCATTCAAAAGTAATAAGAAGTTTAAAAACGGTTAATTTTACAATTCACAAAGTTGACAATCGGCTAATTTTATAAGTTTCTGCAATAAGAATTGGCTACATGGAAAAAAGAAAACTCGAAAAATTACAGTATATAATGCAACGTGGCTCTTCGTGATGAAAACTGAAAAAATTACAGTTTCAAATGTAATTATTACAGATTTTATAGAAATTACATTGTAGAATGTAATATTTACATTAAAAGCTCTGAATATTAAATAAAAAAATTGAATTTAGAAAACTGTAATTTTTCTAGTTTTGATTACGACAGGACCGATTTTACATTTTATACTGTAATTTTTCGAGTTTTCTTTTTTCCGTGTAAATTCACGTAGCCACAGATTTTTGTTTTTCGCTATTTTATAAATAACTAAATTAATATTTGGTGAAATTTCCAATTCGCTAATTTCATTAATACAATTTTTTATTTTTAACTAATATTGCAAATGACATTATCAACTAATTTTCTTTAAATTAATAGTTTATAAACGTTCGAGTTTACAAATGGCCATTTTCCAGTAAACTTAAAAACATACTTAAATTAATCACCACGATTGTATATTTATACTGATAATAAATTAATCATCGTGAAGTATACTGAGTGGGTCTTCACTGATAGCTTCAGCGGTTTTTTTTAAATCTCTAGTAACTGATTTTTTAATCGGCTTATCCGCAGACTGAGACAATCCAGCCGCGGGTTTTATTGCAAACAAGTCATCGTCACTCTCGCCTTCGTTTGAAAAAAAAGAGCTGGCTTTGTCTTTGGCGATAGGTTTTTTAGCAAAGAAGATATCCTCTTCACCACTAGACTGACCACCAAAAATATCTTCTAACTTAGTTTTTTTACTACCAGCAGTAACACTAGTAGCAGTAACACTAGTCACCGCTGGAGACT
Source organism: Cotesia congregata (assembly GCA_905319865.3). Classification (NCBI taxonomy): domain Eukaryota; kingdom Metazoa; phylum Arthropoda; class Insecta; order Hymenoptera; family Braconidae; genus Cotesia; species Cotesia congregata. The sequence goes on from CAJNRD030001123.1 coordinate 20,334,397, forward strand.
GGTCACCTTTGCTAGAGTCCGACGAAGGTTTTTCACTGGCATCAAAAAACAATTCTTCTTCATTATCTTCATCGTCCTCAAAACCGTCGGCTTGTTTATTATTATTATTATTATTACCCTTAACACTTATTTCAGTGTCAGATAATTCAGATTTGCTCTGATTACTTTTCCTACTAGAGACTGAAGCAAACAAATCTTCAGTCTCATCATCTTCACTGTCAAAATCATTAAACAAACTGCTCTTAACAGCACTAGCTGATTTTTTAACTGGCTTTGTAAAAGGACCAGAGAATAAATCACTAGAGTCATCTTCAAATAAATCCAGCGGTGATTTTTTATTAGACTCACTAATAGAAGCAGAAGCTTCATTTTTAGTGGTACTAAATAGACTGTCGTCTTCATCGAATAACAAACCCTGACCTTTCTCCGGAGACGGAGTTTTAGTTACGAATGCAAACAATTGACTAGGATCTTTTAAAGGATCATGATTGTCATCACGCAGTGGATCGATAGGAGCTGATAAGGATTTATCTTCTTCTTCTTCTTTATGAGATTCTTTTACTTCATTTTTACTCTCGACTTTTGATTTATTAACTGAATAAGAAGAGTGTGATTTATTATCAAAATTAGTTTTAGACCTGCGAGCTTGGACTGGTGAGAGAATCGGCGCTTGGTCAAACAGACTGTCTTCTTTCGGTGGATCTTCGGGTAAGTCAGGCGGCACATCGAATAAATCTTCCTCGTCGGTCGATGGCGACAACAATGTGTTTTTTGTGGTACTTATTGAACCGTCTTTGCTGAGGCTCATTTCCGAACGGTCGTCTGTTGTTAAGTTCAGATAATGTTTATTTTTGACAACTCCCTCGTCACGGCTATCGTCTGCGGCACTTCTTGTCTTAGTTTCCGTGGTTGAACTAGCTAAATTGTTTGAGTCAAATGCTACGGAGCCAGCCGTATCGACTGCATCGAAATCTAGGCCACTTGTTCTGAGTGCCGTTTGACGGGCTTGTCTGCTCTGAGGTCGCCGCTTAACAGGAATTCGAGCACGGTTTTGTAAAATCTATAATTTAAAAGCATTTGTTACAATTGTATTATTTATTACCGGATAAATAGTATATTTAATTTTTTTTTTCTAAACAGTTAACTGCATTTAAATAATAATAAATTTTTATTCTGATAAAATTATATTTAAATTGGACTATTTTTAATTAGTAATTCATTTTATTTTTAATTGAACGGTAATAAATTAAAATTAATATAGGAAAATTACTATTTTATTACCTTAGAACCTTTAATTGTCAAAGGTTCAGCTTGGGCTGGAACGTCAAAGCTCACTGCAGTTTCAGTTTCAATAGAAGGAGACAATGAGACATTTGTAATAATGTTTTCATCTAAAAAAAAGATTTACATTAATATCAATTCGTAATTTATATTATTAAGAGAGTAAGAAAAATTTTGTTTTTAGGATAGTCATATGATAAAATCGGTTTTTTTAGTGAAATTTAGTGTCATTGCAACGGTCTTGACTTTAATTTGTATCTTTTCAAGGTTTCATATCAATCTTACCGATAATCAATTAATTATGATAAGTATTTAGGCTGCATTTGAAAATACTTTATCTCTAGATACTTAATTAAGAAATGATCTTGTATCTTGTGAACTATCAACATTTTTAATGATATAAGCTCATAACGATGTTACACTCATCAAGACCTTTCATTTGAGTACCCACATCAATTTTTCATATATTTTATATATTTATATATATTACATATTTATATATATATAAAAAATATATCAAAATGCATGTGGGTACTCAAATGAAAGCTCTTGATGAGTATATCATTGAGATGAGCTTATATCTTTAAAAAAGTTAATAGCTAAGATAGTTCCGTGAAATTTAACAAATATCTAGTAAACTATTGACATTCATAAAGGTATAAGCTCACCCCGATGATACACTCATCAAGAGCTTTCATTTGAGTACCCATATCAATTTTTCATATATTTTATATATTTATATATATTACATATATGTATATATGAAAAATATATCAAAAATGCATGTGGGTACTCAAATGAAAGCTCTTGATAAGTGTATCATCGGGATGAGCTTAGATCATTAAAAATGTGAATATTTAAGAAAGTACATTGCAATTTAGTGACTGCAAGGTTGCTTGTTTTAATTAATAAAACAAAAAGAAACTTACCAGACAAAATTGTCGGAGATTTAGTACTCGGTACACTGATCGAGCTTCCATCCTCGCTATCACGATCCGGCGTATTATCATTTTCCGAATCAACCTTATTATTATCCCCAGCTGCCTTTCTCCAGGTCAGAGGAGTGTCAGTGGGCGATAGAATTTTAAGATCCCCCATTTTACCCATAAGATTTTTAATTTTCCCCGAAACAGCGCGCCTTGGCGGTGACACTGACTCGTTATCATCATCAGCAGTGACAGTAGGTAGTTTAATTTTCAAACTTTTCGGCGGTGTCCTGATCTTGGTATCATTATCAGTAATCCTCGACATTTTACCACCATCTATTGCAGAAACACTATTTGCCTCAGTATCAGAATAATTATCACCCCGCTCACTACTAATTTGTACACTTGTTATTTTAGTTTCTTTAATATTTACAACACTGTCATTAAAAACAGGAAAGCCTTGTGACCTCACATTTGATTTTCCAAAAAGACTGTCCTCGTCGTCGCTGTCTTCACCCGCATAATCATCAAAAAGCCTGCGGCTCTGTGAATGTAAATTAACATCAACTGACGGGAGTACGTGGTCACTGTTGTTCTGTTTCTCATCTAGTTTGACTTGACTTTTCTTCTCTCCCTCCACAAGCGTCACAGCCTCAGCGGAATCTTTTTTCGGACTCGCCGCCTCTTCTACGGCTTTTACCTCCTCCTCCTCCTCCTCCTCCTCCTTCTCTTTTTCTTCTTCAAGTTTATTTTTTGTTAATGTTGATGTTGACTTTGCGAAAAGATCATCAACATCATCACTCATTTCGCCTCCACTTGGAGTAATACCGCCCCCATAAAACATATCTGAAGGTTTCTTCGCTATTTTAGTATTTGTACTAAACAAATCGTCGTCTTCCTCATCGCTGTCATCAAAAATACTCAAAGTTTTTTTCTCAGACTTGTTCGAGATAAAACTAGGTGATTTTTTATCACCTACTTTAATTTCTTCAGTAGTATTATTATTCACACTGGCCTTATTAGCAAGCAGATCAGATGACACCCTGGTTACCAAAGTATTAGATTTAGACTTTTGTCTCGCGAAAATGTCAATGTCCGAATCGTCTGCGCTGCCAAAGATATCTTCAATCTTATCATTATCGTCGTCAAACAAACTGTGCTTCAGCTTTGTCTGATTAATTTTTGACTTAGCTTCTTGAGCAAGTTTATGCGGTAAATTATTATTACTGTGAGTTAGTACATCTGCGCTCTTTTGCGAACGCGAGCCAGAACTTGTATTCGAAAATAGATCGTCACCCGAATCAGAATCGTCAAAAAGTGACACTACTTTGGACTTGGACTTGATATCATTTTTAGGCAACGGTGGTGGGCTAAATACGTCATCATCAAATATATTTACTTCTTTACTACTAGCATTGCTTTTACTGGTACTACTAGAGTTGGTGGTCAAGTGCTCCTGCACAGCTCCTCCTGACGCTGGAGCGCTTACATCACGTCCAGAATTAACTTCTTCACCTTGCTGACGTGATCGTTGATTTAAAAGGCTGTCGCTTGTTAATCTTTCTCGGGATAATTCTTCAGAAATCAAACGAGTTGATTCCATCTGCGGTCGTCTGGAAATTTATTTTTTCTTTTATTTAATTGAATTCTAATTAATTTTCTCTAATTAATGTTATTTAATTTTTAATTATTTCTTCTGATGTATATTTCCGATAAGTGTATGTTGATTGATTAAAAAATAAATTAATTAATTAATTAAAAAAAATTTTTTAAGCTTAAAATATTTTTTTTTTTTTATTTAAGGAGACCCTGGTCTAGCGGCCTAAAATTTAAGCTATTTTAAAAAATTTTGTTTCTATATGAAGGTAATGACTAATGCTTTCAAATTTTTTTTACACTTATTCTATTACTTATTAACTACACAAAAATGAACATCAAAATAAAAAATAATTTTTTTTTAAATTAGAAAAATGGCGCTGAAGTTGAAAAAAAATGACGGATTTTTAAGTAGTATAAGTATAGTTGGTCACGATATTATAATATGTTATGCGGGATCGAACACTGTGTTGAAATTTATTTGTGTTGCTTATGCTTGTATTATATATTTATGACTCACTTGCTTGCTCGCTCAATCCACTCAATACTTGTTAATAACTTTCAATAATATTAAAGTATCTTTAACTCGCGGAATTTTACTCTACGATTTAATTAATTCCAAAGTTTTTTTATTTTTTATTAAAAAAATTGAAAATTTATACAACATTTTTAAAGAGATCCGGTGGTCTAAGCTAAAATTTAAGCTATTTTAAAAATTTTATTTCTATATGAAGGTAATGACTAATGCTTTCAAATTTTTTTTACACTTATTCTATTACTTATTAACTACACAAAAATGAACATCAAAATAAAAAATAATTTTTTTTTAAATTAGAAAAATGGCGCTGAAGTTGAAAAAAATGACGGATTTTTAAGTAGTATAAGTATAGTTATCGTCGGATCTAGAATGAAAAAAAAAAAAATATTTGACAATTGTACTAATTAAAAATCCGTCATTTTTTTTTCATTTCAGATTAGAGGGAGAGATCAATCGTCATACACCAGTCAAGTCCATTTTTTTTGGGAAACTTCAGCGCTATTTTTCTAATTTAAAAAAAAAATTTTTTTTGTTTTGATTTTCATTTTTGTGTAGTTGATAAATAATAGAATAAGTGTACAAAAATTTGAAAGCATTAGTCATTACCTTCATATAGAAATAAAATTTTTAAAATAGCTTAAATTTTAGCTTAGACCACCGGATCTCTTTAAAAATGTTGTATAAATTTTCAATTTTTTTAATAAAAAATAAAAAAACTTTGGAATTAATTAAATCGTAGAGTAAAATTCCGCGAGTTAAAGATACTTTAATATTATTGAAAGTTATTAACAAGTATTGAGTGGATTGAGCGAGCAAGCAAGTGAGTCATAAATATATAATACAAGCATAAGCAACACAAATAAATTTCAACACAGTGTTCGATCCCGCATAACATATTATAATATCGTGACCGTCATAGTAATGTATTGTTGATTGTTAATAGTTAATAAGATTGTCTTTACAGTACTCATTATAACGGATCAGAGAACTGTATAGTATTAGAAAAAAAAAAAAATAAATTCTTAAGAAAAAAAAAATTAATGGTTGAATAATGACAATAAAAATGTATATTATTTTGTTAATAGTAATTACTCAGTGCGTCTTTAAAAGCTAATTGTTGAATAAATTAGCATGTAATTTAAAAAAATAATACTTATTACCAATAACAAAAATACTCACTCGAGACCGAGGCTTGTAGACAGATTGCTGCTGATACTCAGTGGTGGTACTGAAATTCCACTGCTGTCACTACTTTCTCTACTGACATGAATCCGATTTCCGGCGATAGTCGAGCTCGCGTTAGACCGGGATGTAGTTTTATCATTTTCTCGCGACTGAGTAGCATTACTTTTGCTACTTACACTACTACTGCGACTAACATTATCAACAGTAACCACTGATGCATTCCTATCTCCTTCTCCTTTAAATCCGACACTCTCTTCAGTTTCAGATGACTCCGAGGAATCTTGACGCGCACGCTGGAATATTTTGCTGCCTAAGCTCGAAGATAAAAGGTCTGCCTGACTTATCAACACACCGGGTACTCGCTATAAAATAAATCAGATAAATAAATAAAGAGACAAACAGATAAAATGAATATATAAGTAAATAAAAATAATTATGCCGCGAGGTGAACTTCGTACCGCCTCTGGTGACCTGACTGGCGCTGAATTTTTAACAGAATCAAACAAACTATCATCCTCATCGTCATCGAACAGATTAGGGACACTGGTATTAATATCCGGCGTACTTGTCGCCACTTTTTCAGTACCCGTTTGATCAATAATAGGAAATCTATTCGACTCATTCTTTGGTTTATCACTCATGCCAGTTTTATCAACTACAACAGTACTCGAGTTACGAGGCGCGAATATATCGTCACAGTCGTCAGAATCCACGTCACCAAACAGATCGTCGATTGAAGATTTAGGTTTAGCTTCTGCAAGTAGATTATTTGCATCAGTTTATTAGGTCGTTTTTTTTACAAAAAAAAATTTGTACCTACCAACAGAATGGATCGGTGGCGGTAAATCAATACTAGCGGGTATGATATTAGATTGCGGGCGTCTCAATGGCTTATTGTTCCATAAACTATTTGGCACGTCCTCATCAAACAGTCCTCCATCACTAAACATTTTGTCCTTTTTAACATTGAATATATCTTCATTCTTCTCCTCGTTATCAAACAGATCATCTGAAAATTACAGATCAATATTTTATCAATAAAAAAATTTTTCTAAATTAAAATAAAACTAGCACTAGTCACTATGTGACTGCCTTGACTTGTGAACGATAAATAAGTAAAATTAAATGATGACTTTTGTTAAATTCCACTGTACTTTCTTAAATATTGACGGTTTTAAAGATATAAGCTCATCCCGATGTTACACTCATCAAGACCTTTCATTTGAGTGCCCACATCAATTTCTCATATATTTTATATATTTATATATATTACATATAGGTATATATGAAAAATATATCAAAAATGCATGTGAGTACTCAAATGAAAGGTCTTGATGAGTATAATGTCGGGATGAGCTTATATCTTTAAAAATGTCAATAGTTCACAAGATTCAATATCATTTTTTAACTATTGACTTTTTTAAAGATATAAGCTCATTCCGATGTTACACTTATCAAGAGCTTTCATTTGAGTACCCACATGCATTTTTTATATATTTTTCATATATACATATATATAATATATATAAATATATAATATATGAAAAATTGATGTGGGTATTCAAATTAGAAGTCTTGATGAGTATAATGTCGGGATGAGCTTATATCTTTAAAAATGTCAATAGTTCACAAGATTCAATATCATTTTTTAACTATTGACTTTTTTAAAGATATAAGCTCATTCCGATGTTACACTTATCAAGAGCTTTCATTTGAGTACCCACATGCATTTTTGATATATTTTTCATATATACATATATGTAATATATATAAATATATAAAATATATGAAAAATTGATGTGGGTACTTGAATGAAAGGTCTTGATGAGTGTAACATCAGGATGAGCTTATATCTTTAAAAATGTCAATAGTTCACAAGATACGAGGTCATTTCTTAATTATGTATCTAGAGACATTTTCGAATGCAGCTTAACTACTTATCATAATAAATTGACTATCCCGAAGACAAAATTTTTCTTATTCTCTTAATAATATAGACTATAAATACCATTGGAACGATTGATAGACGAGCTATCAACATCAGCTTTGGAGCTATCAACCTTAGCACCAGGCAAAACACTTCCCAGCCTCTTGGCAAGTTCCTCAGCGAAACCAGGAGCGTCTCTCCCCGTCTTTCCTTTAACTTCAACAGGCGTGTCAATTTCCGAGGTTGAGTTAAGCGTATCCTGACTCCTGGTGTACAATTTATCAGTCGTCGAACTAGGACCACTGGCTAGCTTGTTAGTATTATTACTTTTATCATTAAAGTCACTAGACTCGCTGGACGACAATGAGGATCTTTTGACCAGCAAATTATTTCTTTGAGTAGAATTAAAGATATGTGTTATTTTGTCACCCTCAGTGCTCTCATCATCATCATCATCATCTTCCTCATTATCCAGAGCCTCTGACTCGCTGCTGCTCGACTCGATTCCTATTTTATTCGAAGCCTGCCATTTGTCCGAACCAATCACATACGGCAATGGACGGTCTTTGTAAGGATCCTTTGGCCTCAGGATAAAGCTCGGCACTGATACCATCGACTGGCTGGGATTTTCATCATCGCTGTCGTCACTAGCGATCACTTCCAGCCGGTCATATTTTTCGTCCATTATTTGGAGCCCTCGCTGGATGTTTTCGGTGACTATTGCAATCATCTCAGCTTCGCTTAATTCTTTCTGGACATCAACAGTCTCGGTTTTTTTCTTTTGATGCTTTTCGCTGCTCGGGTCATCTTCGTAGACTCGGCTTTCAATAAACTGAGTATTAGCGAGGGCTAATGACGCGTTTGTGACATTATCAATCAGCACAGTTGTCTCATTTAAATCACTAGTAAGCGAGTCGAGGTTTTCTTGCGTAGATTTAACCCTAGATGTCAATGTCTGTTGATAAATTATTAATTAATAATAATAAACTGACCTACATTCTTTAACAATAAAAATTTATATTTGATAAAAATTAAATAATTAATTTAGCCGACATCTAAAAATTTTTAGAATTTTTTTTTATTGAAAAAATGATTAGAAAAAAAATTTCACTTGTAAAAAACTTTAAAAATTGACAGTGCAGTTTTTGAAAAATATTCTTTTGTTCTAATTTAATTATTAAAAAAAAAATCAAAAAATTAAAAACGTCGGCTAACTTTAGTATTATATGAAAATAAAATTAGCAGACAGCTGACAATTTTTAGAACTTTTTTTATTAATACAATAATTGTAAAAAAATTAAAAGTAAAAATTGCACATGTAAAAAATTTGAAAAACTATATGTGCAATTTTTTAACAATATTTTTTATTGCTAATTCAATTAATAAAAATTTTTTGCTGTCAGCTAATTTTAGTTTCATTAGTATTATAAATTAATTTAGCAGATATTTGATAATTTTTTCAACAAATAAATTGGAGCAAAAAAAAATTGACATGTAGAAATTTAAAAAAATGAAAATTGCAATTTTTTGGATGAAATTTGTTTGTTAAAAAATGATCAAATGTCTGCTGAATTTAATTTCATAAATAATTGATCTGTATACTTCGGAAAATTTTTCAAGGTGTCTTAATAAACCGACATCTCCAGCCAAACTCCACTCATGTTGCTTTAATCTAATCTCATCGGTACTCCAGGGGTGGTCCCATGATTTTTCACCTTCTTCTGATGTCGATAAATTCTAAATATTTGTAAAATATTATTTTAATACGTGATCACTTGCGATAATATGATTAAATTAAATTAAATTAAAGTAAATAAGTTGAAAGTTGTTTTTGAGTTAACTTGACATTGAATTATGAATAAATAAATAAATTTAAATAAAAATTACCATTTTTTATCCAGTTCACTACCATCACAGTGAAATCATATAATTTTTTAATCCTTTTATCATGATATTTTTTTGCTTTTGATAATGAATAATAAGTGATACGCCTATCGTTACTCTGGTGAATGACAAGATCCAAACACTAAATTACTGGATTCAGGTGGCAGTACTTTCGTGGAAGTGGTCGATGTTTTTGAATTGGACTTTAGGCGCTGTACAAATTATCTATTATCAAGCGCGGTCAGCTGTTATTTGCGCTTTAAGGTTATAAACGTTTTATTTACGTTCTAAGTGTTGACAATTATTTTTATCAGTTTTTTTTGGAGAAAAAAGTGAAATAAATTATAATTAAAATGCCGAAAGTTGTGTCAAGAAGTATTATATGTTCGGATACTAAAGATCAAGAAGAATATGGTGAAGAAAAACCATTATTGACTTATTATTGTTTGTGTGGACAAATGACACTAATTTTAGGTAAGTTTTTTTTTTTTTTTTTTTTTTTTATGATTTTAATTTATAACATTAAAGTTAACAGTCATTAAATTATTTTTTTATTTTTTTTTTAACAAACAAATTTGTTAAAAAAAATTATTTCTAAAGAATTGCATTTTTATTTTTTTTTAAATTTCTACATGTCAATTTTTTTAAAAATTTTTTTGTTATAATTTATTTGTTAAAATTATCAAACACTTGCTAAATTAATTTGCATAAAAAAATTGTGTTATTTTTGATAATTATATATTATTAGTATTATTATTAATTTTATGTTAAATAATTGAAATTATTTTTTAGATTGCTCGATAGAAAAATTACCTCTGCGAAAACGTGATGGAGCTCGTGTAATTGATGGAAGTAAACACGCTCACAAAATGATCTGCGAAACGGATGAAATTGTTTTCTTAAAACGCGCTGAAGGTATTGAAAAACAGCACAGACAAAAATGCAAAAAGTAAGTTAATTATTTGTGATATTAAAGTTAGCTGTCACTTGACCATTTTTTAATTTTATTTAACAAAAAAATTTGTTCTGAAAAATTACTTTTAAAAAATTGCATTTTAATTTATTAAATTTTCTAAATGTCAATTTTTTTTTTAATTTTTTTATGCAGTAATTTATTTATTAGAAAAATTATTAAATATATGCTGAATTAATTTTCATTAATTATTTAAATATTTATTTAAAACTGTCAGCAATTAGAAACAGAAATATACTTACTTTTTTTCAATAAACTTCTTTTTGTTGCAAATATTCATAATAAGAGATGATTAATTAATTAATCATACTAAAGTTCACTAATCACTGTCAATTTTTTAAATTCTTATAACAAATCAATAACAATAAAAAAAATCCTTATAAAAATTTCTACTAATGATTTTTTTTAATTTTCACATTTGGAATTTTTTTATCAAATTTTTTTTATTGCTACAAAATTATTAAAAAAATTCTAATGTCTGTCAACTTCATGATTAATTAACTGATTATTTTTTTACAGATGTGGACTTTTATTGTACTACAAACACGATCCCAATGCAAATGTAGTATTCGTAGTAAAAGGTTCTGTAGTAAAGAGTTCAGGTGAACGACCATTGACAGACTTTTACAATCAAGTTGAAGTAGAAAAGCCCAAGAAAATAATGGTAACTAAACACACTAAAAATATGGGTAAATTCAGCTCAGTAACTGTTTCGACTATCGACGAAGAAGAAGATGAAATTGAAGCTGTAAGTATTTTATATTTAGTACAAAAAATAGTTATTACTCTCACTTGAAACTCTGGCGTGATATGTCTCACGAATTAACGGCAAGTGAACATGTAAAAATAGTTAATTATCATTTAAAAGTACTAATTGGATTTTTAAAAATTTTTAGCGTGAAGTTGCAGACTCTTATGCGAACAATGCGCGTATAATTGAAAAGCAATTAGAAAGGAAAGGAATGACCAAGAGAAAAACTGCTCCAATGCCTGATGCTGATCCTACTAAAAGATCTAGACCACGAGGAACCTTATTAGATGTTTAATATTTAATGTAAGAAAAAGAAAATTAAACTTCAAATTTATACTTGTAATTAATTCTAATTTTTATTATCTCTTAGAAAATAAAATTGTAAATAAAATAAACAAATTTATTTTTTAATTCATACTTTATTTGAATATTGTATTTAAATACCTTTATTAACGTTACATTAACATAAATATTTAAAATATATAAATGACTAGATACAAATATTGCATAAAAATGTACATTGCAAAAAATATATAAATTCATTAATCAGTAATTAAATAAATATAAGAACTACATACATATTTAATGGGATACATTAATGACAAATCATTCACTCTTTTATATTTAATTATTTTAATATTTTTTAACTAATTTAAATTTAAATTATCAACTGTTTGCTAAATATTTATTGGAAAACTGCCAATCCTAAGAAACATGCCCGCATGATGTATTATTATTATCATTATCATTATTTATATTTTTTTTTAAATACTGCGATTGGCAAAGTATAAATATACATTAAACCAACGTCTTTTATTGTTCGAACCCTAAAAAAATACAAAAAAATAAATACAAAATAAAGGATTGAGTTAACAAAAAATATATCAATATATAGGTATCTTAATTATATGAGAATGAAATTTAATGGCAACAATTGTGAAAAAAAAATATTTTTAAAGAACACCACTGTGATGATCGAAAAAAAAGGTGATTTTTGGAAATTTTTTTAATAGGGAAAATAAAGGAATTTGAGGATTGGAATTTTTTTATTTTATTAAGGGTACATTAAAGATTGTTACCCTAAATTTTTATTGAAAAATATTTAATTTTTATAAAGTTATTAACGGAATTTAAAAAATTTTGTTTTTAAAGATTTTTTTAGCCGAGTTAAAACAAATTGTTAATAACTTTGTAATAATTAAGTATTTTTTAATAAAAATTTAGGGTAATAATTTTTAATGTACCTTTAATGAAATAAAAAAAATCCAATCACCAAATTCCTTCATTTTCCCTGTCAAAAAAATTCCCGAAAATTATCTTTTTTTTGACCGTCACAGTGTTCCCCCTTAACCGAGTGAGAATGTTAATATTTTATGATATGGCTCTTTTTGTTCACATTAACAAGTGGTGAGAATTTACTTATCAACTATTATCAACAAACTGGCCATTATTTATAATAATAATTAATAATCAATAATGATAATAATTATAATAATAATAATAATAATAATATTAAATATATATTCCTAATATGTAGATATAGTCAATATAATCTATATAATAATTTCCGAGAAAAATTTCAATTAGATTAATCGTATATATAATTAAATTTATCAATCCAAAAAAATATAAACAATTTCTTTTATACTCAGTAGTGAATTTTTCTCTAGATTTATTCTCAAAACTTTCATATCCCAAATAAATAATTTGAAATAAAAAAAAGCGTGAAAGTTCAAGAATAAATATAACTACAGAGCACGAGTATATTATTATAATTATTCAAACTAATAAATTTAAAAAACCGGATGACTAATTTTAAATTTAATTAATTAGATTATTTGTTCTTGCAAAATTCTACGCAGCTTAAGTGAATAATTATAATTATAATTTATAAACAAATTCATAGCACACTTTTTTCATAACACAATACAATACATACAATAAATGCTTCTATTCATATTCTTCTTATAAGTTTAAATAGACTGCAAATCACTTTTATCCGTACCCAGTACTCAATATACGATTTACCAGATCAATTATACTTTGTTTAAATATTATTTATTCCTCTGATGGAATTAATATCACTTTACACGAATAATATCGCGATTTATATATTTTATTTTAATTAATAATTAATAATTAAATTTAAATGAATAAAATCTTAGTATAGTCATGCAAATCTCACTGAATTTTTTTTCTACGCCTTTAAGATGTTAAGCAATTAGTGGAAAAAGATAAATAAATTTCATTAATTAAGATTATGATTAAGATGTTACTTGTGTTGTTTTCATGTCTGACTTTTTGAGTATTGTAGGTTCGTCTTTTAAAAATGTACCGGATCTAGATCCAACAGTGAGTTGTTTTAAAGCATCAACATTATGGCACTTTAATTTATTTTTTTCCTCAGTGCCTTTGACAACTGTTTTAGTTGTTTTAGCAGCCTGTGAATTACGATTGACTCTATTACCAATACCACCACCACCACCACCACCACCACTACTATTTGATTTAGGAGATCTTTTGCTGGGACTGTCGCTGCTGGAAGGATTCGAGTCTTTTTTCTCCCGCTTAGAAGCTGGAGGAGTGCTCGTGGAAGGCAGACTCTGCCGAGTATTAACTTTCGACGCAGTTCCATTAACTAACTTACTGGGAACCAAGACTTCAGGAGTCTTAGCGGCATCCAGGAGGTTTCTGCGTAAGTTAGGAGATCCGTGGTAAGCATTGATAGCAGCAACGCGATTCCGGCTGGCGGCTGTTGAGCTTTCAACGGATCTGACGGGTCTTCTGGTGACTCCGAGCGGGCTTTTATGTTGAACGGGTGGTGATGATTTTTTAGCACGTTCCATAGCCAGGCTTTTAGCAGTGGGTCTTCCGAGAGTAGGAGAAACTTTGTTGGACACTACAGATTTCGGAGTTGCGGTAACTTCGGTCATCAAACTGTCAGCAGACATCGAAGTGTCCATTTTTTCGATTTTCTTGACAGTCAGTGGCTTCTTTTTAGAGTCTGCTAACGAATCAGCGGAAAGCCCGATCTCAGCGTCTTTAGGTTCAAGCGACGGAGATTCGGGTCTGGTAATCCCACAACTTTTACTGGTGTTGTCACGCTTAGCTGACGGCTTAGCGCTTGTGTCTGTCAAACTGTCGGATGAAACTGCTCTCATGTCTTTTTTAACAGCTGCTTTTAATTTGGTGATTGGTTTTTTCTCTACAGCGCGTTTCATCGCTGGACTTGATGTTCGTGAGGAATCTGATGATGAGATCATTATTTTACGTCTTTGCTGAACAGTTACACGTTCTGGTAACTGCTGAGCAGTGTCTTTTGAAACAGACTTATTTCTTGGTTCCAAGTACCTCGATTTCACCTAAAAAAATTTTTTAATTAATTAATATAAAACTAGCAACGTTGCAATCATTATAAATAAAATTTCGCTTTATTGAGTAGTGACTTTTATTAAATTGCACTGTACTTTTTTAACTATTGACGTTTTTAAAGATATAAGCTCATCCCGATGTTACACTCATCAAGAGCTTTCATTTGAGTGCCCACATGGCATTTTTGATATATTTTTCATATATACATATATGTAATATATATAAATATATAAAATATATGAAAAATTGATGTGGGTACTTAAATGAAAGGTCTCAATGAGTGTAATGTGAGGGTGAGCTTATATCTTTTAAAATGTCATTAGATGACAAGATTCAATGTCATTTCTTAACTATTGACATTTTTAAAGATATAACCTCATCCCGACATTATACTCATCAAGAGCTTTCATTTGAGTACCCACATGCATTTTGATATATTTTTCATATATACACATATATAATATATATAAATATATAAAATATATAAAAAATTGATGTGGGTACTTGAATGAAAGGTCTCGATGAGTGTAACATCGGGAGGAGCTTGTATCTTAAAAAATGTCAATAGTTCACGAGATACAGGGTCATTTCTTAATTATTGTCACAAAATTTTGCTTATTCTCTCAATAATATAGATTAATATATAGTATTATTAATATAATTATATAATACAAATAATATAACTACCTCTAATTTATTCGGCCAAGATTTAGGTCGAATGGTAGATTCAGCAGCCAGCAATTTGCTGTCCTGCATTTTACGTTCCAAAGGATCGCTCTTAGGCTTCGGCAATATCTTTCTCGTTTGTGCAATAACTGTCGGCTTGGCCGCTGCTTTATTAGCCTCAGTCATCGTCATTTTAACTCGCCTCAGGTCCAAACTTCTGCTAGCAGATGTTCTGCTCGGTGGAGTCTTAGAATCCTAGAAAAAAAAAAAAAAATCATCAAACTCAATAAAACAAAAACAAAAAAAAAATACCAACCTTAAGAAAATTAGAGTGTCTGGAAGGTCGCTTGAGTGATTCATGCGGCAAAATAACAAGACAAGCAAGCTCCTGGATTCTGCGTCTCAATTCAAGGTCCATTTTCATCCAAGTAGTAGTTCTGGATGCTCTTGAAGCTTCCTTGACCAGACATTTTTCCACTCTTCCTTGAATTTTCCCCAAAAAGTCAACAAACAACGCTCCCCAGGGTGGCTTAGTAATCGCCTCATCAGTCTTGACAGCCGCCATCATTTTCGCGAGCTTAGCATAACTCTTACAAGCTTGATCCGGAGGTAGTCTATCAGCAGCAGCAAGAACACTGTCTTCCAACCGACTGATATTCCAAGTAAGATCCCGCCCGAGTGCCTGGAAGCTCTCATTGCTCAGCACACTTGTAAAATTTTCCGACAAAAATTTAAGCGCCGTCTCCAAAAGATTAGAAACCATCCTAAAGACTGGTTCCGCCCACCTGACATTCGGCAAAGTCGCCAGTAGCTTATCGCAGTCCATAATAGTCTGCAAAATATTATCAGCCGACATATGAACAATGTGCTGATGATAACACTTATCAATAAGCTCTCTAGGCAAAGCCGCGAAGGCTTTGCAAGGCCAGATACGAACAAAGTGCCTAGTGATCCACCTAAGAGACTTCCTATACACTTCATCCAGCCCGTAGGCTGCCGCAAGGGGCAGACATTCCAAAACTCCCACGGCGCAAATTTGACAAGGCTTGTGGAACAAATGACAGTACTTAACTTTGATAGTATAACCAATAACTTCCTTAAGACCTTCCAAACAAAGCATATCCGCAAGCGTGGCAAGCTCTACAATACTTATCGAGTCCGGTATGTTGCTCTCCCCACTATAAATATGACACAAGGCAAAGTGAACGGAGCTGTAAGAGTACCCTTGCAGTGATATAACATTGCCCGCGCTTTCAATCCAACCACCGCTGAGAATAGCAGCAAAGTACTGGCACCTAGAACTTAAAATACACTTGTGCGCTCTTATCCGTCTCCCGCTGACGTCTATTGTCACATCTGGATTTATTTCTTCCAAGAACATCCTCAGAAGATCTTCCCCGAGTCTATTATAGGGTTTAGTATTCGCAAAACTAGAAGTTTCCGTCTCCTCAGTGCTAACGTCTGCTCCAGAACGACCCATGCTGCTTTGCATGCTGCTTAAATCCGACTCTGAAACAATTCCCTCGACCTCATACTCATTAGCAAACTCCTCTATTGGTGATTTGTGCTTAGCAGGCAGCGAGGTGCTCATTATTGACGTGAATTTCCTCGAAGACAAAGTACGGACTTGGCAAGGCCCGTTGGTCCGGTTAACAGCCAGCTTGCTCTCCACCCAAGACATCTCTGGAATGCTGCTGCACATTCTGTAAGGCATATTTATATTGCGCGCTTCAACATCAGAAGCTTCAGATTTAGGAGGAACTTTGTCTAAATCTGACAAACGAACAAAACCCGATCCAGTATCAGATTTTTTAACCGGCTCGCAGTACTCCGGTTTGTTAAACTCGCACTCGATCTTCTTAATAGTTTCCGTCAAAGACTTGTGAGTCTCCGCTATTTTACTCGGCACTTCAACACTCCTCCTGTCATTCAAAGCAGATCCAGTTCTAAACTCTCCCAATTCAAACTCTTGATTCTCACTCCCGCGAGAGGGTCCACTGGCGCTGCCACTGCTGATGTCAAAGGTCTCGCTCTTCCTGGTGTGTCCTTCAGTCCCAGTGGTGCTCTCAGTCCCGGTTTTGTCCCACACAGACTGGGACTGGGACTGAGACACCTCCGACTGGTCGTCGTCAAAAATCTTGGGGTCCACCGAAGCACCCGCGCTTGAACACATGCTGCTGCGCATCAGGTCCTTGTACTCTTGCCGCCTCACGCATCCTCTTAACGAATCATTGATGATCTCCACGTGAGAATTGGGCGGAGTGTCGCGGATCCCGTTGTCATATCCCTCAAAGGAAGTCGTGACACTGACACTAGCTTTGTCAAGGGACGTAGGCTTAGCTGGAAGCGAGGAGCCACGTTCCAATTGATTAAGCGAGACACTGGAGCCACTCGGGTTAGCTAGCAACAATTTATCGACGCCCGGCAGCGGTTCGATAGAAACGCTGTGTGCCCGTTTGTGCTGCCGGTAAAAACTTGTAGCTTCGTCTGTAGTTCCTTTGGCGACAATACCGTTGCCCGGACTCTGTGATTTATCAGCGACATTCCACGAGTGCCTTTGCAAGGCAGACCTTGATGTTGATAGTGTACGTCGCCGCACAACTGGAGAATCAGACTCGATAAACATAAATACACTTTGTTTTTTATCTTTAGATCGTGAAGATTCACTCGGGGACTCGTTGCTTGAGCTCTTGGCGCTGTCAGTCATGCGATTTAGCAATTTATATGATTTTTTATCTTTACTAGTAACTGAATCTTCATTTTTTTTAGAACCCGAATTTGAACTTGAATTAGGCTCGCTCAAGTCAATAAACATTGAAAATATATTTTTTTTCTCAACATTATCAACAACAGCTTTGCTTTTAGGAGATAAATCTTTTTTGCTATTCTTGGGTGTTTTATCAGACTCGTTCGACAAGTCGATAAAAAATTCACAAGATTTAGTTGTACTTGCACCAGTGTCTTTAGATGTCTCAGGAAGGGTTATATCAACGCCTGGTTTATCTTTTCCACAATTAATGTCTTTTAGATTAACAAAAAAACTCTGTTTATCTTTACTTCTCGTAAAACTTTTAGGACTTTCCGAGTATGAGTAACTTTGAGACATGCTGCTTGGTGATGACCCATTCGTAGACTTTGTACCATCATTATTATTATTATTATTACTATTAGAATTATTATTACCATTAGGACTATTATTATTAACATTATTCCTCCCGCAGTTACTCATGTCAACAACCCATGAAGTCTTGGTCATCGACGAAGACATGCGACTCGTCCGTACTCGCTCATTAGGAAAATTAGAAAGAACAGACCCGCCAGAAACAATCGGCGTGGATTCTGTCTTCCTCCTCACCGACGGACTGTCAGTGGGTCTGGAATAATCAGCGCTACTGACCCCACCCGAGACAATGGGGGTCATTTCATCGCGCTTAGTCCTCCTCATGGTATTAGATTGACTACTCAACGCGAAATGATCAAAAGTACTCGGCAAGCTATTGCAATCGTTTATCGAACTATCGTCCGTCTCAGAACCAGCGCTTATCAATTTATCACTCGCACTCTTAGCCAGTGGATGGAGTCCATTGCTTGTTCCATCAAACTGACAATCTACGCAGTCGTTATTATTATTATTAACACTGTTAAAAGCCCTCGAATTTTCTGCAAATGAGTAATTATTATTCTGGCGAGTCTTTGCCGCATTATCAATGTTCTTTTCACGAGCCGGTTCGGAAAAGTACGAAGACAAAGATGAGTAAGGCGTTCCATTTAGCGAAGCTAGATCGATCCGAGTAGAAGATCCCATTATATCCTTCACTATCGAGCCTTTAACCCCAGCGCAGTCTTTTAGCTAGGTAATAGGATCAGGTAGACGACCCGAAGGAAGATACCCGAGTTAAATACTGGGTCTTAAAACTTAAGTTCGATCGGATCGCGATTCAATATTCAAAACAAACAAAAGCCTTTTATTTAGTAATAGCACACCAAGCCTGTACTAAACAAAGTTTAAATAAAAATCTCTGAAGCTTAAACGGTAACCGATTGACTGACGTCTAAAATTCCGACAAGCTGTCAATGAGTTTTAAGATTGACATACTTGTGCCTGGCTGTCTAAATTTATTTAAAGACCAGTAGTGGTACGGCAATACCGCTCGGTCTGATTGTAAGCAGAGGGATCGATACCGGCGACATTGACGACCTTATGTCCGATACCCTCAGACGGACCTGCGAATACCGATCTGGAGATCCAGTCTCGGAGGTATTTATATTGACGAGCCAATAATTGGGTGTGAAAAGACTTTGAGACAACGAACTTAGCTCTACTCCGTTTTCTTGGGCGATCGTATCGCGGCGGGACCTCGTGACTCGTTTTATCCTCGGGGTTCTCCACGATCGTGAGATCGATCGAATTTAGTTTTACCAGCAACAGCTAAATTTATTTTTATTGCATCAAAATACTCTCCCGGTGGATTAATGATTATTTTTAATGTTGGAATTATTACTACTCATTAGTCCCTAGTCATTATTCATTACTTACTTCTATTACTATATGTCTAATTAGATTACATCACAAGCCTGAAGTATAATTGTGATACAGAGAAAAATTACGAAATTTATTTATACTTTTATAAAATACTTACTCTAATGCTCAATAAATTCGAATAATTATTGTTATTATTACTGGGTAAAATTTGTACTTTCTCTTATAATTTATTAAGTAAATAACAATTATTTCTTTTAAAAATCATTTTCCAATCATAAGTTAATAGACTAGTTATTTAAATAGTTTTTTTTTTTTATTGAAACTCGAGTATTTTATTAACCTACGTTACTGGTTTTTCGCAATTCAAATTATTTCATTTTTTCTGATGTAATAATTTAAGTTCTTAATCGAATTAATTCCCGAAAATGACTAATCTAAATTATTAAGAGAATAAGCAAAGTTTTGTGGCCAGTGTATATATTTATATGATAAACTGGGTTTTTATGATTGAATTTAGTATCGCTGAATTTTATATCATTCTCACCAATAGTCAATTTATGATAATAAGTACTTAGACTGCATTCGAAAATACTCTATCTCTAGATGCATAATTGAGAAATGACTTTGTATCTTGTGAACTATTGACATTTTTAAAGATATAAGCTCATCCTGATGTTACACTCATCAAGACCTTTCATTTGAGTACCCACATCAATTTTTCATATATTTATATATTATATATATATATGTATATATGAAAAATATATCAAAATGCATGTGGATACTTAAATGAAAGCTCTTGATGTGTGTAACATCAGGATGAGCTTATATCTTTAAAAATATCAATAATAAAGAATTACCTTGCATCTTGTGAACTATTGACATTTTTAAAGATATAAGCTCACCCTCACATTACACTCATTGAGACCTTTCATTTAAGTACCTACATCAATTTTTCATATATTTTATATATTTATATATATTACATATATGTATATATGAAAAATATATCAAAAATGCATGTGGGTACTCAAATGAAAGCTCTTGATGAGTATATCATCGGGATGAGCTTATATCTTTATTAAAAACGTCAATATTAAAGAAAGTACAGTGCAATTTAACAAAAGTCATTATTTAATAAATCAAAATTTTATTTATAGTTCACAAGTCACGGCAGTCACATAGTGACTGCAAGGTTGCTAGTGTTTAATAATTTAATTAAAAAATTTGATTAACCCGCTCCAAAATGTTTTTTAAATAAAAAAAATTTTTTTATTAATTGTTACAGGAGAAAAACCATATCAGTGTACGTGGGAAGGATGTACGTGGAAATTCGCCCGCTCGGACGAGCTGACGCGGCACTATCGCAAGCACACCGGTCAAAAACCATTCAAGTGCCATCTTTGTCAGCGGTCGTTTTCGCGAAGCGATCACTTGTCACTGCACATGAAGAGGCACTGACAGATATAAGCGCCAACATTCAATCTAATCCGGATTTTATTCGTAATATAAATAAACGAATAAAACTGAAATCCTAGATAATGATAAAGATAATGATGAAGATAGATAAGAAAGACCAATACAAGTTGACGATTTAACTACATACATTCGGGACCTGAACAACCCTTTCCCTCGAGGTGCGCGATTTTCGCGTGGGACTGCGGGCCAACGTAACGTTTTTTCACTAGATATTAATCTATTTAACAAAGTATAATAAATAACTAAAGCTAAATGTTTGCTGACAACGTCCTGATATTTTAAGTTCAAGGACGTGCAATTAGTTTCAATTCTAATATATCTTATAATAATTATTATGATTATTTTGATTATTATTGCTAATAATAATTTGATTATTTTATTAATGAATTTTTAAGGCCAGCTCAACTAGTCTAGAGCAATTGTTGATTTACTATTTTATCAGTAATAAAAGGAGCCAGTAAAAGTATCATAATTAAATTTATAAGTTTATATTCATTATAAGATTAGAGTAGATAATTGTCGAAGTAATTAATCAATTAAATAATTAGAGAGTTTATTAAAGAGAAAATGACAACTCCTTTGATGGAGCTTGGGACTTAGCATGCTCAGTTAAATAAATACAATCGTGATTGTGAATAATTAATTTAAAAATGTTAATGAAAATAAACAAAAAAATAATTATTTAACTATCAGCAATTAACGATTTTAAAATAATATACAAAAGAATTACGCGTTTTATATAAAACGGACAATCATACGTTATTTATTCAGGAAAAAATTTTTTATATAAAAAATATTAATTTTTTTAGCAAATTAAAAAAATAACTAAGTTAAATTTTGAAATAAAAACAATTAAATTTTTCATCAAATTTTAATTAAAAAAAAAAATTTTTTTCCTGGATATATTTATCGTTTTAATAGCCAAGTATTAATTGCGGTCTATTATTTAGGGAATAAATAGTAATAATTATACTAGATAGTTGAAATTAAATAAAAAGCAATATTTAATAAAAATAATATATATTATAAATTAATAATAAAATAAAGTGAATAATTTGT
Organism: Cotesia congregata; assembly: GCA_905319865.3. Taxonomy (NCBI): domain Eukaryota; kingdom Metazoa; phylum Arthropoda; class Insecta; order Hymenoptera; family Braconidae; genus Cotesia; species Cotesia congregata. The sequence goes on from CAJNRD030001123.1 coordinate 20,356,517, forward strand.
ACCTATTTGTCGTAAATTTGTGTGAAAGGTGCCAAAGTAAATGTGCTGGCAGTTAAGGCTGTACAATAATATATTTTTAAAAATGAATTAAATTAATTAAGTATATAAAATGCTTTCTGGTGTCGCAGTTAAATAATAACCGTCCTACTAGATCGCGAAACAAAATTTCATCACTGCCGTAGGTATTAATTGTAATTTTAAAAAAAATTGATAAAGCACTTTTTGTTTAAATAAAGTAAAAGTTTTTTACTTTTATTGAAATATATTTCAATAGCGATAAATTATAAATTTGTGGTAATTAACTATTAAAGAGACGCATTGTTGGTTTTATTGTTCAGTACAATGTAATTGTAATGGTTTTAGGGATTTATAGAAGTTTGCCGACGAAACTTTCGCCGTGGTATAGGCAATCAAGTTAAGTTATACAACAGAACTATGATATTTAATTATTATTGTAGAATAAGTTAACGAGGAATTTATATTTATCTTGTGGAGAAACAAATGAGATGCACAACGAGATGCCAGTATAAGCTAGAGCCAGTTTAACCTAACTATTTAACGAACATTATTATTATTATTTATAAATAAATGAATTATTACGCCGTTACTTGATTAGATAATAGTGCCTTTGATCGTTTACAAAACGACTATGTTATCATCATTATTATTATTATTAATTATTATTATTATTATTATTGTAGACTATTATTATCATTAATTAACAAAGTAATCATCTTATTATTTTGCCTATAGTGCCTTAAATAATTATCATTTATGCTTAACTACTTATATCTGATTTATTATTTTAATGCTATCGCATTATTGTGAAATATTCTGAATTTATTTTTATAATATTAATCTTTATTTTGCTACACGTAATTTTTCGATGATTAAGAAATTTTTTTAGTGAACTTTTTTAAAATGTTTTTCATTAAAAAAATTCTTTCGCTTTTATTTTCATAATTAAAAACATTTTAAACATACCAAAAAATTATTTAAATTTTCTAACCAAATTTGAGACTAATTTTAAGTATGGCCTAAAAAAATTAATGCATAAAATTTTCAAGTTCACTAAATAAATTATTGAAAAAATTTTGCACTCGGAAAAAATTTTTCTACAGTAATTTTCAATAAGTAAAGAAAAACCCTCGATTCCGTCCATTAGCATTCCAATTAAAACGAGGGAATTTCATATTTAAATCATAAATTAATAAACGGTTAAAAATTATCATACGTTACTAGCAAAAAAAAGCTACGACTAATTTCTCATGTTCTATCGAATATTCTCAGGTGATTCATGGATGGAAGCGGTAAAAAATTTCTGAGCATCTGAATTTAAAGTGCCTTGTCTGTCGAAATAAAAAATTTGAAAATCACGAAACATAATCATTTTAACGCCGATATTTTCCGCTTTAACCTTCCACGAACCACCTTAATCTTTGTTACTGATACATAAACATTAATCAATTATCATTTATCACTATCACAGAAGGTAACGGTTTAATATTTAAAACTAAATTGGTACAAGAAATAGCCAGTATAGAAAAACAAAATGCACTTTAAGTTTTTTGTAACTTATAACAATACATTTAAATAGTAAATATCAGTGGGCATGGTTAAAAAAAATAAAGTACTACTATTATATAATTAAAAAATATAAAAACCGCAACGCTGCTAGTGTAAGTAGTCTCTAATTAGAGTTAAAACTATCAGTGTAAATAGTTTGTAAATTAAAAATATTTGTATGAACAGAAAAAGTTTTCGATAAAACTTGATATGTTCATACGAGAATATTATTAGTCCTAGATTTTAGTTATTATTACATTATTACGTAATATAAGTAAGAAATTTCTCTTTGATAACCAATGGGGGCCAGTAATTATCTCTCGGATCTCGCACGGATTTATATATATAAATATGAATATACATAAAAAAAAAATGTACGCTGTGCGGCGCGCGATTTTATTTAAAAACTCGAGGGAAATTAATGCTCATTAAAACGTATCATATTTATTGGACTTATTATTAAGTATATTTATGAAAAGACACACTCAGTGTGTTAGAGTCTAAGGAATAAAAATGTGATAAAAAAATTAAATTCAATTTATTTAATATATTTGTTTGTCACATTGACAATTATATTTTTCTGTAAATTATTCCCTCACCGATTTGTTTTGTTGTTATTCATTAAAATATTGTTAAACTTGTTTTGATGATCGGCGCGCTGCAATTATTATGTTATATTTTAATTAAGGGTTATATTTAATAAATAGATAGGCGCAATATTAAGCAATAGCAATATAATAATTAATAATTATCAATAAATAAATAAATAAATAAGTAAACAAACGCTGTATAAAAAAGGCATTATATTAACTTTTTATACGAGACTAATAATTATAATTTTTGCTTACTTGTTTACGCGCGCCACGAGTTTAAGGGAAGGTTTTATTATTTTATTTTTTTTATTAACAAATATTATTATTATTATTATTATTATTATTATTATTATTATTATTATAACTATCATTATAATTATAATTACTATTAAAATAGTAACAATAAATGTTTATTGTAAATTGTGGTTGTAACACACTTGTTATCGTAAAACGATTCTTTGTCTTTTCGATTTATTTATTTATTAAAAAAATTTTATTTAAAAAATACCCGAAATAAAATAATTAGATACTAAATGTAATAAAAAATGACGATCCGCCGTAAAAAACCGGAGTTAATTAATTAAAATAAAAATGACTAGTGAATTTAAATACGCACTATATTTATGTACTAAAAATATCAATCAGGTGTTTTATTGTGTAATAAATAATAATAAATAGTGAAGTCAAAAAAAGAAATAAAACAATATTTAAATAAAATAAAATAAAACCTTGTATGAAAATGTTAAATAAAAAGTCTGTCATCATATCAGATTTTTTATTCTTATACAAGAAAAAAACTAACACAGTCGCGTATATCAGTGTGTACATACGTCACATTTATCATGTTGCACAACGACGCACGGTAGCTGTTAAGAATTATCAAGATGGTTACATATTTTTTAGATACTACCTATTATTATCATTATTTTATTATTATAATTATTATTATTATTAAAAAAATTTTTTTATTATTATAATATTATTGCTATCATGATTACTATTATAACTGTATTTGGCAGGGTCATGAAATGAAAATTAAAAAAAAATAAAAAAAAAAATGGAGAGTTGTTTTTAACTTGTTTATTACCCAGAAATTACTTTACTAGGATGAGTGGTTAATGTACTCTTTTTAATGGATAGAGATAGAGTAAGTGAGTGAGTGAGTGGAAAAGTTGTTTAGTCTTATAATACAATGATAAACTTCTAGCTCGTATGTCTACAATCCTTTACTAGATGTGTTTATGAAATTTCCAAGCACGAGGTAGAAGCTTACATGGGATTTTCTTCAGGTCGCACGATTTTCTGTTGAAAGTTGGCAATTTTCAAAGTTTTTAGCATTTTCGCAGATTAAAAATCTTAAAGTTATAGTAATAACTAGCAACCTTGCGAACGATAAATAAATTAAATTTTGCTTTATTAAATAATAACTCTTGTTAAATTGCACTGTACTTTTTTAACTATTGACATTTTTAAAGATATAAGCTAATCCCGATGTTATATTCATCAGGAGCTTTCATTTGAGTACCCACATGCATTTTGATATATTTTTCATATATACATATATATAATACATATAAATATATGAAAAATTGATGTGGGTACTCAAATGAAAGGTCTTGATGAGTGTAACATCGGCATGAGCTTATATCTTTAAAAATGTCAATAGTTCACAAGATACAGGGTCATTTCTTAATTATCTATTTAGAAATAAAACTAAGAGAAAAATTAACTTCATTCAAGAAAAAAAATCTTGAATTAATTATACTATTCTGAAGAAAATAATTTTCTTGAGTCAAGAGAAAAATTTACCTAAATCAAGAATAATTTCTTGATTCAAGAATTTTTCTTCTTGATGCAGAAAACTTATTTTCTTCGAAATTGGATTCTTGGGTCAAGATTTTTTCTCTGGAGTCATGTTATTTTTTTTTATCAGTGTAGACGTCTAGGTTATCACGAATCCCTTGGCTGCTCTCATCTGTATCTCGCGGGTTTACTTGGCCTGAGTAGTTATAGTTAAAGTTGTAAGTACAACAAGTACTATACTACATATACACGGAGGACGGAGGATTGAGGAAGTCGAGACTGAGACGGTACTTTACAGTTTCATCGAGTAGAGCTTCTTCGAGTTGGTCTTAGTCTGCAGACTCAGATGTCTTACCGCACAGCAGTTAAATCCAGCAAAAAATAACCAGAGTTTTCATCAGAGATCCGACGTTTCTCCTTCACCTTCTTGTCATTACTTGTTACTTTGTTACTTGTTACTGTGTGGTGCAGTCTACAGTCTACAGTCTACAGTATAGTAATAATAATAAGGATTAGATGCTGTATAAATTTAATGGCAAAAAGTAAAGAGTGAACCGGGTTAACTTATTCGCCTTCGCTCGCTTGTTCATCCTGATGACCTGCATAGAACTCTCGACTCTCGGGAAGAATATCGGCGCGTTCGATCTTTACGATATGGTGATGGTGGTCCTCGGACATATATTGGTCTACGGCCCCGAGACCCCTCGCAACATTACTCGCTAAAACATCCACCGCGTTATCTTATGCAAATTAACGCGGCACGAACCAGCAATATTCAAGGCTAACGCATTATTTCCGTGTCATCAACTTAGATGTAACTATTATTTTTATGAAATACTTGCTGTTATGGTGTGGGACACTCGCGTACGAGAAAAGTCTTTCTGACAGCAGGTCTATTGTTTTTTTTTATTGCTGTCGTAATGATAGGGGTTTTTTATGAGCGAGAATAATTTTTTTTTATATAATTAATGATAAAAAAAAATCTTTGCTTTTTGAATTTTTTGAAATAATTATTTTAGTTGCTAAAAAAAATTTTTTAAACAATAGAGATATTTTTAAAATTAAAAATTATCTTGTTAAATTTTTTATCTAGAAATTTTGTTTATAGATTAAAATTTTTTTTTCTAATAAATAAATTTTTGAAAAAAATAAATCTAATGAACGATAATTTTCTATTGATAAAATTTAGACTAAAATTTCCCACGATAATTATGAACGTATGATTTTTATTGAAAGTTCAATAAATACTATAAAATATTATAAAAATAAGTCCATAAAATAATTTTTTAAAAGATAAATAATAATAATAACTATAAATGAAATAGGTGTAATCAAAAAGCAATTAAATAATAATGATCGTTATTTGCTTGGTGAGAAAATATAATCCTTTTGATTTTAATGGTAGCATCAGGCATCAACTTGTGTTTGGAGTATTTACGGAAGAGAAATTCATGCACCCATCAATGAAAGTCGCACGAGCACAAATTACCTTACTAAAGACTATAGTTACCGGTCATAACTCTATTCTCAAAGTCTATAAGTTTCATTACATATTCAACGTTTACAATTTAACAATTTACAATTATTTTGATTTGTAAATCAACAAATCAATCCACCGATTTCCCTTCACAATTTAAATGCCTCTCATTATTCACCACTCATCACCATAATTTACTAAATATTAATATACAAGTCTTACTTTCTCGCTCATTTATTATTATTTAACAAAATAAAAACTGCAGTACTTTTTCAATGAACCCGACAATTAAAAAAAATTAAGACTGAATTTAAATGAAAACATATAAAAAAATAATAATAATAGCTCTATTATGAGTACCGTTAAATAAACTCAGTAAAATTATAATGAAAGAAGAAAAAAGTTTAGTAAACTAGAGACTAGAAAATAAAATCACAAAGACATCCAATTTGGATTGTTATTATAGTACACGGCATTGAATTTAAAAACAATAACCGTGTCATATTTCTCACAATACATTTAGCCATCGTTTTTTTAGATTTTTTACGCCTTACGATAACAATTACGCCGACAATGTCAGCAGACAACCGAACAATGAGTTCCTCGTTTAAAAAAAGTCCTAAAAAATAGAGATGCCGAGATTAAAAGAAACTATTTTAAAGCCTTGAAATATTTCACCCAATTAATATTTTATTTTATATAACTGCTATTACGTTTTTATTACATCAGTTAGGGGAATTTCATCCATTTACTCATTCAACATTCATATGTTGTTCTATTTACGTTCTTTCATTTCTGAGGCTCAAATTGAGAAAATTCAATCTGGATGATTGAAAGAATCTATTATTTATTCTCAAGGAGTAATTCGCTATCGATCGCAAGTTTCGCTTGTGCTCATGTACCTTTGATCAAACTCACTTTGCATGTATATATCGAGGGGCGCGGAGAAGGCAATTAACGGTGAGGCGTTTGCAAGTATTATCGCGTCCAAGGTTGCACTACAAATTAAATTGCACAATAAACTATAGTTCCTATAGGAATCAGTTCACTGGCACGAGTATACACTTCGATATTATCTACAATAAGAGTAATAGTATTAATGATAATACTGATTAACAATAATTGTATGCAGTGACATAGAGTGACACTGTTTCACCATATTTTACTGATATATAACCAGAAGTATATATACTATATGTATGAGTAATGAGATGATTTTGGTGGACAGAAAAAAAATTAACTTGAATCAAGTGAAAAATTTTTGAACTAAGAAAATAATTTTGAAAAGTTTTATTGCCTTGAATCAATTAAAGTTTACTTAAACTAAGAAAAATTTCTTAGTTTAAGAATTTTTCTGCTCAAATCAAGGAAGTTCTTCAAAATTATTTACTTGATTCAAGTAAATTTCTTTTCTGTGTGAATATTTTTCATAGGAAACTTACTATAGCATTGATTCTCGTCATACAATTTTTAAAAAATTTGGAATTTTCCAATTCCGACTCAGCTAAGTAAGTAAAGACGGATAAATTTCTTTCAAAAGTTAATATAGATTTTAATTACACTGATGAAAAAATTGATAAAAAATATTTTGATCATTTTAAATTGAGTAAAAAAAATTTCAAATCAAGTAGAATTTATTTGAATCAAAAACAACTTTTTAGTTTAAGAATTTCAATGTTAAATTAAGTTGATTTTTCTATCAGTGTAAGTAAGGATAAAAAATTGAATTTTTATTTCAAAGTTATACCAAAAAAATTACTTGTGGTGACGAAAAAAAATTATAGTAGTTGTTTGAACCCATACACTGAAAAAAATTCTTGACTGAATTGTAAATTTTCTTTGCTGAAGAAAATATCAAGGAAGATTGAAAATTTCTTGAATGAAGTCAGTGTTTCTTGAACCAAGAAAAAACTTCTTCTTGCTCTAAGATAACTTTTGTATTCCTTAAAATTTTTTTGACGCAAAAAATTTGTTTTTTCTGTATAATATTCATAATAATAAAAAGTCTATCATCGCCATTTTACTTTTTTTATTCTGAACGTATTTTCTCACGAATTGTAAGCTTAATCAAAACAATACGGTATAATAGAAATCGCTAAGCTTCTGACAGAGATACCGGATTATCTCTGAATAATACCTACGTATAACTTTGAGGAAGAGCATCGCTACATAAATACATATGTCTACTATTCACACACACATGGACCTAGACGTAAGCCATGAGTATTTATTATATTAGCAAAAAACGTCTAAACGACCGCGATCTCTCCTCATATACCAATAGGTTTACGAGCTGTAAGTAACTAAAAAAAATGAATAAAAAAGCTATCGCTTCTGATATATTCGCGTGCCCCTGTCTGGCACTTGATGAACCTAAAGTGCTTTTCAATTCTCTACTCCTCGAGATAAATTTTCACTTTGGATTTATTTGAGCTTGAGCTAAATCTTCCTTATCTATTCCCGGGTTTTTTCTCTAAGTATAACGTGAGAATAAGAATCATGTAAGAAGCATGCCCGTGAAACTTGCCGCCCGGACTCGGACTTCCTAGGAAGTTAAAAATATAAATAAATTTTATAATAATATCATTAATAATAATGATGATAATGATAATAATTATAATAAAAACATTTATGTATGTAGTATTAAAAGTTTATACGGGAATCCACTGGACTTAATAGTTAGTAGTAAATATGTAATCACGGTAATCATTTATCTATTTGATGATTCTGTCTGGTGAAAGCATAAACTGTTCACTTAGCTTGTAGGTATTATGTATATTAGTAATGTGGTACCACCGTGCGAAAGTATATATTTCTTCCGTGCGAAACACAGATCTGTACTTGCGGATCAATCTTTGCTGCCCGATGGCCTGCTCCGAGTAGTATCGAGTAGCAGCAAGTAGGCATAACATAATCATATATTTAATATTAATACGCTTGTAATTTACCATTGGCTATTTGCTATTTGCTATTTTATAATATAATAAATTTTAAATTATGAATAATCAGCCGAGGAATTTACCATGATTAAATTTAATAACAAATATTTAAGTATTTAATTATCCGTAGATTAGTATTTCAGAGCCAACATGACGCGTGAAAATTTAATTTATGATTAGTTATTTTTATATTATTGTTACTATTATCATTATCAGGAACACTTTACCGATTCTTAGAAAAAATTCAACGAAAGTATGTACATACTTTCGATCAGAAGGTACAAAATAAAGAAATTTACAAACTTGAGATAATTTTTCAAGTCTGATCATTGTTTAGTTAAAATTTCTGGGGGTGTGCGATTAGCATTCGAATTGAATTGACTCAAACAATACTATGCAATTCAAAATACTAATCTGTAGAGCTTTTTTTTTTATTAAAAAAAAAAAAATAATGTTCTAGGTTTAAGATTTTTTTGTAAGAAAATGGAATTTTGTATCTGATAAGTGCCGAGATATTTTTGTTAAGCTACTGCAATTTACTTAAGGTAAGTTTACTTAGTTTAATACTAAATAATATTTTTATTTACAAATTATAAATTATTAACGACACTTTACTAATCAGATTCAGATATAACATGTAATGTTCCATGAGATATTCCGCGATAATTAGCTCGACTCTTATCTGAGGATTGAATTGAGCAATAAAATTTGAGAAACAGAATAGAAATGTGCCTTGTAAGCTAAATAGACTCAGGTGAAATGACTATTTGTTAAGTGCGACGCCGGGTTTGCATAAATGCATCTGCAGCCTGCATGAAGTTAGTTACGCTTAAATGCAAATTGGTTTTTTAATCGATCTGTTTAGACCTTGAAACCTACGGCATAATGGACCCCCAGTGTACACCCCGGCTTATCCTCTCATGCATCTTAAACAATCAGGTTGGCTTTTTATTTAAAAGCCTCGCTTCCCCTTTTTAAGCTCTCAAACTACGACATTATAATCCGCTTGAATAAAATTAACAATTTCAATTCATTTTCCACAACATTTTAATCAGCTTCTTACTTTTTGCCAGACTTTATAGCTCATTTGCGATTACAACAACCTTATTTTTTATTAATACCATGAAAATGATAATTAAGTTCTAATTTGATTCTTAATTTAATTATTGTTTCTCTAAGCTTGTTAATTTCACTTAAAATTTTATTTCTTCTTTAAGTTTGTCATGTTTTAATTTTGTCATTGTTTTAGCAATAATCTAATCATTATTATTGCCTTGAATTTTGAGATTTTAATTATTTTATTAAGGGTATAATTTTAAATGAATTGAAATAGTGAACAGTGCTGTTATCTATGAATCGAAGGCTACATTTAAAAAAATTTTAAAACTCGAACATATAACTATAAGTGGTAAGCTAGATATATTTAAATATATCTTACTGACTGACAGTAAAACAGGCTAATAAAATCGTCGAGGTCATGTCATTTATATATATAGAATACTGAAAATAAACACAACTGCTGTCAATAAAAATTTGTTAATTATTACTTTGATATTTGCGATGGAAGGTGAAACTGTAATAATTAATTCGCAGTCATATCTATCAATGAGTAAGAAATTTTACTGTTTAAAATATTTACTTAAATTTTTTTTTTTTTTAATTTAAGTAATCCACGTATACTAAGGAAATTTGTGGTGATTGTGGTTATCAAAAGTTTTTATAGTCACTTCCTCAATTATTTATTCAAATATTTGATTATTTTTTGTAATTTTAAATGTAAATTTATCTAAAATTTGAGAAATAAAAATCACCAGAAAAAAAATTAATTTTTTTGTAATTATTTAAATAATTGAATTATTGAAAATAATAATTATTTTTTAGTATGGGAAGCAATAGCATCAGTTGGTTGGTATATTGTGGGTGTAGTTGTACTTTCAATTTGGATGTATCCTTACTTGGAAGAAAAATATAAAAGTTGGAAGCAAAAGAAGGATGATGAAGAATATTCTGCCAAATATCACAAAAGTAATTTTTTTTGACAAAAATTATTATTTAAAAATTTTTTAATAACGTTTTAAATAAATTTAGATCCAGATGTATTTGAAGAGCGAATGAGAGCCGTAGAAGCTGCCCGATTACGTTTGCAGCAAAAATATCTCGAGGAAGCAGAACGCGCTAAGGAGCAGGAAGAAGAGGTACTCAATAACTAACAATAATAACAGTAATAAATTAATGTTAATTAAATATGAAAATTTTCAGAGGAAAAAGTTGAAACAAGAACAATTGAAGAAATTATTAAACGGTACTGAGGGTGGAAATAAACTAGGAACCGGAGAGTCATCAAATTCATCCTACCTCCGAGATGGTATCAATAATTTTTCTTTTTTAATTTATTTCTGCAATTAATTAACATGTATATCAACTTGTAATTTAATTATTAAACTTTCAGAATATAACCCACTAATGGGAGAATCGAGCCAGGGATATCGCGCTCCAAAACGCAGCTGCTGCGGTAAAAAATGTGGATAAATTTTTAAGCTGATATAAATTTAATATAAATCAATTTTCTATATAAATATTATTTTATTAAACAATTATTTCACTTACTTCCATTACAAAAAATAGTTTAAATTATAAAAAAAAAGTTATTTAAACACTAGATATTATTAAAGAGCAAATCTGTGAATTTAGCTATTAATAATCAATAAATAAAAATTTTATAATTTATCCATTATTAGTAACAATAAATTATAAAACATCTCAGACTAATAACCAAATTTTTCATTCAAACTAGTCCGTCCATCGCCAGTTTGATTCGAAGGTGGTACCCAGGTAGAGTAATCCTCACTATGAATCTCTTCATCATAGGCCTTGTTACCCTCTTTGGCAGCTTTTTCCGCCCTTTTCTGATTGCGTTTCATATTTTTTTTCCTCCTCCTCGCGATTTCAGCTTCCGACAATTCTTTTTTCATCTCAACATCTATACTTTTCACTTCGCTTTCTCCAACTGTATCAAGATCAACGGCAGTCACAGTATCAGCAGCAGTATCATCACATTCTTCTTCATTTTCTTCCACTTGATCCTCATCTCCACCAGTTTTTTTCTTAAGCTTCAACAGAGCCTCAGTTGCTGGAATGTCCTCACTCTTAATCAATCCGTACCTACTCAGCACCTTCTTCTTTTCACTCTCCACCGGTTTGTCCTCCAAGCGATCATCAGGCACTTCAGATCTATCTCGTTCCTCCGACTCTTCCTTTACATCCGATATTGAAGTGAACGACGGAAAAGAAGTAGGTCTCGTAATCTCAACCAGCTTTTTAAAGTTCTCTTGCTCCTTTTTCAACTTCTGGAGAGTAGACTTGAGCTTCAAAACCTCGCTCTTGCTCAAGACAGCAGTGTTCAAACTAGACATAAACGCATCAAGAGCATCTTCATTAGAATCAGAATTACCAGCGCGTTTGGCTTCTTCATGTTTCTTCAACTTTTCTTCAACCTCCGCAATATCTTTGGCAATGTTGCTCAACTGAGCACTGAGGCTCGCAAAATTTTCCGCTTTATTCTCCAATTTTCCAGCACTCCGCATCCTCCGTTCACGCTTCCGTTCCACAGTTCCCGTCCTATCCAAGAAATTATCTTCATCAGAATCATAGAAGTCTTCCTCCTCCCAATTACGAGTCTTGCGTTTCCGCCCCTCGTGTGTAGCCTGTCTCAAAAGTCCGTGCCTGTCCAAGACCCTGCAAGCTTCCAGCGCACACTGGATCACCGATTCCTTCTTCTTGCCCTTGACCAGAGCTTCCGCGCGAACTGTGCGACCAGATTCGACGGGCAAGTCAACCCAGCAGAGAAACTGTCCAATTCCTTTTTCCTCAGTCTGATACTGCAAATCAAATCCTTCGCGCTCAAACCATCCTCTGAGCGTCTTTTTAGGATCTTCAAGGAACAGCTCTTCATTATTAGAAACCGCAAAAGGATTTTCAGTCAAATCAGTATCCTCATCAGCATCCTCGCCCATTCCCCAGTCAATGCCTTCAGCTTCTTCTTTTTCCTTCTTCAAGCGCTCCATTTCTTCTTGAATTTGCTGTTCCTTCTCGCGAGTCATCAGCTCCTGGCGTCGCATCTCCTTCAACTCTGTCACTGAATACTCAGACTCCATTTCCTCGTCCTCGGGCGGCGTCTGGACGATGAACTTGCGCTGACTGCAGCCAAATCGAAGCATATGTCCGCCTTTCAGCTTGACGAAGGTCTTTGGTCTAATGCGACAGCTGTTCCAGAAGCTACCGTGAGTGCTTTCAAGGTCGTATAGGTAAAAACCAGGTTCGTTTTTGTCATCTCCCTCGGCGCGGTACTGGAGGATCGCGTGGTACCTTGAAATTGTAGGATGAGCGAGTGGTATGTCGCATACTGGAAGCCTTCCTATTACATGGAAACTTTTTTTAGATAGGTCGATAGTGTCTAAAATCACTCCAGACTTTAATATCTCGACTTTATAACCTTCTGGTGGAGTTCCACTCCACGCTGGCTCTTTGTAAGGCAACGGTAGGTGTTTTTGATCCTGAGGAGCTGCTTTGGGAGGTTCTATTGACTCGGAAATTATTTCCGGCTCGTTAGAGTCGTCTGTTGGTTTTTTAGCCGCTTTTGAAGGAGGATCTGGGAGTTTCCGCTTAGAAGATGGCTTACCAGACATCAAATGTGGGACTTTAAATGTGTCTTCACTAGGTTCTGGGTTAGATAACCTACTGACATCTTCTGAGTTATCAGTTTCAGTCTCTGCTGACTCTGATGGAACTTGTTTTGCATCTGACTCGGGTTTGGGTTCGTCGATCTCCATTTCGCGGGTTTTGTCAATATGTTCCGTAGATTTGTTTGTTTCTGCTGGACTGGATTCCATTTTTATCTGATTGTTTTAAATAATTATTAATTATTAGAAATTTACAAAAAAATATTAGGTTATAAATAATATTTATTATGATATAGGTTATAAATACTTACTGTTGTTTTTTATAAGTATTGTCTATTGATAGACAAAGTTTATTTGTTTTATTAATTGTTAAAACTTTAAGTTTTTACAATGTCGTAATTTTTTTTAAATTAACACTAAAATTTGTTTAGTTTATTGTTAAAAGAAAACAATTAAATAATCACAAACTCGCAAACGAAACACGACGTAAGTTGAAACGAGTATGTGTGTATATATATAAACTATGGAGACTATACACTATACACACGTGTATAGTCTCCATAGTGTAAAACACATATAAATATACGTTTGTCGGTATATTATCATAAGAACCGTAATTGCGAGTATTGGAGGTTTATGATTTGAAATTATATAAGATCAAATTTTTGTTTTTTGATCAAAATAAATTATAAAAATAAATTAAAAATTTCAATACATTGGTAGATATATAAATATATATAAAAAGTTGAAAAACTTTTAAATTCATATAATTTTGCATTATGATTGATGATTATGAGCAATAGTAAAAATAAAAAATAAAAATATTCAATTAAAAGTAATTTATATATTAATAAATACGATAATAAGATCAACTAAACATCTGTAATTTTTTTTGTTAAAAAAAAAAAAAGTTAAAAATATGTTCACAGAAAAAATTTAAAAAAATGATGAAATTTCGGATAATTTATCATAATCATTAGAATTATCAATTAAAAAAAAAAACATCAGATGTTTAGGGATTAAAGCATCATCTGCAAACCTCATTAGAGAAATCATGGTCAGGATAATCCGCTTGTCGGCTGATAGCATCGATAAACTGCTATTCCTTCGCTGAAAGATACCAGATTATGGAGTTGACTGGTCCTGAGCTCCTCTACCTATATATATAGAGATAAAAAAATTTTTATTAAAGTAATAATAATATTTAAAGCTGCATATTTAATTAATATGGCTAATTACATTAAATTGATAAAAAATATATGAATATAATAAGAATAACTAATACGAGTTACTCAGTATTCATTTGAACCGAAAATCTAAATGTTAATGTACTGCGTAGTTACTTTAAAACCGAAAAAAAATGACTTAATAATAATTATTAAGATAATTTTATATAAAATTTCTAATATTCGACTTTTAATTTACATATTTAATCATACGGGTGGAAAAAAAACATTTTATTTTAAGGATAAAAGGAGAAAAAGTGAACCGCGGCGCAATTTGCTGCTACTCGAACGATGACCAAGCGGGTTTTGTCGATTTCAAGATGGACGTGCCATGAAGCGCTCTCTTTAAATGGCGCGCATGCGCAGCCGGGAAAATTTAAATAGCGGGAATTAAGAAATATTTAAAAATTCCATAATTACAACTTTTAAGAATTTTGTTTTATAAATTTTGATCATAGTAATTTTTTCAATAAGAATTATAACTTACATTATAAAATTATAGATTACTTTTTTTTTTTTTTAATTCCACGCAATGACAGCAATTTCTGCCGTATCACATGAAACGTCAGATATCAACTTTGCCTTCAATTGAAAGTAACCTATAAGCACCGTGAGGATAAAGTATAAATACAAACATAAATTTATATTTTGTAAATATTTTAATTAGAGATAAATAATGACGAGTCGTTCAAAAAAATTACTCGATGTAATAACATCGAGATTTTATAAATCACCTGTTTTAACAAGTGCTATTGAATCAGCAACTGAAAGAGCACATATGCAGTTGACTAATTTTCAAAATATTGCTAATAAAAAATATGACACTATAATAAGGGTATAGTATTTATTTATCATTATAATTGTTAATTAAAATTCTTTAATCATCAAATGTCAATTTATCTATTTCTAAATTTTATTTATTTACTTGGAGTTTATAAAAAATAATTTTAATTTTTTTTTTACTATTATTGACAATAATTAAAATTTATCTTATTTACAGCAAGTAAATGGAGCAACAATAATCCAAGATTTAAAATCAGGAGCACTAGAACCAACACCGATGCCAAAGCAGCTGGTAATCTGGTGGAAATGGTACCAACAGTTGACAGGTCTAGAAGATGTTGAACTAGCGAGACAACAAATGATAGCCGTCCAAGATAAATTATTCGACTGTCAAAATCGTCGACGAGTTTTGAACAACCAGGCTTCTTTGATAGCTGATAATTTGAAGCAAGTATACGGTGAATTAATCCAAACTAAGCGCGAGGATCCAAAGTACGTACAGCTGACAATAATGGAGAACAAGGCCTTGCAGGAACAGGGAAGAATTATATCTCAGTTAAATTTGCTGGAGAACGAGGAACGCGATCATTTTACTCAGTTAGCAACTGCCATCAAGGAATATCATGACAGTCAGAATATAAACGCGCAAAAGTATAAGTACTTGTCTATCCTGGCGTCTGCTATTATCGCGATACTTTCTTTAGGTGGATCTATGATCTATAACAACAAAAGAATTTCCGATGTTCATAAAATAATAGCTGAAGGACAGACAAAAAATGAAAATATGTTTAAAAATTATTTTGCAATTTTGGAAGATAGTATTGAAAAGATTAATAGCCAAAAAGTTGTGGCTGATTCAATTAAACCTCTTAATAACAGCCAAATTAATTTACCTAGTGTTGAAATTGTTGAACCGGCTGTTAATTATGATATAAATAAGACGGTAGTAATTGGTAGTGCTCTTGCCTTATTTTTTATTATTTTCAATCGGTTATATTCGTAATATAAGTATTTTTAATATACTTAGATTTTTTTGTAAATGAAGAAATTTTTATTTATAATTGTAGGAACAATTAATTAATTTAAAGGTGATAGAAAAGTGGACTTTTTGCATTTACAATTAAAATTGAAATCATTTTTACGCTTTGTTAAAAATATATGTATATAATGTAAAATAAAATAATTTATATTGATTTAAATTATTTATTTACAAATCAAACTATTGTTTTGTTGAAAAGATCCCATTGAATATATGGTACAAAATAATACAAGAAATTTATTAGTCAATGATAAGAGGTAATATTCTCGAAATGCAAAGGATTGTTGATTAAAAAATCAATTTATATAATTTATTTAATAAATTTATTCCCATGACTTCCATTCGAGACCATCAGGTGGGCGTTTTTCGACGGTAGTTTTGCCTACTTCGGACCAGTTTGTGCTCAGGACAGTTCCACCAGATTCAATCTGAAAATTAAAAAAATAAATAAAAATTAAATAAATTAATTAATTAAAAAAACAAATAAAAATTAAATAAATTAATTGAAAAAAAAAAATACATTGAAAATTTAATTTTCGTAGTAGTTCGTAAGTACTTACAAATGACTTATTCATGGCCTTGCGAACTTCATCAGATCCAGTACCATAAATTTGCTGGAAGAGAGAATTAAGCGCAGCTTCACCTTCTGGTTTTTCTTCAGCCTCTTGTTTCTCTATTTCTTTCTCAACTTTATTCCAATCTTTTGATTTCTTGCTTGAGCTTGGATATTTTGGCGGTTGATTCGCTTGAAGTATTTCTGTACAAAAATTATAAATAATAATAATTTTCCACAGAAAAAAAAATTACTTGAATCAAGTAAATAATTTTGAAGAATTTTATCTTCTTTATTTGAGTAGAAAAATTCTTTCTTGGTTTAAATAAATCTTACTTAATCCAAGAATTTTTCGTGAATTAAGACGATGAAACTCTTGAAAAATTATTTTCTTGGTTCA
Source organism: Cotesia congregata (assembly GCA_905319865.3). NCBI lineage: Eukaryota > Metazoa > Arthropoda > Insecta > Hymenoptera > Braconidae > Cotesia > Cotesia congregata. Next base: position 20,373,575 of record CAJNRD030001123.1, read on the forward strand.
AGAATTTTTCTCTTGATTCCAGTTAATTTTTTTTTTCCAGTGTATTACATTTAATTAAACTAATAACAGAATTAAGGAGTCATAAGTTACCTTGAGGTATAGGTTTTATAGCTTCTTTAGTCGCTGGATTGCCTTCTAAAGAATTCCATCTAAGGCCATCGCGTTTCTTCAATTTTATTTCTATTTTTGAGGGGATAACTTTGTATGAACACTGATCTGGTACTATTTCATGCGCTAAATCCAATTCTAAACTGTACTCGCTTCCAGAAGGTAATTTAGCGCCGACGCTTAGCTACAAAAATAAATATTTATTATAATTTTTGGCATCAATAATAAAAAAACAAATAAATAAATAAACTATAAGTACTAACTGTCGTTTCGCCGAATTGAGCTTTGACATTACTTGTATTTTTAGCGAGGACCGTCACGATAACGAAAGCCTCTGTTTGATACCAATCATGGTTTATTTTTGGCGTAGGCATCTGGAATATTGATAAATAAATAAATAAATAAATTATATTAATGAAAATCTGTAACTTGACCTATATCACTTTTACTCACCTGGTTATTCAGACTTTCACTCGCCATTATAAAAAATTAATATTTATTGTTCGTCAAACAATTTACTAATAAATAAGAAACAAAAAACACTTTTTAATTGTAAATATTTAATGTATAAAATGTCGATTTGTGCGAGTCACTGCTATGAATCCTGATCCTTAAAATAAGGTTTATTGTGAAATTCAATTATTTTTTGTTCTAGAAAAATCACAACAATTTTAGTTCACAGTTTTTACGTCGGAGCGTAAGCGCGCTTTTTAAAGTTTTCATGAAAAAATAAATTTTATGAAAACTGGACTTAATTATTTATGGCGCAAGCTGTATATATCAGTCAAAAAAAATAACCTAACACTATCTCTATCCAATGACGATAAACATCAAAACAAATCTAGTACTCAGCATTTGACAGTAAACAAATGGATCGAAAATATTTATCACAACGATCGCTTCCTCCATTAGTTGAAGGTAAAGTTCACGGTTATCTAGATTTAACAATTGATAAGATTGTTTGGACTCGTAGGAGTCCTGGAAGTGTCACAGTTGTTGCTTGTTGGTGGGGCGAACTCGACAATGCAAAATTTAAGTAAGTAAACAATAATTTATTAGAAATAATTGTCAATTACTAAAATGAGATTTAAATTAGCTGTCACTTGACAATTTTTTAATTTTATTTAAAAAGATTTTTTCCAAAAAATTATTTGAAAAAAATTGTATTTTTTTTTTTTTTTTTTTTTTTTTTTTTTTAATTCTAAATGTCAATTTTTTTTTCTTATTTTTTTGCCATAGTTTGTTGTAAAGTTTTTTTTTTATGTAATAATAAAGTTAGCCGACATTTTTATTTTGCTTAATTTATTACTAAAAAATATTTTTAAAAAATTGCACTTATAGTTTTTGAAGTTTTTAACAAACGAAAAAATTTTTTTTTTATTTCTTTGTAATAATTCTTTAATAAATAAAATCATATAAATCTTTAGAAGTTGGCTAACTTTGTTTTTATTATTTTTTTTTTTTATTTATTTGTTATAAATTTTTTAAAATTATTATATAAGTTCTACATTAATTTTCATATTCCTAAAACTTAAAAATCTGTATTTTAATTTTTTTACTTTTATTAACAGCCCCTCAGAAACAACCAAGGACACCAGAGACAACACCGAGACATACTCCATAAAAACAAATTTTGAGTTATTCAAAGAATATCTAAAAAACGCAGAATCTCTGTCACTGTCAGTGCTTTCAAAAAAAACTCAGCAGTCTATCGGAACAGCTAGTGTTACAAACCTCCTAGAAATATTTTCAGGCAAACTAGTAACCTCTGTATCAATTTACAGTCCCACTGGGTTAAAGCTCGGAGAAATAAACATTTGTTTGCAATTATCTCGCCCTCAAAAAAATAAACCAAGAAAACGAGAAAAAATGCCGGAGATAGAAAAAATTTCTTCAGTCCGTTCTATTTATTTTTCGGAAATAAATTCCGATCTTGATTCTCCAAGACTAACCTCCGATAATTACCGTTCAATTTTACGTGAAAAGCGCACGAATTTAGAAAACAAAAAGAATCCCTTGGATTTAACAGACAGATTAGTAGCTCAGGTCGTAGCTCGCGCGAGGAAATTACGCGGAGCTCTGTCTAACGATTCAAGCGACCCGCTGGCTCTGAGCGACTCTACAATCGACAGTTACCGGTCTGACGAGTCAGCGGAGAAAGAAGCTGCGCTTTACAAATATCTAATGGGTTCTTCTATGAGCCGCAGGAAAGAAAAAAAAGCCTTAGAGACACTGAGAACTCAATCACCGACTCCCAGCTTGATTGACTTTGCCGTCGAGACAATAAGGTCTTGCAATGAGAATCATCCCCCTCAAAGTACAGATCTAGACAATAATAATCAATATCTAACTTCGATTCCAAAAGAAGAGTCCTCTGAATCAACAACAGCCAACAGATGGAGCGTCCAGCGGAAAGAAGCTAGTCCAATTGACTATGTAGACAGTGTGAGGATAGTAGTTGACTCTCTGAAACTTACACCAGCGGGTTTCCGACGAGTTAAGTCTTCCTGTCTATCAAAGAGCGATTTTCCCGTCTCAGTAACTTACTTTGTCCAGTACGACCCTAGTTTTTTAACAATCAAGAAGGTTAATAAGAAAACAAGCTGTGAAAACAAGCCGGTTAAAATGTGCTCGAAGCAGCAAGAAGAAGAGAATGTTTACTTCAACCACGAAGCGGTTTATAATTTACCCAAGAGTTACTTACGCATGGAGGTCCCTTTGAGGTTCAAGGTTTTTAATCGGCACCTCAATCAACGAACTCCAGCTGAATTGGGAATTTGCTCGATGTACATCAGCGACGCAGCGCGTTCGTCAACACTAGGCACCACCCAGCGACTCGCCGTTGTTAAAAAGGGAATAAAAATAGGCGAACTGAAGGTCAGTGTCGAGCTCGGCTGTGACAAAACTCACTTTGGCAAACAATTTGTTGAAGCTGTTACTTCTACGAAGGAAAACATTCCTGTGCTTGAGCTTTCGCCTAATTTTGCAAGCTCTAGATATAAAACTGCTACGGGAGATAGCAAGTCCAGCAGAGCTACTAGTGCTCCTGAGAAGAAAGAAAGTCTTAGCTGGGGTGGTAATAATAATTGTAATTATAATAATATTGATAGAAATATTGAAAAAAAAAGGAGTGTTGAGGTTGAAGATGTTCCGAGATTTTCAACTGAAAACACTTTGTTACACGGGTTGATTTACATCAGCGACGGCAGAGATCTTCCGGATGTTAGTACGTACTTAATTTGCCGTACTTTTTGGAGGGAGGATCGCTCGGTTAGTAAAGTATGCACGGGAAGAAATCCTTATTACAATTTTTATCAGTTAGTACCGCTGATTCACAACCTAGAGCTTTTAGAGCGGACTAAAGACAACTGTATTATCACGGAAGTTTACTCCAAAAATGCAACAGATGATTCTTTGATTGGAATTGCTAAATTGCCGGTTCATCAGTTGTATGTTGCTTATCGCGATCCGCTTGTTTTGCAGCATCTTCTGAGGGCTAAGTATCCTGTTATAAGTGTCGACGGGTGGGTGGCGGTCACTGATCCGGTTAGTGGGAGACACTGCGGAGAAATTTATGCGCTGGTAGCTCTAGGAACTGCTGAACAAATTGCGCTGCTTGAAATGACTCGTGGAATTCGCACTCATACTAATCTTCCTTCTGTTTCTGCACCTGCTGCTGGTGTTGCTGCTGATAATCGACAGAGAAATGAAAGTCCAGCGGTAAAAACTCAAGAATGTCAAACGGAAATAACAGTCGACGCAAAACACACTCAAGAAGACCAAAATAATCGCGATGAAGCGGTGATCCATACGATTGTCGACAGACTAGCGCAAGCGCTGAGCGCTCCTAAGACTATTGTTGATCAGGGCGCGCAAACGGAGTTCAAATTTCAAAATGAACCTCCGCGAGATAAGGAGAGACAAAAAATAATCCACGTCGAGCCGCTGTGTCTCGATAATTTAAATAACTCTCAGAGTTTTTCTGCGGAAAGTTCGACTGATAGTCCTCAAGATAATTTTAATATGTCCCGTGAAATATTCCGGAGCGTGGGAGTCGGTGCGGAGTTTGATGAACCTCCTGATCAGACTCGCTCGTCAAACACTTGTGATCATCCGAGTGACAGCGATGACAATGTTGCCGGGACTTCTTTCCATTTGGCAGACAATCCGTCCCGAGACTACTTGGCGGCTGATGTAGATTCTTGTCATTCTGATAAAGACGTTTCTAATGAGAAAGCTTTCAAAGTAATGGTAGAGATTGACTGCGCTTTGCACTTGCCAAAAGTCGAAGTAAATAATGAGATTTTGGAGCCGTGTACTTATGTAACCTTTCAGAAGTTTCGTACCAACGATACTAATAGAATAGATGCTTACATGATCACGAATGTTTGTCCGTACAGCTCCAGTCCCAAGTACGAGTGGCGTTGTGAGACTAAATTGCCGACAGATTTATTGATCAAGGAAGAAAAACGATTGGTTATGAAGGTATGGCGCTTGCTGGCACCGGATGTTAGTATGAGTATTAATTTGGAAAAGGATATACTTGTTGGGATTTCGGCGATCGATTTGTCGGTACTGACCTCCGGGTTCCCGACCATCTCGGGCTGGTATCACATCATGGACTTTGGCGGTAAATCTAATGGACAATTGAAAATAAGTATCACTCCGCTAGAGAATGTTGTGGGACTCGGGAAATCTGTTACTACGAGACCGGTTTCTGCTTTTAATTACACCAATTTGTCGTCACCTTACTCGGATGATTTAGCGAAGCAAGATCACGAGGGTCAAGAGCAGGACAGTGAGGAGGAAGAAGATCAGAATCCTGCTGGTGATATTGAGCTTAAAATCAACAGCAATCTCAGCTTTGGCGGGATCCCAACATCTATTTTGTCGCAATCTTTGAAGTAAGTTGTAAATTATAAATTCGTCTTAACTACCAACCTTACTATAACTTAATAAATAAATAAAATTTTGCTTTATTAAATAAATGACTTTTGTTAAATTGCACGGTACTTCTTTAACTATTGACTTTTTTAAAGATATAAGCTCATTCCGATGTTACACTCATCAAGAGCTTTCATTTGAGTACCCACATGCATTTTTGATATATTTTTGATATATACATATATGTAATATATATAAATATATAAAATATATGAAAAATTGATGTGGGTACTTAAATGAAAGGTCTCAATGAGTGTAATGTGAGGGTGAGCTTATATCTTCAAAAATGTCATTAGATGACAAGATTCAATGTCATTTCTTAACTATAGACCTTTTTAAAGATATAAGCTCATCCCGATGTTACACTCATCAAGAGCTTTCATTTGAGTACCCACATGCATTTTTGATATATTTTTCATACATACATATATGTAATATATATAAATATATAAAATATATGAATAATTGATGTGGGTACTCAAATGAAAGGTCTTGATGAGTGTAACATCGGGATGAGTTTATATTTTTAAAAATCTCAATATTTCTTAAGATAAAAGGTCATTTCTTAATTATGTATCTAAAGATAGAGTATTATCGTAAAAAAAAACTAACAAAGTAATTTAATTTTTAGTGATAAAATGGATCAAATAAAAGAAAGTCTCCGTTTCCGCTTGAACGAAGTAACCAGCAAAGCATTTGAAGACCTGGCCCAACAATTTGACCCAACTGAGCAGGATTTTGAGTTTGAAGACAACGAAAATGACAAAGAAAACGACTTGGATAACATTAACGTACCGTGGCTATCACAGCCACCAGCTGTGAGCAACTCAGTAGATCATCCTCGCGATATATCCGAACGAACTATAAACGGCAACGGAACAGAAGCGCGTCCGAGTGGTACCACCAGCACAGTGGATACCGGTTACTCCTCAGTATCCAACACCCGTTCTGCAGCTAGTCTCACAAACGGACACTACAATCCCACTAAAAACCGTCTTCTTCAATCCAGCACCAACACCAACATCAACGGATCAAGTAACGGCATTAATGGTAAAGATTCACGAGTCAATGCGGAACATTCCCCCTATAGGGTTGAAAATCCTTGTGTAAGAAATAACAAAACCGCCTGCAGTAATCCTGGCGTATTTAACCTAGATCTGAATAACTCAAGTGTTCCATTAACAAACAATCAATACAGAGATAGAGATACGAATCAGCCGGTTCGTGGCACACGAATGCACATTAATCATTTGTTAGACAAATTATCACCGCAAAGTCCTATCGTACCACCTGCAATCGGGAATTCTCCTATGAAGCGCAGTATAATGGATCTATTATCCAGCTTGCGTCATAATAATAATAATAACAATAATAATTTATCAAATAATGTTAAGTGTAACCGAGAAGTTAATTTGCGTACAGTACCAACACAGACGGAAAATTATACAAGTAATTCACGATTATTTAATTTAGATTCTTCCAAGTGGCTGTACCATGGTCGAGAAATCGGGAGAGACGATGCGGAGATACCTGCTAAAACTCAGAAGCGAGAAAAAATATCTACTGTAATTCGCGAAGAACTTATTGCTGATGATCAAAATAATGACACAGTGGAGTATGATTTTTTATCAGCGCAACTTATGACTTCTAATGTCCGTCACATGGGAAGTTTAAATCCTCTGTTCTACCCGCATTTAATTCCAGACGTCCCAATTTCTGACGGACAGTCTGCAGGGGCAAACAACGACCGCCAGGAAAATAATTCAACGAGTCTGAACTCGGGGGAGGCCGACGAAGCCGTGGAGAGACTAGACAATCGATATGTGGAAAGCTTTAACGCCACTATCAATAAAAGTCTGAAGAGATTGAGAGATCAGGATGTTAATTCATCGCACAAGTCAACATCGACTAGCGAAATTGATCACATGTCGACGGTCGCTCTTGGAGATAGTGCTGACGTAGGATACTTTGGTGCAATAGAAACTGGCGAAGTGTCTCGCGTGACTCCTTCTGGTGTTTCCGAGAACGTTGATGGGAATATCGACGTGACTGTTATTCATAAACCTTGTAATGATGATTTAATGGCGTGTAATAGTGTCGGCTCGACTATTACAACTACTGGGGCGATGGTTATTACTCCGAGTACGATGACTACTGTGGCTATTACTACCACAAGTACAAGTACTAACACAACTTCTCAACTTTTGTACGATAATGACATGCAAACAGTTAGCGAAATCAATGATAATACCTCTTTAAACTCATCCGAAACTTCCGTTTCTGTTATATCACGACAAGCTCCTGATGGTGGAAATCCAATTGAAGATCCTGGTAGATTTGTTTCCAAGCCAAATAATCACGAACATGACGACTCCTCCTCAGAAAGTTAAAATCCCATTTTTTTAGTTTTAATGTGGGTCAATCTGGCTTTTTATTACTTTATTTATTTTAATGCATTTAATCAACTTTCTATGGTAATTTTTAGCTTTTTATCTTGCTCATGCTCACAAGTTATGAATTGATATTAAAAAAATTATATTTATAACAGCACTTTTTAGTGTTTGTAAATTTGACCAGTGACTGATTCATGTATACGTAATTAGATAATATTTTTAAAAACGTTAAATGTTAAATTTATATATTTAAATAGTGTTGTCAAGTGCAGGTTGCTAACATTTATATTAGCTGTATTAAAAGTGCGCATCGAACAATATTAATTATAAAAAATATTTTTTATATTATCTTTCTTGTAAATAGCGCTCAATAATTATAATTACTGTGTATCAATAATTAACAATATTATATAATAATAATTGTATGCATTTGGTAAATAATAATCGCATAATAATATTAATTTTTTATTATAAATATTTTTTTTTATAATTTAATGTAGTAATAACAATAATTATTATTAATTTTTATTTTAATTTATTAATCTTTGACATACGAACACATGTAAGCTTCTCGCTGAGTCCATTTTTTTATTACGCTCGGGTGCATTAGCCAAATTTTGGCGTCTGTTCCTTCGTGCGAATGAATCCAAGAGCAGTCACGTATTTTCTGTAAATAATTATAAAAAAAAATTAACATTCATTATTAAATAATTAATTAATATTAAATTTTAATTGTACTTTAAAATTATTCAATTCGACTTTTTTATGCTTGCGAGGTCGTCGCCGCTCTTCACTCATACACGCTCGGCAAATAAACACTCTGTTATTAAAATGCCAATAATCTCCGACGGGTTTTTCATTACAAATTTCACAGACGTCATTGTTTCTTTTTGTACATTTTACTTCAACACCCAGTCGCATTGTTACACAATGTCCAAAGTCGTGATCAAAGAGGATGCGCTTCCGCGGCGAGTTGAGTTGATATGTGCCTGGACTACAAGTTTTATTTAATTAAAAATATGTTATTTTTATTAAAAATTACATAAACAATCTGTTTACCCAGGATTATTATTAATGTAAGCATCTTTTCGTTTTGCACTGCAATTAAACGGGTATTTAAATTTTTTTTTCACAGGCAGTGGTGCGGTATTGTACTCATTTGGCGCTGGAAAATCTTCTTGATGTATTGTACGGTACCCAGAATTAGCTAATCCTCCGTATCCTTTTTTACTGAATGATTTTTGGCATGACTTTATCAAAAATTTATATTTAAAGGCAATTATTAATTCACAATAAGTATATTTTATTTTTTAAGGAGTTATGCGCACTTAAAATTAAAAAAAAAAAAACAATTTTTTCTGAAAAAACTTTCTACTTATTAATAAATTTATAATGAATTATTTTTCTTTAATTATAATTTTTCTAGCTCCCGTAAAATATCTCAAGAAGATTTCTTTAATTACAATTTTTCTAGCTTCCGTAAAATATCTCATGAAGATTTTCTAAAAGAAGATTTTCTTGCTTGACAAAATAAATTTTGATTTTTGATGAAAATTTTTAATTGTTCATAAAAATATGAAATTTTTATAGAAATTATTAATCCTTTTATTACTGAAAGATATATTGTAAAAATTAGAGACTGATAAGATTTTTAAAAATTTTGCTCACCGACTTTAAAAAGATAGTTTTAATAAAATTCTTTAAACTTCGGCTTTAGTCTCATTTAAGTAAAAATTATCCGAAGCGGCTTAACAAAAATCCGTCTAACTTTAAAAATTTTTTAAATTCCAAGTGCATGTAACTCTTTAATTTATAAATTTAAATAAAGAAATTACTTTAGTTGTAGATTTAAATGATTCTAAAACGTTGTAACTCCCAGGAGCGATATTATCAAAATTTTCCGGAGTATAATACCGCATAAATGAATTAAATCCACTTTTTGAACTTAAATCTCTTGATTTCGCAGAACCAAAACATATTTTTTGTTTTTCTTGTTTTTTTACAACGTAATTGAACCCTAAAAAAAAAAACAAAAAATTGACCAAACTTTAGCAAATTTATCTTTTAACTTTAAATATGATAAACTGATGCGTTTGCATGTTAAGGATTTGCGTGATAAATATGTATGAATTTTATTATTATGGTAAGTATATGTTATGATGTAGTGTGAAAGTGTGAAAGTGTGATGTGACAATGTGAGAGTTTGTCGCGATTGAATTCGCGGGGATGCTTGCGCACGAGCTAACGCACATACCGTCCCGACATACCCACATGTTATTTATCTGTTTTTTTATGATAATTAAATTAATATTTAAATTTATGTGGTTGGGTACATAAGTAGAGCGCGGGAGTATTCACTGCGGCACGTTCATAATTTTGACTAAAGCGAATAAAAATTCGTATACATCTGTTTGATTTTCTCAACCCTTACCTACAATCATACATTCCTCTACATGAAATACCTACATATCTATATATATTTCTATGTATATATGTACTTATATAAAACTACTTACTTTATACTATGTGAACATGAAGGATTGCTATGGCAACCACTACAATAGCTCGTCAATTACAGGCTATTGACTTGAATGCTCTTTTTATGATTTATTTTATTTAAATATCATACTATTAGATATTGATTTGTTTTTGATTATTTTTCAACAAATATTTTTTAATATTTATAAATATTTAGTATTTTTTTTTTTTAGAATAAAATTTACTACAGAAAGTAAAACGCTAAAGCGGAGTTTTATTAATTAAAAAAAAAAAGAAAGGAGCTCAAGTGCGTATTTTTAATTAATAAATAAATAAATGTAATTTGTAGTTAAATTATTGAAAAAATAATTTTAATGAAAACTCTTATTTAAGAAATCGAAAAGAAGACTAATAACTTTTTCAAGCTTGCTAATTAAATTTTTTATTTAAATTAATAAATTTAATAATACCAGAAATTTTTTTTTAATTATGAAAGTTTATATTTTTTTGAGACTGTAAAATATGACACTTTAATTATCAAGTCTAATTTTAAGATTTATCAAAAAAATTTTGATAAGAAAATTGCATTGATAGTTTTTTATAATTTATACATGTGGAATTTTTTTTTATGACATTTAAATTAGTAGGTACTTGAAATTTCTCGAATTTTTCTTTAAAAATAAACTAGATCTAGAAAATTATTTTAAAAAAATTGCAATTATAATTTTTTAGAGATGAAATTTGTTTATATATTTTCTTCCCATAATTTATTTTATTTATTTGAAAAATTCTATCAGATGTCAAACAATTTGTAAATTGAAATTAACCCACCTCTGATCAATTTTTTGATTTTTAAGCAAAAAAAAATGTTTTAAAAAAATTAATTGAATTTAATAAATTAACAGAAAAATTATCTAATGAAAAAAAATCAAAAAACTTATCGAAAAAATTTTATTTTATAAAAAATTGATTTATTTTGTCAAAAAGAAAAACCAAAATTATAATATGACTTTTTTAAATTTCGCGCCAAAAAGCGCCACCTTAAATGAATTACCGCAATTTAAGTCAAATAAACATTTATTTTTATTGATATCCCAAATAATAAATGTCATAAATACAAAATTAATTAATGAGTAAATAAGTAGTAAATTGTTAAAATGCAGTAAAAACTAAAAACTTAAGTAATTAAGTGTCAAAGTGGAGATTTAAATGAAATAAATAATAAAAAACGGGCGCGGAAGCGAGTAAAAAGGGGTGTTGACTAGCGCAGTAAAAGTGAGTGAGAGGAGAGTATTGTCAGCAGGTCGATGGTGGTGCTGTCCGTACCGACGGTTTGTCCGTGGCCGTCGTCGTCGGGCTTGCTCGCTCGCTCACTCGCTAGCCATGAATCTGATGTGCGTTTCTGCACATGGCCGTTCTTCAGAACGTCTCGTCATCACGCTGCTCTCCAACAATTTCGAGATTTACACCGGTAAATATCCCGAAAATCCAATTATTTTAGACTAGATCAACTCCTAATATCATTCTACAGCTTATTATTATTTAATTGTGCCTTAAAATCCTGTATAATTCCCCTAATTACTCTATATGTGTGTACTGAGTAACGCGGGTCAGTAGTTTTATTTTATAAAATCCTCTCTCTTAATTTCACCGGCTATTAAATTAACAAATATTGTTTACTTTTTATTTTTTATATTTTTTTCATAATAAATATCTAAAATTTTTCAAAGAACCCCAAAAAAATTAATTAATTTTTAACCAATTACAGCGAAAAATCCAGTGTAATTTTTTGTTACAATTTATGAGTGTTGCGTGTAACATAAATTTAATTTCCAAGGACACGCTACTCATATTTTATGTGTTATAGTTTATTAACTGAAAACAATTCAATTTTTTTTTTTTTTTTTTTTTTTTTTTTTTTTATATAAAATAAATTTTTTTTTTCAAGTGAGTTTATTCAAAGATTACTGAAGTAAAAGTAATCAAAAAAATAATTTTTCCAGATAAATTGTACCGTTTAGCCCACCCACCATGACTACATCCTCGGAAGATGTGCTGATGCAAGTGAATGAGGTCCGTCACAAAAAAGGCGATGGTATTCTTTACGTAATGAATGAACGTATCGCATGGATGGTCCACAAAAAAGACACTGTGTCTGTGAGTCATAAATACGCTGATATTAAGAGTAAGTACTCGCCTTGTAATTTATCATTGATCAATTGTTTTTTTTTTTTTTATTAAAAATTTACTTTAACTACAGTGCAGAAAATATCACCTGACGGAAAATCAAAAATACAACTTCAAGTTGTTTTACATGATGGCTCATCATCTACATTTCACTTTGTCAATAAAAATGGGCCAGCTGCACAAATAAAAGACCGTGATGATGTCAAAGAACTGTTACAACAGTTATTACCAAAATTTAAAAAGAAAGTCAATAAAGAGCTTGAAGAAAAAAATAGGTGAAGATTTTTTGTTTATTTTTTTTTTTATGATACTGAATTACAAAGTGGTTTCAATGATTAATATTATTAATTAATATATATTTTGTATTAGATTATTACAGGAGAATCCAACATTATTGCAATTATACCGTGATTTGGTAATAACACAAGTAATAACGTCTGAAGAATTTTGGAGCCAACATGCAGTCGAGTATACTCAGGCAAATAAAAGCCAACGCCAGGATATTGGAGTTAATAGTGCCTTCCTTGTAAGAATTTTTTATTTAATTAATTTTTTTTTTATTATGTTTAATTTATTTATTTATTTCTTTATTAAAAAAATCTAACAGCACAAAGCCATCCCGCTATATATGTCAAAAATATGTGTCGCATATATATATGCAAAAAAAATATGTCATATATTTTTCACCTAGATGCTGACATATATGCAGAGATACATGCCAAAATATATGTAGACATATATGTAAGCACACACTGAAAAAAAAAATTTCTTAGTTTAAGAATTTTTTTACTCAAATCAAGAAAGTGAAATTCTTCAAAATTATTTACTTGATTCAAGATAAATTTTTTTCTGTGTATAGACATATATATTGTATTTATATGCGGACATATATATGTATATATTCAAACGTATATGTAGACATATATTCTATTATATATTGTAGAAAATACATTTGCATATATTTAGCGCAAAAAAAATGTATGTGAAAATATATTCGCATATATTTTTCACATATATATTTTTCCATGCGGGAAGGACAAGGTTACAAAAAGTTACATAGGTATTGTTAATCTAAATGGCACATGTAGTTAATGGTTAATAATAACAATATAATTATGTTATATAAAATTATGGAACATAATATTACAATAATAATACCGAGATAGATACACAAGTTACCGGCAGTACTCAGTACTTCGCTATTTGTTAATATTATAGACTACATATTGATGTTAATTAATTGAATGTAAGTGCGATTAAAGCTGACATTACAAAGTTCAAATCATATGCTATAATAGACATTATTTGAATTCTTTTAATTAATTGCTCGATACTTTATGAACATACATTATTTATAAACAATAATTATAATTATTCAGGCTGATATAAAACCTCAAACTGACGGTTGCAATGGTTTAAAATACAACCTGACAAAAGACATAATAGAGAGTATATTCAAAACTTATCCCGCGGTGAAACGAAAGCACCAGGAGAACGTGCCTCACAAAATGTCAGAGTCGGATTTTTGGACAAAGTTTTTCCAGTCTCACTATTTTCATCGCGACCGGATAAACGCAGGTAACAAGGATCTGTTTACCGAGTGCGCTAAAATAGACGACCAGGAGCTGAAAAAAGACATACAGACCGGCATAAGCGACCCGCTGCTGGACATAACGTCTTTCGAGGACAAAACGACTGACGAGAACTACGATAGCGGTTTTAGCAAAAGCGACAAATCCTCCGGGAACATTGTTCATCAGAGCATGATCAAGAGATTCAATCAGCACAGTATAATGGTAATGAAAGCTAACACTGCCAGACAGTCTGCTCAAGCCCCGCCTCAAGTTAATGGCTCAGCGGTGGCAGGAAAAACTTCCGCTCCTCAGTCAGACGAAGAACCAAAGACCAAAAAAGTAAATTTTTATAATTATTTTTTTACTTGCTTTTCTATCTCTAGATACATAATTAAAAAATGACCTTGTATCTTGTGAACTATTGACATTTTTAAAGATATAAGCTCATCCCGACATTATACTCATCAAGACCTTTCATTTGAGTACCCACATCAATTTTTCATATATTTTATATATTATATATATGTATATATGAAAAATATAGCAAAAATTCATGTGGGTACTCAAATGAAAGCTCTTGATGAGTGTAACATCGGGATGAGCTTATATCTTTAAAAACATCAATAGTTAAAAAAGTACAGTGCAATTTAACAAGAGTCATTATTTAATAAAGCAAAATTTTGTTTATTTATAGTTCACAAATCACAGCAGTCACATAGTGACTGCAAGGTTGCTAGTTTTTAATTAATTGACTTTTAAACGGAAATTCCAGCGTAGAATACAAGAAAAAATAGCGTATGACGATTTAGACGAGTCTACAACAGAAGCCGCCCTAGGAACGCCGTTAAATTTAACCCACGTAGATAGGTATTTGCACGGACCGATTGCTGGTAGCTGTAGTAATGAAACGACAGATGATCTTCATACTACGTTAAGTCTATTGAAACGTGAGGCTGCCAACTGGGTCAATGGGAACACATTATCTAGACAGCCAGCTACGTCATTAATCAGTCCAGCCGCTTCGGTGTATGCCCTCGGGGAATTAACGCCCGGTGGGGCTTTGATGAAAGGTTTTCGCGAGGATAATGTCGGCCGTAAGTCTGTCTATCAATTAGTAGCCACTAGTTAGGCATTGCATTAGACAATGCTAGTTAACTTAGCGGTTCAGTATTAATTAGTAAGATTATTCTTGACAGAGCTGATACCACCGGAGTTGGAGAAAGAATTACGCAATGTCTATGTCTCGCTTTGCGAGTTATTGAAACATTTTTGGCGCAGTTTCCCTCCTACTACCCCACAATTGGAGGAAAAAGTCGTAAGGATGCACGAGACGTTACGAAGGTTCCATAATTCAAAGCTTACGCCTTTTGAGGTAATTATTTTTTTTTTTTTTTTTTTTAATGTTGAATTTATTTATTTATAAAAATTTTTTTAGGATCGTATACAAGTAGAGTTTTCAGCAGTAAGTCAACATTTAACAAGTCATTTAAAGTTATTATTATCAACTGCGTACAATAAATTTGATCATTGGCATCGAAGGAAAATACAGATGAGGTAGCCACGCTGAGCGATCAATCATTAGGAAAATAATACAAATAATAATAATAATCATAACAAAGTAAAAAAATGTGAGGTAATTTTATTAAGAGCAGTATCAATGATTACTAGATATTGCGTTTTTTGTAATGTTACCGTAATTAGATTTTTAAATTAACAGTTGTGTGTCTTATATTAAAAAAAAAAATAATGATAATAACGATAAAAAAAAAAAAAGAACCAAATGCGAATGCACATATTTATGGCATATCTTATCTATTATTATTTATTTCAATAGATTTAAATATTTTATTTTTTTTTTGTCTGTTGAAATAAAATGGTTAGTCAAGTGAATATATTAATCAGTGTTCATTTGCTTATCAGTTAATAAAATCAAAGACTGTAAAACTACTTCCTTATTCATACTTCTCTTTTGCCTGTTATGTGTTTTTATCTAATTAATTTTTTAATTGACGGGTTCTTCGGGTCTGACGCCCTGATTTTTGAGCATTTTTTTGGGATTTTTTTTGTAAAGACCAATGAAGAGATAGAACTTTGAACTTTTTATCATTTATTTATACATATTTCTAGAGTATACAGTTAAATTTTTAGCTAAAAACATTCAGTAGAATTAAAGTTATAGTGCCTCGAAAAAAATTGACGCTCACTTCCTCCACGATATCAGCTGATTGGCTAATTTAGAACAAAAAAAACCTGACGGGGTTTTATTTTGTATACCTAAATACGGGGAGTGAATTACGATCAAAAAAAAAATTTTGAAAATTGTATATTTTGTATACCTAAATACGGGGAGTGAATTACGATCAAAAAAAAAATTTTGAAAATTGTATTTTTGACAGACTTCGGAATAAAAAAGTCCGAATTTTATTTCTTTTGTCAACTATTTGATACAAAAAAAAGTAGAAATTTTCAAAATTTTTTTTTGATCGTAGTTCACTCCCCATATTCAAGTATACAGAATAAAACTCCGCCGAGTTTTTTAGTTTCAGATTAACCAATCAGCTGATATCGTGGAGAAATCGAGCATCAATTTTTTTTCGAAGCGGGTGTCTTCAAACCACTATAACTTTAAATCTACTGAATGTTTTTAGCTAAAAATTTAACTATATACTCTTGAAATATTTATAAATAAACGATAAAAAATTCAAAGTTCTATCTCTTCATTGGTCTTTACAAAAAAATTCCAAAAAAATGCTCAAAAATCAAGGCGTCAGACCAAAGGACCCCCTTTAAGATTCAAAGTGTGGGACTGATAATTATTGCAATTTACAGTGTGTTTATTTATATTTTTAAAATTAGGCTAAATAATTGAATTTAAATATCAAAATTAATTAATAATTGTTATTTTTTTCTATTATTATAAGTCATGAGTTATTTTTAATAATGTGGATTTAAAACTATTATTAAATATATGTATTCTTACATTAAAAAGATTAATTTATAAGTTATTTATTATAGGATAAAAACACTGGACTAGTTCAAGGTAATTAGACAAGTAATTGTTTTTAAAAGTGTTCTTGATCTAGTAATAAAAGTCCGAAATTAATAACAGTAATTAATGATTGATAAATGTTTTTTTTTTGGACGAAATTAATTGGCTAGTGGTAATTAAAAAAAAATTCTAAAAATACTTTTAGAATTATCAGTAAATGTTTTATTGTTATCAAGTTACAAGTGTTATTATCCTATCAATCGACAATGACCCATAAATTTAAGTGATACTATTGTATTAACAGTATTTAAATTTAAGTAATTGAGCATGACTGTGAAGTCGCCGAACAAAAGTTAAAAAAGAAAAAAATAGTTGAGCGCATGTCTGTGAAAAAAGGTAACGAAAACAGATTTAAGAATTGTCGGGAGAAAAAAAGAAGAGTCCAAGTCGTATTCGATTCAATTCCAATGTCTGGGAGAATTCGCCATGGATTTTTTTAAACCCACCAACTCAAGGCCAAAACAATTTTATTGTATGGGTGAATGTGTGTCTACGAATAACCGAGCTCCTCATCTGGATATAAACGAATAAAAAATAATCTAGAATATAGCGTAGGGGGAAATAGAGAATATGTAGTACAATATAAAAATTATATGACACGCAGGGTGGTATCCTTTTGTACCTCAACATCGTCTTAAGTTAATAATAACAATAATTAAGACAGTATATGTTACAGAGTATTTCCGCTCGAATTTGTTGTACCATTCTCAATAAATCCCACTGGGTTTTAGTTATTTATTTTTTAAACATGACAACATCCAGGTATGCCTCCACTATTTCAAATGCCTTTTTTATCTCCATTATATTTTTTTTTTAAACGTCCAGAATCAACTTGTCCTGACGTATTTTATCACTGACATCATTCCCGAAAAAATACCACCGAGAAACAAAACAACTTGTTTTTTTTTAGCTACTTTATTTTTCGTTTTAACTCACTTATTTTTAATTACCTGATATCATTTAATTACTCAATAATTTCGATAATTTCCAACTAAAGTCGGATTGTTTTTTATCTTAAAAAAAGTAAGACTTCTATAACGTGGGTGCATCACTTTTTTTTTATTATTTTTATTCTCAAAGGAAATCTTTTGTCCAAGACAGAACAATATCACCGGCTCAACCAGATAAAATAAATCCAGGCGTATAATTACAGAAACAGACATTTAAATATATTTAAAAGGTCTGTAATATATAATTTAAAATTCAATTATTTGTCAAGGATATGTCAAATTTTTCTTGGTAATTTTCTAAAAATAATTTAAATAGCTTAAAATAAATTTATTTAAATAATAAAATTTTATGCCTGATTAAAAAGTGAATTTTTATAATAAATTTTTTGTCAAAAAAATATTTTTTTATAATCTGCACTGATAATTTTTTTATGAAAATTAACGTAGCAGATATTTAATCATTTTTAGAATTTTTTAAACAAATAAATGAGAGCAAAAAATTGACATGGAGAAATTTTTAAAAAATAATTTTTTGGAGAAAATTTATTTATTACAAAAAAATAAAAAAAATTGTCAAGTGACAGCTAATTTTAATGTCATAAAAAATTGACACCTAGAAATTTAAAAAAATAAAAAATGCAATTTTTTAAAAATATTTTTTTGTTAAACAAAATAAAAAAATTGTCAAGTGACAGCTAACTTTAATATCATAATTTTTTTTCTAATAATTTAGTTAAAAAAAATTTTTTAATTGTTAAATTTTTCTGTAAATATATATAATTTATTGTTGATGTTATTTACATCAGCTGTCAAACAATAAAATGATTAAATCTGATTAAGTCAATTTAAAAACTCCCGCGTAAATGAAATTTATAAATAAAAAAAATAGGTGGCGTTTGGAATTGTTGATTATAATCAAAATGGCAGCATGTAAATGGTTACTCCGAAAAGACTTTGCCCAAAGACGGACGCGTTAAATTTAACCGCGTTATTATTTAATAATAATAATACTCGAGCTAATAAAATAAGTTAATCACACAATAATGTAATTGTATTTATGATAATAAGACAAATTAATAATTGTCACAGTGATAATATACACTTGTTGGACGGTATATTTAAATAGAGTGTGTTGTCGTGCAAGTAGTACCTTTTTTTTTCCTTTATTATTTTATCATCTTCTCTCGTACACACTGAATTTTGGTGCGCGATGATTCGCGAAGGGTTGTAGCCATATTTACAGTACCAGCACCAGTACACTTGTCCATGTAGATTCCAGTTTTATTTTATTATCATTTATTTTTGTATTTAAATTATACATAATATAAATTGTGCGTACCGACTAGTTCCTGGCTACTTATTTATTTATAAATAGTAATACGTGTGATTATTAATGTGTAATCAGTGACATAATGATCAGTTTATAGCCAATCTATCTCAGGATTGAGTTATAAAGTTTGTGGATTAAGACAATACTTGTCACGTTTTTAAATATTATTTTACTCCGTAATTATTATCAAAGTTATCATTTAATCCTCTTGAGAAATACACCGCAGTTTTTTAAACAAACACTTTTACTTAATCAGTATGACTATTTTATTGTTGAATATTAATACTTATTTATTTCGGTAAGCAATATTTTATTAATTTTTTTCTTCTTTTTTATAAATAATCTTTAATTTTTACATTACAGATTTATATCAAAGTAATAAAATTACTTTATATCTACATGGTTTGGAGCAAAACGATTATAAAAACAACCAAAGATAATGTTATGTTTGACATAAATAATAATAACAATCATTCATTAAAAAAAAGCCTGCAAGGTGCAGGCTAGGCACATTAGTGCCAATTTCGGGTAATGGATCCAGTTGGTCCATGGTAAGTTTCATTATTATTTTTAAAATTATTAAAAATGATACTAAAGTAACATCTGACAATTTTTATATTAATAAAAACAAAAAATTTTTTTTTTAATTCTCTACATTACTAAAATTTTTCTTCAAAAATTTTATTCAACATTTTTAAATAAAAAATTTTATTCAAAATTTTTAAATAAAAAATTTTATTCAAAATTTTAAATTAAAAATTTACCAGATCTACTTGAGTAGCATAATTAAAAAAAAAAAAAAAGTATTTTTTATTAGCTGTTTTATCTTTAAAGCAAGAACCATTAAAGTATTAACTGTATTGTTATCTATTTAACAGGTACGCCTCGTACAATCGTTTGACAACAGGAACAGCCGCCGGCACATTTCAAGCCGGCGGAGCGACTGCAAGTGAGTTTGTGTCTCACCATCTTGGATCGCCGACAACAATTAATCAAACTTCGGCATCATCAACCTCAGCGGTAGCAACTACACCATCACAGTTATTACTGCAAGCGGCACATACCACCGCTTCGTTGGCTGGTCAATCACCACCGTTTAATTCCAGTGGTTTCTTGTCACCGCCACCGGTTGGCTATGACGTATTCTCGCCGCTGTTTCATCATTCAAGTGTCAAGCAAGCACATTACAATGTCACGACAGCCGGCGCTCAATCTGCCCAGCGGACAACCTGTCAAACGATGGTCCAGCCCCAGGCAAGCGCTAGTACGACTATTGCCAAACAAACTACACCGGAGCCAGAAGTCCGTGATAGCTACGGCGCCAATCAAGCTTCATTCTTCGAGCATCAATCACAAACGACTTCTCCAACAAGCTCCACGCTGCCTTGGAGCTCCACCAGTTCTCAGTTACCCAGTCCGTTTGGTATATTGCCCCACGAGAGTGTAGTCTCGCCCTCGCCAGCGGCTCCTCCGGCATCTAAACCAATAAATAGTACTAATAATTACGATACTAATTTCAACCCTCATTTTTCCTCGGGACAATCCATCGCAGCTATCAATTCCTACGCGACTGACAATGGAAAAAAATTATCTAGGTCCGCATCTCCAGCGACAATTAAGTCGACGTCTCCTGGATCGACGCAGTCTTTTTTCCAGCAGACCTCCACGACTTTTGATCCAGACCTCGCGAGTTATTCAGCCGATAACTCGGTGGCTAAAGTACACCAGCAGCAGTCATGCATCGTTTCGACGTCAAACATCGATCACCGAGTCTCTACAATATTCCAGAGCTCTGCTGGTAGACCACCGACGGCTATTCACACGCAGGAAAAAAATCCACCAGTCCAGGCAAAAGCACAAGTGAAAATTTACAGCGACATGGGGAACCACGAGCATCAGCGATCCGAAAGCAGCCTCGAGCCCAGTCAATCGTCGCCGATCAGCTTCTCTATGATGGACTCCAGGGCTTTGAATTTTCCGAGCACACCAAGTAATACTGCGGGTAAAATAGGCACAAGTACGCAGCGAACTCCGCCCAATAGCCAAAACCTACACCAGCAGCAATATCATGTGATAAATCAACAGCAGAATCAACAACCGCAACAGCAAACAACGGCCTACCGACACTACTCGACGGGGTCACAAAGCGAGTCTGAGTACCACCATCCGGGGAGATCAAAGTCAGCTGCTTCGACAGACTCTGCCTACTCGTCAAACACGTCTACGCAAAACGGGCCGGACTGCGGTGTTGTTGTGCCTCGCAGACCGAGTCCTTTGCAAGCTCACTCGCAAGCGAGTCCTCTGAGCCATGTTCCTAGCCCGGCTTATCCGATGTACAACAGCCCGATGGCCGCGATGTCATCCCCGTCGCCTCTGCCTCACGCCGACAATAACCCGAGCAATCAGTGTGCCAACGCTCAAACGTACAAAGCTATTCAGCAACAGGTTACGCCGCCTTCTCCGCTTGACGTGTCTCTCCCGAGACCAGCGTCTCAAGGTCAGGTCGCGTACTCTTCTGTAATCACCCGAGCGCTTGGTAATTCCGAGAGCGCAAAGCCCAATTACAGCGCTGATAATCGGTACGAGCATGATTTCATACAAAGGCCAAAGCAACAACTGTGCTGGGACAGTAATGATGCTCGGACCGGGAACGGGAAGTTTCCGATCACTGCTTACATGCCTAACAACCCGGAAATAAATTCTCAAACTCTGTCAAGTCAGCAGCAACAGCAGCAGCAAGGATACTTTGATTCAAGTCAAGTGCCACTTCAAGATCTAAGCAGTTGTCGTGCCGGGGATTCAATGAGTATTGTTAAGAATCTACATCAAAGCTCGGCGTGTCAAATTCAGCAACAGCAATTGAGTGGCGTGCCACAGCCCGAGGTCATCCACTCGGTGGCCAGAATATTGAGGTATAGAACTTTTAAATACTAAATTTCCCTGGCGACGTTCGTACTCTTGCCTTAAGTGTGATAATTTTTCATCCCCTGACTCGAGTTCGAATGTATTTCCGCGTACTAGGGACAATGGCTGAGAATCACATGAAGAATTATTATCAGATAAATTTTCATTGATCACAATAATGTCCTCTTTTTCATCACTATCTCCAGGAACTTCGCTAATATTGACAGCACTGTTGCATTGGGCTTTTTTATTATTATCAATACACGGAGAGGGATGATTGCTCTCCCCGCTGTCGGCTTCTTTAATCTCAACAACCAGCGATTCTTTTTCCACGGGTTTAATATTACTCGACTTTTCAAACTCCACGGCTCTTATTCTACGACTCTGCGACGGAGAGTCGTTGCTAAGATACTCTGTGAGCTTTAGTTCACACTGAAACTCCGCAGTTGTTTCTTGTCCTCCGGCGAAAGATTTTCTGGTATTGTTATTATAATTATTATCGCCTCTAGTGAGCTCCAAGCCGTATCCGTGCTCGTGTGACTTTGAAGGAATATAGACAGTGTCTTTTAAATACGTGGGCAAGCTAATTCCAGAAGCAGGAACCGAAGAAGCTTCTGAGGCTGCTTTAGTTAAATTACTCGCTATTTCATTATCATCATTAAGACTAGACGCGTCGATAAAGTAATAATTATTAGAATCACTTGTAGAACTTTTTTTTAAATTAAAATCATCTGTCGCGTGTAAAAATAACGATGAAGAAGAACAAGTGTGATTTGACGGTTCTACGATCATACTACGAGACTTTGATTTCTCTTCCGGAGATTCATTTAAAAATTCTTGTCTGATAGCGTTTCCGGTAGGTGAAAGATTTGCGGGCTCGATAAATTCAAATGACCCGGTAACGACAAAAGAATCACTTTGTTCATTATCGGATTCGTAAAATGGATCGTTCAAAACTTCGTTTTCATATTGAGCGACTTCGTCAACTTGATATTGCTTAGCCGGCACTTGAACTTCTACTGGGTCGGGAGTGTCGGGACTTGGGGATTTTTTTTGATAAGAATTAGCAGTAGCTGCTGGCGGGAGTTTCTCGTGAGCTGATGGTTTATTGGCGCCACATGCACAGACGTCGCTCAAAATAGTTCTCTGGTTGTTTATGGGGTCTCGGTCACTACCACTACTGCACCAACCGGTATGATGGCTGTGACTCGCGTTAGTATTTTTACCCGACAATGATTTTTCTCCATCCCCACTGTACGACACTTTAATCAAGTCCTCGTCTGTCGAGACGTAATCAGTAACATGTGACTCTTCTAAGTCCGTACACGAGTTTTCGGACTCTGTGTTCTCATGGGGGCTGAACGATCCGGTTTCCAGCCCGGAATCAGCCATTTCTGATCTACTTACAGTTAAATCAGCCACATCACAGCTTGTTTCCAAACAACTTCTTTCTAACTCTATTGATCCATTTAACGGTAGTACTCTATCTTCTATGTATAAAATATACTCTACTAAACGCTGCTCCTGTTCTGTTATATCCAAGTTGCAGTATAAAAGTCTGAAAATAATTTATTTATTACTTAAATAATATCTTAAATCTTAAATTAGATTTTTAATCAAATAATATTTTACATCTTTTTTTATTTTCATTTAAACTTTCATCTCCAAGGGTTTCATCAGCTTATTTGACGCATTCAAAAATACTACTCTAAATATAACCGGGTGTATATTAAAATTTAATAAACTTTTCCTTTTAACAAACTGGAACTAATCGGCTATTTTTAGTATTATATCATCAGAAATATTAATATTTAAATTTAATTATTTATCTGCTTTAAAACTTTACGGATAAACTCATTGATAATTGAAACCTTAATTGTTTTCACTTTCAAAGTATTGATTATTTTAATTTTTTTTAATTTGTTGATAGTTTTCTATAGTAAATATTTACAAGTGGGGTCTTTAATTTTCATTTTTTTAACGAAATTTCTATTAGATTTTCATAATATAGTTTTTTTTTTTAATACTTGAAAAAAAAAATGATTATCACAATTTTATAAATTTTACAAAAAAATTTATAAATATTTCAGAAAATTGTGATAATCAACATTTTTTTTTTTAATTGTTCTTTTTTTATGTACTTCAAAAAAAAATATACATTAAAAATATCAAGAAAAGATCAAATAGAAATTTTGTCCAAAAATGTAAGCCAAAATTTTTTCCAACTTTTAAAGACAAAAAATCTATCGAAATCTTTATTTTTTTCTTTCACCACATTTTTTATCATAAATGCGCCGTAAAAACAAGCAGAATAAAAAAAATTAAAAAATATTAATTCATCACCTAGATATGGTCAAAAATAGAGTGGACCCTGCTTGTAAATAATTACTTTTTCTTTCGATTTAAATTTAAGATTTAATTTTCTACAATTGACTCTATTAATCAATAAGTATTTTTTATTAATAAAAATGATTACCTCACAAAGCCATTGATTTGATGAAAAATTTCTGAAGAATCAAGGTTGCATTCAAAAGGAGCACAATCATTTTTAAAATATTTATCTCTCAGATGATTATACAAATTTGGAGCTCTTGCACTGAAGATACAACTGTTAATCTCTAGAGCAGTGGCCTGGTGTATTATGTAAAGATCAGTATGCAAACAGTCTTCAAGAATTCTAAAACCCCCAAGAATTTATAAACATTAAAACTAAATATACCAAAAAAAAAAATAAATAAATAAATAAACAAGTTACCTAAAAATATTTTTTTGCAAAACAGAAATAGCTTTAGCACAAGTATCTCTGTACTCGATATATTTTTTCCTTTTGAAAAGTAGACTCGGTTGTATCACGTTTCCACCATGAGTATGAGCGCCAGATAGATAATAATTATGAGTTGATTGTTGATGTTTTAGCAGCTGCTGATGTGAACATGACCACACTCGTTTATTCAAACTTCCTTGCCTCTTTTCAATGCCAGTACTTTTAGCCATGAGTTGGATCTACTCTTCCATAATTATTCACCTTGAAAACACGTAAACATTATAAACATTTTTTATAAACAATTCAATCATTTACATTTATGTTTATGTTTATATTTATTGTTATTAACTTTAAACAAATATAACACTTTAATGATAAATTAATCATGCAGTCCATTAAATATTGATGAAAAAAAAGTAAACGGACATCTGACAATTTTTTTTATTAAAAA
Source organism: Cotesia congregata (assembly GCA_905319865.3). Taxonomy (NCBI): domain Eukaryota; kingdom Metazoa; phylum Arthropoda; class Insecta; order Hymenoptera; family Braconidae; genus Cotesia; species Cotesia congregata. The sequence goes on from CAJNRD030001123.1 coordinate 20,398,707, forward strand.
ATTAGTAATAAAAAAAATTTTGAAAAAATTCCACATGTAGAAAATTTAAAAAACAATTTTTTAGCTCTAATTTAATTAATAAAAAATTGTTTAATGTCTTTCACTAAATATTAAAAATCACACAATATATTTCATGTAAAATTTATAAACTTAATTGCAGACAGTGACATAAAAATAATAATAATAATAATAGGCTGACCATGAATTAATGGACTAGGTTACGAAATATATTTTTAAAACTCCAAAACTGAATGTAAAACTCTTTTTTTTTTCTATTAAACAAAAATAAATTTACGGTCAGTGATAATCATCAATTAGCGTGGGTGTCAGTAATTTATTATATTATATTATATCATATTTATATTTATTTATATATTATCCAGCGATTATTTATAAATTTAAATGTAGAAAATTTTAATCCCAATAATTTATTGATCGCAATATATACCTGCGTTTTCACGCCGCCCTAGCACACTTCCAGTTAAAAAAAAACCTCAATTACACACTATGTACGAAAGTTCACTTGTTTTTTATCTAGATAATTATTTAGCTGATAATTAATAATCATTCTTTGATAATTGACACATTTTTAGATAAATATTTATTTAATATTAAAAGCGTTTAGTTTATCGCTAAATTCATCTCCACACTCCACACACTGGAATCGAGACCAGACCAAATGAACTCTTGCAGAGGGCGTTGGATATCAACCACGAGTAGTCGATAGTAATTATTATTATTAAAATAAAAAATTAATTTTTTTATTATTTTCATTATCAACACGTTATCACGTTAAAGTTTAAATAAACAAAACTTCTTAAATAATTTTTCATTAAAATTAATTTATATTTATTAAAAATTTTTGTGAATTTTTTAATAAAAAAAAAATTTTTTATCATTAAAAAATAAATTAAATTATTAAAAAAATTTTTTAAAATAAAAGACAATTTTTTTTTAAAGAAAAATTTTTAACAAAAAAATTATAAAAATTTTTCTCAATAATCAAAAAAAATTCTTTGTTTTTTTACTTTATTTATCTTTTCAATGCACATAAAAAAAAAAAACAATTACTCATTTAAAAAAAAAAGAAGATGCGCCATCAACGCCAGTTAAAAAAAACTAACCTCTAAAGTGTAGAAAAAAAAAAGTAAACAAATAAACCAAAAAAAAACATGACATTATTTACTGCGTTTCATTTCCCACATGGCACTTGTAAGTATTTGTAAGTAAGTACTTATGTTTATGTATAGTAAGAATATGTATATGTATATAATATGTGTATATATTTGTAGATATATGTGAAGATACTGGATACTTTTTAGATTGTAGATGATGATTCCAGGATAGGATTGATGTCATGGTCTGTCATAACTGTTGATTGTTGAATTTGTTCAAATTTTTATCACGTACAAGATATATTAATATTTGTCTTCAGCAGATACTCTTTTTATTGAGTGACATTTCTTATTTTATTGGAGTAGTAAATTAAAGACACCTCCAATCCTCGTAATTTCTAATAATAACTCCAAACAATGGCTCTGATGGATGATGTTACTTCAGAAGAATTCGCATTACGCTGGAATAATTTTTCTAATAATTTATCCGACGGTTTTTCGGCGCACTTAAGTAACAAAGACCTGGTTGACGTTACTCTGGCTGTTGAAGGCCGACTGTTACAGGCACACAAACTTATTTTATCTGTATGTAGTCCGTACTTCCATGAAATATTTAAGGTAATTTTTGTATGTTTTATTAAGTCATCAATTGCAATAATTAATGACACTGAAGTTAGCAGACGTCTAAAAATTTTTGATTTTTTTTTATTAATTAAATTATAACTAAAAAGGTATTTCTAAAAAATTGCACTTATAGTTTTTCAAGTTTTTCACTAATAAAATTTTTTTTTAATTGTTTAATTGAAACTTTTTCAATAAAAAATTTAAAAATGTCGGCTAATTACATTTTCATAATAATTAATGCATAAATAATTAATTTTAGGCAAACCCGTGTAAGCACCCAGTCATAATACTCAAAGATATTAAATACCATTATATTGAAGCGCTGATAAATTTTATGTACCAAGGAGAAGTTAATGTCAAGCAGGACGAACTCGAGAATTTTTTAACAGTCGCTGAAATTCTTAAAGTCAAAGGTCTTACGTTTAATAACGATGTAAAAGTTCGTATTTTTATTTTGTATTTTTTATTTTTAAATTAGAAAGTCACTTTATTTCTTCTTCTTTGTAGGGATTGGACGAATTTCCGATTAATGGTTACGATAACCCGGAGAGTGAAGCTAAGAGTGTGAAACCTAAAGAGAGGAGCAAAAAAAGAGCGCAAGATTCAACTCAACCCAGTAAAAAAGTCAAGAGGTCGCAGGAGTTACTAAAAAGTCCTTTTAAAACAGAACCTGATAAAGATCAAGAGGAAAATAATGTCGATAATTCTGTAGATCATTCCAGTGGAATAAATAATGGTGAGTTTTAATAATCAGTGTTTGTTTTATAATTTTAATTAAATATTTTTTAGGTGAAGCTACTGATGTAATCAAAGAGGGTGAGGATTCAAATGAAGACCTACTGGCTGATGACATACTTGATAACTCTACGGAACCAAGTAATTTAATTGAGTCTTGTTACTTAGTTGAATTAATTTTTAAAAAAATTTTTTGATATAAAATTATTGATTAATTTTAAAATAAAATTAAAAATTTCTTTAGACATATTTCCAAAATTCTTGGCAAAGTATTGATAAATTAAAATTTATTTAAATTAATAGATGTTGGACCAGTGACATACAGATTATCAGCCCGAGGACGTCCGCAATTAGTTTACGAAGGGTTCGTATATAATTTAACATCCCGGTCAGAAGTATTGAACCGATCGCACTATCGCTGTGCTGAGCAGCACCGCGGTTGTCGTGGCAAGTGCGCAGTAATTTCTGAGAGATTCATGCCAACTGGAGTTAAAGACCACAACCATTTACCAGGTTACCTCTCCGAGGAAGATTATTGCAAGAAAAAGTCTTACGAAGATTAATTTAATAAGTAACTAAAAATACTTACGGGTCTAACGATTTATAAAATTTTTTTACTTAAACATTCCAACATCAAGAAAGCTTACCAATGTACTTATTTATAAACTGGAGATTTAAATAATTTGTTAGATTAATAATTTGCTTGATTAATAATTAAGATAATAAACTCCATGAAGAACTTTTATTTACATCTAATTTCATTTAAATAAACTTTTTTCTAGCAAAAAACACACTGGATAATTGCTACACGCTCAGGACTTTATAAATAACTTTTTGAGCACGAATTAATTTTGTGGAGGCTTCCATGGCTCTACTTTTGGCTTGGTGGTACTGTAGGGCATGTAAGCTTCCTTAGTACCCGACATGTTCTCTTTGTGGTCGATCATCCATCGGCGCTGGACTCTTGCTGGGTCTTCGTGTGGAAGCAAGTCTGTTTTGTAATGCAACCATCCGAACCATTCTGGGGGAACTTGGGATGCGTCGTAATCCATATGAACATGATCGGCATAAATTACCCAACGATTTCTTCCTATTTTTTTTAAAATAAATAATTTTTTTTTATTATAAATTTTAATCAAGATAATTGAAAATTATAAGGTGATTTTAATTTTAGTGAAAACATCAGACATTTCGGAGTTTTAAATAAATTTGACGTTTTAAAAAATTATTTATTATTTATACATAGACAAAGAAAATGATAAAATGTCTGAAATCTTAGGGCCAGTTTTTCAATCCAAGATAAAATTTCATTTAGAATAAAATTATTGTTGCCAGTATATCTATACATGAAATATATAGATATATATTAGCACCGAATAAAATTTTATCTCGGATTGAAAAATTGGCTTTTAGTGTTTGTTTAAAAATTAAAATATTTACCGTAGAAGTAAAAGTCATTTTGGTAATAACGATTGCCATATTTGTCAGTACCTATATGTTTACCAAATTTCAAATCATCGGTTCTGGAAAAATAATTATTTATTAGTAAATAATAAGGATTTAAGATATCATTGATGATAAATAACAAATAAATAAAGTTAATTAAAAAAAGTATAAACTGTAAGCAAACATTTAATAATTTTTTAGAATTTTATCACCAACAAATTACAGGAATAAAAAAATTTCCACATGTAGAAATTATTAAAAATTGAAAATGCAAATTTTTTATAAATAATTTTTATGGTACTGAATTTAGCTGACAACTGTCATTTTTTTAAATTTCTATAACAAATCAATAATGATAAAAAAATTTTCACCAGGAATTTTTTTTAATTTTCACATTTTGAAATTTTTAATTAAATTCTTTTCATAATTATTTCATTGCTAAAAAATTCTAAAAACATTTCTAATGTCTTTCAACTTCAGTGTCATATAATTTTTTGTAAACAATTTATTTGTTTTACAAAATCCAAGTAAAGTAAAATGTCTGCTAATTCAAGTGTCAAAAAATAAATTAATACTAAAAAAGTATTTTTTGTAGTTCTTTAAAATTTATTAAAAGTTTTTGTTAAAATTATTTAATTGTCAAAAAAAATTCTATACATTGTCTGTTAGATTCACCATTATAGAAAAGTAAATAAGTTGAAGAGTGACAATAATATAAAATAGTAATAATGAAAATAAAAAATACCTGTATAGTGTTCCGAGGACTTTCAAAGGATTAACACCATTTTGCTTAATAATTTTTCCCAATCTAACTAATAGGTCAATATGACCCTTAATAAAACTCATTGTTGTTCTTCGCGATTACATAAATTAACCCACATCAAATCAATAGACCATTGGAGGTTATAATTCAACACTGAATAAAATTTTTTTCTTGCCAAAAACTGGAAGGTTCAAATTCATCATTACCGACTTTCTTTAGTACCGCCACCTAGCGGAGTGAAAAATAAATAAAACAGTAAACATGACTTCTCGGCTTTACCTTACTCCACATAGCCGCCATATGACGTGACAGTTGTCTGTATCTGTATGTGTCTGGTGTCTTCTGTCTGTTTCTAACCTGGAGTCCGGGGTAGAGAAGCAAGAGAAGAGTATTTACGCTCCAGCCTATACTCCGTGTCTGGTTCTATTGTCAAACGGATGTGTTATTAAAGCAATTAAACGACTTATTGTGTCATAAATATACCAACCAATGTGCTAGCAAGCCGTTATATTATTATTGTAAATATTATTGAGTATAAAAAAATAATTTATAGCAAACAGTTTATTTACTCGATCGCTTAACGATGACCAAGAGTTGAAACTTAACGTCAGATTATATTTTTTTTTAAGGTAAGTTTTTGTCAACAAGTTTTTTAGCAAGTAAAAAAATTTATTTTTTTTTACCTGTCAATTTTTAATAATTTTTTTTTGATTTTTCAATTTTATTTAAGACCAACAAAAAAAATTAAAAATATTAATAAATCTTACAGACTTTCACTTACAAGTATATTTTCTACATTATACATCACTAACTACCACACAGATATTGTGTGCATGTATACATACATATTTATATTTTATAATACAGATACTGGTGAAGAAAATGTTATGGTCTCAAATGTGGGTCATGTGAAACAAAATAACCATGCTTGTGAATAAAATGAATAAATTCAAAACAATAAAACAAAAACACGCGGAAGTTGCCACGTGTTAATCCTAACATCATAACACGGTTGATAAATTTTAAATTGATGTACTGCATAGATCTTTATCAACTTAAAATTCTATTCAATTTAAATTATCTTATTATTTTTAACAATCTATTCAAAAATTTTTTTTTATATTAATTCTCTTTATTTCTCGTATAATAAATATTTATTTTTTTTTTAGCCATGACCGGCTCCCGGCTCGGAAGAGGCCGCGGCGGCCGTCTAGCTGTCTATGGAGGCTGTGCAATTGTTGTATTTCTTTTAGTATTTTTATACCGCGCCGCTACCACTGAAATGACGAGGCTTAGAGAATTACATGTACAGTGTACACACCAGCAGGAAGCTTTAGCCGCTCAACTTCAAGGTAAATATTTTCTGCTCCATTAATTTTAATCCGAAGACAAAATAAAGTCTGTAAGTGTTTTATTTTTAATTTAAAAATTAATTTAAAGTTACAGTCATAAATTGTCGGTGGATTTTTTTTTTAAATAAGAAATTAATGATTTATTTTTTTTTTTTTTCAGTAATATTTGAGTATAAAGAAAGATTAGAAAAATCTTTGACTGAAGAAAAAAATTCAAACGCAGCTGCGAAACATGATCTCCAAGAACGTGCCAATCGCGAGAAATCTCTGAGAGATAAAGACAGTATAGAAGCCTTGCAGAGATTTAATTCTCTGCAGCAGGAGCATAAACTTCTGAAGACAGAGCATCAAGATCTGCGTGACGAGTGCGAGAAAGTGCATAAGCAGGCGTTGGAGGAGAGAAGCCAGCTGGAGACGACGCTGCAAATGCTGAGGAGTCAAATAAAGAAAGCCCAGGAGGACAAGGAACAATCTATGGAACACCTGAAGAACAAGTACATGGAGCTCGAGACTGAGAAGACTAAAATCGAGAAAAATTATAATGAGTTGATGAAAAGCAACGGGAATACTGACAGTACTATTGAACACTTGCGCAAAGAAGTATTTCAATTGCAGCGGGAGCTTGAGGATTCCAAGGTAAATTTTTTATTTTTAATTAATAAGTACACTAGCAACTTTGCAGTCACTTTGAGACTGCCGTGACTTGTGAACTATTAATAAAATTTTGCTTTATTAAATAATGACTATTGTTAAATTGCACTGTACTTTCTTAAATATTGACGTTTTTAAAGATATAAGCTCATCCCGATGTTACACCCATCAAGAGCTTTCATTTGAGTACCCACATGCATTTTTGATATATTTTTCATATATACATATATGTATAATATATAAATATATAAAATATATGAAAAATTGATGTGGGTATTCAAACAAAAGGTCTCGATGAGTGTAATGTGAGGGTGAGCTTAGATCTTTAAATATATCAACTAGATATATATCTTTAAATATTCACTAGAAACAAGATCATTTCTTAATTATTGACGTTTTTAAAGATATAAGCTCATCCCGATGTTACATTCATCGAGACCTTTCATTTGAGTACCCACATGCATTTTTGATATATTTATATAAATCGTATATAAAATATATGAAAAATTGATGTGGGTACTCAAATGAAAGGTCTCGATGAATGTAACATCGGGATGAGCTTATATCTTTAAAAATGTCAATAGTTCACGAGATACAAGGTCATTTCTCAATTATGTATCTAGAGATAGAGTATTTTCTTATTCTCTTAATAATAAAGCTTAAGAGTATCGGTTAATTAATTAATGGTTGATTTTTAGGCGTCCTGCAAATCACCAGGTACCGCAGCTGAAAAAGGAGACAACAAAGCTGTCGAGTCAGTCGGGCAACCCAGCGTTGAAAAAGAACCCAAAAAGAGACTGGCTCAGCAGCAATCGGCCCCTTCACCCCAACAGGTAAGTCAACCGAGTAACAACGACGGTGATAATCCTCAACCTATCCAAGCACCACGCAATCATCAACCAATTGATAATTCTCTTGAGAATAATCAGGATGACAAAGATCAGAATATCAACAATATAGGATTTATTCAAAAGAACGGTATGATCGTGCCTGCTGGTGCTAATGACATTGAGCGTGACAACGAACAAAAATCACTACCGTTACCTTATGTTGTAAAAAAAAAAAATAACAATGACAATGGTAAAGATGTTAATACCGAGCAAGTTAAATTAAATCGTGAAAAAATTGAGGAGGATAATAATGATAATAATGACAATAATCCGGTATTGCCGATGCCAAATCAAATGAATAATAATTATAATAATAATAATAATAATAATGGTAAATCATCGTCGACTGACAATAACATGATACCGTTTTTAAAACCGCAAGCTATTGATAAACCTGTTGATGAAAACCAGCGCAATATTCAGAGCCCGCTACTTTAATTAATTTTAGTTAATTGATTTATTTACTTTTAGTAATTATAAAACAAATATTCACAGAAAGTTATTACTTTATGTGATCTCAAAATTTATTTTTTAATTATTTAAATTACACGGTCTATATATTTGCAATTTTAGTTTTACATTAGACTAATTAGATTTATTGTAAATATATTTACAGTCAAAAAAATAATTAGTTGGGATGGCGTAGTAAAATTTAATTAATTTAAATGATTTTATTTTAATAAGTATAGTAAAATAATAATTAAAATTTATATTCCAACGAATTATTTTTCTTAGCCATAGTATTTTACGATACTTCACAAAATGATTTAAATATTTGAATCATATCTGCATTTACTTAGGTAGTTTAATTAATTTTTCAAATTATCAATTAAGTTAAATATTATATTCTTTATACTCATGTTATTTTTTTTACTCTTTTTTGGACATTTCTTTTTGCTCTTTTAATTTTATTTAAGAAAAGGTTTAGTATTAGTTATAAAAAAAAAAAAAATTGAGTATGATAGTGCAATTAGAGTGTACTTAGTATGTACATTGCCTTTTAAATGTGCCTGTACTTTCTTCTGTGTTACTTAAATTAAATAATAATTAATAAAACTGTTATTATTTTTACTCGCTTGCGTTTTGTTTTTGCACCTCCTATTTTACGTATCGCTAATTAATTAATTAATTATTTATTATTATTATTATTATTATTTATTGCTAGTTAGCTTTCTTCTTGAGTGAAATAATAGTTTTCAATCTTTTGTATCATAAGTGGTTGAATGAAAAATTACAAGTGCTTAATACTTATTTCTACGCATGCTATTTTAAAAGCCTGTTAATTTTTTTTTGTGTAAGTAAAGTAAAATATTATTCGCAATAATAGATAAATAAAAAAAAAAAAAAAATTGGATGTTTTATGAAATTGAATAAAAATATTTTTTGTTTTATTACAGATAAATTTAGTTGTTAACGTAGCGAAAGAATCAACTGTAGGAAGTTATACAAAATCAAGTACAAATTCTTCCTCAATAGTGTCTTCCGATAAATTACTCCCAAATGCTGTCGTGGCGCCTGTTAAATCAGCTTCACGTGGAAAATTGCCCGTTGGCGTTCTGCCAATACCAAAGTTAGTTGATCAAAAAGTTGATACCGAAGAACTTAAAAAAATAAATCTCAATCGAATTTCGCTGAGCGAGGACAACAAAAACAGCAATAACAATTTAAATATTGACGGCAATAATAATTTAAACCGTAATAATAATCACAACAACCACAATGGTGTCAGACAAACAAAAAATTCAGAAGAGGCACCCGGGAATATTGAGCACGACGTTGACAAGCACGTAGCTGATCAAATCCTCGGGAGACAAGAAAATCCTCCTTGGTATAGAGTTAAGCCTGGTGTTCAGGAAATTGGAGACGAACCTAATCATTTGAGAAAGCTTCCTGAGTACGTTAAAATTATGTATACATCAAATTTTTATTTTTAAATAATTCAATTAAATGTTTTAAGAGTTTTATCTAATTTATAGTAACTAGCAACCTTGCAGTCACTATGTGACTTCCATGACTTGTGAACTATAAATAAAATTTTGCTGTGTTAGATAATGAATTTTGTTAAATTGCACTGTACTTTCTTAACTATTGACGTTTTTAAAGATATAAGCTCATCGCGATGTTATACTCATCAAGAGCTTTTATTTGAGTACCCACATCCATTTTTGATATATTTTTAATATATACATATATGTAATATATATAAATATATAACAATATATGAAAAATTGATGTAGGTACTCAAAGGAAAGGTCTCGATGAGTGTAATGTGAGGGTGAGCTTATATCTGTAAAAATGTCATTAGATAGCAAGGTTCAATGTAATTTCTTAACTATTGACATTTTTGAAGATATAAGCTCATGGTGATGTTACACTCATCAAGAGCTTTCATTTGAGTACCCACATGCATTTTTGATATATTTTTCATATATAAATATATGTAATATATATAAATATATAAAATATATGAAAAATTGATGTGGGTACTCAAATGAAAGGTCTTGATGAGTGTAACATCGGGATGAGCTTATATCTTTAAAAATGTCATAAGATGACAAGATTCAATGTCATTTCTTAACTATTGACGTTTTTAATGATATAAGCTCATCCCGATGATACACTCATCAAGAGCTTTTATTTGAGTACCCACATCCATTTTTGATATATTTTTCATATATACATATATGTAATATATATAAATATATAAAATATATGAGAAATTGATGTGGGTACTCAAATGAAAGGTCTTGATGAGTGTAACATCGGGATGAGCTTATATCTTTAAAAATGTCAATAGTTCATAAGATAAAAGGTCATTTCTTAATTATACATCTAGAGATAGAGTATTTTCGAATACAGCCTAAATACTTATCATAATAAATTGACTATCGGTGAGAATTATATGAAACCTTGAAAAAGCCCAAATTCAAGTTTGCAATAACCTTTGCAATAACACTAAAAAAAAAAACCGATTTTATCATATGATTATTCTGGATACAAAATTTTTCTTATTCTCTTAATAATATAGATAATTTTTTTTAGGCATGACGTAGCGATACAGCAAGGTGATAACGAGCAGTATGATAATGGTGATTATTATAAAGAACCACAACAAAAAAACAGTGATATTAATTTAGAGGAAGGCGAAGAAGAGGAAGAGGAAGAAGAAGGTTAAAAATTATTTGATATAGTTTATTTATTTATTTATTTATTCTAATATTGTGTTATGGTAAAGGAAAACTAGTTACTTAAAATGATAATTTATTTTTAGATGGTGACGAAGAGCCATTCGATTATCAAAATAATGCTGGGGATAAACACAAATAAAAGAGAGACTTGTGTAATATAAATATATATAAATATATACATAAAAAAGAAAATAGGGAAATACCATTCCAATCGATAAGGATGATTGTAAATAAAAAATATTATTTTGGCAAGCCTTCTTGAGACTATTTCTCGTTTTTTAGAGATAATGAATTTGAATATATAAATAAAACTAGACATAGCGCAGTATAATCAGAGATTAAATAAATAATATAGTATTTTTTATATAGGTCTGAAAACTACGACTGAGTATATATTTTTAATTTAAAACATCTGTTTGGTGTGGTTGAAATTTATACTATTAATATTTAGTAAATTATTGTAATAAAATGTTTAAAATATGTCAATTTATTTATAAACGCAGACTGAATCAATCAGTATACTTTTTTTACGGTTTATTTTATCTACAAACTCTCGATGTATTGTACTTATTTATTGCCAATGCTCGTAAGACGGTTTATAAACTTAAGACTATAAATAATTATACATACTTGAAGAAAAATAAATTTATTACGGACACTTGTGTAATATTAATTAGTTTTTAAGATAGAATGTACGTATTACTGTAAATACATTTTTTTTTTCGTAATAAAAACAATAAAAAAAAAAACATTTTTAGTACGTTTTATGCTATTATTTATTTTAAACTCTTGAATTATTTTCCAAGTACATTCACCCTCTTTGAAAAACAACTCAACATCATTTGTATGAAAATAAATTATATTTAGGCGAGGAAATTTTTTTCTTTTTAATTAAAAAAATTTTTAATCAAATTAGCGACCTAGCAGTCACTTCGTGACTGTCGTGACTTGTGAACTGTAAATAAATAAAATTTTGTTGTATTAAATAATGACTTTTGTTAAATTGCACTGTACTTTCTTAAATATTGACTTTTTTAAAGATATAAGCTCATCCCGATGTTACACTCATCAAGAGCTTTTATTTGAGTACTCACATGCATTTTTGATATATTTTTCATATATACATATATGTAATATATATAAATATATAAAATATATGAAAAATTAATGTGGGTACTCAAATGAAAGGTCTTGATGAGTGTAATGTAAGGGTGAGCTTATATCTTCAAAAATCTCAGTAGTTCACAAGATACAAGGTCACTTTTTAATTATTGATATTTTTAAAGATATAAGCTCATCCCGATGTTACACTCATTAAGAGCTTTCATTTGAGTACCCACATGCATTTTGATATATTTTTCATATATATACATATATGTAATATATATAAATATATAAAATATATGAAAAATTGTTGTTGGTACTCAAATGAAAGGTCTCAATGAATGCAATACGAGGGTGAGCTTATATTTGTAAAAATGTCATTAGATAGCAAGGTTCAATGTGATTTCTTAACTATTGACATTTTTAAAGATATAAGCTCATCCCGATGTTACACTCATTAAGAGCTTTCATTTGAGTACCCACATGCATTTTTGATATATTTTTCATATATATATATATATATGAATATATGAAAAATTGATGTGGGTACTCAAATGAAAGGTTTTGATGAGTGTAACATCAGGATGAGCTTATATCTTAAAAAATGTCAATAGTTCACGAGATACAAGGTCATTTTTTAATTACTTAAGATAAAATTGTTAATTTCTTATAATGACTAAGTATTCAATAAATAATTATAAAAATTAATAGCGCAAAATATTTGTTTAACAAAATTAAAACCTTTTGTTAAAAAAAGTAAATATCGCGGGTCTTTTTCTGACTCACAAATTATGTAACGTGTAATTAATGTATAAATCGACATTAAAATATGACTTATATGTGTTCTTAACAAATTATTAAATCGAGCGGAAAAATGAGTTTTCTCCTCTCCGTGCGGAAAGCGTCAATTTTCGGCTTCGCCTCGGTCAACAATTACATGTAATCTGAGACATTTCTTATTTTCCTGCCCTGGGTAAGAAAAATACTATTTTTTATATTTATTCGATTAATTTTTTATAAATATATCTATAGATATTTATATACTTCACAATAAACTTCTGCGAAACAAAAAAATCAAAACAATTAAATGTTTATACAATTGTTTTCGCTGGAAGTAATTTAATTAGCAACTTGTATAATTTCTTAGAAGACAAGACTGAGAAAGGCCGGAGTTAAGAAGACCCCGAAGAATAGGTCACCAATTATTTAATAAAATAGTTTAAAGCTGAATAAATCATTTAATTAATTACAAAGCTAATAGTAATTCATAAATTTAATGACATTATTTTAATATACTTTATACGATATATATTACTTTCATTTATCTCGAAGAAGTAGTTAGATTACATTATTTTCTGGTACGTCGGGTTATCGTTTCTTATTTTTAATGGATAACAAATTCAGAGAAAGATCAGCTTAGGATTATTTATTATTATTTTTTTTTTGTCTCAATAAATTATAATACAAGTTTTTGTTTTTTTAATGAGAAAGTCCGTACATAAATACATTTGGAAATTCCCATTCTTCGAAAACTGGCATCGTAAATACATTTACTTTAGATTATAATTATCGGGATTATGTTAAATAAATTTCTAAGAGAATAAATATTTTCTCAATGATTTATTCAGTTATTATCAAGTAGAGTTTTTAGTCAGCTTAAAATGTATTTATCACAAAATACAAAATAAATAATCGAAAATTAAAATAAAATACTAATAAAAATAAAGCATTAAGTCGAAACATGCGACAAAATGGTGTTATCCTTGGCTTGGAATTAACAAAACCGTATTTGCATACAGATGAGACAGATACTCGTGATCAATCGACTCGTCAAGTGTTCGTGTTTATAAACCATGTACGAAAACAACTATAGACAATTTCTTCCAAAGAAGAAATAAAACAAAATAAAAATAAATACATTGGAAAAATTGAACATTTTTGTAACAAAAAATTAATTGATTTGTTAATTAATTAATTAATTTATTAACAATTTTATTTTATGAAAAATAATTATTCTGGACTTAGAGTAAAAATTTCTTTTTAAAAATATGAACAATGTTGTGATAAGAAATTTTTTTGGAAAAAAAATTTTTAGATTTGGAGAAAAATAATTTTAAATAAACAACTTTAAAATTTTCTTCCAAAATTGTTTTTTTTTTTTTTCAAATCTAGAAAACATTTTTTTTTTCAAAAAAAAAATTATTGTGAGAAAAATTTTTATTTCTTCAGCAAAGAAATAAAATTGTTTAAAATTTCCAGCAATAAAATTTCTTATTACAACAGAGACTGAGAAAAAAAATTTATTTTGTAATAAATGAACATTTTTGTAACAATAAATTAATTTGTTCGAAATTTTTAATCAATTTTATTTCATTTTTACTGTACGAAAAATAATTATTCTACTCTTAGAGTAAAAATTTCTTTTTAAAAAATTCAACAATGTTGTAATAAGAAATTTAAACAATTTTTATTTCTTTTCACAAAAATATTCATTTTTATAAAAAGAACTTTTTACTTTCAGAGAAGAGTAATTATTTTTTATACAATAAATAATTAAAATTGTAAAGCTTAACGAATAAAAAATAAAATAAGAATTGAATAAAACAATTAAACAAAAGTAATAATATTGTTATTCGAATTAAAGTCCCAGTGACCTCTCTCTACCCTTCACATTAAACGCGTCTATAAATCTTGTTATCAACATCAAACACTGGGACTGTACTAGCTCAGTAGTTTATTATCGAGTGTGCCAGTGTAGGTTGATCCAAGATGTGAACTATTATCTACTTCTCTACATCCTCACGTTCATTAATATGTTATTATTATTATTATTTTTGTTCTACGTATTCTCTCTATATCTTTATGTACACATTGAATGTATAATACAATAATATAATATATCTCATGTCGCATGAAGAAATTTCGAGACGTTTCAAAGAATATGTGGTGTAGAGGGGCAGGGTAATGACTAATCAGATCCTTCCCACTTAAACGATTTTAATCCCCGTTTTAACGTCGGCGAGCTATCATTTTAATAGACGTTCAATTCGCTCTGTCAAATTATTTTCATCCTTCAACAAGTTAAGTCACTGGTAAGTTTATTTTTCTTACACAATAATTGTTTATTGAATTTTATTAAGTTTGTAAACTAGAAATTTTATCTTTGCAAATAAACTTTTCATTCAATTAAAATTTTTTTTCATTAATTTTCTATTTAATAAAAATTTTATTAGTTAAAATTTAGTTTTTTTTAATTATCTTCGTTGATTAATTAGCAATTAAATCAGTGATCTTTTTTTACGATACAATACTTCAGCAATTTTCAAAAAATAAAATAATTTATAATTAGTAATTAATAATTGTACAGTTGAATAAAAAAAAAAAATAAAATAGTGAATTTTTCTATAAAGATAGAAAATGAAGCTGTTGCTGGCAGTAATTGCCGCACTCACAGTTAGCCTTGGAGCTGCACTCGATCCTCATGAACACAACAAGGTTGTCTGTTATTGGAACTCTACCTCATTCGAACGTCCAGGTAAATAGATTACTCCATTACTCTATTGCTCTTCTAGCTAAGTATTAACTCAATGTACCAAACATCTAATGTCATCAATACATATTCTTTACAACTTGTAAATTGATACACTACTATACTTTTACTGAAGATAATAATTTAAAATAATAATAGTTATGTTTTTATATAGTCGAAAATTCAAAATTAATTAATTGCAATTCAATAAATATTTTGTTATCTTGTATTACTATTATTATTTTAAAAGAGAATTAATTTTTTTTAAAGATATTTATTGGACTTTCTTCTTGTTAGAATTAACAGAAAAAAATATAATAAGAATTGAAATAATTTTTATTAATAATGTAAAATATTTTGGACGAAATTCCATTTATCATCGAAATTTTTTATAATTAAAATTTTATGATAAAATTTAATTTAAAAAAATTTTATTTCATTAGTATAAAATTCTATTCTTATTTTATTATAAAAGTTATTATAATTATTGATTTTTATAAATAAATTCATAATTTTAAATGAATTTTATGATAGATATATTAAGTTTCATTAAAAATATTGCACATAATTAATAAAAATTATTTTACACTGAAAGAAAAAATGTCTTTTGAAAAAAAAATGAACAATGTTGAAATAAGAAATTTATTTATTGAAAATTTTTAAACAATTTAGTTTTTTAATTAATAAAAAATCACAATAACTTCTTTGTTGCAAAAAAATTTTCTAAATTTGGGAAAAAAAACAATTTTAAATGATAATTTGCAAGTTTTTAATCTAAAATTGGAGATTTTAATATTAAAAAAAAATTTTTTTCAACAAAAAACTTAGAAAATTTTAATATTTCTTCGGCTCAGAAATAAAATAAAAAAATTTTCAACAAATTAATTTCTTATTATATTTTTTTCAAAAGAGATTTTTTGTGTCAGTTATAAAATACTTTTTCTAAATAAATAAATAAATCAATTATGATGATGATGATGATAATAATTTGACTTTGTAGGACCAGGAAAATTCCAAATAGATGATTTAAAACCAGCAATACCTTACTGTACGCACCTTGTCTACGGATTCGCAGGAATCGACCCCAATAGCTTTGAAGCGATTCCTCTGCACCCAAATCTCGATACCGGAGCAGGATATTCCTTTTACCGGATTGTAAATCAGCTGAGACAGACTTACCCCCATCTTAAAGTCTACCTCAGCGTGGGGGGTAACGCCGACCCCGACTACGACACCCACAAATATTTGACTGTGGTGAGTTTCAAACTAATTAACCTCCTCTCAAATTAGTTCAAATATTAAGCAGACTTTGATTTGTAGACCGAGACCCCTGAAGCGCGAAACAAATTCATAAACTCCGCGGTAAGGCTGGTTACCGAGTACGACTTTGACGGAATCGACCTCGCCTGGGAGTTCCCCGAGACCAAAGTTAAGAAGCACCGCAGCACATTCGGTAATGTTTGGCACAACATTAAGAAAGCCTTTGGAGGCGGAAAATTCAAGGACGAGCATGAGGAAGAGCACCGAAATGGATTCACGAACTTGGTGCGTGACCTCAAGGTTCAATTGAGATCAAAAAACAAGGCTTTGACACTCACCGTCTTGCCCCATGTCAACGCGAGCAGTAAGTTTCCGTAACAAACAAAACAATTTGTCTACTTATTATTCCCAATGATATTCAATTACACCCACGGTTCATTTTTATTTATTACGCCTTTACTTAGCTCGGTTTTTATTTATCTAATCATTATTTTATTTTCTTGTTTGTAGTCTACTATGACGCAAGACTTCTTGCTCCCAACATCGAGGCCGTTCATTTGATGGCCTTCGATCAGATAACACCTGAAAGAAATCCTAAAGAAGCTGATTACCCTGCGCCCATTTATGAAAGTTACAACCGTGTGCCTCAGGATAATATTGACGCTTCTGTTAGGTGAGTTTTTTTTTATAAATTTATTTTTTTTACGATGAAAAAAATTTTTTTTAGAGAAATAAAATTTATTTTTTTAATTTTGAAGAAAAATTTACGAGATATCAAAAAATTATTATTATTTTTTAAAATAATAGATTCAAAATTTTTATTTTTAAATATTTTTTGTTCAAAATTTATTTTAAAAATCTTAAAGTAAAATTATTGCAAATTTTATTCATTTTTAATTATTTTTTTCAAAATTTCAAGTGTAATTTTTATTTTTAAATATTTTTTATGTTTAAATTTCATTTAAAGAATTTTTTTTTTTTAAATTATTACAAATTTTATTATTTTTTTTTAAATATTTTATCAAAATTTGTAAATTTAATTTTTATTTTTAAATATTTTTATGTTCAAATTTTATTTCAAAATTCTTTAAGTAAAATTTCTTTAAATATTTTTTTTCAATTTCTAAATTGAAATTTCATTAAAAAAAAAGACTGCAAATTAAATAAAAATTTTTTTAATTAACAATTAAAATTTCCAAAAAAAAGCTCTCATAATTTTTAATTTCTTCAATAATTTTTATCTCATAAAAATTAAAAAAAAAAAAAGACCAATTGTATCCATAGTCTACTAATAATAAAACAATCATAACAGATACTGGCTGGAACACGGAACTCCCGGAGGTAAGATCGTAATAGGAATCCCAGCGTTCGCTCGTACGTGGAAACTGACATCAGAAAGCCAAATCTCCGGAGTGCCGCCAATAGTAGCTGACGGGCCTGGAGCAGAGGGACCTCACACAGCAACTCCAGGACTCCTGTCATACGGAGAAGTCTGCACCCGTCTGACGGAAAGCCACGTGGGTAGACTGAGACGCGTCAGTGATCCGTCAAAGAAGTACGGAAGCTACGCGTACCAATCCTACAACCCCGAGACGTCGGCTGACGGGATCTGGGTCGGGTATGAAGACCGCGATACTGCTGGAAACAAGGCCAGCTACTCAAAAGCCAAAGGTCTCGGCGGCGTTGCCATCTGGGATCTTTCCACCGACGATTTCCGAGGGATCTGCGCCGGAGATAAATTCCCCATCGTCCACGCTGCTAAAGATAAACTCTAATTATCATTAACAGTAATTAATACCCAATAAGTAACAATAATTTTAAATTTTAAATTTTAAATAAAACTATTTTATTTTATTTAAATAAATTTAATAAAATATTTAACGCATTTTTTACTTGCAAATTATCTTTATTTTATTTTTTATATATTTACACAAATTTTCGTGCGATCTAAATTCATTAAAACAAAAATTCATGTGTTATACTTTTTAATTATTATTATTATTAGTAATTAATAACTAACAACAATTTGACATTTATTCTGGTCACAAATGTAAAGGTTTTTTTTTTTATTCATTGCAAACAGACTAGATTCATGATTTGATAAATATATTAAATACTAGAATGTAAGATGGCACTCGGCGGTGGCTCAGTACACTCATATTTATTTACCTAATATATATATATATATATTTTTTTTTTATATTTTATTAACTATTACACAACATAATCATTACAAATAATAACACGACACCCAACAAATTATCGTCTCAGTGATACTTTAAATATTCAAAGACATTTATAAGTGCGCGCTTACGCTTGTATACATTTTACATCTTTATATATTAATTAATTTATTTAATATTTTATTAAACAATAGTTCATAATTTTTTATTTTTTCAATTAGCAGTAATAAGTAATAATATTTTATATTGGGTGTAATTATACATTCTATTAATACTTAGAAAATACTGGGCGTGGTATTTGGAATAGCTTACTTCAGATTTTTATATTTGTATTATAATAGATACACTTTCAAGGGAAGGGCACTCGTAACATACTGTATTTTTTTTTTAGTTAGTGGTTTAATTTATTTATTAATTATAAATAACATTTCTTAATTTTCTGGTCAACGAGATAAAATATCGCACATTTCTATACTAACAAATTTTATATTCTTTGTTGTATAAATATCAAGAAATTTATCTATTTCATTTTTCATTTTGGGTTTCTTTTATGAAAAACAAAATCAAATTATGGTAATTATTTACAAGTGGGGTCAACCCTATGTTGGGCCATAACTCGGTGAAATATTAACAACTTTTATATTCTGCTTGTTATTACGGCGTATTTATGATAAAAAATGTCATGAAAGAAAAAAATAAAGATTCGATAGCTTTTTTGCCTTCAAAAGTTGGAAATAATTTTGGCTCTTTTATTTTTGGATAAAATTTCTATTTTATCGTTTTTTGATACATTTTTCTTGAAAAAATATATAAATTATTTTGAAAATTTGTTAAAATTGTAAATCAATTTTTTTTCTATCTTTTTTGATATTTTTAATATATTTTTTTTTTTTGAAAACTATATAAAAAATCAATCAATTAAAAAAAAAAATTAAATATCAAAATTTTCTAAAAAATTCATAAATTATTTTGAAAATTTGTTAAAATTGTGATAAATTTTTTTGATAATTAATTTTGATATTTTTAATATATTTTTTTTTTTTGAAAACTATATAAAAAATCAATCAATTAAAAAAAAAAATTAAATATCAAAATTTTCTAAAAAATTCATAAATTATTTTGAAAATTTGTTAAAATTGTAAATCAATTTTTTTTCTATCTTTTTTGATATTTTTAATATATTTTTTTTTTTTTTTTTTATGTTAATTTTTATGTATTTGACTAAAAAAAAAAAAATATATCACTAAAATCAAATAAAAATTTCATTCAAAAAAATAAAAATTAAAATGGTTGACCCCACTTTTAAATATTTACCCAAATTATTTAAAAATTCAAAAATTATCAAATAATTTTTCATAAAAATTTAAAGAATAATTTTTATAGTTAAAGAATAATAAGCATTTAAAATTAATTAATTAGTTCCGAAATAAAATATTAATATTTCTTTTTATTTATTTATCAATAATAATTATTCGCAATTACGATCTTTCTCTCTCATAAGTAACATTACATATTATTCGCAGGTGGATGGTAAAATTATAAAAATAATAAGTAATTGTAACTGTAGTTAAAATGCAGTAAAAATAATTTTTATGGCTAATCGATAATTATTACACGCAACGGGTAGAGCAATAAGTAATAAATAATTGTATAATATTGTTTTTAACAAAACGACACATTTTGTTTTCCAGGTCACCTTATTTTATGGGTATACTTTAAATATATTTATTTATTTAGTTAGTTTATCGTTTGGTTTTGTATAAATATTAACTTAATTATTAATTAACGAAAAAATCCTGGTAAAAATGTATTTTATTTTATTTATCATTAAAACAAATTGTTTTACGACTTTCAGGCAAGTACGAAAGGACGGCTTTTATTAGGCTGGTTTTTGTAGTAGGTAATGTTAAATTCGTGTTTATTCTCTCAAGAGGTTTTTGCTTTGAAAAATACATTAGTTTAATTTATTTAAGTAAAAACAAATTACGAGCAAAAAAGTGGTTAGTTATAAATGAAGTAATTACAAAAAATAAGATTAAAAATTTTATAGGAAAAAGATCGAAATGCGTTTTATTTATGTTAAATATTAAATATGTATATTTTTTAGGGTGTGAAAAACTTTTTTTGATAATTATTTTGGTCATAAAAAATTTCAAATTTTAACAAATTTGCAATCACAAAAAACAAAATTCAAACAAATTAATTTTTCCATTTTTATGATAAATAAATAATGGACCCTCTCTTAAAAAACAATTCCTAATTTTCCTTCTCAAAAATAAGTTAAATTAAAAAATTAAAAAGTTATCTTTAAAATTTCGATTGAATTTAATCTTGCAATTTCTTCCCTAATCATAAAAATATTTCCACATTACCAAGAATCTCTTTCGAGATTTTTTTCATAATTACTAAAATAAAGATAAGAAAAATTTTCAGCGCACCCTAATATAAATATACATACCTAATAATAATTAAGACACCAGCTAAAGTATAGGAAGAGCGTGCTGGCGGAAGCCCAATCGGATTACGAGCTATCAAATAAATTCCGTTATATTAAGAACTGTCTTCCTGTATGATACAAGTTACCATAATATTTATAATAATTAATAATATATAATATATAAGCCGCCTCGTTAAAACAATATCAATAATAATAATAAAAAAAATAACAATCCATGAAAAAATTTTCTGATATGGCCAGATATGCACATACATAATTTCTTATATGATCATATATGGCCATATATGACCTGATATGTCTTAATATATATAATTTTTATATCAGAATATATCAGGTGATATATGGTCCTACCAAAAAAATTATATATGAACATATCATGCCATATATGCCCTGATATGTTTCATCTAAATGATTTTTATATCAGGATGTATCAAGACATGCCCGGCCATATATATGAGGACATATAAGGACATATATGGCTTAATATGGCCTGATATGGCCATATATGAGCTCATATGTCTTAATTTATATAATTTTCCATATCAGAACATATCAAGTGATATATGGTCATATTAAAAAAAATTAGCTATGGATATATCATGCCATATATTGCCATATCAGACCATATATGGCCTGATATATCTTAATATATATATATAATTTTTATATCAGGTGATATATGGTCATACTAAAAAAATTATATATTGACATTCCATGCCATATATGGCCATATATGTATTGATCTTTACATATTAGAATAAATGAGGTCATATATGGTTCTATAAAAAAATATTTATGATCATATTAGATCATATATAGCCATACAAAAAATTTTAATATGGCCAAATATGATCATATGAAGCTAAATCAGAAAATGACTTCACGGAAACATTATAACATAACAACACACTACATAATGGCACAACGTTTAACATTGTACCTACAATCTTGGTCCACATTATTAATGCTAAGTACCTTGAGAAGCCTCTCGGTATCTTTGAAGTGTGTGTGCTTGCTGGTGAGCGTAACCTTCTTGCGCTTTCTGGTCTTCATCCTCTTGGACTTCTTGCTCCTGGACAAGGTAAGTTCCAGGATTTCCTCGAGCCTTAGGCGAATTGGCCAGCCGTCCTCGCTGCCCGAGTGGTCATCGAAGGGCAGCCCGCCAGTGTAGTAGGCAGTTTCTCCGGGATTTGACCGTTCGTCGATAGAAAACTCGGTCATTTCTGTGGGTACGTTTTTGTGCACTGAAGAATCATGAATCCTGACGGGGCGGGCTAAGGAGGACCGTTTTCTCGCGGGAGTTGTCACGCACTGGATCTGGCTGCAGACTTTTTCGCGGTTGAGCTCGCAGAAATCTGATGAATAATTACAGTTGAGATAATTGATGTTGATGTTTGGTTGGTAGTTGACGTCGAACTTGGGGTTGACATTTGCTTTGGCCATTCCGCGTTTGAAGACAGAGCTGGAGTTGTCTCTGTCGGTGGTGGAGGTGATGTTTGCGAGGGCGTTGATGTTCATGTTAATATTGTCGTTGGTGGTACTGGCGTGCCGACAGTGCTCGGTGCATTGCAAACAGTCATAATACATTTCCGAGGCGTTAGCATGTGCATCAAAGGACGTCATGAAATTCTCCTGCGCGACTGTTGACTGACGGTATCTCACACGCTCGCTAATTGATTGGTAGTAATTCATACTCGACCTGGTGTATTGGCGTCGCTGTCACACCTCCTGAAGGAACTTGGTAGGGCAAAGGACCTCCCGGAACTGCACATCACCTTCTTCGGTAACGTGCCCCGATGAACGGGTGTCTGCTGCACATCGGACCATTGCTACGCCATCTACTGCGTCGCTTACTTGGATCACGATCTTAAAAATTAAATTGCAATTATAATTATTGTTAATTAATTAAATATTAGACAGAGAAAAAAAATTCTAGACATTTTTCTCTAAAAAAAATAAAATTTTTTAATTCAAAAAAATTTTATTGTCTTGAAAAAATTTTTTCTTGCTAAAAAAACGAAAAAATATCCATAGAAAAAATACCCGAGTTCATATAAAAAGAAAATAAAATTTTTTTCTCAAAAAATTATGGCAGATTTTTGTAGATTTTCTCTCTAATAATTAATTGCTAAGATATTGATTTTTTGATATTTTGTCTGCGGATATTTTAATTATTTTTGGTTCTAGAAAATTTTTTTTTGTGTATTATTATCGATATTATTATATAATTGTTGATATTAATTAAATAAAAAATAAGATTGAAAGTTTTTTGAATTATTACTTGGTCTCGCAGAAGTGTCACGGTGTCGGTTAATTGAAGATTGCGGGTAACTTGGAGCGTTTTTTGACCAGATTCTATTTTCATAACGTATGCACTTGGAAAGTAACCAGCTTTGCCGCCCAAACATTTACCTTTCCACCAATCTTTCTCTGACTTATCAATCACTGTTATTTTATATCCGGCTCTAGAATAAATATTTGTTATTGATCATTAAGCTGGAAATATTTTATTTGGAACTTATAATGATAAAATAATAATATTAAAATTATGAGATGCTTGATTGTTTTTTGATTTTATTTAAAGAACAAATATTTTATTACTCCATAAAAATTTTACACCATCATTGTAATTCAATTACAAGTTTCTAGCAACTTTGCAGTCACTATGTGACTGCCGTGACTTGTGAACTATAAATAAAGAAAATTTTGCTTTATTAAATAATGACTTTTGTTAAATTGCACTGTACTTTTTTAACTATTGACGTTTTTGAAGATATAAGCTCATTCTGACGATACACTCATCAAGAGCTTTCATTTGAGTACCCACATACATTTTTGATATATTTCTCATATATACATATATGTAATATATATAAATATATAAAATATATGAAAAATTGATGTGGGTACTCGAATGAAAGCTCTCGATGAGTGTAATATCGGGGTGAGCTTAGATCTTTTAAAATGTCAATAGTTCACAAGATATTTGTTAAATTTCACTGAACTATCTTAACTATTGACTTTTTTAAAGATATAAAGCTCATCCCGATGATCCACTTATCAAGAACTTTCATTTAAGTACCAACATGCATTTTGATATATTTTTCATATATACATATATATAAATATATAAAATATATGAAAAATTGATGTGGGTATTCAAATGAAAGGTCTCGATGAGTGTAATCTCGGGGTGAGTTTATATATTCAAAAATCTCAATATTTCACAAGAGATTTGTTAAATTGCACTGTGCTTTCTTAACTATTGACCTTTTTGAAGATATAAGCTTATTCTAGTATTATACTTATCAAGAGCTTTCATTTAAGTACCCACATGCATTTTTGATATATTTTTCATATATACATATATATATAAATATATGAAAAATTGATGTGGGGACATTTCTTAATTATGTATCTAGAGATACAAATTTAAATCAAGACTTATCCAACGATACCAAATTTAATCATAAAAATCCATTTTATCATATAAATACACTGACCACAAAATTTTGCTTATTCTCTTAATAATACAGATTAAAAAATGATTAAGTGACTGGTAATTTTAATGTCATAAAAATTGAAAAAAAAAAAAAAAAAAAAATTCTCACTTGAGGTCAAGTTCATCACGATGTCGTGCATCAAAGTTGTACAACACAACGAAGAGATTATTCGTAGGCAATACCCGTTTCCCCGGAAAATTCAAGTGACTCTGATTGTTGGCGTGGGGTGACGGGCAAGGAGAGGTGCTGGCCGATGAATAGGACTTGTCGTTATCATCCGGGAGCTCCATGCTGGACATCCTGATCGCGCTGCGACTCTGCTTGTGAACCGGCTGTCCGTGACCTGAGCTGCAAGGGGCTTCACCGATTTTTAACAATTTAGTTAATAGTTAATCGCACAATAGTTATTACTTGTAAAAATATAAATTGTTTGTCATCCAGGGTGAGAGTGAGTGAGTGGGTGATTTATGATATTAAAAATGAAACTTACACAGACGATTAATGCTGCCGCTATCGGAGTGCCTGGGCGGAGTTGAGTCCTTCTGCCCCGAGTAGTAGTCCCTCGGGCGATGTCTCACGTGGGCCGATCCTTCCGGCGAGTCCAGACTGAGGCTCTTCATCCTGAGGTTAAGCCGCTCGCGTCGACGTTGCGGACTGTGCGGAGCTTCGTGTTTCATGATATCTATTATGAGTCAGCCCTTCTTCCGTTTGGTGCTCGATGCTCGATGTCGTCTAACGTGCTTAATTGATCATACCGATCCCGGAGACTCGAATTACTTTTGCGGATTTTTTACCACAAGATTTTAGATCAAATTTTTTTAAAATTATTTTTAAGAAAAAAATTATCTCCATGGAAAAATTTATCGCAAAAATATATAAAAAATTAAATTAATAATTTATATTGAAAATATATTTTTATACTGAAGATTATTATAAATATAAACAATTAATTTAAATCATTTATTTAAAAATTAAATTTGTAAATATTAATTATATTTTTATAAAAAATTTTTCTTTTTTTAAACATCGAACTAAATTTTAATTAAAATTATTTTGTTAATAAATTTTAAAGTAAAAAAGTAAAAAATTATAATTTATTAACATTACTAAATCTAATTAAATAAAATTAATTGAAATTTATTTTTTATATGGCAATTTTTAGGATTTTTTAACAAATAAATTATTATAAAAAAAATTTAGCAAAAAATTTTATTTATAAAAATTAAAAAAAAAATTATTAATTTAATTATTTTATAAAATTAAAATTTATTTAATTAAGAAAAAAATTCACATAAATTTTTTAAATCTCTAAGTATGAATTTTGGAATTATTAAATAAATAAAAATAATTTTTTTTTGTTTATTAAAAAAAAAAAATAAAAAATTATGTTAATTAATTTTTATATATATTTTTGATATCAATTTTTCTATGGAGATTTTTACAATGTGCTAATATTTTTTTTCATAACATCATTAAAATGATTAATGTAAAAAATTTAGAATGAAAAAAGTCTCCGGTCAATGGCTTGATCATCACTACTGTCTATTTCGCTAATTATTCTCAGCCAGCGATCAATAGTTTTATAAATACGGTGGCTGATATTACTATAAAAATCTAATCAGGCAACTACAATGATACCTAGCTGGCACGTCCGACATCAGCCTCGAACACTTCGCTTTTTTTTCACACATATATACATTTTTTTAAACATTAAGTGTCATATAAATTATAAGTAATTTTTTAAATACAGTTTTTTTAGCATACATTAACAGCAATAGAGAGAAAGTTGGTAATTGTAATTGAGTTTCAGACCAGATACACAGATCACAGCGATTAAAAGTATAAAAAGTTCTTCGAAGCATAGAACGTGCCACACGGTATATTTATAATAAGATAATAAAATAAGGTTAAATCAATAGAATTTTTAAGTTGTAAGAGCAAGTACACTTGGAAAATAAATAGAGGAAATATTTGTAGCTTCTGATTCGAGAATTTGTTATTTTTTAATTAAAAGTTGAATCAAGTGATTTAGAGGAATTTTTTTTTAGATGAGTAGTACAAACAGAAAAATGTCAGACGGAAGAATTAATAAATTTCAATAGATAATTTTTTATTAAACAATAAAAAGACTAATTTTTATTTTAATTTATCATTAAAAAATTTTCTTTGTAAATTTAATTATCTTCTACGATAAAAATTTTGAACTAAAAAAATTATTCTTAGTTTAAAAAAATTTATCAAAATGATTTTCTTCATTAAATTTTTTTTCTTTTGAATTAAATAAATTTTTTTCTCAGTGTTTTATAAAAAATTAATAAATATACTTTGAAATTTGGAAAAAAAAAACTCTTGAATCAGAAAATTGAAAGTATTAGTATCGATAGAGTATTTATAAAAAATACGTTCAGTCGGACACGACTCGAAAATCAATATACTTTACGCACAGCTGTTTATTTACAGTATTTACAAATTATAATTTGATACACTTTTAATTAAATATTTAGTGAATTAAATCATACAATATAAGATTGAGCGAACATAAATATAAATCATTTTCTTTCTGCGTTTCACAAAAAAAAAAAATTAATTTCTTGTAAAGTAAAAATTTTTCTCTGCATCAAAATTGAAATGATTTTTTAAAATAATTATAAATAATTTAAAAATTAAAAATAATTATTAAATGACCGAAAATGATATATTTTAAATTTGTTAATTGATACAGAGAAGGAACGAGATACAATAGATGAAAGGGAGAGAAGCTAGTCTAATCACGAAACTCGATTAGGCAGTGTCTAATATCACATATGACACGGGAGGTCGCGGAGGTAAGGAGGGTGGAGCTTCATGTAGATCGATGATCAATTAAATTAAATTTGGCCACTATGTTCATTAAATTTATCATGTCCTGCCCGATAACAATGGTAATGTTAATGCATAAGATAACTAGACCATACCGATCGATATTGACGCGTAACAATAAGTGGTGTTGCATGTCAGTCTGAATATATCTGTTGCAGAACCTCCCCGGTTGTCAAGCAAAGCTTATTCTCGTTCCTCGTGTTACGCCGAGCGGACAATCTAAATCTAATCGATTTTAATGAGAACAGAAGAGAAATCTGCAGTAATTGTCGTCGTAATTATTTTGAGAATGGATTTGTCGTTTGGGGTCGTTGATTTAAAAAAAAAAAACACTGGCTAATGTCCTCGAGTGATGCATGATAGTTGGGCACACATTTTCCAGAGAGTTTAGAGTGCACAGGTCGAGTGAGACGTATCGGTATTTTGAGCGTTCAGTCCACGGATTATAATCGAAAATTTAATAGAGTTTTAATTATAATTAAAATGCCTAGTGTGCTAGATTTGGGATGTATTGTTTTGCTGTATAGAAAATATGAGAATAGATCCCGATTAATTAGAGTTGATTAATTAGGACGATCGTTATCCGGTGTTGTCTATTGAGAATAAAAGTTTTGTTGAGTTTAAGTTGAGTATCATCGAATTTTTTTACTGGTACTACTCTGGCTCCTCAACGGTGACCTCGGTGATGGGGAAGAGGCACCCGACGACGAGGGTTCTGGAGTCATCAATATCAGAGGCTGCCCTGATGGTCGTATTCCTGAAGAAGACCCACCCGCTAAGGCTTGATTTATTTTTCTTATGTCATATTTTATTTTATATGCACAATTTATATTTTATTTTTTGTTAACCTGTGACTTTTTTTTTGTGATGTTAGGTGGGTGGATTTTTTTCGTTTTTTTTTTATTATCCCTCGTTTATTTTTAGGTGACATATATTATTAATATTTTGTATAAAAAAATAATTGTTCATTTAAAAAAACTTGCAATAAATTTTATTTTTTTCTTTCAATGTCACCGTTTTTTATTGGCGTTGCGCTTGCGACGGGAAGCCGAGGATGAGTTTGTCGCGAGAGAATGTTGCGGCATCAGAATCAGCGGCTGCCCAAATGGTCGAGTGCCCGAAGTCGATCCGCCGCTTCCGCGTCCTGGCCAATTCCAATTAATGCTCATTTTTGACGTCTCTCGATATTATTATATTATTGCTTATAATAAGTATAAGCCAAACAACAAAGCGTGTTATTGTTGTTATTAGCATTAGTTAAGCTAATTATAATTGTTTTAGATTATTATTATTATTATTATGAATTAATAATTTTTAATCACTAATTATGATTCAAAATTTATAATCTAATGAATTAATTAATTACTAACCGTATTATTAATGATATTGTTGAATAATTAAATTATTGTCAATTATTACCGATTATTCATCCGAGAGACAGAAATTGATTGATTAACTTATATTTGTATTTAATTAAGTAATTAAGGTCAATTTAGATTCATTTAAGTATTTAATTAACGTCCTGATAAAATGGCTTTGAATTTAATCAATTGATCATCTAAATAATTAAAGTATTTTTTTTTATTTGTGTAATTTTTTTAATAAAAAAAATCAGGTCCGAGTTTAATATTAAATTTTTTTTTAATTTAGTTAAAAAAAAATTAACAAGCAAAATAACAGAAATTTTTTCACACTGATAAAATAATTTATTTGTAATAAAAAATATTTATTAATAATATAATTAACATATCATTTATTACAGACAAATCATTTATTGTTTGTATTTAATAAAGCTGATATTAGTTTATTAAATATTAATAAATATTTTTTAAGGACTAAAAAGTGGTCTCTAATAGATAATTTTTTAAATATTAAATATTTTTAACTATAAACAAATCCATCTACACTGATAGAAGGATTTAATAAGATTTAGTAACAGATTAAAGCCTATTTAGTTTCACCAAATAAATATTTAGTAGTATTTAACAAATGATTTATTGCTACTCAATAAATCGTTTATTGGTATTAAAGAAATTAATTTTTTAACTAATTTTAGCGTGTAACCTAAATTTTCAACTTGACATAAATCAAAATAAATAATTTTAAGTAAAAATATAAGGAACCTGTTACTAAATATTATTTAGTGGAAATAAATATTTATTTTTATGTAATAAGGCTTTGTTCATATAAAAAAAATCATTTATTAAACTGTAAGAAATAAT
This sequence comes from Cotesia congregata, assembly GCA_905319865.3. Lineage (NCBI taxonomy): Eukaryota > Metazoa > Arthropoda > Insecta > Hymenoptera > Braconidae > Cotesia > Cotesia congregata. The sequence continues at coordinate 20,428,589 of CAJNRD030001123.1, forward strand.
ATTGGGTACAAAATATTTTTTTCTCCCAAATAAATAAATAAAAATTTTGTAACTAAATCAGTTTAGTAAATCCTTCTATCAGTGTATCAGTGCAAAAAAAGAAAACAGCTTTAGAATTTTCTGTAAAAAAATTTTAATCATCACCCGAATTTAATGCGTTTGATTTCTGACAATAAATCCAAAAATAGCAAAGCGATGAACGATTCAAATCCGCAATAATAATTCGATAACTCAAATCCCAATCCTATAAACAGTTAGTCGGATCAATAGTTAATACAGAGAAGCGAATTGAACACTTAGTGATTTCGAAAGCCGGGCGTACTTCAAAGGATTTTAAAATGCCGGTTTAATCAAATTCAAGCCCCCAGGAAGTTTCACGAGGATTTATTTAACAATAATTGTCATTGTTGTGATAAAGTGCGGTTCCGCGTAAATCAACGGCCAGAGATCCTGATGGTAGAAGCTCACAGCGGAACTTTTGCTAATGCCAACATTACGCTAATAATAGGGTAAAAAGTAACACAGACCTCAGCGAATCCTGATACCCTTAATTTATTTTCCTCACATTCTTGTCACGGTTTTCTGTATAAAAATACATTATCTCCGCACCCAGTAGTAGATGTCTGATTTATTTATTACTTTTATAAAAATCAATAAAAAAATACAATAAAATTTTTTTCTCGATTCAACATTTTTTTCCTTCAATCAAATTAATTTTTTTACCTCTTAAAAAAGTTTTTGTATTAAAAAAAAATCAAATACACTATAGCCTTTAATTTACTTGATAAATAACAGAATTATAAAGAAAGCTTTGAATAGAAGCCCAGCGAGTCGTGTCCTTTGATCGTAGATAAACATAAAGAGACAGAGAGAGATGGAAGAAGAGAAAGAAAGAAAGAAAGAAAGATAGACAGAAAGAGAGAGAAAGAGCCTGTAAAATAAAATAAATGCGTAAATAAAAAATAGGGTAATTATGTGTCTTACCAGAGGTGGACGAGGAAGGGTGGGACGAGATGGCCCTCGACGTAGGACCCACTCCAGAGGAAAGATGATCACCAGTAGGAGGCGTAGGCGGCGAGTTTGTTGAGCTTCCACGGATTTCTCCGGCCTGTTTGAGTACCTGGTACGTAGCGTCAATGCCTAACAAAAGCACCAGGTTAGCATTCAAGGTGGCTCTAAAATAATCTCATATTCTGGAGAACTCTCATTCTGTCAATCTGAGTGCAAGCTCAACAATTCGTCTAATATGTCACTAGTTACATGTTACATGTTACATCTACGGAATGGATCTCTCTATCATATTGAGTTGATCTTCCACTCCCTTGGAGATACAAGATGGTTCGAGGCAAGAGGATCGACTCCTAGCGAACTAGTGAAGGTCCCTTTGTAGCTGTCAGCTCTATCTGTTCTTTCTGGGCTCACTTCTATCCTCCGAGAGGATGATTAATGGCAAGGGCGACTACAAGACCGGCACTTTCTGATCTGGGTGCAGACGTGTCTCTTCCCTAGCCTAGAGTCGGGGATAGGAGAAGTACCGCTATCTCTGGTTGGGGCTAGCGTTGTATTTATAATTGAATGGAATACTTTTATTCATTTAGGTTATCTGCACTTACACCTCCCCTTAGTTTCTAGGTTCTGACCCGGGAGCTCGATTTTTTAAGCGCGTTAGCGATGTTTATCGTCAAGCGTCAACAAGCTTTACCAGCGATATGAAATATGAGGGATTAAATACAGTATGCTGGTGATGGAAGATAATGCTAAGTGACTTTTAATCGATAGTTTTGGAATTTTATTACGGAGAAGCGGTATGTTTTTGGTGATTAAGTCCCTACTGAAAAAATATACTAGAAAACATATACAAAATTTGTAGATCATTTATATTTAATCTGGATTTTTTTACGAAAACATTTATGAACAATTTTTTATATATTTGTCTACATATTTTTATATTCGTTCGTAGATAAAAAAACTTTGAAGTTTTTAGGAATAATTTTCCGAAGTTTGTATTTTTTTTCATATATGTATATAAACGGATATTTTCAATATATATGGAAATATAGAGGCAGGCATGTAAAAAATTGTCCGTTATACCTTTGCTTATGTTTTTAGGTAAGATTGCATATATGTTTTCAAATAAATTTTTTTCGTAGAGCAAAAATGTGACATGTTAAAGTTTCTTTGTTCTATTCTTTAAATTATTAATAAAAATTTTAATTTTTTGATTTTATCGCATTAAATTGAGAAGTTTATATTTTATAAAAAATTTAAGATTGTTTTGATAAAAAATAATCGCTTATAAAATTAGAATTTTTATAAAAATACAGTAGAATTTTGATAATGTAAAAAAATTTTTATCACAATAAATTTGCGGGTATTTTTTTGGCATCAAAGTTTAAAATTTATATAAAAATTTGAAATTAATTATAAAAATTTGATCAATATTTAAGTAACAAATTATTTTTTAATTATAATTAAAATTTTATTTATTGGAATATTAATTTTATTAAATATAGAAAATATATCAATTTTGTAATGATACCAAAATCGGAAAAATTTTTTTAAATATTTGAAAAATAAATATTTCAATTGCTTTTTTAAATTTGATATAAAAAATAGAACAAATAAAAAATACATGTTACATTTTTGATTTTGTTAATAAAAAAACGATGAAATTTTTCTTATATATAATGGCGACAAATTTTTAAAATTATTCCTTTGCTTGTATTGATAAATTTTTTTTTATATCTATTTAAGGGGGAACACCACTGTGACGATCGAAAAAAAGAGGTGATTTTTGGGAATTTTTTTGACAGGGAAAATAAA
>CAJNRD030001123.1:20436465-20498954 GCA_905319865.3 Cotesia congregata
TTTCATATATTTATATATATATATATTATATATATGTATATATGAAAAATATATAAAAATGCATGTGGGTACTCAAATGAAAGCTCTTGATGAGAGTAACATCGGGATGAGCTTATATCTTTAAAAACGCTAATAGTTAAAAAAGTAGAGTGCAATTTAACAAAAAATTGCTAGTTTGGAATTTTTTTTTTAAATATGGACATTAAAAAAAGATATAAGCTAACAATCAAAAGTTTTTTTTTTTAGATTTTATCAAAAATTCAAATTAAAAAAAAAATTTATTTCAGTATAAAAAATTTTTTATTTGAATTTTGTACTTTTAAATTATTATAACATCGATTTAAATATAAATTTGCATATATTGATCCTACACATTTATAGTATCCAAATAATTTACACCTGACTAATACTAATCAAAAATGATTATCTTTATTGTCAATGCATAATATATAAAAAATAATAAAATAATAAATGAGGTCAATTGAAGATAAATTCCAGAAAGTAGTTGAAGCATAATTTAAATAACGACCGGCAAAATATGAAGCATTTATTATCGATCGATCAATTAAGCTCGCTCGCGACACAGCAACTAAAAGTCATACGTCAATTTACCAAAATGACAATTTGATCCTTGAATAGAATAGAACCCCAGAAAAAGAGGAAGAATCGATAACTATTTTTACCAAAGTGTCTGGGACAAAAAAATCGTGTACACCCCAGCAATATTTATCTCTATTTTTATTTCGTTATCAACTGAATTCTGAAGAAGAAAACCCTCAAATCCCCATCTAAAACTAATCTTATCGACTGTCATATCTCTTTATCTGTATCTATGTACACAGATACAGATAAAGATAAAAATAAAGATGTATTACTATATATAAATCTAAATTGGCGACGATCAATAGCCATTGTTCAATCGGTAAATTGTTTCTTATATTTTTTTTCAGTGCTATGCCCGTCTATTAAAGTTACGAATTTGCTGTGTAGAAATAGTAGTATAGAGCAAGCAGAGAAGATGATAAAGGTCCTGTATTGTAGCTGGTACATAACAGTAGCCATCGAAGAATCGGTTTATAACTATAGGCACGGATTAATTGGATCGGATGTCGGATAATGTGAAATCGAGCAGACTATCGAGTTTTGATATGGAATATGGAATATAATACCCGCCAATAGCTTACACCATTCCATTGATTCTGCTTACGATCACGTTCATCAAAATCATCAACTTTAATTACTACATTAGAGCTTAGCTCCGCCTACAGCTTTAACAACGTCTTGTTATACTGTTATTATATTATAATAATAACACCATTGTTAAAGACGTCGAAGGGTTTGCTCACGGAACAGAAAACGGTTTCGAGAACGCCTTGATTGCTGTGCTGCCTGAAATCTAAGCTGTACTACTATTACTGTTACTATTATCATTACTAAGTCATTCGAGGCTCTAAATGTGAGTATATATAATATATATTCTTGCTTGTTATTCTACGACATACTGTGTACTGACTTAATCCGTTTCTTAATAATGTACCATACTGGTAGTTAATGATAATTGACGAGGGTATTTATTTTAATTATTCAAATTTTACTTTAATGTTCACGCGATCGCAAAGTTACTTTTCTGTCATTTTATGTTGGAGGTTTTTTTTAATTAAAATTGTTTTTTTCTTATAAATTATAACTCTGTTAATATTTTCAATTTTTTATATTTAATAGTTAGTTAGTTAACTGATATTAGAACGTTTTTTAGAATTTTATAACAATTAAATTTTAATTAAAAAATTTAATTAAAAAATTTTACGTGAAAATTAAAAAAAGCTATGAGTGGAAATTTTTTGAAACATTTTTTTTTTGGAATTAATTTATTATAAAAATTGAAAAAATTGACAGCTGTCAGCTAATTTCAGTATCATAAAAATTTTATGTAACAGAAAGAAAAAATTTTTTAATAAAGTAAATTTTGTTGAAGCTCAAAAAAATATTTAAAGAGAAAAATTTTTTTTGAGCCAATTGTTTTTGTCTAAGAGCATGTAATACAGTCTGTTGTCAGTAATTCAGTTTGGACTAGTGATGATAAATGCCAATTGAATATATCGGATTGTTTTTTTGAAACACATAAAATGCACTGAAGATTATCAGGCTGACTGTCAATACTCCCAACACTGTTCAAAAAAATTAAACTATAGTTTATTTACTATAGTAAATTAAATTTTTTGTTTATAATTAAATTTCTATCCAAACCTATTAGCTGCATTTTATTAATTCTGTCTTATAAGTAATCTAAACCAAAGTAAAAATTAACCCAAAAAATTAAATCAATTTAATTGATTTCATTTTTGGCCCGGAGATAAGACAGTTTTACGCGCGAACTCTACCTATTTATTTATCATTTTGTTATTTTTTTTCAATGATTAAATTTAAAAATAGAAGAATCAATTTACGAAGGACTATTATTAACATACTCTTGCCAAGCTTAATGATTTTTTGTTCAAAAATTACTTGGTCAAAAAGCGTCTCAGTATTTTATCCAAAATATGAATATTCTCTCCCTACATATTCTTAATGAATTTTTGTGAAAAATTGATATTTAGTAAAATGCTATACTTATAGTTACTTTAAAAATTTTGTAAATTTTTGACCTTAGGGGAGCTTGGGGTCGCCCCGGTCACCAACATTTAAAAAAATCTACTATACCTTAAATAATGAATTTTGTTTTATTTTGTACTCTTATTCAGCTGAGAGTAAAAAATAGATTCAAAACTTAGAAATATAGTATTTATTAGTAATAATTAAAAATTAAAAAATTGATTCCCATTTGATCTAAGAATCGGAATCATTTTCGTAAGGCTTTTAATATAGTTTACAGCAAGATAAAAATTTATAATTTTTATGTATATAATCTATAAATCTTCCTTTATAAGTGGTAATTTTTATTATACTGTAATTATTAATCGTTTTTTTTTTTTAAATAAAGTTTATTTTCTCAACTATCGGTTGGGGTCATACCAGTCAAAGCTGTGAGGTAACACCGGTCAATTTATTCAATTGTTTATTGTCTGACAGCTCGTGTGTTTATTTTTAAAACGAACCACTATTTTTTAATTAATTTATCAATTACGGTAAGTTATCTCGTAATTTTAAATAAAGAAAAATGGATCAATTATTTTTAAAAGGTCATATTTTTTATAAATTAATAAATAAATTATAGATGCTTCGTAAAAAAATCCGGAAAACTGAAAGGGGAAATTGGACTCCTGAAACTCTTCGTGCCGCGAATAGTTAAAAAACAGAAAGTTTAAATGTTAAAAATTACCAATATCAATGTTATTTGCTGCTAAAGTTTCAATAAAAAAATTAATTTTTAATTTTTATTAAATTTTAACAATATAATTCGGAATTTCTAATTTTTAAAATAAAATTAATATTGACCGGAGCGACCTGCCTAATGACCCAACACGTTGGGTCGCCCCGATCAAACTCATTATTTCTATAATTCTTCAAATATTTTTATTTATCTTCATACTTATATTTTTTAGTCATTGCATTTAGTTCTTCAGATGTCAAAGAATTAAATAAAGTCTTTTTTATTATTCCAAAATGATAATTTTAATATTTTTTTAAATTCACTTCTTAGGTGACCGGGGTGACCCCACACTCCCCTATATTCTTTTATAAATTATTAATAAACTAGTAAAGTAAATAAAAAAAATAATGAATGAAAGCGAGTAAATGATAGTTGGTGTAAAAGGCAGCTCTAGTGAGTAATAAAAAAAGTAGTAATATGTCGTGCGTTAACTACTTTGACTCTATCGTTTGAAGTTTCAAAGGATTAATAATAGACTACAATTGTTTAAATTTAAAAAAATTTTAATAAACTAAAATTACGAATTTTTTCTAAAGAAAAAATAAAAAATTTTCATCTAAAATTGTATGAGATTTCTCAACTTTCTTTAAAAAAAAAAAATTGTTTCGCTTTAAAAAATTCAAAGTCTAAAAATATCTTTTATGTAATTTTAATTTTACTGCATGAATGAGCTTAAACAAAAAATCCGAAATTAAAGCTCGCATTTATTTAATTCTTTCGCATATCCGATAAATATTAAAGCGAGCGAAACTAATAGAATTATATTTTCCATTCATATCATAAAATATCTCTGAATTTAAAGTGACAAAAAGCTAAATTTCGTGGGATTAATTTTTTTCAAGGATTTTTTTTTTTTAGAATTTAAAATTCATGTATTCTATATCCTTCGGATACTTTTATTTGAATTTGTGATTTATTATTTGAATAAAAATACAAAAAATCAAAGGTTTGAAATGATTTTTGATACATTTTTTGCGATTGACGACAAATTTATCCTTATTTATGTAATACGAAAAGTATTGATTAGCTTTGATGGAATTTATTCGAATCTAAGGTCAAAAGGAAGTCTATTTATATGCTAAGAAAGTAGAGCGATGGAATTGGGATAAAATAAAAACAATAATAATAACAATAAATAATTTATTTATACAGAGACATTATGTTGCGGTTTGATTAATTTTGAATTAGTGAACTCCCGAATATTTGAGGGTGCTTCAAAGAGATTGAGATTGTTTGGAGAAATTTATTAGAAGCCAAAAATTTACGGAAATATCTCCGGCGATTTATAACGCCAGTATAATTGTACAATTTACATCATACAAGCACTCTAGTTAACGTGTGTGGGTTTACGGGAGCAAGAAAGTTTAATAATGGGTTGTTATGCCACCCAGTAAACACTCGTGTGTGTAATGTTGCCGTAAAGTCCAACATTAAATTCAAGAGCGACACAAATTTATTTTATACTAAGGAAACACTCGCTCAAAGTCATCGAAGTTTGTTAAATATTTATAGACATAACTATTGAGCAAGTACTAAACAAATTTCTTTAAACTACCTGCTTGCTATAACTTTTATTTTATTTCCTTCGGTAAAAGTTTTTTCATCAATATTTAAACAGGGGTTGTTTATTCAAAACAATCGATACATTTTTTAAAGACTATTATTTAAATTTGACTTGTAATTATTTTCGGTAAACATTTTGTTTAATTTTATAAATTGATTTTTTTAATTACAAGTCAATTCAATAGTTCAATAATTTTTTTGGACTTTCAATTATTGAGTCAAAAAATATATTAAAATTTTTTTCGATGAAAAAATATTCAATTCAAAAGTTTAATAATTTATTTAATAAAAAATTACAAAAATTTAATAATTTATTTAATAAAAAATTACAAAAATTTAATAATTTGTTTAATAAATAATTACAAAAATTTATTATTATTATTAATAAAAATCAAAAATTTGTATTAATTAAAATTTTTCAACGAAAAATTATTAAATTGTATAATTTAATTCCAATTAAAATTATATTTGTAAAATATGTAAATTAATCCCATTTATTTTACTTAAAAATTTTAAAGGCTGGCAATATAAAAATTTTAATAATTTATTCAGTAAAAAATTACAAAAATTTATTATTATTATTATTATTATTATTAAAAATCGAAATTTTTTTTAATTAAAATTTTTTAACGAAAAATTGTTAAATTTTATAATTTTATTCCAATTAAAATTATTTTTTAGTTAAATATATAAATTAATCTAATTTTTTTTACTTTAAAATTTTAATTAATAACAATTAAATTTTAAAAAATAAAATAATAAATTTTTTTATTAAAAATTGTTATTAAAATTTCTAAAAATGCATAAAAATAATTTATTGACAATTTTATAACAAAATATCAATATTTAAAAAGCTCTTGAAAGAAATAATCAAAAAACTGAATAATAAATTATCGATTAAATATAACATGTAAGCTCAAACGAAATAAATCAAAAATGTACATACATAATGTCTCTATAAATAAATAAATGTAAATCAATGGATTTTTCCTTTAAGTCCCAAATAAGAATAATAAAAATGCATAAAGTGAATAAATCAACGAGCAGCCAGACATGCATGCTTAAATAGAGGCGCAGCTGTCTTTCGCGATTAAAATATCGCAAATGTTTGAACAGCACTTTAGAAGCGCAGGAGTGATTGAACAACGAACTTGTTAGCCAAAGCAAATTAATAAATAAACAATTTCAATATTAATGTATCAATGTAACATAACACATATTTATTTTTATATTTCCTCGGCTGATTTATCGTATTTCGTTCCATTAAATACGTTTTTTCATCTACATTGACGTGACAGGCGAAAATTTCCCAGGATTTTTATTTTCACACGCGCTGCTTCCCGGGTTGGGGCTCTCAGGAACTCGACCAAAAAAGGATAATGGTTTTCGTAATACGAGATAGGTGTCGGATGATACAGATACAGATAAAAGTACTATAGAAAAAGTGATTGACCAAGGAAGAACTGAAACGTAAGTTTTATAAAAAAAAAAAAAAAAAATAAATAAATAAATAAAAGTTTATCGAACAAAATAAAAACTCGCAAGCTCCGATTCGACTAGTCCACTTGAATGGGGTTAGAATGTTTGTTTATTTTCGAGCACATCAACGAAACAACAACAATAAAAATAAAGCACAGCACTAAAAACGGATGGATAATTAATTAAATTGGTGGTTGATTAATTTAGTAATTTTACTAACGATTCGTGTCCTCAGCGTCGTCCAGCCCATTTTAAGTTTTTAAGAAAAGCTTTTTTTGGCTTGCGATAACTCGAGTATCGATGGATCCCCTGACCTAGCTTGATACTATGACCGGGATAGATTTTCCGGCGGTTGCGAGCTTGCTTGGGAATGACCTAGTTGACAGGGCGCATGTCAACGACGATTGCGCGCGATATTTATTTACCATTTATTCGTCGGCTTTTACAAAGTAAAACATTCTTATCGAATTTTATTCAATGCGTCTTACACTTGATTTTATGTTTGCGAAACAGTAAACATTTTTAGACATTATTGTTTTTTTTTTCATCGGTATTTTTGAGCCAAGGACAGCAAGCTCTGAGTACCTTTTCTTCTCACTTCTCGGTCTCCGGCTTTGTAAATTTGCCGGGTGCTTTGATAAATTTTAGTTAAGTCTAGTGTATGACCTAAAATTTCGTTATTATTCGATTACCCCAAGAGTTTATCAACTATGAAATATCCCAAAGGGGTCGTTAGGTGCTCTTATGATTAACTTTTTAGGCTGAGGAATTATTAGTCCATGAAATGCTACCCGGAAAATTTATAGTATAGTGGTAAAGGTTTTGTTGTACTACATTGCAAATTGAGATGATTTTTTTATGATAGATTTTTTGAGACAAATTGTGCTGTTATAGGCACAAAAAAGAATTATTTTTTTGCGGGGAAATTAAGAAAAATTTGACCGTTGGAAAGTTAACGAAGCTGGTCGGTAAGAGAGATACTTTAGTTACTGACTGAAAAAAAAAATTTTGATAAAATCCAAATGGTAAATTTTTTAAGTTAAGAATTGATTTTTTTTTTTTTAAGAGACATTCTCTGGAATTTTGGCGTGATAAATTTATTTTTAACAAATTAAAATTTCTAAAAAAACGCTCTGACACTTTGACGAAAATAGATAGACAGATTCTATATTTAAAAAAAAAAATAAAAGGAAATTTGATGGGAACTTGATGAAAATTTGGTGATCTAAAGTAAGAAATAGTTTGAAATTGTTCACTTGGAAAATTTTTATCAATCTACAAAGTCATCTCAGGCTCCATTGAACCATTTTTGGGAAAAGGAACTTTCTAAAGGAAAACATATGAGTATTTTTATTGGATGACAAAACTACTCAGCTGAGTAACATACTAAGAAGACTTTAGACATCGTTTGACACTTTACTTGTTTTACACTCGAGTGAACAATAGGCAGAGAGTAAAGATACACGTGCACTTTTGATAAAAACCTAATTTTAATCTTTCTTTAGGTACTTTTTTTCCCCGCTAACAACTCATGTAATAAAATAATTCGTCTAAAACAAAATCTATTCTGTGTCATATCGAAGGTCTAATTAGCAATTGGTCTAACTCCTTATTGTTGAACATTTTGATGTAGCATTTTAATTATAAAATATTTGAATGATCCAAATCAAAGTATTATAGCTCTATTAGATATTAAATAATTTTTTAAAGTGATAATAAATTTTGAACTAATTATTTTTTCGTACAAATGGAAGATTCTCTAAAATGTAGTTAAACAATTTGCACTGATAGGATTTATTTGTATTCAAAAATATTTGTTAATAATTAACAAATCATTTATTAGAGACGACTTTTTAGTATTAAACAAATTTTTCTTAGTATTTAAAATGATTTGTTTGTATTTAATAAATCTGATGTTCATTTATTAAATATTAATGAATCTTTTTAGATACTAAGAAATATTTGTTTAATACTAAAAAGTGGTATTTAATAAATGATTTGTTAAATATTAACAAATATTTTTAACGATAAACAAATCCTTCTACCACACTGAGAAAAAAAATACTTTTACTCAATTAACAATTTCTTGGTTCAAGAAATTCGATGACGATCAAATATTCTATTATTATTAATTATTAATTTCTAAAGAGAAGAACATCAATAATTATCTCTGAGCAATAGATAAACAAGAGAATTAAGTAAAAATTATTTTAATCAATTTAAAAAGTTCTTGAATTAAGAATATATATATTCTCGAAAATTTTCAAGAACATGAAATTTTGTATCAAGAAAATTTTCTTAATAAAAGTATTTTTTTTTTCTCAGTGTAGTGTACATCGATTTTTAACCAAAAATTTGGCTTTTAAATATTTCAAAATGTTCTTGATTAGATTTTTACAATTGAAATATTAATCAAAAGTCATTTTTTGGTATTTTTAAATATAATAATAATAATAATAGTTTTTATTATTAAAATTATCAAGTTTACTAAATCACTTAGGTATTATACCAACCAATTAACTATTTCTCCGTAAAATCTCTTTTCTACAAACTAATACCGCGATCAGAGCATCGTGAGTTTTTGTCCGGCCTTATTACGGCTCATCTTTTTAATCCCGAGCTGTCCCAGTGTCTTTCATCTATCACGAGCAGGCTCCGACGACTCAAACTCGTTAAGCTTTATTACGTTTTAGATGAATAGAGGAAGAAAAAAGTACCCGACTGATTTACCCGAGTAACCTGTCAAAAAAGACTCATTAACTCGACAGGGAGAATGATACACCTCCTCGATGTTTTTTCTCCATTCTATTTCTTTTTATTTTATTTCATTTTATTTTTAAAGTGATAATAAATTTTGAACTAATTATTTTTTCGTACAAATGGAAGATTCTCTAAAATGTAGTTAAACAATTTGCACTGATAGGATTTATTTGTATTCAAAAATATTTGTTAATAATTAACAAATCATTTATTAGAGACGACTTTTTAGTATTAAACAAATTTTTCTTAGTATTTAAAATGATTTGTTTGTATTTAATAAATCTGATGTTCATTTATTAAATATTAATGAATCTTTTTAGATACTAAGAAATATTTGTTTAATACTAAAAAGTGGTATTTAATAAAATATTTGTTAAATATTAACAAATATTTTTAACGATAAACAAATCCTTCTACCACACTGAGAAAAAAAATACTTTTACTCAATTAACAATTTCTTGGTTCAAGAAATTCGATGACGATCAAATATTCTATTATTATTAATTATTAATTTCTAAAGAGAAGAACATCAATAATTATCTCTGAGCAATAGATAAACAAGAGAATTAAGTAAAAATTATTTTAATCAATTTAAAAAGTTCTTGAATTAAGAATATATATATTCTCGAAAATTTTCAAGAACATGAAATTTTGTATCAAGAAAATTTTCTTAATAAAAGTATTTTTTTTTTCTCAGTGTAGTGTACATCGATTTTTAACCAAAAATTTGGCTTTTAAATATTTCAAAATGTTCTTGATTAGATTTTTACAATTGAAATATTAATCAAAAGTCATTTTTTGGTATTTTTAAATATAATAATAATAATAATAGTTTTTATTATTAAAATTATCAAGTTTACTAAATCACTTAGGTATTATACCAACCAATTAACTATTTCTCCGTAAAATCTCTTTTCTACAAACTAATACCGCGATCAGAGCATCGTGAGTTTTTGTCCGGCCTTATTACGGCTCATCTTTTTAATCCCGAGCTGTCCCAGTGTCTTTCATCTATCACGAGCAGGCTCCGACGACTCAAACTCGTTAAGCTTTATTACGTTTTAGATGAATAGAGGAAGAAAAAAGTACCCGACTGATTTACCCGAGTAACCTGTCAAAAAAGACTCATTAACTCGACAGGGAGAATGATACACCTCCTCGATGTTTTTTCTCCATTCTATTTCTTTTTATTTTATTTCATTTTATTTCGCCCCTCACACCACGATGTTTTCTTTGGTTGCCGACAACTTGATCAAATAACACACTCGTCTTCCCCTGGGCTACCTTGAACTTTATCTTTTGTGTTCACTCCAAGACAAAAGACGATCCCAGGTCGCTCGAGTGTCCTGACAAAGTAATAATTACTAAAAATGAATCCCGCTGACTCACCTTATGTTTATGCTTGACAGCTAAATATCGCCCTCCTTATTTGCTATTACGATAAAAGCTCTCCACGATTCCGTTAAATAGTTAAAAGCTCTGTCTCATTATTTTTATCCATTAAATTAATAGAAACATTTATTATATAATTATTTTAGATTATTTATATTAGCGAATAAGACCTTCATTTTAATAAATTGGGATTAATTATTCAAATTTTTTGGGAAGGGTTTCACTTTAATTAATTGCTTCTTTTTTTGTGGACATTTTAGGAATGTCACTTTGATATCATGTACAATTAAAGCCTTATCTATTTTGGGGTAAGTTTAGAATTTATACAAATTATTAATTTGAGACCTTTAAAAAAATATCTGCACTGATAAAAAAATTAAGTTGCTTTTAAAAAAAAAATCCAGATCATTTTAAAGAGTCAAATGATTTTACTTTAAAAAAAAAATGAGTAAAATTTACTCAAACTAAAAAAAATTTTCCAGTTAAATTGAAGATCAATTTTCGTATTGAAACTTTAAAAAAGACTTTCAAGTTTCATATTACAACTTTAAAAATAAACGCAATATTATTTCAATTGTATATTTTTCTATATAATATTATATTGAAGGTATTCCGAGAGAAAATTGAATCGAAAAAATTTCTGCGTAAATATTGAAAAAGATAAGCGCTCGAATTACAAGTGAATAAAATAAAAATAATTATGAATATTGACGAGCTTCATTCTACAGAATATTATTTTCATCTATTAAACAAAATTGTGGACAGAAAAAAAAATTAACTTGAATAAAAAAAAACAATTCTTGAACCAAGTGAAATTTACTTGAGCTAAGAGAAATTTCTTAGTTTAAGAATTTTTCTACTCAAATCAATAAGAAGCTAATGTTTTTTAAAATTATTTACTTGATTCAAATAAATTTTTTTTTCTATATGCTCAATTAAATCCATCAAATCGATAAAATTATTAAATGAATCCATTATATCGATGGTCTAATTAGCAATTTGTCTAACTCCTTATTTTTTAACATTTTGATGTAGCCATAATCGAATTATAAATTATTTGAATGATTCAAACCCGAATATTTTATCTTTTAAATGGTTTTTAAAAGTGATAATAAATTTTGAACTAGTTGTTTTTTTCGTACAAATAGAAGATTCTCTAAAATAGAGTTAGACAATTTGCTAATTAGAACGTCGATATGTTTATGTATTTACACTGTGTATTTATAATAAGAAAAACACAGCCTTGGCATAAATAAATTTATCTAATCTAATCTAAATATCTGTAGTTTTTATAAAAAAAAAAAAAAACGCTGAAAGATAATTAGTGATCAAACTAAATTTTTTTTTTATTTTAATAAAAATTTTTTCTCTATAAAATATTCTTAGCATTCATTAGATTCTTCAGAGAAATTTCTAAAGAATTCATCAGATTTATTTTTATCAAATTCAAAGAACAGTCTTAATAAAAAAAAAAAAAAACTATAGAACGTCTAAAGAATGAAATCAATGTAGAAAATTGTTAATAATAAAAAAAAGTGTATGAATGTTTATAAAAATAAACTGGACGAGCGATTGAGTCACTAATAATATCGAGTAACATTGACAATAGCATTATCCTCGGAGTTCTTTGTGGACCATTGAATGTGACTTTTCTATTGAAGAGAATATTGTCACTTTCACTGTAGCGTTTATTTTTTTTCTCCTTTTTCTCTTGCTATATATATAAATACTTTCAATAAAATCCTGAGGAGGTTTTTTTATCCGGCTTTCATCGACTTCCGTGTAGCTTCACGGTTTAACACTCGACTATCCATCTCGAAGCTATTCAAGAGCTGCTCGCATGAAGCTCGGTACAGTATATAGTATATATATTATTATGAGCAGGACTTTCTTGGAATACCGCAGATGCATCACGGATCGAATCCCACAGCAGACGAACTTGAGCACTCACAACTCAGACTGGGACATTAAACTGGCTGTAAACTCATAAATGCTTCACAGGTGAACGACTCTGAAGCTATCCATCGATCGCTCCACTCACCCGAGGATAATCGTTCTTAATCTCAGAAATAAAAAATCCGGCATTTAAAATCCAATCTCTACAATTGCTACTACCCTCCATTAATTTTCCCTCCGGTTCTCAAGGCTCCCAGCTTATATACAGTGTGTTTTTACGGCAATTTCATCTCGGCAACTTATAGT
Source organism: Cotesia congregata (assembly GCA_905319865.3). NCBI lineage: Eukaryota > Metazoa > Arthropoda > Insecta > Hymenoptera > Braconidae > Cotesia > Cotesia congregata. The sequence continues at coordinate 20,449,232 of CAJNRD030001123.1, forward strand.
CCGAATAAGAGAAAAAAAGTTTCTCAAAGCTCTTGCTATTAGCGTAAATATTGCTGTTTGAGGTCTTTTAGTCAAAGATAAACCGCCGGAATTAACTCGCGAGAAGTTGAGGTCATAAATCATTTCGAGATTCATTTTAAATATCACTTTGCACGGGAAAATTTTTTTTTTTTTTTCATTACTTTTAATACAATGTTTTTCTAATTTAAACTTAAAATATCATTTTTTAAGTTGTTTATCTCCTGTAAATTATTTTAAAGAGCTTATTTGTATTTAATTAAGACAAAATATTTTTAAATCAAAAAAAATTTCTGTTCAAAAATTTTTCTGCTGCACTCAAAGCTTTTCTATTGAATCAAGTTAATTTTTGGTAAATATTTACAAGTGGGGTGGGTCCACCATTTTAATTTTGAATTTTTTGAACGAAATTTCTATTTGATTTTATTGATATATTTAAAAAAAAAAATGAACAATTAAAAAAAATAAATTGATTATCACAACTTTAACAAATTTTCAGAAAAAATTTATAAATTTTTTTTAAAATTGTGATATTCAACTTTTTTTTTTTAATTGTTCGTTTTTTTACGTAATTTTAAAAAAAATATATTAAAAAAAGATAAAATAGAAATTTTATCCAAAAACATAAAAGCCAAAATTGTTTCCTACTATTGAAGGCAAAAAAGCTATCGAAATCTTTATTTTTTCCTTTCACATTTATTTTATTTTATTTTTACTTATGAAGAAACGCCCTCGGTAATTTACAACAATGTGTTATATTTTTATGTATAGAATGTTTAGAATTAATTTTATACAATACATAGCATCTGCAAAGAGAGGACAAATTTAAGAAATTAAAGAAAAAATATTAATTTTTCTGCTAAATATGGCCAAAAATAGGCTGGACCCCACTTGTAAATAATTACCTAATTTTTTTTTTAATTTATACTATTAAAACTGATAATTGTCTATAAAAATTTTGTTTTCAATAGGATTCAAAATAAACATTAATAATTAAAAAAAAAAATTGAGTCAAAACTTAAAAAAAACTCACCACAGTAGATTTCTTCATCTTTCTCCGTTAAAAATTTTTCTTTTTACAACCCTTAAATTCTCCCTCTATCACAATTTTCCTTTTATTTCTCATTAGACACCATTAAATAATAAATATAGCTCGTAAAATATTGCGTGACATGCATTTTACAGAGCGTAGAGCTTGTTATAGTTACGTACGCGTACAATATAAATTTACCGGCACTCCATCAGTTGTTATAACAACCAAACTGTCGAGAAATATTCGATCAACATACACGTTATCGTATAGTACAAACACGCCCTACAAAATCTACTCGACAAGCAAACTAAAGAACCTTTTTATTTTATTTTTTTTATTGTATTTGCAAGCCCCATTGTACTTAAAATTTTACATATCATATACTAGAATCGTCGGGAAAAAAAGTTAGCACAACTCAACTGAATATTAACGGTGCCATTACTGCTTAGGAGAATAATATTTTCGCGCACTAGACAACACATCGCGGTAGACTGTCTGGTAATGCAAGGAGTCTGCTGCTGCTGGTTACCTTTTATATTACAAAGTCAACATAAATAAAACAAAAGTCATATCCACATCGAACTTTACTCATAATTGAATTTACTGAAAGCCACTTATTACTAACGCTATTTACGTTCGCAGATACGTTTGATGCGAATAATACTTTATCGCTATAGCTATACTAGTTAAAGAGAAGTATGGAATTATATTTACACATCAATACCAATGACAATAACAATAACAATAACAATAACTGTAACATATTTTAAAAATAACAATATGCATAATGAACGATAATATAAATCTTGTATTATAACTTATAAGTAAACGTCTTGGCAGTTGTATGTTATAAGGCTTCTAAGTTATGACTGTCGTGGCTTTATTTATCCGGGTGAAAACTTTAAAGGGGAGAAAACTTTTCCAAGAATGTTCGGGGAACAAATACGGGTAAAAAGTTTTGTTTTACATAAATAAGTCCGTTGTACATATTTAAAGTTTAATTTCATCAGAAAAAGTAATGCTTACGTGGAATGTCTTTTTAGAGCTGTGTTTTATCGGTTTTAAAGAAATTCAATAAAATTTGAGGGCGAGTCTGAATAATTAAGACACTTTATAGAATAAATATCGCGTTCAATGAACCAAAAGGGTGTATAAAGTATTTTTTTTAACTTTATACACCTTTTTTATTTTATTTACTTAAATCAAGTAAATAATTTTAAAGAATTTCATCTTCTTAATTTGGGTAGAAGAATTCTTAAATTAAAAAATTTTTCATTTTGATTCAAGAAAATAAAACTCTTCAAAATTATTTTCTTGGTTCAAGAATTTTTCTCTTGATTAAAGTTAATTTTTAATTTCAGTGCAGTAAATACTATTTTTTTTATATTTTTATTTAATATTGGTTCAAGTCGGTAAAAATAATCAAGTACAAGATAAATTACCTGGGCTTGAACTGCTGCAAAGTGCAAATGGGCGACACCTAAGTCGAATCGCTTCATCGAAATGTCTTCTTGAAGCTCCGCGGCTTTTGTGAATAGATTGCTTTCAGCGCTTCTGTAAAATATTATTTTAAATTTAGCGTGAGGTTCATTTTTCTACTCATAAAAAAGAAAATTTGATTAAAGAGAAGAAATTGACTTTTTTATTAGTATATTAATAATTAATTACTTTTAAAAAAAGTAATTAATAATTGCAAAGTATTAAACTTAACATGTAAAGTTTGTAAGTGTTTATTTATATATTTTCATCTTCTAGATTAAAATAACGGGACATTTCAGTCTACTTTCTTTCTCATGATAAATTTTAAGTTTTTTTTTGTCTCAAGTGTTTATGCTGAAGCATAATTACACGTAAAAAGGTGTACCGTCACTTTAAAATGAAATGGGTGAAATATACATTTATTTTTAAAGAAAATGTTCATATTTTTTAAGTTCAAATTTAGCGATTAAAATATTCTTTATATTTTTTTATTTTTAAAAGAAATTTTTAACAAAAAGAATAATGGGCCCATAACCTGTAAGTAATTTATAATAATAAATTCATAAAATCTTACAAGGTTTATCAAAAAATTTTAAAAGTCAATCAAATATCAATTTTTTAATAAATATCCAAAAAAATTAATTTTAAATTTAGATTAAGTTTATTTTAAAAATAAACTAAAATTTCAGGATCAATATTAAGAGATTGAAACCGATTTTTGGGTCATTCACCCTTCAAAGATTCACATCTTAGTAAAAAAAGTAAATTTACATGAATAAAGAGTAGGATTTACTCCAACCTAAATTATTTTTCCTTTGCGATTAAATAAATCCTTGTTTAAAGAATGAAAGCTTTTGAGCCGATTAGATCTGACTCTTGAATATCAAATCAAATAAGATTAATTTTCCTTGAAATTTAATAAATGATTTATCAATTAACTATCAATTAATTAACTATATTATGCTAATTAGTAAAATTAATTATAATTGTAAATAATTAGTCATAATAATAATAATAATAATAATAATACTTACTTGCGTTGCATTCGCATGAGCGCATCCAAAGAATCCTGAAGTCTCCCGATTTCAAGAGTAAGAGAATCAGCCTCGCGGCGCAAATCCTCGAGATTGGGTTGCCCGTTGATTCCAGTCGGTACCAATTCATCCCTCAAGGCAGGGACCTGATTAATTTTATCCATGGGAACCTGCTCGGGCGGCGATGGCGGCACGAACAGCCGTCGCGGTGGTTTTCTATCAAACAATCATTCCCGATTCGTCATTATTAAATCCCGCTCTTCGATCACAATATTTTCCAATTAAACTACGGTATTAAATCCGGCCGCTTAATTGCTTGTATGTTAATTGGAGATCGAGATTAAGAATTATAAGGAAGGATTGTTAAATTCAATTGAAATTTTTTTTTATACTCTATATTTTATATCGAATATTTTAGAAAAAAAATTTTTTTTAAGGACAATACAATAAAAAAAAAATAACATACTTGGGTGTAGTAGTGCTGGAGAGATTCTTAGCAATAACCTGGAGATCATTTTGAGCAGAAATATTTTGAGCTTCTTTAACGATAGTTTGATACCGTTTGGTCTGTTCGCTGACGCGCTCCCCAGCAGCTTCAGCAATTCTGGTAACGCATCCGCATGTAAGTCCGGAAAGTTCCTCGTAAACCTCAGCTATTTCCCCGAGCAAAGTTGGCAGACAGTGAAACTGATAACGCTCGGCAATTGCGTTGGTTGCACGTAGCTGGAGCACGTACGCGTTGTGAGCATCAAAGTAAGCTCGCTTCAGATTGTTTTGTTCCTGCTCGCTTGCAGTGCTCTCATTAATGGTCAAAAGAGCCCCATATGCGCGCTTGTAATCCACCCTTGCACGCTGCAGCTTCTCCTCTGTCTTGCTCACCACTTGCTCGTACGCTTCACGATGAGCAAACACCTGGAGACATCAAAATATTATTACTAATACATTTATTCGTCTTACAGTTCTCAGATATATGTTTTGTTCTTCAAGTCATCTCATAAATCATGAGCTTTTGCTTTATTTGTGGAATTTAGAGTCACCCAAGGTTTCTCTTTTACAGAAAAAACTAAATAGTAAAATTCAATCAAACTCTATTTTTTTCTTTTCTAAGATATTAAATTAAATATTACATAACATAATTTCAAAAATTTATAATTTAATATTAATAAAAAATATTTCACGAAAAAAAAAAGAATTTTACTTGATTTAAAAGACAAATTTTTACTCCAAAAAAATAATTTTGAAGAATTTTATCGTCTTGATTAAAGTAAAAAAATTCTTAAACTTAAAATTTTGATTTGATTCAATAATTTTTATATTTTAATCAAGTAAAAAAATTTTTAAACCGATTTTTTTGGATTAAAAATTTTCTTCTTGATTCAAGTCAATTTTTTGATCAGTTTTTTGAAAAAAAAAAAAAGACTCTTACTCTTTTAAAATAATTTTTTTAATTATAAAAAATTGCCAATTCACTAAAAAATAGTTTCGTTTTAAATTTGTTATTTTATCTCGTAAATTTTGATGTTAACGATATTAAAATGAAAAATTTGTACTATAGAAATTAAATAACCTTTACAAATCTTTTATTAATAATTGCGATTATATTTTTTACTCAATAATTATTTAATTGTAACATTTGAATAATAAATGGGATAATAATTTAATGATAGTTTAGTTTTTTTCTGTGCAGGAAAAAATTCTATGTCTATCTATATATTATACAAAATAAAGGAGCTTTTACGAACAAGCTGATAATCTAGTGTAGGCGGAGGGCGTCAACAAGTTTTCTTATACTTCCTGTTAATTATTTAATTAACTTGAGAGATAATCGTCACGCTTGGTGTTATTTGAGGGCTTAAATATTGTTTAATTAGATGAATTATGTTCTGAGTCGCTGACGCCTCGAGTATAAATAATTATGTTGTTAACACCTGGCGATTTTTTTTTTACTTCAGTTTTCTGAAGTACAAGAAAATTTTTTTATCTTGAGTTTTTTAATAATTAAATTTGTGCTGCAATGTAATTTCAAGTTTATCTCAACAGAGTTAACTTTGTTGTAAACTAAGTTCCAACAGCATAATCAACGATAAAATTACTAAACGTTAATTACTTAAGGCATTATTTGCCTACAAAGTAAATGGAACGTATAGAAATTATAATTTTGTAACAAAAAAATTTGGAATGTTTTAAAATCATCGTTAATGAATAAAAAAAATAAGATTAATTGAAATAAAGTAAAAAAAAAAATTTTTAAATAAAAAAATTATTTGCTAAGAATTTTTTTTACTTGATTGAAAACATTTTAATTCTTTAAAATAATTTTCCTAATTATAAATTTATTTTTCTGGATCAAATTAATTTTTTTTATTAATGTTTATTTATTTTTTACACGCTGAAAATTGATTTGGTTTAAAAGAAAAATTCTTGAATCAAGAAAATTATATTTAAGAGTTTTATTGACTTGAATCAAAATAAAAAATCCTACAATCAAATCAAATTTACTTAAACTATACCAAAAATATCTTAGTTAAAAAATTTTTTTACTTAAATCAAGCCGATTAATCTTTTTAATTTTTTAAATAAAAAAAAACAGGTAATAAACATCAAATATTTTTAAATTTTAATTCTCATATATCACGAAATTAATATTACCTAAACTTTATTATTATTAAAAATAAAATTCAACGTAACGATAAGAACAAAATGCGTGGAATAATTTATTAAACCATCAATTTTCACTTATATAATACACACCTAGCAGGACAAAATTTAAAATCCATAATTCACAACCCTAAATTAATATTAAATATTAATTTACAAGAGTTAATTAAATTCCTGACAAAGTTTACGATATAAAATCCCAACTTCCCTTATTAGTATAACATACTTTACGACATTAAATGCCTACTTTCCTCATTATAGTATAATAATAATGATAATAATTCATAATAACAATCCTTGTTTAAGTTTTGAATTAATTAGCCATTAAAAACCAGAAGTGCGCTCGAATAAAAAAAATTTGACATAGAGACCTTTCGTGACTGGATTTTCCGGTAAAAACAGGCTTCTTGGGCCGGCCGGGAAATTTGCTGCTGTAAAACGGCCGCGAGGTCCAGCTGTGCCGCGGCGTCTGCCTCCACTTGTCGCAAAAGACTCTCCCATAAACGGCGGATCCCGTTGGCACCAACGTCGTTTCTAGATTCGCTGCTTCTGCCGCGGAACTCGTCGACGATCCGTCGGACGTTAGCCGCGTGATTTTCTATCGCGCCTCCAAGCTCCTGGGCAAACTCCGAAACTGAAACATACGTTTATTATCAAATTTAATTTGGGATAAATGCACCAATTATTGACCGATTAAGGTTTTCTTTTTCTGTACTAAGCTATAAAAAAATTATTAACTACAATTTGTAATGGATTTTATTAAAATTAAATACTAAATTAATATCTATTTATAATAAAAATTATATTAATTTTAGTATTTAAATCTTGAAATACTAGAATCACCAATTATTAACCGAAGAAACCCAATAAAGTATGTAATTAAATTTATTCAGTACTTTTGAAATATTAACGACATCTTTAACAAAACTAAACTTACAATATAATTTTAAATCGTACTTTTTTATAAAATAATAGCAATAATTAACATAAAGTCACATTTTTTTAGGTCACAAATGAATTGCGTAATTTTTTATTATAATAATTAAAGGCCATATTTTTTTATTTTAATACTTTAAGAAAAAAGAACCCTTGTAAAATATTAATTAATTAACTTTTTTATACATCGGTCAACAACAAAAAAAAATTTTTTTAATTTTTTAAATTATTAAAATTCATTTTTGACAAAAAAATTTGTGCCTTAAAATTTTTTAACACAATATTTTTAAAATAATCCTGAAATTTTCAGCAGTTTTTTTTTTTATTAAAAAATATGAGAATTGGAATTTTAAATAAAAAAATTATTATTCTTTACTTTATTTAACTTTAATGTTAAAACAAAACATAAAATAAATCATGAATCATGACACATTTCATAACAAAGTTTTCCATTAAAAAGAAAAGAAAAAAAAATGTAAATAAAATTTTCCAATTTTCATGACTTATATCCATAACTTTGAGTTATAATTTATTTTATGTGCATCAATAAACGGCAAACAAAAAAAAAGCAATAATAAAATGTCACAATAAATAGAAGTAAAAGTAAAAATACAAGTACAACAATCTTGACATTGTTATCAATATCAATCACGACAATAATTTAATGTCTGAGATACTTTTTGGCTGACTGTCAAACGTCCAGTAGCAATAACTGCTTTGGACACGAGCCTGTCTAGTCTCTGAAAAGCTTGATATCAGACATAAACGTTTTTTATTAGGTCTTCGATGTCGTTGACATTTTCGACCAGCACTAAAACTACCAACTAAATAAAAATAAAACAGTATAATATAAAATAAAGATAAACCCCGTCGAACTACGGCCAAGGTAGCAGATAGAAGACAGTTCTAGGCGCTTGTAGCTGCTTATATCTAAGACTTTATTTTATTATATTGTTTCTTTACCAGCCAGGCTTTTCTCTTCCGCTATTAAATGCCAATCAACCTGTTAATGTCAACGATAATGTCCTTTCAAACGTTAAATTATAACTTTATCATCGTCACTAATCTTACATCTTACTTACACTTTGACATCATATCATTTTTCATTCAATTTACTTGTTTTAAGAATTTATTATTATTGTTATTATTATTAAGAGAAAAAGTAAAATTTTGTGGCCATTGTATTTATATCATTCTCACCAATAGTCAATGCATCATGATAAGAATTTAGGCTGCATTCGAAAATGCTCTATCTCTAGATCGATAATTTAAGAAATGACCTTGTATCTCGTGAACTATTGACATTTTTAACGATATAAGCTCATCCCTATGTTATACTCATCAAGACCTTTCATTTAAGTACCCACATCAATTTTTCATATATTTATGTGTATTATATATATGTATATATGAAAAATATATCAAAATGCATGTGGGTACTCAAATGAAAGCTCTTGATGAGTATATCATCGGGATGAGCTAATATCTTTAAAAATGTCAATAATTAAGAAATTACATTGAATCTTGTCATATAATGACATTTTTAAAGATATAAGCTCACCCTCACATTACACTCATTGAGACCTTTCACTTAAGTACCCACATCAATTTTTCATATATTTTATATATTTATATATATTGCATATATGTATGTATGAAAAATATATCAAAAATGCATGTGGGTATTCAAATGAAAGCTCTTGATGAGTATAACATCAGAATGAGCTTATATCTTTAAAAATGTCAATTGTTAAATAAGTACAGTGCAATTTAACACGTCATTATTTAATAAAGGGAAATTTTATTCATTATAGTTCACAAGTCACGGCAGTCACATAGTGACTGCAAGATTGCTAGTTATTATTATTTTTATTAAAAAAATAAATAATAAAATATTGAACATTGAGTTGATGTAAATAAAATTATTTTCCGTGATATTTAAATTACTATTTTAAAGTAAGTAAAGAAGCTCATCGATGCGATTATAATTTCCGGGCTCAGAAATTTATATTAAATTCTATTTAATATTTATTAACAAGAGAAAAAAATTTTGTAGTTTATAATCTTTTATATCTTTTGTAAAAATATTTATTTCTTTTTTTTTTTTTAGTTAAACTTTTTTTTAACGCATCAATTTTCCAATCGAGAGTTGAGTTGTCGGCTCTCAAAGTTAGAGTAATTCTTTCTTTGAAAGCCGATATCTGGAGAGAAATTATCCCAGCGCTTATACCAACCAACGAGTTTAAGAGAAAAGATCAATTTAAAAGTGTCTGCAAGCGAACTATAGAAAAATTTTTTGAGCCAAGCTTTATAGTTTTTGTAGTTTAACAATTCCGGACGTGAAAAGCCGATTGAATAATTAAACTTTCAGTTAACGAGATTTTTTATAACTTCATTCATAACTGAGAGTTTATTTTAAAGAGAAAATAAATTAAAATTTATTTTAGAAATTTTTTAATTAGTCTAAATCTACAAATAGAAGCAACTAGGTTTTAGATGACGTCGCTTGAAGATCAATCATCTTAAAGTTAGTCGTTGGATGTATATAAATTTCTCTTAAGCGTATGTACACACAGTGTAAGGTAGAATTAGAGCGATATATAATTTAATTATTGAGATTGATAATTATGAAAATTCTGTAATTGATTATCGAGGTTCATTGTCGGAATCGGAATCAGAAATAGAACAATAGAAGCACCCACGCACACCCACTAGCTTACACTGTCAGGTAAAGTGAGAGTGCATTGATTTGATAAATTAGCAGATGGCAAATTGTATAATTGCCAATGGTAAATTGGTAAGACCGAGGTTTAGTCGAGCTGCCCGTTGATTTCGATTCCAACTCAAGGCGACGTATACATATCAACACATATGTTTGTCCTTCGTATATATATATATAATATCTATGGCTCTAGTTTGTAGAGTGTAGTTGTACCCTTTGTCAGTGATTCAGCTAACGAACTCAACTATCATGTTATGCGTTTCTAGAATATTGTAATTAGTTTTACAAACTTACGCTCTATCGATTCAACTTGACTATGTTTACTATCTATCACATTATATTATATTTCTATGACCGCAAAAATGATCAATGATCATGATCGTGTTAATCATTAATTAATTTAGAAAATAATTAGTAACTTTGCAGTCACTATGTGAGCTATAAATAAATTAAATTTTGCTTCATTAAATAATGACTTTTGTTAAATTGCACTGTACTATTTTAAGTATTGACTTTTTTGAAGATATAAGCTCATCACGATGTTAGACTCATCGAGAGCTTTCATTTGAGTACCCACATGCATTTTAATTTATTTTTCATATATACATATATATAATATATAAAATATATGAAAAATTGATGTGGGTACTCAAATGAAAGGTCTCGATGAGTATAATGTCGGGGTGAGTTTATATCTTCAAAAATGTCAATAGTTGACAAGATATTTGTTAAATTTCACTAAACTAGCTTAACTATTGACTTTTTTAAAAGTATAAGCTCATTTCGATGTTACATTCATCAAGAGCTTTCATTTGAGTACCCACATGCATTTTGATATATTTTTCATATATACATATATATAATACACATAAATATATGAAAAATTGATGTGAGTACTCAAATGAAAGGTCTCGATGAGTGTAATGTCGAAATGAGCTTATATCTTTAAAAATGTCATTAGTTCACAAGATATCAGGTCATTTCTTAATTATGTATCTAAAGATAGATTAATAGTTATTGTACTGAAAATAAGTAATTTTTTAATTTGTAACATAAATTTTATCATATTAAATCTTCTCAATTCTTTTATTTGACGTTAATTTTTATTAAATATCTTAATCACATTTTTTTTTTTAATTCTAAGAATTTTTTATTAAATTAATTATACTTCCAATATTTTGGATCCCAATATTTTTGTCAAAATTGTGCTTGTACTTTTCAGTGAATTTACATTATAGCTTTTGTTGTTAATTAAAAAAAAAATGGCAAAAATTGTTGCTAATATGGTGTAATTAAAATTGCAATGTAAAGAATTTAAAAAGCTTCTATATTAAAAAATCAATATCACAAAATAATGACAATAATATTAAATTAATATAAAAATTTTCATAATTTGTAAAAAATGATTTAGTGAGGTTTCTCAGAAGCACCGAGTTATAAATTGGATCATCGTGTAAATGAAAGAATTACCTCGATACCCAGCATGAATATTGATAAAAAACCATCTTTGTAAAATGTATTCACCCATCTCTCACCATTTAAAATCCCTTTGTGAGTAAATATTCCGCTAGCAGAATTATTAAGCTTGACTGTTACAAATACGAACATCAAAAAAGTTTAAAAAAAATAAAGAAATAAAAAAACATTTGTATAAAAAAAAAAAAAAAAAAAAAAAAAACAAGCCTCGTATATTAACGTGATATGACCGAAGAAACAACGACGAGAGACGAGAGGATAGAAAGAGGTCGAGACGTAGTTCAACCTGCCGCCCAACTTGAAAATGGCACGAACGGCCTTTGTAAGTCATTTTTTTTTTTAAATATAAAACTTTCCTCTTACTTATTTTCCTCCATCATCTTTGGTTAAACTTCTCCGCTCTTCTCTACTTTTCTCTCTCTCTTTTTCTCTTCTCTAGTGTACTATCCAGCCTTTTCTCCTACACTTTTATTTTTAATATTTTCCTTTCACCGCCGGGATCAAACTTTACATTTATCTAATGTCCGGATCAAAAAATTCCTTTCAGTGCTAAATTTCGTCACATTTTATGTCGCGAACTTCATCTTTTAGCGATTCAAACTCTCTAACTTTAAATTACACTTCAGCTTTTTTTTAAAAAAAAAAACAATAATAATATCAAGATCAAGAATAATAAGAAATTTAATTGTATGTATATAAAATAAGTCATTTATACACTATTAAAATTATTAGCATAATACAAGTTTTCTCAGTACTCAACATCGAGCTTAGTTCTTGAGCTTAAATTTTAGTTTTACTTTCAAATTCCGTCCTTTCAATTTATTTTATCAAGTACACACATACCTTAATAACATATAATATAAAACCATAGAATTGAAGATTCATTTAAATTTACCCGGCTTTCATAATATAATGTATTCCATTTAATTCCTGTACCTACATCTACTCCTCCGTTGTCTGAATGAATTTAACAAAAGTAAATAACTAAACGGGATTTCTATAGACAACAAATATTTGTCCAGCAATTGACACGCTGAATCATTTATTTTTGTTTTACTTTCAATTAATTATTTGTCATCAATCTATTTAATTTGTGGTTTACTGTCCGGTAAATTTAGTATACTAAAAAAAAATTAACTTCAATTAAGAATAAAATTCTTGAACTAAAAAAAAAAAACAATTTTGAAGAAGCTCATTCACTGATAGAAGGATTTCTTAGTATTTAAAAAAATTTCTTTGTATTTAAGAAATCATTTCTTAAACATCATTTTTTAAATACAAAGAAATATTTTTTAAATACTAAGAAATATTTTTCTTAGTTAGCAAAAAGATGAAATTCTTCAAAATTATTCACATAATTAAAGTAAATTTTTTTTTTCTGTGTAAGGTAAAAGAATTGAATTGAATTTATTGATTTATGCCAAAGCCTTCACTGGCCATATGGCAATAGAAAAATATACATTTTGTGAATACAATACATTTTTAAATTTTTTGATTTAAACATAATAATTATAACTTATATATAATTTTACATAATAAGATATTAGAAGAAGTAATATTGCTTATATACTAATTTTGAAGAAACAATTTAAGTGAAAATGAAAACTAATAGATTACAATATTTATGATTATGATTTTAAAGATTTGAATTTTAATAATTTTAGTGATTTAATAGTTTTACTGTATTTAATAATTTTAAAAATTTTAAAGATTTAACTGAAAATTTATTTTGGATTTAGATGTCTAGATTAAAAAGGTAATCATAAAGCTTATTTTTAAAAATTTCTATACTGGGAGCATTTATCACATCGTTTGTTGGAACGCTTCACGTAATAATTATCCGTAACTCCTATTCTTTCCCGCTTCACAGCATTATTTATATTTGTTAAAAATGCTAACCGTAAGATGGACGGTGTGGCTTAATGTATATAGAATAAGTGAAAGGAAATTTAGTATAGACCGGATAGCTCAAATGGTAGAGTAGCCGACATGTCTTCGGAAGGTTCTGGGTTCGAATCCCAGTCCGAGCTATCTAATAATTTTTTCTCACATATTCTATACACTCACATTAAGAAGTTCCTCTCCATAATCCTTTCTCAATCCATTTCCTACCAATTATCCTGTTACGTGAATGTTGGAACGCTTCACGTAATAATTATCCGTAACTCGTATTCTTTCCCGCTTCACAGCATTATTTATATTTGTTAAAAAATGTGGAACGCTTCACGATTTTGCGTGTCATCCTTGACAAGAAAAAAGATTACCAAGCAAGAAAGACGAATGCAAGTAACTACAAATGATAATTCATAGATAGTTGTAGTAAATTTAGGTAACTTGAAATTTACATAATTCTTTTTTGCTGCTAGTCTTACAGAATTTCTAGTATCAATATCTTCAATAAATAGTTCTCGTAAGTAGCTAGGTTTGCTTATACTCAACAGTTTATAAAAATAACATGCTAAGTAGTACATTCGGCGGCTTTTTACTGATAGCCATCCAAGCTCTCGTCTATATGGTGAAATATGTTCATCCTTTTTCAAATTATAAATAAAACGAATCGCTGTATTTAATGAGCGTTGTAATTTACAATTCTCATCAGCAGTACAACTAGTTAATACTATAGAACAATAATCGATAAGTGGTAATATAGTTGCTGAGACTAATAACCTCCTAATGTCTTTATTTATTTATTTATTTATTATTTCATTTCAATGCCAAGGCAGTATAGCCAGATGGCAAAAGTATACAAAAAGAGTTATAATAAAGTACACGTAAGTCTAATGAAGATATAAAGTTTAGAAAAAATTAGATATCTATTAGTTTAGAAAATATTAGATATAAAAATTGATTATTTTTTATGAAATATTATTTTCTTAATTTGGAATACAAATTTGACAAATAAAACAAAGAAAATAAATTTGAGTATCGATGAAAGTATCTTTAGTATAGATGTTTTTTCTTATTTTTAAACTATATAACGCTGAATTAATTTTATTTACAGTCTTTGACACATGCAAACTCCAAGATAAAAGAGCCAGTTACTGACACTGGCCTAATTGTTTGACACTTGCAATTTTATTCCAAATAAAAAAATAAAATGTTCTCAAAAAACCTATTATCTAAAAATCTATACTCTACAAATTGTATTTATTAATTTATTGGAGTTGGCTTTAATTTTTTAATTAAAATAAAATTGCAAGTGTCAAAACACTTTACCTTATGTCGGCTTCTCGGGATATCTTAGTAATTGACTGTGAATTTTACAATCGCTATACAATTTACTATTTATAATCATAACTGTACATTAAAAATACAAATATATAGAAGTAAAAGAGATCAAAGAGACAATAGCAACAAAGTAATACGGAAGTAATAAATAAGTAGATAAATAAATAAATAAAATAAATGTGTGTAATAAACGACAAAGACAAATACTGTCATATGTAAAATAATATCACGGTAGTCGAGTCAAGCTGACGTAATGACGTCAAGGGTACGAAGGTAAGGACCAAAATAATCTAGCAATTATTATTCATCCAAGAAGTTGCGTTCATCGGATGGATTATATATTACACATTTTATCGCGTGGGCTTCAGCTGCATGATAGAGCCACTTGCCCAAGTCTGTGTTTTTATGTGCGGGAATTATAAATGAGAATATTAATACACTTATATGTGTGTATGATATGATGATATGATATAGTATAAATAAAAGTAGAGATCTAAGCGTCAGTATGAAGAATACGACAGTGAACTGTCACCAACGATGCAGCTGTTCTTCAGACCTGAGTCGATGATCACCATCAACTGACTTTATGTATATTTATGTGTACAAACTTTTGGCTTTTAGTCAAAATTTTAACATATAGTTTCGTTACCGTGAAAATGATACCAAATTACTCTATATATTTACGTTTTTCCGCGGATGTTATAATTATGAGACGGGTTGAAAAATTACTAAGTATAAAAAAGGAAATTTTGAAGAATTTTTTATAGAAAAAAAATGATTAAATCGAACCAAGAAATTTTTTGAGAAAATATAATTTATTTCTAAGCAAAGAAATTTTTTTGCATTAAATAAATTATTTATTTAAAGAAGAATTTTATTTATAAATAATATTTTTACTTTTAGGTAGTGTGAAAATTTTTTTAATTATTGTCAAATTTAATTAAATAATTTTTTATTTATAAAATATTGTTTGTAAATATAAATACATACATTTATTAAATAAATATTGAATTTAATTATTTCATATTTTTCACGCTCAAAATAAACTTTGGGAATTTGCTCAATAAATTTCGTATTGAATTTGATGAATATTTTTTTCAACTGATTTAATTTTATTTGAATTTGTATAAACAACAATATTGATATTTATTAAAGCATATTTGATCAATTTTCAGCTAAATGATTTTTATAAATAAAAAAAAACAAGGGTTGACTCTTCCGGCTATTTCTATAACTTCTATTGAATTTCGAAAATTTTTTTTCAACAAAAATATAAAAATTGAAAAAAGCGATAAGTAATAAAATAGTGTTTTTAATAAAAACTTCAATTAGGCAATTTACTAATTTATTTAAATCTTTCAAAATATAAAATTCACTACTTAAGACATACAAAAATTCTTATATAAAGATCCTTTTTTAAAGTTTCTTTTAGTACAAGAAAAATTCTCTTGCAAGAATTTTTCCAGCGAGTGAATAGAAAGAAAAAATTAATAATTTTATTTGATAAAGATGTTTGTGTAAATTTCAAGCAAGCTAAACAAAGAACGAGATTTGTAAAAGAGCTGAAGAGGAAATGTCAAAACAATTGCGAATATTCAACGACCGAGAAATAAAAAAAAAGTATATTAATTAACGCAATAAGCTCATAAAATTTTACAATTTGATTTTTCTCCTCATTATTTATATAAAAATTCATCAATTTATCAGTAAAAAAATTTTTTCCCATTTTTCTCACAGTCATTAATAAAAAAAAAAACGTCTATTAATTAAATAAACAAAACTTAAAAAAAATTTCTATTAGTGAAAAATTAAAATTTCCGTGAAATAAATTTAAAAATATAACATCAAGACGCTCAACATCTTGACAAGTTCAAGACCTAGATTCGTACAAGACCTCTCAAATTTAAACCAAGACACATTGTGGCCTTTGTAAAGCTCAAAGAATGTCAGAACCATAAAATTTTAACGAATAAAAAAATTTTATTTTATTTCGAGTCACTTCCGAACACGTGAAAATAAATCATTAATGGGCCATTAAAAAAGTTCTGTCTTCTGGTGTTGTTTCCTCCCACAACAGATCGTAAACCGTAAATTCAAACAGAAACATAAATATAAACAAATCTAAAGGGAAATTTCAGTAGAAAATAATAAAGACATATTTATTATCAATTACCGCAAGATATGGGTTATTAATTTGATTTAACGAGCGAACGATCAACGATCACAAGTCACGCTCAAACAAATTTGATCCCCGTCCCAAGCCAGCAAAGGTTATGTCCTCCTATCCTCTCGTTGTGTTGCCTCCTTACGCTTATATTACCCCGACCAGTACTTGTATACACGATCTACAAAACATCAACTTGCTCCCCACGTGCATAAACCGCTACGAGTTTGACCTCAGGTAAAGTTCACAGTGCATTTTGTTACTATTTTATTAGCAGTACCGGGTATAAACGACATCCAGCCCACGAATTTAATATTCTATTACTATTGCTATTACTGTTACCCTTACAGACGCGGCTCAGTGTGCTGAATACACACAAACAATGTTTTCCCCGCGCGACCTACTGTTGAATAATCAATTGATTAATGTCCGAGCCTGTTGCATAGTCACTAAAAAATACACGCAAGATAAATACTGCTCTATTAATCGTACTCGAGAAATATAAGTAAAAATACTGGAGTGGTATTTTTTTCTTCACCCCAAAAAACTCGCAATTGTCACGTCATTTTTTATCAGGATTGTTCAGTAAAATTGCTGCCCGCAGGGAGAAATAAACAATTCATTCACTGTGTATACACATATATGTTTTATGTGTAAGAAAGGCTTATCAAGATATGTGAAGGAGATTTTTTATGTTTATGGTTATATAGTTGAGTTATTTGATGTGTATGTATGCGTCTGTATCTCTGTTTATTCAATAATAATAATAATAATAATAACAATAACAAAAAGGCCATTCGGCAGCCGAAATGGAAGTAGATTTTTCAAATTAAGAAAAATGATTTTTAATAAAATAATATAACACTAGAAATGTATAACTTAATTCATAAATTAAAAACCAAATTCAATAATAAATTTAAAACGATTTAGAACAGATTTTGGAAAAAAAAAAATTAACTTGTGAAGAAAAAGTTTCTGAAATTTTTACCAAAGAATTGCAAAGATTATAAGATTTGAATTATAAATGACCAAATTTTAAGTAACTGCTTAGGAACAACAGTTTTCAAATTAATCAGAATTTTGAAACCGGATAAAATTTTAATTGAAGAAAACAATGTACAGAACTAATTTGTGACATATTTACTGACGCATTACCCGAAAACATTACACAAAAGACTGATCATTATCCTAATTATTGAATTTACATCATGATTAAGCTATGATACAGACAGTAATTCTAAAACGGCTGCAACAGTAAAACTTTTTTATTAAACGAACTCTAAAAGGAGTAATATTGAGGCTATTACCACTTCTGAGTAGTGGAAATTGAAGCTTATTAAAAGAGCTTTACGATGCATTTTACCGAATTTTGATATCTTGTCTAGATCAGTAATTATACCAAGTTGAAGTAGTAAAAACATCAATTTTTACGATTTTCAAAATTTCAAAATCCTGTTATTTCCAAATTACTCGACCGATTAAGCTCATCTTCGAACTTAACCTTAGTCTTGATCGATAGATAAAGCATGTTAAGTTTAAAAAGAATCGGTTATGAATTGAAAACGCTATCGTGCTGACAAGCCGCGTTATATCGTATAAATATATATATAAATACATACATATATAAACTTCTGAACTATATACATTTTCTGACTCAGCTTGACAAACTGAGTCAGAAAATGACTAAATTTTTTAAAAGTTGCGCCATGAGAACGGCTGCAATAGTTAGATTTTTATAAAATCTACTAAAAAGCGTTTTTTTGGAAACGCAATCACGTAAAAACTATTAATTTAAACACGAAAGTTTCCTAACAGGAAAAAAGTCGAGTTTTTATTTGTAAGAATCTGGTTAGTTGTTAATAAAGATTTGATCTCACGTGGTGATTGTAATTAGTTGGATTTTTTTCCTGGAAATTCAAATTATTATCGCTGTTGTAATTTGAGAATTAAATTTACTTGATTTTTATTTAATTTATTATACTTTTGGAAATTTAATGAATATTTAGTAGTTTTTTGATTGATTTTATTTTTAATCTTTTGTATTTTTATACTGCATTCAGGTCATTTTTTTTTTGTATTCAATTAACTTTTATTTAAAGATTTTTAATCACCGAATTCGGTTTACATACTGCCGGCGGACAGTGTGGTTGATATAGTTGTGTATATAGTCGTGGTATTTTTTTTTTTTTGGAATATTGAGTCCTTTGTTTTTGTCAAAAATTATTTGTAACTTCCCGCAGAGAAAATTGAAAATTTTCAAAAATCGGGAAATTATTGGTTGTTTTTTGTGATATTATTTGTAGTGTCAAATTTTTGTACTTAGGGAAAGGGAATAATGATAATTGCGAATGATATAGTTGTTTCAGAGAACTGTTGTCGAATTGTGACTAATATATCAATGATTATATTGAAATTGAAACCACGGAATGGTTATAGACATGTTGAAAACAGAAAACCGCGCAATTGTAACAAAACACAATTATATGTCAAATAATACAATACAAATGAAATTTAAAAGGTTTTTCAAATGTCATAGGTGGTTTTCGGATTTTTTTAGCATTTATAGAACTAAATGAATCTTTAAGTTTCATGCTTGACTTTTAGAGATCTATTATTTCACGCGAACATTTTTTTTTTATTTTGTACAATAAAAAATAAACGTTACGATAAAATAATTTACATGTTTATAAAGTAAATTGTGTAAGCATTTAAACTTTATTTGGCGAAAGTACTCCATAAAAAAATTTCTCATCGCAACAACTTTAAAACTTCTGAAGTTCATAATAAATCACTTACGCAATTTTAGCATATTTATAAAAATTTAATTTTTTATAATTGTAAATTGGAAATAATTTATGATATATTCAACCAAAAAATTAAGAATGTTCAATTTTAGATCCAGCAAAAAAAAAATTTACCAAGGCCAAGAAAATTTTTTTAATTCTAAATTTTTTTTGAGCAAAAAAAATTTTTTTCTTGCTCCAAAAAAATTTAATTTAATCAAAGAAATTTTTTTTTTTTTTTTAGTCAAAAAAATTAATTTAATTATTTCAATAGTCGCTAATTTAAATATAAATATACAAAAAAAAATTTCTAAGTAATTAAAAAAAAATTTTTTGATTAAAAAAAATAATTTTTTTATTTGGATAAAATTTTTATGATTTTATTTTAATCAAAAAAGTTTTGATATTAATTTTTTTAATTAAAAAAAAATCCGAGGTAAAAATATTGATAAAAATATTTCAAATAAAATTAAATATTCTTTTTAATAAATTTAAAGTACAAAGGCAAAAATTTTCAAAGAAATAAAATTTCCAATCAGCCTAGCAAAGTAAAGCGAAGTAGAGTGAAGGAACATAACCATAACTCCAGGTGTATTGCACGAGTATACAACTGTGGATGCATACAATAAATATAAGTGGATTTATATTATTTAAATATTGGAACTCGAGCAGAGTGCGTTGGCATCGAGTACCGAGTACAAAATGAGCAGTACACCAGTACATTCTAGTACTATATGTAGTAGTCAGAGTCAGGAGTTGACCTGAATTCAGGTGGGGCAAATCAATACTTTGCCTGCTAGCTCACCTCGCAGTTACCGTGGCAACGGGACTCCTTCCTTTATTAAATACAACATGAAATTTATATTATGTGCGTGAGATCGTGACTCGTCAAAAAAACATTAAACCTGACAGCCCAGAGGCCCAGAGAGCTTTCACGGAGGACGGGGGGTCGCTCTACTCTGTCAGAGAGTCTAAGACTCCATTCTATGTTCTATCTAATTGTATCGTGCGGCTTAGGCTCGGTTGAGGGTTAGAGGTCTAAGTAAAGGTCTAGTGCTCGATTTCGCGCAAAAATTCACGGTAGTAAGTACTTACTCTCCGTCCTAATCTCACGTGCCTAGAATAAAAAAATAATAAATAAAATAAGTAAGATAAGGAAAGAAAGGGGATGAAAAATAGCGGCAGGTTAATTTTTTATGGCAAGAGATGTAGTAAATAAGTTAATGGAGAAGAAATAAAAAGGATCGATTTTCTATTCGATCTCTTCTATGCGTAAGTGATATATGACCTTAATTTTAACAAAGGGAGATAAGTATATAGTAGATAGCACTGCAGCGGAACAAAATTACAAATAATGCTGATGACCAGATAAAAGTTTGAGGTTTTTTGGTTTATGCTTTATATGTTTATTTAATATAAGGGCAGGAAGATAACGCTGAGGGGACTGAGAGAGCAAATGGGATTGAATTAATAAAAGTTAAGGTTTTCGTAGCTGTACAAACAGATGGTATTTATTTAGTAAATAAATATTCCGTGTATTTTGTTAATTTAGTGGGAGCAGTGTAATTATTTTTTGAGCTCACTTCTGAGTTATTCACTGGGAAAATATTTTCATTCTGGATTATTTGGAGGAATATAAGAGTGTTCGTATGGTTATTTTAACATGTCACTATCAATCATACTCTCTGGCTCTTGTTTTATGTTTATATTTTCTTTTTTTTTTGCTTCAGTATACTATTTTACTACTTCAGTTTGCTGTGAATAATTTTTAGCGTATGTAATTTTTTTTTTATTCTGTAATTGTATTTTCAAAATTTGCAGATGTATTTTTTAGGGGTATTGTACACGGTATGGAGAATTATTGTCATTTGAGGTTTATTGAGTATATAGATAAATGGATTTTATTTATTAGATGTGGGTAAAAATAGACTTTTGAAAGTTAAAGAGGGCTGATATAAATATATCGGATATTTTATTCAACAAGAGATACTTCGAGAACCTAAAGCAGACTTATTGATAGTATCTTGACCACAGATACTTTAGAGTTTCTATATATAAAATGCATGTCAACTTGAAGTGCATAGAAAATTTTTTGGAGAAAGTATAAAATTTTTTTTTTTGGTTTGTAAATAATTTCTTCGGATAATTTTATTTTATACCAAGAAAATTTTAAAGTTGAACACAAAAATTGAGAAAAAAAATTATTTGGAATTATAAAAAATTTTTATAATGAATATTTAATTAAAATTTAATTTACATTCATAGAGAAAAATTTTTAAGTCAAGTAAAATTTACTAAAGTCAATCTCTTAGTTGTGTAAAATTTTTTTTTAATAATTAAATATTTTTCTCTTTAAGTTTTAAAAATAGAAAAATTAAAAAAATAAATTTTTTTTTGTTTAAAATTAATTTTCAATATTTTTTTTCTAATAAAATTTTCATAATATTTGTTACTGCATAAAAAATTGTAATTTGACTTTTTTTTGTTTATTTTCAGGTGAATTTTAAAATTGGAAAAAATTCTGGTATTGAAGAGAAATACAAATGATAAATTTGATCTTTGTATCAATAATAACTTGAAGACGACTTCTCTTAAATTAAATTTTACTTCAATAATATAATAAATTACTGCAATAATATAATAAATTAGTAATTATAAAACTTCCTTGAAATTATATAAAAGTTAATAAAAAAACAATTACTTAAAATTTTTTACAATATTTACCAAAAATATATATGTCCGATAACTTTACTCACGGACCATTAACTTTATTTGTGTGAAAAAAAAATTTAATACCATTAAAAAAAACTCAATGTCCAAAACATTGAGATAAATAATATATTTTACTATACTATAAATATTTTATATTAAATACTAAAAAGGAAGATCACTTCCTTGATTGGAAAAATAATTAATCATAAGTAAACAAAAATAAACGAGAATTGCTATCTCTGGATCACCCTTTCCCCCTAACCACTTTATATAGTGAACAATAATAATTATAAATGTGTGTATACAAAATATGTGTTAATGTTTATGAGTTGAGAGTAAATAATATTCATACGGGAAGTTTAAAACAGTAAACATGGCACACAAGTGGGAATTAGTTAATTAAAATTGAATTTGAATAACCGTCGACGAAATGTTCCGCGGTTTGCTATTTCAATATAAATTTTATACAGTCGCAAGTCGCGAGTTTCATTCTGCATTCAATCAATTGCCAATAGTGCTGTTTCACATCCTCCCTATTATATTCCTTCTTTTTTATTCTCAATACACTACACTGTACGACATATAATACCGTAGAATATATCATACCATACAAGATCCTTCCGTGTATCGCAAAAATATTTTTATTTACCAATAAAACCACCCCAACCCAGGCTCACCCGCATTCATCTAATGCTTCCTGTGCCCGTAATGCATCTCATATCAATGCCCGCAAAATATACATACACATATACCCTTATAACTTATATTTACATTACACATCATCGATGTTATAGGAGCTCAACTTTTCCTATACCTTTTCCAAGTGTTTACTTTCGCCGAGTAAAGAATGTTCTACTTTCTTCAACAGAAGCCCGTGCAATTCAGAATACAAAAGTGTGACTGGTGGAGAAAAAAGCTCACGTTTACTGGCCTGTGGTTTACTTGCGGAATTATTACAACCGGATTTACCGCTTGGAAACACATAGAAAAATTATAAACAACTCTAAAGTTTAAAATAATAAACGTTTGATGTAAAAATAGCTAGAGATATTTTTTAGGGGGAAAATTAATGAGTTATATTAATTTATTTGGATAATCATACTTTCAAATTAAAGATTATTTTTTAATTTCAACATTTAAAAAAAATATTACGTGTAATGTAACTAAAAAATTATTTAAAATAAAGTTCTTTATACACGGAAAGAACAAGATTATACTGAGTGAAAAAAAATTTCAGATAGTAGCTAGTATAATCCAGATAACAATGAGTATAATCCAGATTACAATGAGTATAATCTAGATATTGTTCAGTATAATCTGAATTATACTAGCTACCATCTGAAATTTTTTTCACCTCAGATGTCACTGAGTATAATCTGAGATGGTATCCAGTGTCATCTTGTTCTTTCCGTGTTCTTAATTTGAATAGAAAAATTTTTAAATTAAAAAATTTTTCTTAGTTTGAGTAAATTTTACTTGATTCAACAATTTTTCCTTTGAATCAAATTAATTTTCTTTGCTGTGTAAAAAATTAATGTTTGCTTTATTAATCTTCATTTGCGCTAAGAAAATTTGTTTTTTTTTTTTTTATAGTTACTCAATTGGCTGACTTTAATTAGCTGTTAGTTTAAATTATAATGCAAATTTTTGAAAATCGTTCAAAAACTTTTGATTCAAATTTTCTTTCTCTATACCCCTATAAAAGCTCTTACAGTAATTTTCGGACACCTTTTTTTTATACTGGGGTTCAATATAATATTATACTGGATATAATCCCAGATTATACTGAGTGAAAAAATTTTCAGATAGTAGCTAGTATAATCCAGATAACAATGAGTATAATCCAGATTACAATGAGTATAATCTAGATATTGTTCAGTATAATCTGAATTATACTAGCTACCATCTGAAATTTTTTTCACCTCAGATGTCACTGAGTATAATCTGAGATGGTATCCAGTGTCATCTTGTTCTTTCCGTGTAGTATTTACATTTTTAAGTATTTTAAACTTAGAAACTCCGGAAAAAATCAAAAATATCTTGAAGAAAATTTATTTGAATGATTAACAAAATTTTATTGATTAAACTGAATTTTTTTTATTTATTAAAAACATCCCTTGTAGTAGTGATTGATTTTTGAATAAAATGACAATTTTTACGATTTTTTTAGTCAATAAAAAAAATTATTTAAGAATTAATACCCAAAATTTTTTTATACAATTAAAAATTTTAATAACTTATTTAAAATTGAACAATACAATGAGAAAAAAAAAGTACTTAAATAATTTTTTTGGATAATAGATAAACAAGAGAGTAGCTTTATTTAAATTAAGTAAAAATTATTTCAATCAATTTAACAAGCTCTTGAGCTAAGAATATATGTTCTTGAAAATTTTCAAGAACATGATTTTTTGTATCGAGAAAATTTTCTTAAAAAAAGTATTTTTTTGGGGTTGCAATTGCTAACACATCAATAGTCTACTCATTAATCTAACTATTAAATTACTGTACTATTTATGTCATTTTGTTATACATTATTAATTTTATATATACTAACTATTGTAACTATTAATCCTGTTAATGGCTTAAACTGTTGGATTTTTTTATTTAAATAAATAAAAAGTTTCAAATCTAAATTGGCACAATTTCGAAATTTTTTAGATTATTTAAAAAAATTGATGAATTTTAAAAAAAATTTAAAAAAATTCTCAAAATTTAACCACAAGTCATACTTAATTTATAACAGAGAAAACCATAAAAATAAAACACAAAGTAAAAGTAATTGATGATCGTATAAAAGTAGAACTTACCAGTTTGTACGAGTTTAAGAGCATTGCCATTATGTTGTTTAAGAGGCTCATTGAGAGTGGCATGTGTCAGGTCCTTGAAGGGATTATTACCCTCCTCACCGTTGCGATTTTGCATAATAGGGCTGGTTAATTTTTTTCTGCTACTCACTGAAGTCAACTTCGCGCTTATACTGCTGCTAAAGTTACTCGATGTTAAATTTTTATTATTACTTTTATTGAACTGTTCTTTTACAGGTGTCGTACTGGATGTACTGTTACTACTATTATTATTATTATTATTATTAATGTTATTTTTATTATTACTAGTGTTCTTCACGGTCTTGTGTCTATCACTTGACTTTTTGTAACTTTTAGATTTACGCGTGTGCTTCTCTTCGGAACACTGCCGATCATGTTTCGGGCTAATTACTGGCGTTCCCGAAGTTGGAGTCGGAGTTAGAGGCAAAGACTCCGACGAGGGTGGCAGAGACGAAGAAGTTGAATACGAGCAAGTGAATGAAAAGCGACGAGTCGGGTTATCGTAAATTCTGAGGAGCTCTTCGGCCGGATAGATGACGTACATGCCCGGTCAAAATGATAACGCTCTTCCTTGACCGACTGGAGCTTCCTGAATCCGCGAACATTTCGCTTACACTCAAACTGAAATTCATCGTTTAGTAAATTGTTGTGGTCGTTTTTACTACGCTCGCTGCTCGTGAGGATTACTGATGATGCCGGAAACATCAGCTCAAACATCGTTTCGAGAATTAACTGATTTTACGTTCGAACATCTTGAGCTTTTGTCACTTCGGCTTAAGTTGTTACACTTGTTGCGAAGTCATTTTATCTGAGCCTGAAAAAATTAAATTATGTTAAGATTTAATCTTAAATTTTTTGTTGTAAATTATTTTTAAATAGAATTTCAATATTTTAATGTTGACATTTAGGGGAGCTTGGGGTCGCCCCGGTCACCAACATTTAAAAAAATCTACTATACCTTAAATAATGAATTTTGTTTTATTTTGTACTCTTATTCAGCTGAGAGTAAAAAATAGATTCAAAACTTAGAAATATAGTATTTATTAGTAATAATTAAAAATTAAAAAATTGATTCCCATTTGATCTAAGAATCGGAATCATTTCCGTAAGGCTTTTAATATAGTTTACAGCAAGATAAAAATTTATAATTTTTATGTATATAATCTATAAATCTTCCTTTATAAGTGGTAATTTTTATTATACTGTAATTATTAATCGTTTTTTTTTTTAAATAAAGTTTATTTTCTCAACTATCGGTTGGGGTCATACCAGTCAAAGCTGTGAGGTAACACCGGTCAGTTTATTCAATTGTTTATTGTCTGACAGCTCGTGTGTTTATTTAAAACGAACCACTATTTTTTAATTAATTTATCAATTACGGTAAGTTATCTCGTAATTTTAAATAAAGAAAAATGGATCAATTATTTTTAAAAGGTCATATTTTTTATAAATTAATAAATAAATTATAGATGCTTCGTAAAAAAATCCGGAAAACTAAAAGGGGAAATTGGACTCCTGAAACTCTTCGTGCCGCGAATAGTTAAAAAACAGAAAGTTTAAATGTTAAAAATTACCAATATCAATGTTATTTGCTGCTAAAGTTTCAATAAAAAAATTAATTTTTAATTTTTATTAAATTTTAACAATATAATTCGGAATTTCTAATTTTTAAAATAAAATTAATATTGACCGGAGCGACCTGCCTAATGACCCAACACGTTGGGTCGCCCCGATCAAACTCATTATTTCTATAATTCTTCAAATATTTTTATTTATCTTCATACTTATATTTTTTAGTCATTGCATTTAGTTCTTCAGATGTCAAAGAATTAAATAAAGTCTTTTTTATTATTCCAAAATGATAATTTTAATATTTTTTTAAATTCACTTCTTAGGTGACCGGGGTGACCCCACACTCCCCTATTTTTAAAAAAATTTTTTAAAGAATTTTAAAGCAAAAATTTTTAAAAAATTGTAATTATTTTTAAATTATTGTTGTAAATTTTTTTATAAATAAAATTTCAACATTTTAATGTTGAAATTTATTTTTAAAAAAATTTTTTAAAGAATTTTGAAAAAATTGCAATTATTTTTAAGTTATTGTAGTAAATTATTTTTAAATAAAATTTCAACATTTTAATGTTGAAATTTATTTTAAAAAAACTTTTTTAAAGAATTTTAAAGCAAAAATTTTGAAAAAATTGTATTTATTTTTAAGTTTAAAAATTTTGAAAGATTTTTTTTAATGTTAAAAAAAGATATAATTTTTTTTTTAACTTTCTGTATAAAATATATAGTAAAAAAAATTGCAATGAATTAAATACATAAAGAAATGTTTACATTTTTGAAATTTAGAATAATTAAACGTAATTCAAGTGAAAGTTTAATTAAATTAAAAGTAAACTACACATTTCCCGGTAAGTTGGTAATTTTTAATCAACTAACTTGTGTGCATACATTTTTAAATCAAATTAAAAACTTTAGAAATGTTTAATAAATTTAAAATTTTAATCTAATATTGATTAGTTTGTTCTCCGAGCGTTAATTTATCGAGTCATGAGTCATTATTCATGATTTTTATCACCCGCAAGCGCGTAATTGTAGTATCTGTTTGATATTGATTTTTTTATCTTTGAAATAGACGAATGTTAATGTTAATATCTTATGTATATTTTTAAGTATCGACTTTATCGTGTGTGGGAGGACTAATGGTGTACGTCATATTTTACTTAATGAATATTATTTAATTAAATCCATGGATTTAATTATTAATGGATGTTGCTGATACTCGATACAATCGATAGCTTTAATTTAAATAAAATGTAAAAAATGAGTGAACTAATTATTAAAAATGTTAACTAATAATTGATAAGTAATAAATAGCAAAAAAAAAATTTTTTTCTTTTGAAATTGTCATTAAAATTTATGAATTTTAATGGAAAAATATTACGATCCATATATCATGATGAGTAAGCAAATGTACCATTGGTAAAAAAGACTGAAGTATAAAAAATATATCGTTCACAGTCCGGTGAACATTATTGTAATATACATAAATATATATGGATTTATATAATTTCTTTTTTATATATTTATATTCCAAAATTTACTGGATTTAAATGTAAGAAAAAATTCAACGATTTTAAACTAAAAATCGAGTGCATTAATTCTCATTTTATTATTATTTTTTTTTATGTTGAATTTCTATGTTTCAAGTAAATGCCCTATGGCGTTCAAACATGAAGGGTCGTGTAATTAACTTTTGTTCGTAATCGATTTTTGTATAAAATAAAAAGAAAAAATTTTTATCATTTCGAATTTTATTTCTCCCATAAATGACTCAATATCCTTTCAATATTAATTAACTTAATTATTTACCATCGAGGGTTAATAATTATAACAATAATTACCGACTAATTTAAATTATAATTATAACTTACAATGAACGAAAATACGGAATAAAAGTCCTCAAATTATCGTTCCGTAATTAATTGACCTATCAATGTAAACACCTAATGAAATAATAAATAACCGAGCATGAAAATTGCATTTTTATCGATCATATTGTAAATAAAAATAATTTATGCATAATCATAGCCACAAAAAATTATTATTCAAATTGAACAAAAAGCTCACAATACGGTTTATTTTATAGAAGGTTATTTTTAATCAGATCACGGGAAAATTCGTAACCAAGTGTATCATTTTGATGATTAACCGAGTGTTTATTTCAGTTGTTCGATTGGCGTATTGGATCCGACAGCTCTAATAATTCCAATATCCCAAAGGAAATCATATTAGTGACTCGGAGAGATTAATAAAGGATTAAATACTGAAGAAAAAAATTTATCAATTGATTTTAGTCTTTTTTACTTCATAGAAATTCATTTAATTAGATTAATTATTCGTAAAAAAATTCCAGACTTTTTTCTTCTACAGTGACAATTTTTTTTTTTTTATAAAAAATGACCAGTGATTTTTATTAATAATAAGAAGAAAATGATTTTACGATTAATTCTTATCATTAGATAAATAAATGTTGTCTCAACATTATATCAGTTTATTAATAAAATATTATTTATTAATAAAATAGGAGGGTTTGACTGGCAGAGGGCAATTAGGTGGTTTACCCTCAGTAGATGTTTGTCTATTAATAAAATTATTATTCGAGAAATCAATGAATTAACAATTCATAAATGTTATATTTATTTATATATATTATGATCGTTATCATTAATGATTGTATCTCAAGCCCAGAAAAGCTCACTGAAAGAAAATCAAATTCCCTTCCACGAGTTCTAATCCCGATAGGCCGAACTTTGTTTCACCTTCCCAATTTTTTACAAAGGGCGCCTGAGAATTATGATAAAAAAAGTTTTCCGAGTTTTTTTTTATGAAATTGGTGACAGAAAGTGAGTAGATGAGCCAGAAGTTAAGACAAAGACACTCCGGAAAATCCACAAAAATTTACCTTAAAATTTTTTTCAAGCTCTTTTTTTAAAAAAAAAAAAACTCAAAATTAAAAAAAATATTTTTTTTATTATTTTTCACTGAGAAAAAAGAAGTACTATTATACTTTTTTGTCTCAGGAATTGATCGAATTATTTTTTGTTTAATTCGAGTGAACCTATTCGATTTTTGAGCCAAGAAATTTTTTTCAGGACAAAAATTTTTTTTTTCTGTCGTTAGAAAATAATTGCGAAGAAATAATTTTTAAAATTTTTTAAATAATTTTTCAATTGATTAAAAATTTTAATTTTGAACATTCTTTAAAAAAAAGCTTTAAGGACAATTTTATTTTTTTTATAGATTTTTTTTCAGTCGGCAAAAGAAACATATATATTTATCAAACCTCAGATAAAGTAACTGACATAAATTCAAAGTAAATTTTGTTGTAAATCACTTACATTGTTCCCAATAGGATTTACCCAAAATACAGGAGTAAAATTTTTTCTGTGTACCTGTAGGATTTATTTATAGGCAAGAGTTGTTGATAAATATATGAGTATGTGTATAAAATAATATTTATTTCAACAAACAATTATAGTGCTATTGTATAAAGGTCAAAAGTCATGAGTTAAGTTAATTAAAGATAAATAAGTTATATGGAGTTTTAGGTGGAGTTTTAAAAGAAAGTTCTTGTCAGTAAGAAACTTTTCACCAGATATGTCAAATTTAATTCATGTGGCTTTTCTGATAATTTTTAATTATTCAAATTTTACGGAAGAATGAATGAGTAAATAAATTAATTGATATTTGTATTTATAGCCGAAGATAAAGTTGAGCTTATTAGCTGTAGGCGAATTACGGAAATTATACGCCCGAATATTATTTTATAAATAAGTAAATTTATTATTCCATTAGCTGTGCATAATTGACGTGGGGTAGGAAAGGATAGTCAATTATAATTAAATACTAACAAGAGCTCCACAGTTTAAGTTGGTGTGCGTTGTTTTCGGGATTTATTATTAACTCAGTTCTCTTGTCTGTAAATTATACCAGAGTTTGTTTTTCACTCTGTTATTGTTGATTAATAATAGCTGAGTTTGCGATAGACTATTATATGAACAAGTGTGTAGTATGTTGTATATAGTTAAGAGGAAGAGTTTTTAAAGTGTCTGCGCTGATTGCCAGCCGTCAACCTCTAGTGCACGCGGATATTTTCAGAGCCAACAACTTTAAATGCGTAAAGCCTCAAATTCTACATTCTACATACGATCAACAAAAAATAATTACAAACATCCTCGACCTACTTCCAATGACCAACAACATTCATTCTCATTCAAATTTATCCGCCAATTAATTTTTGTTACTTTTTTATATTCAAGTTGGGCTTCACTTTGACACCTGATGGGACAATTTTTACAGGTTTTTTTGCATCGATAAATATAATTGAATATCTATTTTTAGTAGATTTTATAAAAATCTAACTATTGCAACCGTCCTCATGACGCAACTTTTAAAAAATTTAGTCATTTTCTGACTCAGTTTGTCAAGCTGAGTCAGAAAATGTATATAGTTCAAAAGTTTATATATGTATGTATATAATTGTACGATATAACGCGGCTTGTCAGCACGATAACGTTTTCAATTTATAACTGATTCTTTTCAAACTCAACATGCTTCATCTATCGATCAAGACCAAGGTTAAATTCGAAGATAAGCTTAATTGGGCGAGTAATTTGGAAATGACAGGATTTCGAAATTTTGAAAATCGTAATAATTGATGTTTTTACTACTTCAACTTGGTATAATTACTGAAGTATACAAGATATCAAAATTCGGTAAAATGCATCGTAAAGCTCTTTTAATAAGCTTCAATTTTCACTACTCAGAAGTGGTAATAGCCTCAATATTACTCCTTTTAGAGTTCGTTTAATGAAACAGTTTTACTGTTGCAGCCGTTTTAGTTTTTTTTTTTTTTTTTTTTTTTTTTTTTTTATACTATCCTAGTAGTTTTTTTCTCTATTCATCATGAAATCTACTCCCATTTCGGCTGCCGAATGGCCTTTTTTTATTTTCTATTAAAATTGAATTTTTTTCAATTTTTTATTTGAAATACTCAATTTAAATATTTTGTTAATTTTACATTCAAAAAACAATTATGTATACGATTTATTGGATTTAAAAAATTAAAATTAATATTCAAAAATTTTTTTTGATCTAAAAAATTTTATAAATTTAATTTGATAAAAAGTAAAAAAAATTATTTTATTTTCTTATAATAAAAATTGATGATAAAATACTATTTTGTAATTTGAAATATCCATTAATTATAATCCATCATTTGGATGATTTAACATTTTTTTCTCAATCAATAAAAAATTTATATCCTTCAAAATTTATGATAAAAATAAATTTAATCAATCAAAACAAAGGGATAAAAAAATTAATAAAATTTTAAATACATAAAATTTTTTCAAGTAAAACATTTTATAATTTTAAAACTTAATTAACAATATTATAAATAAGTTAGTTAAAAAAAATGGATGATTTAATATTTTTTTTTTCAATCAATAAAAAATGTTTATATTTCAAAATTTATGATAAAAAGATTTTGAATTAAAAAAAAAAAGAGATAAAAAAATCTATAAAATTTTAAATACTTAAAATTTTTCCAAGTAACACATTTAATAATTTTTTTACTTAATTAGTAACATTATAAATGAGTTAGTTAAAAAAAATGAATGTTTTGAAACTTTACAGAGATAAATCGTGTCCCATTTAACAATTGAAAGAAAGAAAAAAAAACTAAAGACATTGGAATTTGATCTTGATGCCTAAAAGTTCATTTAAATTAAATCACAAGTGTAGATCGAAATTAAACCTCCTGGCAAAGAACATCGTCGGAAGCTCTTACCGGGGATCCGAGAATAACTAAAGTCCATTGTTTAATGATCGGAATGTTCGTCAAAGTATATAACAATCAATTCACAAGTTCTGTCCATTAGAAGTCCGTCAATTAAAATTTAAAAAAAATAGAAAACGTGAAACACTCGTCCGAGAAACTCAACGCGGCGTTATTGGATGTGTGTTTTAAAAATTAAAAAAAATTTCATATATAGCAATCGACTATTTAAAAAAACGAGTGACCTAGTGAGAAGAAATGTTTTCCGCAAATAAAGAAGACATTTGGTTAAAATTTAAAATTTAAACTTCCGACGGGAGAATTTTTAGCAAGACAATTGGCGGCATCAATTATTAAAATCATTCTGATAAAATAGACGGACAAAACGGGGTTTATTTTAAATTAATCGACAATTGAATTAATAACAGCTTCGGCGAAGAATTCTCGATTTTTCTTTAGCTGAATATAAATTTTCCTTCGGATACGATAAAATTGTTACCCTTATTATTTAAATGGAATGAAATAATAATTAAAAATTTATGACAATTAATATTTAAATAGTACGAGTGCTGGACACTCGACGCGGAGCGATAGAACTCTGAAGAAGAAAAAATTATAAAATAGTAATTGTAAGAAGAGGCTGTAGTTTCAGCAGAAGAAGAAGAAGAATAAGAATTTTAGAAAGAGGAACTCAAATAGTTGGCAACATTTAATATTCTGAGTGGATTTAATTATACTTCCGCTATATATAGGCGCCCGGCCTAATAGCAACAAGATGCGGGAAGTACAAGAGCCTTCTTGTACATGCATTTACGTTTTACTAAGCCATTGCACAGATATGAATACATATACATAGACATTTATCAAATGAATTAACAAATGGTTTATCTCTGAGAAATTATCATTGCTCTAATTCGCTTATTTTCTTTCACTAATTTTATTAATTCTGTCCAAAAAATTTTATTTATTTTTATGATTAAAACATTTGGGTAATTTTTACTCAAACTTTTCAACCCCTAAAAATAATATATAGAATTTTTTTTCAAAGTTCAAAAATTTGATAAAAAATAAATAGACATTTTTTGTTTTTACACTTAAGATAGAAAAAACTAAAAATTGCTCGACGATTTTATACCAAAAAACAGGTGACCGTGAAACTAAACAATTATTCAAATTAAACTCAATTTTTTTTACCGCACAAAATTTATGAGTAAAACAAAATTATTTTTAACACAAAAATTAATAAAAAAAAAAAAATTTCAAGTATTTTTATGACTCTAAACAACATTAACAAACTTTTGGACTTTTTTCAAAACAATTACAAAATTTTCAGTATATTTTAAATTTATTTAAAAAAATATTGCACAACTCTGAAAATTTTTCAAAAAAAAATTAAAAAATAAAAAAATCTCAAAAACATTACCATTAAATACTGAGAAGATGTTATCACTGTTGTAGAAATAAAAAATGCGCGTTGGCAAATTGTAAAACTTAAGAGCGTCAAATTGGCCCGAAGAAGCAAGATGAACAAAATAGTTTAACAAATACAAGTCTTGGCAAAAACATAAATAATAAATTAAAGTGTTGAAGAGAATCACATATAAATAATTAATATTTTTTGTACTCAAAATAAGAAAAAAAAAATTTTTAAAACTTGGGTAAAGATTGTACTAGGAGTAGAGCTCGATCTCACTGGTGTTTTATCGAATCGGTAGGAGACAACGTCCTCGCTGTAGTGAGGTCCGCGCGGCACTGACTCTTTCTACTGACGTCTGACCGGGCACGCGATCTGTCCTCTTCCTCTTCTGCGACTGCCGCCAACGCCACTGACGTTCTGTGCTCAACTTCCGCTACCCTGTTCATTTCTGTGGATGTAAACCTGTCTTCGTCCATGTCCGAGCTCTGTAGGATGCAAAATTTATACTGTTCAAGTAGAATGCTACATGTTCAAGCCAGTTGCTGGTACCAAGTGTAATACCACTTGTAAGAGTACACTTGCAATCCCTGACTTGGCACTAATAATCTAAGGACTTTCGCTACAATAGTGTGAAGAGCATTCTTGTCCTCACGGCTTTTTTGTTCCCGCCTCTTCACTCGGTCATTTTAATTGCAATCATTTTCCTCGGCTTTATTTTTATTTTCTTAAGAACTTTATTAGCTTTGTTTATCGCTTCATTTTTCGAGCATTGTTTATCATTTTCATTGTTTGTTGTTAAAAACAAATGATAGCGCTAAAAAAAATCCTAAATTGGCCTTTCAAATTTTTGCTGTTTTATTACTTTTTTACTCCAGATTTTATCATGAATAAAAATAATAATTAAATTATTATAATTAACTGAATAAAAGCTATTATTCATAATTCATACTATTAATTGATGTTATTTTCATACTATCAATTGAATTAATCTATAAATTTTTATTTTCTTCCCAATGTCAAAAATATTTTTCTCACTGCAATTTTTCTATTAAGAAATAAAATAAAAGAAATATTTTTTATTATTAAATAAAATTTGATAAAAATTTTCCAAGACTGATTTTTTAATCAAATAGAATTTACTTAATCAAGCCGAGAAAAATTCTTATTAAAAAATTTTCCATAATTAAATTCTTCTTAATTCTTTTGGTTAAAAATATTTTTCTCTTTAATCAAGCTATTTTTTACCATTAAAAACCTAAATTGATGAATTTTACCCAAAAACCCAATTAATAATTAACTGACGATTTTTTTGGCATTCTCAAAGAAATTAATATTATTATAGAAGTGAAAAAATTTTAATGAAACATTTTGTCCAGTTACTCACGCGTACGCAATCGTAAAATGAATAAAAGCTATTATTAATAATTCATCTGAAAGAAACTTTATTTAATTTAAATTAACTCGCGTTTATTTAAAGCTTCCACTTACTCATAATTAATTTTACAAATTTAAATTTCCTATTAATTTTCTATAGCAAAAAAAAAGTGGACTCAAATATGTTGAATTTAAAAGTTTCGTTGATTTGAAAAATTTTAGTTTAATTAAAATAGAAAAAAATTCTAAAAATAACCAATTGTTAGCCTTAACATTCACCATAAATTATTCATAACAATTATTAACTTGGTTACTTTGTACAATTTATAATGACAAGTGACATTAAGGACTATTTGTCACTTTCAATATAATAAAAATAACAAAATTTATGTCAATGTCAGGTAATAACTGTGAGCTATAAAAATTTAAGATCTATTTTATTTACGCGCAATGTTACTTACCTTAACATTAAATTTAACTATTACTGTTACTATTGTAACATTATAATACATATTAATATTAATATTACTAATGACGACAAATTGTCACACTCATTACTTTAATTTTAGATTTAACGTAGCTTTACTTCTTCATATTTATATATTTTACTTTGTGCACGCGATACATTTTTGATTCGCGAGTTTTATTATTATTATTATTTTTTTTTTTTTTTATTTTTAAGTATATTCATTCACGACAGAGTTATATAACTTGGTTTCCCTCATGGCTATATGTGAAATCCGTTTACTTACACCAAAAAACACCGTCAGCTCATCTTTATTTTCATCTTATTCTTCTTCTTCCTGCTTCTCTTTTCTTCTCTTAGTATATGTATAGATATAAAATAAACGCGAAAAATCCATGGCAGCAGTACTTGGCCACGTGCCTGCAGTCAACAATGAAAAGACGCCGCGAAAAACAAAAATCAAATAAAAGCTTTTCACCCTGAGAAATAAAATAAAAAAGATATTATTATTTTGTAATCGTACATGTATACAAAAGCGAGTGGAGAAATGACATTTAAAATTATCATGACCTCTGAGACTCGGTTCAAAGGCCCACCATCCTCCAGATCCATAGATCGAGTGTTACTATTATTATTATGTTTGTTATGATAGTATAGACCCCGGTAACAAGTTTGTAGCTGGTAAAAAAGTTTTAAAATTTATTATAAAAACAAATTGGATCACACTAACATTTCCGACAACGCAAAAGTCTTATCAACTTTCTCAAAACTTTAAATCCTGGATAAATATTCAACTTTCATTGTTGTTTACATTTTTGGGGAGAAAAAATTAATTTTTTCCTCTGATACTTTCTGATAATTTTAAACAAATAATCTATATTATTAAGAGAATAAGCACAATTTTGTGGCCAGTTTATTTATATGATAAAATGGGTATTTTTTAGTGAAATTTAGTGTCATTGCAAAGGTTCTAACTTGAATTTGTGCCTTTTCAAGGTTTTATATCATTCTCACCAATAGTCAATTTATTAATGACCTTGTATCTTGTGAATTATTGACATTTTTAAAGTTATATATATTATATATATATACATATGAAAAATATATCAAAAATGTATGTGGGTACTCAAATGAAAGCTCTTGCAGAGTGTAATGTCGGAATGAGCTTATATCTTTAAAAATGTCAATAGTTAAAAAAATACAGTGCAATTTGACAAATATCTTGTGAACTGTTGACATTTTTAAAGATATAAGCTCATCCCGATGTTACACTCATCAAGACCTTTCATTTAAGTACCTACATCAATTTTTCATATATTTTATATATTTTTATATATTACATATATGTATATATGAAAAATATATCAAAAGTGCATGTTGGTACTCAAATGAAAGCTCTTGATGAGTGTAACATCGGGATGAGCTTATATCTTTAAAAACAATAGTTAAAAAAGTACAGTACAATTTACCAAAAGTCATTTATTTATAGTTCACAAGTCAGGGCAGTCACATAGTGACTGCAAGGTTACTAGTAATATAATAAATTATCATTTATCATTTTTGTATAAATCTTCTAAAACTTTATTTTTCTCTTACTTAAAAAGATAAAATAAAAAAATTACAACAGTTAAGTTGAATTGATAGCATCTTCGTCTGATTTAGATATTTACGATACCAGAAGTAAGAACTTAGAATTTCCCAAAAAAATTTGGCAACGAATTGAATGAACAATGGCTGTAAGTTGATCGTGAATGCGACCGACGATGTTTTCAAGATAAACTGTGGCGCCAAAAAGTTGACGGCATTACTTTCGATGTGTTATGTTTCCGTATAAAAGAGTTTTATAATATATTTCACTTTTTGCTCAATGACTTTGTACTTTTCAGCTTTCAATCGATGCCGAAGGACTCTATCTAATAACTAGGGCTGTGGAGGAACGCCTTTGCTGAATAAGTGGAATACCACCGTGCCGGCATTGGCACAAAACAACTGTTAAATTTTCATGAGCCCCAGGCCTCAGAGCTCTTTGATTCGCATCTTCTATTTCCTTTTACATGTATGGATTTACACAAGTATCTCATAAAATCGATCGACACTCGAGCGAGCTCCTCACAGACTATTCAAATTCGGTAAAAATAGTATAGGTCCGACCTGACACGTCAAAAATAATGGAATATTTTTTTTTTTCATACATTAAATGTACGTCACCTGGGAAATATAATTTTTGGCTTTTTTTTATCTTCAATTACCGAATAAAAAATATTCATAACCTTCCTTCAGAGCTTCTTTATGACCCCCGAGGTACAAATAAAAACAACTAAACAACGGCAATGAAATTTGTCGCTTACTTTCTATTTCCTAGGAGGTCTGCCGTCAATATGTCATCCTGACTATTTTCTAAAACTTCTTTTAGAAATTCTTCTGGGACTCAAATAAATCTTATCACTTTTTTATCTCATCTTATTTTACTTATTGTTTTTATTATTATCCAAAGGATTACCGCTGACATCCACAACGCTTCTGGAGGATCGATTGCTTCACTCGGGAAATTAAGACACGGACAAAATATCTTACCTCTCCAAAACCTCTGCAAAAAGATACGTGTCCTTGATTTCAATTCCAAATTAATCATTTCTAAGCGAGACACATTGCTTTTTCAACGATATATGCCGTAATGCATTCACCATTTTTTGTTCCACCCTTCTGTCGAATTTCTTTTCTCTTTTTTTACACACACAAAACTATCGAAACAATTCCTGAATCATCATGAAAGCTAGGCTTCGTAGAATTGAAAGTCATCTATGGATCTACACTCTTTTACAAAAACTTTTCTACTGCAGAAACAATTACTGTCGATAGCAATGCAATGACGATTTTTCTTTCAGTTGAAATTAACTTTTGCATTTAGTAAGAGAACCAAAAACTAAAATCTTTTCATAAAATACGTATTGAGCTTTAATTTTTATAGCGAAGCTAATGCAGATTTATGAATTTTTTTTTTTAATAAACAAAAAATTAAATAATCTATTGAGTAGCTAAACGTTTTTTCTAAAACATTTCTTTGTTGAGCTAAAAATGCGTCTTTAATAATTTTTTTTTGTGAACTAAGAAAAAAATCCCGTAATTTTTATCTAATTTAAATCAAAAATTAAAATCTGCGATAATTTTAAATCAATTAAAAAAAAATTAGCATTTTTACCAAGTTTAAAGTAAAAATTTTAATTATATTACAGTTAAAATAATTTTCATTTTCATTAGTTATAAATTATAAATAAATACTTTAATTGAATAAAATTTAATACTGCCAAAAGACAAATTAAAATATACTTGAGCATTTTTACTATTTTTCTTAATAAATATTTCTAAGCAAAGGGTAAAAGGTGTAATCTTGTAAGTGATTTTTGTAATCCAGTTTGTAATTCCAACAATTTAAATAGTAAATCTGTTCTCACTTATTCTTAAAAATAATAATAACAAATTAAGATGAACATTTTTACTATTTTAGTGAATATTTCTAAGCAAACGGTGAAAGATGTAATCTTCTGAGTGATTTTTGTAATCCAGTTTGTTGTTCCTACAATTTAAATAGTAAATCTCTTACCACTTCTTAAAAATAATAATAATAATATTTATTGTTATTATTATTATTATTATTATTATTATTATTATAAGCGCAAACAGAGGTGCATACATACCGACTGTCAAGCATTTCTATTGCAGGTCCCAGATGGAGGAACGGATAAGCTAAAAGAAGTTTTGAACTTGGAAATAAATTTTGATCGAGAAATTCAACTATACATTTTGATAGAGAATTTTTCTCGGTTACTTTCATACTATCTATAGGTTTTTATTTTCTTCTTAATATCAAAAATATTCTTCTCACTGCAATTTTTCTTAATAAAATCTGATAATAGTATTTTTCTCCCCTTCGTGCGGAAAGCGTCAATTTTCTGCTCGCTGCGCTAAACGAAAATGCCGCTTTCCGCCTCCGTCGAGGAGAAAAATAGTATTCTCACCACGGGCAGGAAATAAGAAAGCCTCAGATCACATGTTTGTCAACCTCGGCTTCGCCTCGGTCAACAATTACATGTAATCTGAGACATTTCTTATTTTCCTGCCCTAGGTAAGAAAAAAATATTTTTCTCTTCAATAAACCTATTTTCATCATTAAAAACATAAATTGATGAATTTGACCCAAAAACCTAATCAATGATTGACCTTAAGTAATATAACACCAAAAAAAATGTAATGAGTTAAAAAAAATTGCATCAAGCTCTCAATTCGAAGCATGCGCAGGACATTAAATATCCTTAAAAAGAAATTACTGATCTCCACATCGAATTACCAACAGCAGGTATGAAGAGACACGAAGGCCATAAAAACGCTATATATCTTCGCCATTACAAATTTTCCGAGAGAGTTTTATAATGCAATTTATCTCGCAATTTCTCCACCTACTCCATTACACACTTTAAAAGTCCCGACAGAGACTCTTACGCTAATACAATAAAAATAAAAAAAAAAAATAAAATAGCAAGGATAACAATTAAATAACGACGAAGAATTTTTTTTTTTTTTGTAAATTATAACTTTACTCCATTTCAAACCGAGCCACATATATATACGTACACACATATATATATGCATATCTGCTACATTTTTACACAGTTCTACGTTTATAGTCACAACAGACCAATAATCTTTGTTTCATATTTTATAATTAATTTAATTATTGTTATTATTCATCCTTATTCAATTAATAACTTATTCATTTTCGTCAATCAACTTCATTATTTATTTAGTTTATTTTTTTTTCACAGTCTGTGCATGCACGCACGCATCAGGAAAATAATACAGTCGCACAACTGACTCATCTACATTTAAAATAATCCTTTTCTCCCCTAAACTTTTGTTTATTTTTAATTTATACGTTCGCTTCTCATGTATTGATATTTTAGCATCCATAATTAATTAATTAATTAATTAATTAATTAATCAATTAATTGAGCTCTCCTTACCCTGAAATCGCTCTTAACATGTGTTATGCATGTGTTATGTATCTATTACCATAAATAACATTAGGCATTGTTACATACGATACACACATACAATTATCCGGCCATCAAATAAATTTATAATAACTTTTTTTTCAATAATAAATATCAATATCAATATTAATGGTAATAGTAATTATATTTTCAAAACAGCACTCATATTAATAATTATTCACTTTTCTCTTCTCTTTCTTCTCATTTCGGCTTTCTTCCTTCACTATCTAGTTTTTTTGTGTGAAAAGTACCTGACGTATACAGCTGATACAACGCATAGTATGCAATTTCTGTAATAACGACGTTGAATACGCCACTGAACTAAAAAATAAAAAAGGCTGACAAAACCCCCATGAAAAAAAAAAATATATGTCGAAAAATATATTTTAGATACATTGAAAATTTATAAATATATAAAAAATGGTTGATCCCCGACAAAAAATCCCCGACAATTAATACTAAATAGCCGGAATTTTTAAATTAAACGATAAACAACAAAAAATAAAAAATAAAATAGTTAATTTATTTAAACAATTTTATCTTTTGTATCATCATATAAAATTAAGAATACCAAAGCCAGATAATCAAATCCATATTCAATATTCTACTAGCAGTAGTGTTGCGCTCTTTTAACATGCTTTTTGTATGTGTTTATTCTACATTAGACCAACCGATACGCTTGTTACCGTGTTGTGCCCTTTTATCATTGTGTCCTTTAATAATTTTTTTCTTTTATTCAAATTTTCGAGAACTATAACGAATTTGAAGGATAACTTGTCGGGGATTTTTTGTCGGGGGATCAAAATGCCTGATACCATAAAAAATATGTATAGTAAATATATTTTTAATAACTAACTTTTGGCCGATTTTCATATATTTTAGATATATTCAAGATATATTTTAAAATACATAAAATATACATAGCTAAAAATATAAAAAAAAATATATCTAAAATATATTAAATATATATGAAAATCGGCCAAAAGTTAGTTATTAAAAAAATATATTTACAATACATAATTAATATATATTTATATATTGTTTATAGATTTTTAATATATTTAAAATATATTCTTTATGTATTTCGACATATATTTTTTTTTTCATGGGGCAATATATATGTAGAGTACTAATACAAGAGAGTTTTAAACATTTTCCGCAAAGTCATATCTCAAATTTCGATATACTGCGCTACATTTTTTTTTTCACATACACATATAGTATATATTTAAACTTTTACTTTTTTTTTTGTGTTATAAGTCATAAATTTTTCAGTTTTTAAAATAAAATACAGTTTCAGTGACGCTGGCTAGTTTCTTACGCTTAAATTTTGTGTTTGTCCTATTCTACTATCAGAATAGGTCCCAGTAACTTATTAACGACAATACAATTCGTTTATAGAGTTAAATAATATTAATAAAATAATAAATATATACAGAGGGCAAGTTGCCTGGTACTAGTTAAATTTTAACCGATGGTACATTTTTTATTCATTTGAAACATTTTTTTTTCAATTAACAAACTCGAATAATATTTTTTTATTTAATAAAATACTCGTACCAGCGCAATCGTTATCTCTATTATGTTAAAAAATAATATAATGGGGTGTTTAATAAGTTATACGGGCGCACGTGCAATGTATCACGCCAATCGACAAATTAAAAAAAGGCGAGGATTTTTTTTTTTTTTTTTTTTTATAACTGAGATATAATCAATAATCAGGGCGTCGAGCGTCTTCGTGACGGCACAGTGACTATTTAAATATATATATATGTCATAATAATAATAAAAATAAAAATAATAATAATAATAATAATATTAACAAGGAATGTGAAGTTTAGCCGCAAAGTCGGAGTTCTCAGTGACAGAAACTCTGCGGATTTAATAAAAAGTCTCAGGTAATAATTAATAATAAATGGTCTGATAAATTCTCTAACTAAATAACGAGTCCCACGATACGTGCCAAACAACCAGTGATTACATAATTAACGGCTGAACATATAATAATTCTAACTAATGTAATATAACGATTTAGAGACAACCGCCGTGATTGGATCTTAACCGCTTTATTTATTTTTCTTGGTGGTTTATTTTTTATTTGTTTAGTTTTACTTTTTGTTTTTAATATATATTTATATAGACTTTTAAAATTTATTTTATTTAGGTCTTTAGCAGTTGCAGTTGGGATTCGAAGGGTTCGCCGGCTGATCAGTTAGCTTTTGTCCTTTCGCTTGTCCACCGCCTCCTGCCATCAGCGCTGGATCATTGTCGAGAGACTCGCTCATTTTGTCGCATATTATGTCTACCAATTGTTCAAACACCGCCTGGAAATAAGTCCGATAATTTATTGTTTAGTATTTATCATTTATTAGTGTGTTTTTATGTAAGAAGATGAATTATTGGTATTTAATTTATAAATAAAAATCTATAAAACAATTATTTATCGCTTTTATGGTGATTGTTAACTAGTTGACTAATGGAGCAAAATAATTTATCTTTTTTTAAAAAATGGGTTACTTTATTTACAAGTAGCGCCGTTTATTTTTGTTGAAAAATTAATTCTACTTTTTGATTATAAATTAAAAATATAAAGATTTTTAATTTTAATTAAAAAAAATTTTTTTTTTCTTAATTGTTCTACATAGATACGCAATTTAATAAAAATGCTTTAAATTGTTGATCAAAAGACAAAATT
Organism: Cotesia congregata; assembly: GCA_905319865.3. NCBI lineage: Eukaryota > Metazoa > Arthropoda > Insecta > Hymenoptera > Braconidae > Cotesia > Cotesia congregata. Next base: position 20,492,651 of record CAJNRD030001123.1, read on the forward strand.
TTAATTAATATTGAATTTATAATTTAAAATATTTATGAAATTTAATTTTTTTTTAATCATACAAATTTTAATTTTTAATTATTTACAACTAAAAATATGAAAATAAGTGAAGCAAAACTTATATATAATTACCAAAATATAATTAATTTATAAACTAAATTTTTTTTTATTTATGTTAAAGCGCAAATATCAAAATAATTGAAAAATTCAATTATTAAATGTTTTAAATTTAATAATTTATGTAAAAAAAATATAATTACAATTTATTTGCTCCAATTTAAAACTCTATGCATTAAAATTGAATAATTTAATGACTGAATAATTTTTTCAACTATAAAAAACAAATTGTTTTAAAATAATTTTTTTTTTAATTTAACAAATTAAATATAGTCCAAGTTTTAATTATTCATTAAAAAAAATAATAAACAATCATCAGATATTAAAAAATTATTTTTTTTTCTTAATTTTGATTTATATTGAATTTATAATTAAAAATATTTATGAAATTTAATTTTTTTTTAATCATACAAATTTTAATTTTTAATTATTTACGATGAAAAATAAGTGAAGCAAAATTTATATATAATTATGTACCAAAATATAATTAATTTATAAACTTAATTTTTTTTTATTTATGTTAAAACAAAAATATCAAAATAATTGAAAAATTCAATTAATAAATGTTTTAAATTTAATAATTTATGTAAAAAAAATATAATTACAATTTATTTGCTCCAATTTAAAACTCTATGCATTAAAATTGAATAATTTAATGACTGAATAATTTTTTCAACTATAAAAAACAAATTGTTTTAAAATAATTTTTTTTTTAATTTAACAAATTAAATATAGTCCAAGTTTTAATTATTCATTAAAAAAAATAATAAACAATCATCAAATATTAAAAATTGCCCCAAATAAAAACTTTCTGCATAAAAAGTCAATATTTCCAAATTAAACAGCGAATAATACAATAGATTTTATTTACAAAACTTTGCAAACAGCAGAAAAAATTTGTTTTCAATCAAAGAACGGCTGAATTTAAAACAGAATAATAATTCTATAAACCAACGTTATTACAGTCTTCATTTATCTCCCACAGGAGTAGAATAAAAAATATTTCTCTCAGTTATTTAAATAGGTCAGATATATAAAATTCTTTTAAAACTTCATACTTTTTCCCCATAATTTATTAATAAGATAAAAAATTAAATTCCATTATTTTTTTTAGCTGAAAAAAAATCGCTGGATTAAATAAAAATCATTAAAAAAATAAATTACCTTAACATTAATATTTTCTTTGGCAGAAGTCTCAAAAAATTGTACCCCCAGTTGCTCAGCCAGTTGCTTGCCTCTCTCGAAACTGACCACCCTTTCGTCCTCCATGTCGCACTTATTGCCTACGAGAATGACCTGAGCATTGTCCCACGAGTAAGTTTTAATCTGCGTGATCCAATCTTGGACCGAGTTGAAAGACTCTTCGTTAGTTATGTCGTACATGAGAATGAATCCCATCGCTCCTCTGTAATAGGCCGTCGTGATGGTTCTATAACGCTCCTGTCCAGCCGTGTCCTGCGGTGTGTAAATTAAATCTAGATGTTAATCAAACGACCTTCAGCTCACATCCACCACACGCTAATACATCTATTGATTTCCGATTTAGTGCCGGGCATTCAAACTATTTCAATTATTTTACCCGCCTTAAAAAAAAAAAAAAAAAAAAAAAAAAACATTTATTAAAAATATTTTTACTGACCCAGATTTGTAGCTTGACCCTTTTATCATGTCTGAACACAGTTTTGACTTTAAAGTCAATGCCGACAGTCGACACAAACGCTGACGTGAAGGAGTCATCCGCGTATCTGAATAAAAATGAGGTTTTTCCTACCGACGAGTTCCCGATGATCAACAATTTGAACATGTAATCAAAATTTTGATCCGCGGCATCTTTCTGCCACTTTGGATCTTGTCCTGCCATCTGTAATTTATTTTTAATTTATTAGTTAAATTAATCATTTAAATACACTTAGAAAAAAAAGTACTACTCTTGAGAAAATTTTCTTGTCATATAAAAATATATTTTCTTGTTAATCTATCAAAATTAATGCCAATATTATATTATCATAATTAGGGTGGCGCAAAAAAACGGACTATTTTTTTTTTTTTTTTTTTGAGTCTCGAGTGAAAAAATGTCAGTTTTTAATGCTTTAAGAGCCCTCTCCAAAGAACAGCTCAAAAAAAAATTTTTAAGAGGTCGCTCCAAATTTTTTTTAATTTCAAAAATCCAAATTTTTTTTTAAATTTTTTCTCTTGTTACGTCATAATTTTATAGACCAAAAAAAAAATAAATTCAATTCAAAATTAAAATTTTGAAAGGTCGCTCATAATTTTTTTTTGAATTTCAGAGCCAAAAAATGCTAATCCAATTAAATAGTCACTAATAATAATAAATTTAAAAAAAAATTATGAGCGACCTTTTAAAATTCGCATTTTGAACTGAAACTTTCAGGAAAACCTTTTTGTATGGTCTATAAAATTGTGACGTAACAAGAAAAAAAATTAAAAATAAAAAATTCGATTTTTGACAATTTAAAAAAATTTCTTTTGTCAAAAAACCAAAATTTATTTTAAACGATTCTTGAGCCAAGAAATTTTTTTCTTGACAAAAAAATTTTTTTTCTCAGAGTACTTTATTTATGACATGAATGAATCAAAATTTAATTTATTTTATTAAATCACTCTATTTTTTTTTTTTTTTTTAGAATAAAAATACTTGAATACTAATACTCTGCAGAGATTAATTAAATTTTCATTCATTTATCAAAATTATTCATTTATAACTCGAGCTGTGAATAATGAATACGATATTAGAATAATTATTAAATCTCTCGGAGAATTATAATTTATAATAAAATGTTTGTAAGTAATTAATTTTAATTTAAATATTAAGAAAGGTATTAAGTATAACGATGGAGGGGAATGAGCCATCCGGTACCGGATTATAATCCGGAGATGTAATTTCGACGATGGAAACCATCCGCGCCATACGCGATCTTAGTTCAAAAACGGAATTTCTCAAAGTTTCATGTTTTTTCACACTTTTGTTTTTGTTTCTCTCGAACCACATTTTGTAATTAAGCCAAAAATCACTTAAAATTTTGGTTATTTATCTATTAAAATTCAATTAACGATCGAACATGTTACGTATACAGTGTTACCGATTGAATGAACTGTTTTGAGTAAAAAAAAAAAACTAAAATAAGAAAGAAATAAAATATGACATATTTAATTCCACGTCAACGTGCCTATTGTATGTAGACTTGTAAATACTTATTCTTGGTTGTGTTTTTGTTGGCGTTTGTTATCAGACCTCGTACTCGGCACTTTATCAAGTACAATTAGCGGTCACGTGACTGTGAATGTGTGTCCAGGTGTACTGGACCACATGTGTACAATTTACATGGTCAATTTTATTCCTCCTATTCAACTATAGTTATGCGTATATTTATTTTGATTGTTACTCTCGTGCTTAAGTAGGGTCATATGTTGTTAAATAAAAACAAAATAAATCTTTCTTTTTTGTGAGTATGTTTATTATTCTTTTTATTATTAAAATAAAAAAAAATAATAAGCTTGGGATAAAAAATTGTTATTTTATGATTATTGCTTAAATAATTGACTGAAATAAAATTACTCCTTAGAATTCCTCCATAAATGCATAAAATATAAATAAATAAATAAGTATTGACAATAAAATTTTCTAAGAACCCCTGAAACAATATAATAAATGAAATAACTGATGCACTTATTAATTTTAATCGATTTTCCAAATGTATACCGTCTTAAGAAGTGAGTTCTGAAATAACAAAAGACCTTTCCAAGGGTGAATTTAAATGACACGAGACAAGTGGGTACGCAGAGAAACTGGAGTGACATGGAGTAGAGGGTCGGCTCTGAAAAATAAAAATACTAAATTTTTGTCTCTCGTTTTAAGCTTCATGCTCCGATGGTTCCTTTGCACCTCAACTTTAAAAGGACAATAGTTTTCCCCTGTCTCTGCGTGACACACTGCCCGATTTATACCCAACTTGCTCCTATCTAACTCGACCTCAGCCTATATTTCCTCTATTTCATATCGCTATCAACCTCCTCGTATTATTTTTAGTACGAATCAATTCTTTCTTCTTTTTTTTCCTACATTATTCATATTTGCATACCGATTTTCTTTCACGGTATTACAAATAAATTTTTAATAATTAATACTTCAATAATTTTTTATCAAAAAATTAAAAAAATAAATCTTTAAAAATAAATTTACTTTATTTATTTATTTTTTTAAATTAATTAATTTATTTTTTTTTTTATTTATTTATTTACTTTTTTTTTATTTATTTATTAAGTTTTAATGCCAAGGAGTTAAGCCGAATGGCAAATTATAGATACATAGATAGTGTTCAAATAAGTACAGTAAATTTTGGAGTATTATTAAAATATATAAAATAAATAAAGCAAATTGCATTTAAAGAAAAAAAAAAAGAAATGTACATCATATTGATAGAAAATTTTAATAAAAAACTTAATAAAAAAATCAAATAATTTAATTTTGAGTCTCTAAACTGAGAAAGTTTACAATTTCAGGAGACAAGTCCTTCCAAAAAGAATTATTAATTTAATTATTAAAAATAGAGTTTCAAAAATTTTAACTTCTTCATTTACTGACCTAATTAACAAGCTTTAATTAATTAGATACTCAAGAATGAAAATATAACTACAAATAAAGTCTAGCGGAAGCGGTAAGTTATCGCGGCGTGTTAAACATTCGCGATAAAAACCTTGAAATAACTGTTAAATAAAAATAAATTAAAATAACATGAATAATAATTAATAAAAATAATTATAAATAGATTAATATAAAAAATAAAAATACTAGAAATTCGGTCAGACTAGCGACCTAGTAATGAAAATAAAAAGGAAAAAACCTTGAGGACTGATGTTGTATTGTGCCAGTTGGACGAGTGGAAAATCGATAAAGGAAAAGGCAGGGCCTCTCTCCATCTCGTCACTATTTAACTGACACCAAAATCAATCCCAGACAGTAAATTCAGTGGTTAAGGGAAGAAAAATCAAGAATGAAAAATCGAATCTTAAAAACGGAAAAAATAATTGAGAAAAATAAAATGGAAAACATTGACCACCATGAGGATGACGTAGATGATTGTGAGCGCACTCTTTGCCAGTAATAGGCAACGTACCTCAAGCTTTGATATATACCTATGTATGGACGTTCGTATACATATATATATATATATAGACAAGAAAGCGAAAGAGTGAGAGAGATAGAGAGGTGAATCCAATAGAATTCGCACCTGTCACAGATACTCGAGGAAGGTGTTCCTTTAGCACACACTGTTTACTTTACACAACACGAGTGATTTTAAAACTTAAAACTCGCGATAAATAGACGTAGATATTTCATTAACTGAGGAGGTATCAAGACGGGGTGATTATGATTTTATTAGTATAAATAATTTAAAATATAACTAGTTGGTTTAATGGAAAGCCAACTGGTCTCACTAAAGCGTCGTCGCACCACTGTAGCGAACGCTACAGCTAAAATATCGACCATTTCCAAGAGAGACCCCCGCCCGAGACCAATCCCGGTATCGCGTGTATGCGCCTGCGTTTTACCCCCCGTCGCCGCGCGACTATCATCAAACTACTCCAGTCCGACGTCAATCATTGATAGGTACAACATCACATGCGTCAGACGACACTGGACGATGCAACTTGTTGAATTGCCGCCGTAGAGTCATTTTTTAGTTCAATCTATTTGTTTATTTATTTATTTGGCTTTTTGTTGATAACAAGCGTTTTTCGGAAGCGGGATGGTCGGTTGGAGGGTGGCTCATTTTTACAATCACGAAGAGGAGAATGAAGTTGGAAAAAAGTAGATAATAGCTTTGGATACTATTTTTTTATTCAGTTGGTTGAATTTTTAGAAAGAAAATTGGAGTAGAAAGTTTAAAATAGATTTTTAGGATTTAGTAGATAAAGGATGAACTGGTCAGACAGTGATCCAGGTAGATGTAAGATGTAGTCGAATTTTCTTAGTAAGAAAATTATTTTTAAGAGATTCGTAGTTTTGAATTTTGTGAACTATAAAAAATTAAAATTTTGCTTTATTAAATAATGACTTTTGTTAAATTGCACTGTACTTTTTTAACTATTGACGTTTTTAAATATATAAGCTCATCCTGATGTTACACTCATCAAGAGCTTTCATTTGAATACCCACATGCATTTT
>CAJNRD030001123.1:20499056-20525446 GCA_905319865.3 Cotesia congregata
ATATATAAAATATATGAAAAATTGATGTGAATACTCAAATGAAAGGTCTCGGTGAGTGTAATGTCAGGGTGAGCTTATATCTTTAAAAATGTCAATATTTCACAAGATACAAGGCAATTTCTTAAAATATTATAGGGTAGAAGTACCGTTTGTGGCCACTGTACCGTTTATGACCATTTATTGTTCAAATAAACGATAGAAATGAATTTATTCATTATATTAAAAATATGGTTATAATAGTATAATTTTTTATAAATTAATTCAAATGTTAACTGGCTAAAAACGGTGCCTAGGTGGCCTAAAACGGTACTTCTACCCTAGATTAATTAAGCTTAAATAAAGAAATTTGTCAGTTAAAGAATTTTTTTCTTTAAAAAAAACGATAAAATTTTTTAAAATAATTTTCAGTGGAAAAATCCAATTTATACATTGAAAAATAAATAAATCAAAAAATTTTGCAGTCAATTTTTTTTTTATTGAATAGTCCAGTTAATTAGGTCGTTTGATCAAAATTCAACCTTGAACTAAATTTCTAAACTAAAAATCAAACCACAAATAAATAGAATTATTCCGTCTGTCGACTGTCTTTTTGAAAAACCCCAAAACGATTGATACGCACAAATATCGGTAGCGCGAAACGCAATTTAGCAGTCCAAATACTTTCGCGTAAAAAAGCTTTTTACCGTTCCTTTGACGGAACTTCAAACATTTGTAAATAAAATTATCGGAAAATTTTTTTCTCAGACAACTTTATACAACAAATTTAAAAAAACATTTGAACTGAAGTTTACTGAGATAGCAATATAATCATAACCTCTGAGTTGTATATATCTCAAATGTCTACAAAGGAATATAAATGCTCGCATGCGGGGAAAAAGCACAAAAGTAATTAATAAATTAATATTAAAGAAAATATATACGATAGAATAATTATGAATCTGGTGCTAATTTCCAGCTCGGAAAGAAGATCAAACGGAGCCGGATATAGTAGACCACCTGAAGCTAATTGAAGAATTCACTAGGAACCCAAATGCTTCATTTCGCTACATGATTTATGCAGTGGAACGCTCCTCTAAGTACTTCACCCCTTACGCATTAAAGTAAGACCTCTTGCACTGAAACTGACGCAAGATTAGCATTAAGCGCTCGTGCATGCAATACTGAGTCACTTTTAAAATATTTTACTTCTATTCAGAATAGTTCCCTACAAACAAGTGGATGGAGCTTACATTACCATTAGTGGGAGTGGTGTGACCCACTATAGTCCTGGAGAAGCGAGTTTCACGTCGCTCTCTGAGTGGGCAAGGGAATACAACTTTTATTTGGAGCTTATGAAAGTGAGAGCCCTAAATCTCTCAAAATCATTATTATATATTATATTAATAATATTAATAATAATAATAATAATAATAATAATAATAAAAGAAAAGCCCTTGACTTATTTTTCTATTTTTTTCCCTCATTACTAGCTAAAGACCTTCCGGTTATTTTCAACATGGAAAGCGTTTTATGTTTGGCGGAAAATGCTTACAATAAAAAAATTTAACAATGCAAAAAATTTTATTGCAAATCGATTATTTATCTGCAATAATACCCTCGGAAAAGCCCTGCTGGACATCAAAAAGGAGACTTACAACTTTCATGACACTTCATTTGTGGACACTACGGTTGTAGAAAAAATTACGCTCTTTTATTTTGTCGAACTGCAGGTATTTTTTTTCTAGTCTTGATTATTTAAACATGTAAGTAAGTAATTTACTGTAAATTGGTTTACTTTAAGTTAAAACAATTAGAAACTAGCGTGGTTAAATTGAACGGACTGAGAAATCTTATAATAGATATAAGTTATGACGCTTGCAATCGATCGCTCAATGAAGTTGGGTATACAATAGACGATTCTAATATTACAATTGCTCAAACGGCGTACGGTAAACTTGGAACACACGCCTCGAAAATTTATATTAAAAATTCGAGTGAGTTGAAGATGAGCTTTATTGAACAAACTAGAAAAAGAGAACACTGTAAATGGCTTTCAAGGTTCATATATAATTTTTTTATTTTAATATTGTAATTAGTGGTCAATAATTTATTAATCGAAAAGTTACTTAATTGGTGATAGGGAACAAACTGATATTTTATTGAAGAAATAAACATTGTTAATTATGAATTATTAAGATTGTAAACACTATTTTAGCTTCATTCACTTAATCGACTATACCGTTACAAGCTTGCTGTGTAATGTGTTGGAAAATACTTATATTGATCTGCTGAAAGTGCTGAGAATATACACAAATATACTTCCTAATGAAATACAGTTTTCGAATGTACAAATTAATGTCAATAGAGAAAATGTTAATCATTTTCAGTCACCCTTCAAAGTAATTATTTCTTTACATAACATTATTTTTTTTTTTTTATTTAATATTTCAAATTAATTAAAACTAGCAACCTTGCAGTCACTATGTGACTGCCGTTACTTTTAAACTATAAATAAGTAAAATTTTGCTTTATTAAATAATGAATTTTGTTAAATTGCACTGTACTTTTTTAATAATTGACCTTTTCAAAGATATAAGCTCATTCCGATGTTACACTCATCGAGAGCTTTCATTTGAGTACCCACATGTATATTTGATATATTTTTCATATATACATATATATAATACATATAAATATATGAAATATATGAAAAATTAATGTGGGTACTCAAATGAAAGGTCTCGATGAGTGTAATGTCATGATGAGCTTATATCTTGAAGAATGTCAATAAGTCACAAGACAACTGTTAAATTGCACTGTACTCTTTTAAGTATTCACTTTTTTAAAGATATATGCTCATCTCGATGTTACACTCATCAAGAGCTTTCATTTGAGTACCCACATGCATTTTTGATATATTTTTCATATATACATATATATAAATATATAAAATATATGAAAAATTGATGTGGGTACTTAAATGAAAGGTTTTGATGAGTATAACATCGGGATGAGCTTATATCTTTAAAAATGTCAATAGTTCACGAGATACATGGTCATTTCTTCATTATCTATCATATAAATACACTGGCCACAAAATTTTACTTATTTTCTTAATAATTAAAATTATTTTTTTTTTTTTTTTCATATTTTAAATTAATTAAAATTATTTATTTTATTTTTTTTAATAAAAGAATCCATACTGGGTAGTTGATATCGTATTGACTGATGAAGAAATTAAAATGGACCCGCCGGAAGATGTCTTTCGGTTTGTAATCGAACGGATGCAATCAATGTGGAGAGAGAATCTTGATATTAAACCTCTTTTAACAGATCCGCACTTTGAATGTTTCACAAAGTTATTTTTTCTTTTTCTATTATTTCAACATTAAAAAACTTCAATGATTTTTAAAAATAAAATTTATTGATCCCATAAATTAATTCCAGGCCAATAATTAATCGTAAAAAAGAAAACTATTATTTTGGCGGCGAGCCACCATCAATATCCAGAATTCTCCCGACGGACACGACGATAAAAACCCTTATTCGAGAGTTGGAAGACCTATTGGAGTTAAACATTATAGCAGTGCGTCGTTACTGCGAGAGATTTGCTGACGTCGAAGAGTTTTACAGGGAGGATAAAAATTTAAACGAAAACATTATCCTGAACAACACCAGCTGCGAACTTTTCCGCGAGTGGTGTGAGCGTTACAAAAACGAGGAGGAAGTTATTTTAAACATCACTGATTTTCAGCCCGTCAGGATATTTTATTTGCAGCTTAACCGGTTTAAAGAGAAAGCGCTGTTGGCTCCTACAGAAAAAATGAAGCTACTGGAAAAAATAATGCCCGAGTGAGTAGAAAGTAATTTTATTAATCTAATACATCAAAAATTGATACTCGTCAATAATTAAATTACTTTTTATCAGAATTGGAAAAAGCAAAGTTAAATTTTTGGAGTCTAAAGCTTTTGAAGCGTTGAATTATCTGGAGAACGAACCGAGGAGCGCCGAAGAATTTGTCGACTACATTAATTTCGTAGATCACGCGCAGCAGAAAGTTGACGACATGGAAACAGAGATGAATTATATCAAAGACTTGTACGACATTATTGAAGACTTTGATGTTCCCGTTTCTATTGAAGACACGACACAATACATGGTTTGAATTTAAAGCGTCTGAATTTATTGAATTTTAAGATAAAGTGAAAGAGGAAAAGAAATAATAAAAAATAAATACTATTGCTGCTTTCAATTCAGGGCTTGAGCATGCAATTGACGAGCTTGCGATTATCGATTGATAAGCGTCTCGAGGAACGCGAGAAATTGATCAGAGGATTTAATGAAAAAATAGAGGAAGATATTAAGAGTTTGGTTGATGGAATTTCGAGTATTAGTGAACAAGCGACGGTAAACATTAACATTTATCAAATTTTTCCATTAATAAGGTCTTTTTTAATAACAAATAAATTTTAAAAATCAAAAAAAAATTTTTTTAATATAAAATATCTCATTAGAGAAAATATGAAAATTTTATTTTTATTCAAGAGCAGCTAAAAAATTTTTAATTAAAATTTTAGCCTTTAATTTTTTATGAAAATATGAAAATTATAAATTCGATTAATTGCTGAAAAAATTTATGTAAAAATTAGAGACTGTTCAGCCTTTTTGAAAACAAAATTATAATAAAATTTAATTGAAAAAAAAAAAAACGAAATTCATTTTTTTAAAATTCTAAAATTAGAGCCTCGTTAAAATTGTACTTATAAAAAAATTAAATTCAAGAGAAAAAATTTTAATTGTAAAAAATAATTTTGAAGAGTTTGATAATTTTAAATCAAGCAGAAAAAATTTTGAATTTTTTAATGATCTTAATTACCGACTTTGAAAACAAAATTATAATAAAATTTAATTGAAAAAAAAAAAAATCATTTTTTAAAAACTCTAAAAATAGAGTTAAAATTGTATTGATAAAAAAATTAAATAAATTTTAACCACAAAAAATAATTTGATAATCTTAAATTAAGCAGACAAATTTTGAATTTTTAAAGAATATTTTTGTTTATAATTTTTTTTAGTATCAAATTAATTTTTTTTACAATAAACTTATTTGGTCTGTTGGTGTTTGATAGGAGCCTTGGTTGCTGAGTGGATCCAGCGAAGCAAATATTTGTATCGAGACGTTGAAAAGACTAACAAAAAGCTTGGAAGATTCGATAGAAACCGCAAAAAAATATCAGACGTACCAGCGTAACTTGAAGCTCGAGATAACGCGACTGGATATTTTAGATCAAGTGACGAATCAATTGCGGCTAAGATCGCTTCTTTGGGATAGCAAAGTCTCGTGGTCAGAAGCCCTGGAAAATTGGTACCACTCAGATTTCTCCGGCTTGGACGTAGAAGAAATGAATAACATGGTGATGCGCTATACGAAAAACGTAACTCAACTGGAGAAAGGTCTGGAGGAAAACGACATTCTGCCGACGATCAAAAGCCAGGTCCAAGAGATGCGCGAGAAACTGCCGACAATCGGCTACCTGAAGAACCAAAACTTGAAGAAGCGCCACTGGATGAAAATAGAATCGCTGATGGCTGGAAAGAAGCTGGAAGCCGACGAAAAGTTGACGCTTAAGGTGATCCAAGAGCTTGGGGTTTTTGATCACGAGCAGGAATTGATGGAAATCGCGGCCGCTGCGAGCGCAGAGGCAGCCCTTGAAAACATGTTGAACAAAATTCAGGACACATGGAAGCACCTGGAGTTCATTGTTCTCGGACACAAAGACTCGAGCGATGTATTTGTGCTGGGAAGTCTTGAGGAGATTCAAGCTGCACTTGAGGAAAGTAATATTGCTGTTCAAACTATTGCAGCTTCCCGGCACGTCGCTCCTATTAAAGCGAGGCTTGATGAGTGGATTAAACAGCTAAACCTTTTTTCAACCACTCTGGTAGCAAATTTTATTCTTTATAAATTTTAAAGGTCACTATTGATAAAATTACTCGATTAAAAGAGCGTTCGGTATTGATTATTAAAACTTTTTAATTTTATAAACGGAAATTTAAAGGATTGAATTTTTTGTAAGGAATCTTGGCAATATTGTCAACAACAGTGGCTGTATCTTGAGGCAATTTTCTCGGCTCCGGATATTCAACGACAACTTCCGTTAGAAGCTAAACTATTTATCCAAGTTGACAAATCCTGGAAAGATATAATGAGAAGAGTTGCTAAAGTATTTAGTATATAATAGATTTTTTTATGAGGCTTATTATTTTATTATTTATTTTTTTTTTTCCTAATGACTGTTTTATAATATCTTTATATATATTTTCCATTGAAAATATTTCAATTTATTGGCTATCCAGTCTAATACAACAATTATTTTATCTAATTATTTATAATATCGTTAGCCTGTATTCTCTCTAGGGGGATAAACAATTTTAAATTCGAATAAGTCATTAAAAATAAATTTGACTGAAAAAATAATTCGGACGGCCCAGACCAGGACTCGAACCTGGATTTTTTGGTCCAGTCATTAGGAAAAAAAAATAAATATTAAAAATATACCATCGGCTTTAAAAATGTACTGACAAGAGGTAAAGGAAAAATTAAAATTAACATATTACTATATTAGAACTACAATTCATGGTTGAGTGTCATTAATAGGTAACTGAATGGTAATTCTGGAGTGTCTCGGATAGCTTAACAGGTAGAGCTTTTGGCGCGTAACCAAAAGATCCAGGTTCGAGTCCCGGTCTGGGCGATCCGAATTATTTCTTCAGTCAAATTTACCTTTAATGACAAATTCAGATTTAAAATTATCTATGCCTGGAGGGAATACAGATTAACGATATTATAAATAATTAAATAAAATAATAAATTGAAATATTTTCAATGGAAAATAATTATATATAAAAAAGTTATTACTATTGTTAGAATAAACTAAATAATGTGTCATATAAAAATGAATTTTAGATGCCTTTAGCGATGGTATTTACCACTCAGCCGGGACTTTTAGAACAACTTGAAGATAATAATAAAAGTTTAGATGAAATTACAAAATGTCTTGAGGCGTATCTTGATACAAAGCGTCTAGCTTTTCCTCGTTTTTTCTTTTTATCGAATGATGAACTCCTTGAAATTCTTGCTCAAGTAAGTAAATTTTGTTATGAAATAATAAATCTGTTTCTGCCAGATTTTCACCCTCTGAACCAAACTCTCGACCCGGTAATTTTATTTATCATGATCCTTGAAAGTTATTGTTATTGTTTGAATAACTTTAGACACGGAACCCTCATGCGGTTCAAAGGCATCTTCAAAAATGCTTCGACGCTATTTACCGCTTGGAATTCGCTTCCGCGGACCCGGAAGGAACGTCAAGGGCTAGAAAAAGTTCCGTGATATTAACTACGGAGATACTGGCTATGATTTCACCTGAAGGGGAGAAAGTGAGCCTTGGAAAAGGGCTGAAAGCTCGGGGAAATGTCGAAGATTGGCTTGGAAAAGTTGAAGAGTCAATGTTCACTTCACTGCGTAGGAGAATGAAATTCGCTACTGCTGATTTTGAGAAACGTACTCGACGTGATTTTATTCACTCCCATCCCTCTCAAATAGTATTAACTGTTTCTCAGATCAGTTGGACCAAAAATGTTCATTATATTCTTGAAATTGTCGATGACGTTGGAAAAGCCATCAAAACCTTCGAGCAGAAATCTTTCTCAGTACTTTCGCTGTTGATTAAATTTTCCTTCAAGTAAATTAACAACTATCATTAATTAATTAATTTTTATATCTTCCAGGATTTAAATGAGCTTGCAAGTATGGTAAGAAATGAATTACCCAAATTAATAAGAGATATTATAATCAATCTTATCACAATCGACGTCCATGCTAGAGATATTATAACTTCGTTAGTTGAAAACAATGTAACTTCCAGGTAAAAATCCCAAAATAAAATTGTGATAAAAAACGGAAAACAGAAAAATGGAAAAATTATATTATATAATGTAAAAGCAGCCCGTCGTAAAGAAAACTGGAAAAATTACAGTTTTAGATTGTAATTGTTACATTAAAATGTAAATATTGCATTTTACAATATAATTCTTATAAAATCTGTAATAATTTCAATCTTATACTGTAATTTTTCCATTTTTCTTACGACGGACCACTTTTACATTATATAATGTAATTTTTCCATATTTCCATTTTTCCGTGAATATATGTAAAGCCAATTTATTCATAATGTGATTGGTCAAATTTATAATAAGCATAAAAATATATGTAAACTCTCTACTCAGGCGCGCGCTTGCACTTGTATATTAAATTCTAGTATAATTAAACGCCTTAAAACTACTCTGTAAGTGATCTTACCTCTACCGCAGTCGCTTGAAGAATGAGCGGTTGAGCTCTCCCACTCCCGCTACGCTTCTCCCACTACAAACGCGCTCTCGGTAGGGGTAACTGTTACTGAAGGTAAAAGCGGGAGGTTTAAACGCGATTTAGTACTATTTATGCAAAAAAAACGAGCTTAAATTTTTAATACTTAAACTGAATTAATTTCTATTTACTAATAATAAAAAAAATAGCTCAAATTTCGAATGGACGAAGAATTTGCGGTATTACTGGGACCAAGAATTGGATAATTGCATCACTCGGATGAGCACTACAGAATATTCATACGGTTATGAGTATCTAGGCGCACAGAAGAGACTCGTGATCACTCCTCTGACGGATAAATGTTATTTGTGTCTCATGGGCGCGCTGCAACTCAATCTAGGCAAACAATAAATCTCAATTATGCTTATTTTTGTTCAATAATGAATAATTAAAAATAGTTAAGTTGTAAATGATTTTTTCATAGGCGGAGCCCCAGCTGGCCCTGCAGGAACCGGTAAAACTGAAACTACTAAAGATTTAGCCAAGGCTTTGGCAATTCAGTGTGTTGTTTTTAATTGCTCAGAAGGTTTAGACTTTAGGGTAAATTATTTTGTTTATTAGGGCTAATATTAGTAATTATTTTTATTTTTATTCAACATTTAGATGATGGGAAGATTTTTTTCCGGTCTAGCAACCTCTGGGGCTTGGTGCTGCTTCGATGAATTCAATCGAATCGATATCGAAGTGCTTTCCGTGATTGCCCAGCAATTAATTACTATCAGAAATGCCAAAGTTGCTCGTGCTAATGAGTAAATTTTTTTGTTTTATGTAATTGTAGGGTTTAATTAATAATTAATGATTGATTTTGTGGAAAATCAATGGCTTCAGGTTCTTGTTCGAAGGCCGCAATCTCAAATTAGTCATGTCTTGCGCTACTTTTATTACTATGAACCCAGGTTATGCGGGACGCACAGAATTGCCAGACAACCTCAAGTCTCTGTTTCGACCCATCGCAATGATGGTTCCCGATTACAGTAATATAATAAGAGGAATAAACCTATATCGATAGAATAATTTAATGAATTATTTATAGAACTTATCGCTGAAGTAATTTTATACTCGGAGGGTTTCGAGTCTTCCAAGCAATTGTCAAAGAAAATGACCCTAATGTACACATTGTGCAGCGAACAATTGTCTCAGCAAGATCACTACGACTTTGGAATGAGGTAAAATTCTTCGGTAATTACTTTCCGATATTGATTTATATTTAATTGCTACTTCCAGGGCAGTAAAATCGGTTTTAGTAATGGCCGGAAGTCTTAAACGTGAAAACCCAGATAAAAGCGAAGAACTTGTACTCATAAAAGCTCTGCGTGACAGTAATTTGCCAAAATTTTTGGCTGATGACAAGCTATTATTTCTTGCTATTCTAGCAGATCTTTTTCCGGGTGTTGACATACCCGAGGATCATTACGGAGTTTTTCAAGATACTATTATTGATGTAAGCAATTCAGGATAAAATTAATTTAAGTATTTTGTAGATTGATAAATTTTTTTTTCATTGCAGATTTTAAATGCAGCTAATTTACAGCCTGAAGAGTCTTCGATTAACAAGACAATTCAATTACACGAAACAATTCGTGTGAGACACGGTGTAATGCTTGTTGGACCAACTGGCGGAGGAAAAACAACTATTTTAAGGGTAAAATTTGTTGATGAGAAAATTTTAATAATATATTTATACTTTTTTATTTAATCATACAATTTTTCATCAGTTATTTATTTATACTTCGTCATAAAAATTTATTTATCCAAAATTGAATCTCAAAAAAAAAAATCTAAGCTAGAAAATTTGAATTCTTTATTGAAAAAAAAAAATTAATTTGAATCAAGAGAAAAATTCTTGAACCAAGAAAATAATTTTGAAGGTTTATTGTCTTAAATTAAGACGAAAAATTCTTGAATAAAAGAATGAAATTCTTCAAAATTATTTAATTAATTTTTTTTCTGTGTAGAAGAAAATTCTAAATAATTTAATATAATTTTCAGACGCTAAGTGAAGCCTACACGACCTTGGCAGAAAAACAAATTCCGGGCCAATTAAATAGACGAGTTAATATGTACACTCTGAACCCTAAAGCAATAACGATGAGCGAATTGTACGGTGAAGTGGATATTTACTCCAACGAGTGGCATGACGGTCTTCTCGGTGCAATAATCCGCAAAGCGTGTTCATCCGAGGCAGATGACCACCAGTGGGTAGTCTGTGACGGCCCCGTAGACGCTTTGTGGATCGAAAACATGAACACCGTCCTTGATGACAACAAAATGCTCTGTCTCGCAAACTCCGAGCGCATCAAATTCACCCCGTATGTCCGCATGATATTCGAAGTGATGGATCTGTGTCAAGCTTCGCCGGCTACAGTCAGCCGTTGCGGAATGGTCTATGTCGACCCTCTTGAGCTCGGCTGGATGCCCTATGTCAAGACTTGGTTAATTGGATTCAAGAGTAAATTCAAGGAGTCACCCTCGCTGGGTAATCTGATAGCTGGGATTGTTTTAGCCCTATTCGATCGATACGTCGATAATGGGTTAGCTTTCTTTAAGAAACATTGTGACTCGGCCATCGCTCAGGTCGGCATTTCTTCATTTCTTCTTAATTAATGACTCAGTTTAATTATAAATTAAATAAATGTAAATAAAATTTTACAATAAAATTATAATATTTTATTATCACTATGAAAAAAAAAAAAAGGGGGAAAATTACATTATAAATGTCGCATAATACTGAATTTAACAGACATCTAACAACTTTTTAGATTTTTATAACAACTAAATTGTAATAAAAAAAATAAAAAAAAAAATTTCACATGTAGAAATTTAAAAAAATTATAAGTGCGAATTTTTAATAATATTTTTTTTATAATCATTGATTTGTTATAAAAATTTAAAAAATTTTCAGATGTCCGCTAAAGTTAGCCGATATTTAAAATTTTTTGATTTTTTTTTAATAATTAAATTAGAACAAAAAAATATTTTTACAAAATGGCACTTACAGTTTTTAAAGTTTTTTACAAATGAAAATTTTTTTTTCGTCATTTTTTCAATAAAAAAAAATTTTTTTAATTTTTAAATGTTGGCTAACTTCATTTTTATGCTAATTTCAGTGTCATTAATTGTCGATTCAAATTTAAAATTAAAAAAATTGTAGTTCAAAATAGCATTTTTTAAATTAAACTTTGAATGGTAATTTTCATCGCTTTAAATCTAATTCTTAAAAAATCTGTAATTACAATGTGAAACTGTAATTTTTCCAAAATTTTATACGGAGCGCTCCGTTACATTATATAATACAATTTTTTTCCTTTTCTTTTTCCGTACATCAGTCCTTAATTTAATATGTGGGAATTTTCAAATTAATCAGGTCTTAAAAGCGTTAAAAATTGCGCTAAAAGATTTCCTTACGCTTATAAAATCACATTACCAAAAAAATGAATAAAAAATTAAAGAGATATTCAAATCTAGCTATATTTTGTTTTCTTGATCAATAATCATTATATCAAAGCTTTTATTCATGATTTCAGGTTGATATAAGTAAAGTGAATACAGTCTGCACTCTTCTGGAAAGTATTCTCCTAGAGTCAGACACCGTGAACAAAATAGTTGATAAATCACGACTAACGACGTTTGTCACCCAGTCTTTCGTATTCTCATATATCTGGGGTATCGGAGGCAATGTTATTGATTCGTCGCGCGAGGCTTTCGAGCTTTTTGTCACCCACCAACTGGAAGGAAATTCAAGCGCAAGGTATAACATAAAACTATAACTGTCCAATTTCGGCCAAATAAATCACCCGAAAAATCTAATATTAAATAATTTTCCTACCAGATTGCCTGTAGCAGGAGACCTCTGGAATCTCTGGGTGAACACAGACAAACAACGTATGGACATATGGCTAAAAATGATACCCGCGTTTACTTACGACCCTCAAGTGCCTTTTTTTGACATTCTTGTCCCTACAATCGACACAGTGCGCTTTGAATTCATCGTTAAAAAAATAATAAATGCGAACAAGTCCGTGTTTATCACTGGCGCAACTGGTACAAAGAAAATAAAACCTTATTTAGTATTTAAAATAGTAAAAATAGATTTATCCCATGAAATTGGCTTTTAGGTGTCGGAAAATCGGTAATAATGAAAGGCGTGCTAAAGAGTCTACGCGAATCGGAGCAATGGCTGCCAATAACGCTAAATTTTTCCGGTCAGACGACGAGTAAACAGACGCAAGACATTTTGGAGCTAAAAATGGAGAAAAAGATGCGATTTTCCCTCGGCGGCCCCGTGGGTAAGCGTGTGTGTGTCTTTGTAGACGATGTTAACATGCCACGGCTAGATACTTACGGCTCTCAGCCGCCTGTCGAACTTCTGAGACAAGTCTTAGACTTCCGTGGCTTCTACGACCGGAAAAAACTTATTTGGACGTCTATTGAAGACGTGGTATTAACGGCAGCTTGCGCGCCCCCCGGAGGCGGGCGAAATCCTCTTAGCCAGCGATTTATCCGGCACTTTGCTATGCTTATGATCCCCATACCTACTGAGGCTTCTTTGCAAACGATTTTCAAGTATTACAATCTAAATTATCGAATATATAAACTAGTCACAAAAATTGAAGAATATAAAAAAAAATCCAAATTTTTGGGTGATTTTCAATTTCGGTCTTCCTTCGGGCACCCAAAAATTTTCTTGGGCCAAGAATTTTCTTCTTTAATCAAGAAATTTTTCTTTCTTTCTGTCTATGTAGTTTCCAAAACCTTCCTTCGATTTCCTATACGATCATTATTCCCAGAATTATTGATTATCAAAGTCAAAAAGAACTTTTTTGCTTTAATTGACGATAACTCCGCGGCAAATCATCGAACAGGCGTTTTGATTGCGTCAAATTAAAGGGCATTAAATTTTCTAAAAGAGCTTTTGAAGGAAACAATAATAAGAAAAAATTTTTTTGAAGCCCGTAGAATTTTTTTTAGATGAGAAGAAATTCGGAAAAATTTTTTTTTATAATTTTCTTAAGATTACTCCGTGGAGTAAAAAATTTTTCGTCATTTTGTAGAGTGTTAAAATTTGTGTGTTGAATATTACACTCTAGTGTATAGAATTTAACATTCTCAGGTTTGTTTTAATGAATTTATTAATACACTAGAATGTTAAATTTTACACACTAGAGTGTAATATTATTCAATACACAAATTTTAACACTCTACACAATGACGAAAAATTTTTTACTGTGCAGACTCAAACATGATAAAAAATTTTTTATGGTCATATTTGAAAATTAAACACTTGGAGCTACAATTTGTTTTTTTTTTCGCTGGACAATCATTTTCCTTGAAGTTACAGCTCGTTAAAAATCACCCAAAAATTTGGAATTTTTTTTACATCACTTAATTTTTGTGACTAGTGTATTTGTTGAATACTTAAATGTAATTGATTTTTTCAGAGCGATCGTGAGAGGCTTTTTGAGTCACAAATTGTTCCCTCAATCGGTTGTCAATATCGCGGACGCAATAGTAACCGCAGCGGTGGAAATCTACGACCGCATCGCGACTGATTTACTGCCGACTCCGGCGAAAAGCCATTATATTTTTAATCTCAGGGATTTGTCGAAGTGTGTGCAAGGGATGATGCAGTCGGACCCGGTGTCCATTCGCGATGCCAGACAAATGACGAGACTCTTTTATCACGAATGCTTAAGGGTCTTTCATGACCGTCTGGTTGATAATATCGACAAAAGTTACTTTTACAGATTGCTCAGTGAAACATGCTCGGGTTTTTTTCCCGATCAAGTTGTTGCTTTGCCTGAAAATACTTCTGATAGTATCGATACGCCGTCGGAGCTTTTCTTTGGAGACTTTATGAAATTCGGTACCCCCAGGGAGCTTAGAATCTATGAAGAAGTTACCGATGTTGAAAAAATCAAGTCTGTTCTTCAGGTTTTTTTTTTTTTATTTAATTAGAAATTTTTTTTATTTATTTTTTTTGTGTCAAAGTTTAAACTGGAGGGTATTGATTTTAAAACATCTCAGGATTATCTAGACGATTATTGTCTCGCAACAAAGAAAGACTTGAAGCTTATATTTTTTTTCCACGCCATCGAACACTTGTGCAGAATAGCGAGAATCTTGAGATCAGAACGGGGCCATGGATTACTTGTAGGTGTAGGTGGCATGGGTAAACAGAGCTTGAGTAAATTAGCATCTCATCTCAATGGATATCCGTAAGTTTGTTGGTATATTTTTACAATAATTAAAATTTATAATTAATATTACAGAAATTTTGATACTCTTGATACTCTATTTAATAATTATTTTTATTTAATAATTAATTGCTATTAATTATTGATTAAGTCGTAGAAGTAAGAACATTTCTTCAGAAGTTGAAATAAATATTTAAAATAAAAACAATTTATCGCAATACAAGCCCTTAATTTTTAATTCATGGTCATTTTAAATTCTCAAGATGTCCCTTGGTCCTACTAAACTTTTTTCCGTCTAAATAATCAATTGCAAGATAATAAAGTCTTTATTCTTTAAAATTTAGCAGAGTGAACGCTCTCAATGTCGGTCACTTTACTCTAACTGAATTTTTACTACAAAAATGGATATCATAACATAAATTTACTTGAATTTTTATTTTATCTGATTCTCTAGAGTAGTTTATGTAAATTTTTGTGCTCAATTTTTTCAGAACAATAAAATAAAATTTCTGTAAAACTAAATCTTCAAAAACATTAAAGGTACAATTTTTATTGGTAAATATTTACAAATAAGGTCAACCATTTTAATTTTCATTTTTTTGAACGAAATTTCTATTTAATTTTATTGAGATATTTTTTTTGAAAAATACATAAAAAATTAACAATTAAAAAAAAATTGTGATATTCAACTTTTTTATAATTGTTCGTTTTTTATGTAATTTTCAAAAAAAAATCTATCAAAAAAAGATAAAATAGAAATTTTATCCAAAAAAACATGAGAGCCAAAATTTTTTTTTCAACTTTTGAAGGCAAACAAGCTATTCGATGGTCTAATTAGTAATTTGTCTAACTCCATATTTTTTAGAGGGTGATTTTTTTAACATTTTGATGTAGCCATAATCGAATAATAAATTATTTGAATGATTCAAACCTAAATATTATATCTCTAATAGATAATAATGATATTAAATGGTTCTTTAAAGTGATAATAAATTTTGAACTAATTGTTTTTTTCGTACAAATAGAAGATTCTCTAAAATGGAGTTAGACAATTTTATTTACTAATTAGAACGTCGTATTGAAATTAAATTAAAAAATAAAAATTAAAATTACATTAAAAAATGTTAAATATTGTAGACAATATTTCATTTAATTTGATGAAAAAATCGTGATTAACTTTTGACATAAAAATCTTGACAAATTGATTTTAGTTTGTAAAAAAATATTTAAGAATTTAATGCTGTGTTTTGCTAAATAGATTGAATTTTTTATTTCTTACTACAGATGTTGGCAAATTGAAATAAGTCGTGGATATGATATAAATTCTTGGCATACAGATCTACGTAATTTTTATTCAAAGCCCGGAGCTTTAGCCGAAGACGCGACGTTTCTCTTTACAGATACTCAGATTGTTATGGAAGAATTTCTTGAAGATATTAACAATACACTTAATTCCGGTAATTATTTTGTAATTAATAATTAAAAAAATTAAATTAAAAAATAACTATCTTCAGGCGAAGTGCCAAATTTATTCGAGGCTGATGAGTTAGAGAAAATAATAATCTTGACGAGACCCGCAGCCAAAGAAGCCGGATTATCCGAAGAAAACCGTGACGAAATTTACAATCTGTTTGTTAGCCGGGTGAGGAATCACCTCCACATCGTGCTTTGCATGAGTCCTGCTGGTGACGCATTTCGGTGGGTTTTGCTGATGAACTATTCATCTATAATATACATAATAAGTATAAGTATAAGCAAAGATGTAATAGTGATGCAAATCGATGAGCGCTCTAAATATTTTATATCTTACATATCTAAGACGTCGCTGTCGCATGTTTCCTTCACTGGTCAATTGCTGCACGATCGATTGGTTCACCAAGTGGCCCGACGAAGCCCTTCTCTCGGTCGCTAAAATTTCCATCGTTCCAGACATCACTCAAGATCTTCAACTAGCTTCTTCCCTGGCTTCCATTTGTATGCTGATGCACCAAGTATACCAGATATTTTATTTATTTATCGATTTACAGTCAATCCGCGTGACTTTGGCTTGTCAGGATAACACTCCTCCTCTAAATCGACAAATAAGAGTTGATATACGAGGAATACAAGTGTTTGTCATGGTTTTTAATGCTCTGATATTTGAAAAATTCTTTTTTAAAAAGAAATTTTTAAGAAGATTAAAAGATTGAAAAAATAATTGAAAATTATTCTGAAAAATTTATAGCCAATAATATTTCAATTTATTATTATTAATCGCGTTAGTAAAATCAAAAAGATGTATAAAAAAATTTTTTTAACTCCAATTAAGTAAAAAATGTAAAAAAATAATAAAAATCTGGTTGAAAAACGCAAAAAAAAATTTTTTTCGACGTACGCTTTTTTGATTATAAGAAAAAAAAAATCTTAAAGCCAAAATGATATTAGGTAGTTGTTACTTGACCATTTTTCAATTTTATTTAACAAAAAAATTTGTACAAATTTTGTAAAAAATTGCATTTTTTATTTTTTTTCCTAATTTTTTTTTGTCATAATTAGCTTGTCATAATTGTCAAAGTAGCTTCTAAGAACCTTCAAACGTCGAGACCCCTAATAAACAAATTATTTTTAGCAATTGAACTGAAAATATTATTGTAGTCCAATTTTTTTAAATTGTCAATTTTTGTCAGAAGTTAAAAATTTTATTTTAATTTTTTTCAGTGAATTTTTGTAAAATACATTCTTAAGTTGATTGAAGAAAAAAAATTTTTTTATACACCCTTTTGGTCCTTTAAGAAAAGGGCTTTAGTAACGCGTAATAATTCACTATTTTTTATTAAAGATGATAAATAATTGGTATTGAAATTAAATTTTTAAAAATAGACGACTGATAAAATGACAGAGAGATATTTAACTGAAATGCGACGTCGATATTATACAACACCGAGTAGTTATCTTGAATTATTGAAATTATATTCAACAACTCTAAAGCGAAAGACAGATGAAATAATGTCATTGAAAAATAAAATTGAAAATGGCTTAAATGTAAGTTTATCATTTTTTTTTTATTTACTTATATTAATCTGATAAATTATTGAGATTGATATTTTAATCTTTTTCATTGTTATTTATTATTTATTACTTTTATCACCAGAAATTGTATGAAACTAAAGAAACAGTAGATGTAATGAAGAATGAAATAATAATATTAACACCGCAATTGAAAACAAGCCGCGAAGAAGTGGAAAAACTTATGGAAGTCGTGACAAAAGAAAAAATTGAGTGTGATAAAGTCCGAAGTGTCGTAGAAGCGGATGAGGCTACTGCTAAAGTAACTTAAATCTTTTCATTAGTTTAACAATAGAGGTTGAGTAAAATAAATTAGAGTTTTATAAACAACGCAAATTACAAAATTTATTTATCGATTATTTTAATTTAATTTGTTGGGATAAAAAAAATCCAATGAATAATAAATATATTTTTTCGGTATAGATAAAAGCCGACGAAATGGCAGTTTTAGAAATCGAGGCACGCAAAGACCTGGAGGCTGCGATGCCAGCTCTGGAGGAGGCGCAAAAAGCTCTTCAGTCGCTCAACAAAAGCGACATTAACGAAATTAAAGTTTTTAATAAGCCTCCGCATCTCGTGCGTTACGTAATGGAGGCAGTTTGCTTGCTTTTAGGCGAAAAGTACGGACCAATTAATAATATTTCACTTAAAAAATTCATTTATAATTTTTATTTATTATTTCTAGAACGGACTGGCCGACTGCGAAGCTTATACTTTCGGACGTGCACTTTCTTGATCGATTGATCAACTATCCCAAGGATGACATAAATGATAAATTGCTTAAAAAATTGGAAAGCTATTTGAAGAATCCCGAGTTTGTTCCGGATCTTGTTGCTAAGCAAAGTAAAGTTTGCAAGTCAATTTGCATTTGGGTAAGAGCTATTGACGGATATGCCAAAGTGTTTCGTGTTGTTGAGCCGAAACGTCTCAAGTAATTAATTAATTACATTTTATAACTGATAGTCTCAAAAAATTCCTTGAATTTTATTTTTAATATTAAATTAATAATTTTAATTTTAATATTAAAATAATAAATTTAATTTTAATATTAAAAGAATAATTTTAATTTTAATATTACAATAATAATTTTTTTTCTTTAAATAGAATAAAATAATTTTTTAGATTGCAACAAGCACAAGAAGAGCTACAGGCACTTAAAGAACTAGTAGCAGAGAAGCAAAAACAATTAAGTGTGGTCGTTAAGAAAATAGAAAAGCTTGAGAAACAATACAACCTGGCAGTTAAGCGTCTAGATCAGTTAGAATCTACGATTGCGTTGAATGAGTCTCGATTAAACAGATCCGGGCGCTTAATCGCGGCATTATCTGACGGACAAGAATTATGGCAAGACATGACACGAGGATTTCACTCGAAAATAAATAACCTGACGGGTGATTGCCTTATTATCGCAGGCGCGCTGGCTTATTTCGGGGCTTTCACTCAGATTTATCGACAGGAATTGCTGCGAGTTTGGTTGACGGCGATTGACACTCACAAAATAAATATTACGGAAAATTTCAGTCTTGTCAAAAGTTTAATTAGTCCGTACAAAATTTGCACGTGGAATGTTTTCGGGTTACCGAAAGACAACGTGAGCACTGAAAACGCGCTGCTGGTGACTCAAGCGCGACGTTGGCCGCTTTTGATTGATCCTCAGGAGCAGGTAAATTTATGATACTAAAATTAGCCGATATTCAACAATTTTTGATTTTTTTTATAAATTAAATTGGAACTAAAAAAATATTTTTACGGATAATTTTTCAAACTTTCTATAATGACTTGTTAAATTGCACTGTACTTTCTTAACTATTGACGTTTTTAATGATATAAGCTCATCTCGATGTTACACTCATCAAGAGCTTTCATTTGAGTATCCACATGCGTTTTGATATATTTTTCATATATTTATATATATAATATATATAAAATATATGAAAAATTGATGTGGGTACTTAAATGAAAGGTCTCAATGAATATAATGTGAATGTGAGCTTATATCTTTAAAAATGTCATTAGATGACAAGATTCGATGTCATTTCTTAACTATTGATATTTTTAAAGATATAAGCTCATCCCGATGTTACACTCATCAAGAGCTTTTATTTGAGTACCCACATGCATTTTGATATATTTTTCATATATAAATATATATAATATATATAAATATATGAAAAATTGATGTGGGTACTCAAATGAAAGATCCCGATGAGTATAACATCGGGATGAGCTTGTATCTTTAAAAATGTCCATAGTTCTCAAGATATAAGGACTTCTTAATTATGTATCTAGAGATAAAGAATTTTTGAATGCAGCCTAAATACTTATCATAATAAATTGACTATTGGTGATAATGATATGAAACTTTGAAAAGGCACAAATTCAAGTCGAGACTTGCAATGACCCTAAATTTTACTTAAAAAAACCGATTTTGTCATATAACTATCCTGGAAACAAAATTTTTCTTATTCTCTTAATAATATAGATTATAAAAATTTTCAGATGTCGGCTAATTTAATTTTCATGGTAAATTTACTTAGTATTAAGACAATTAATGGTATATTTTATTAAATTATATATTGAATATCGATACTGCTGTACAGTATTTATTTTTCTTCAATGTGGTTTTACGCTCCAGGGCTACCGGTGGATTAGAAATATGGAAGCTGAGAATAATATCAAGATAAGTGAAATGAATAATCCAAATTTGATGAGGATTATTGAAAATTGTATTAGACTTGGGCTGCCAGTTATGATTTATAATGTAGGAGAAATTCTTGATCCTAGTTTAGAACCTATTTTACTTCAGCAAATATTTATGCAGGTACTTTTACTTATTAAAAAAATTTTTCCGGAAAAATTTAACAAACTTAACTTTAAAGTACCTAATGAAAAAATTTTAAATGATTTTTGTTTCAAGGAAGGAAGAATGATTATGAGAATAAATAACACTGATATAGAATATGAAAAAGGGTTCAAGCTGTACATGACCACAAAGCTTTCAAATCCTCATTATTTACCAGAAGTTTGTATCAAAGTAACAATTGTTAACTTTACTGTTACACCATCTGGTCTTGAAGATCAATTACTCGGGTAATAATTGATAACTTTTATACTGAACTATTTTGAGAGCAATTTGTTGGTGATAAATATTAATGATATTTTATTTTATTTTATTTAGAGAAGTTGTGAAACTTGAGAGGCCGGATTTAGAGAAACAGAGGGAAGAATTAGTCGAGAAGATAAATCACGACGGAATACAGTTGGAAAAAATAGAAGAAAAAATTCTGTCGATGTTATCCAGCCCGGGTAATATTTTGGACAATGAGGAATTAGTCGAGAGCTTAAATAATAGCAAAGAGACATCCGCAATTATAACTGCTCGGCTTGTTGAGTCTGAAAAAACAGAGGCTAAGATAATAATAGCGCGTGATAAATATCGATCAGTAGCTACTCTAGGATTTATTTTATTTTTTGTCATTGCTAGTCTTGCAGAAATAGATCCTATGTATCAATTCTCGCTAAAATATTTTAAACAAGTAATTATCATCACAATTAATTAATATTATTTATTTATTACTTTTGAGGTGTTAAAGGGTACTCCCTAGTATTCTGCTAAAAAATGTAATTTTTAGGTATTCAATCATGCGATCGAGACGAGCGAAAAAAATCAAGACATTGAAAAACGTCTGAGTATCCTAAATGAAAAAATAACTTTGGCAATTTATTTAAACGTCTCTCGAGGACTTTTTGAGAGACATAAAATTATTTTAGCTTTCATGATTGACGTTGCAATTTGTATCAATAATAAAACAGTTACTCAAACTCAGTGGAATTTTATTTTGCGCGGACCAGGGTCTATCGAATTGGTAATAAAAATCACTCCGTAAATTTTTTATACGATTTTATAATTTATATTTGATAAAAAAAAAAAAACTTTCAGAGAAAAAAACCAGAAAATATAAGTGACTTGGCGTGGAAATCAATAAATTATCTTGATAAAAACTTTTCAGTTTTCAATGGAATAATAGACGATGCATTTAGAAAAATAAAACTTACTCTCGGATACATTGAAGAAGTAATATTTTATTATTAATAAAAACTTATTCACATTTTTTATAAAAGCTAAAAAAATATTAAAAATTTTATATATTTCTAAGGAAATAAATTTAAAGAGAAATAATAATATAGAAGCGATAAAAGATTGGAATATCTTGCTGAGCGATATTGAAAAATTGATGCTAGTGAAATCATTAAAAGAAGAAAAGCTATTGGTTTTAATAACGGCCTTGGTAAATAAAGACTTCGGTCGAAAATTTATCGAATCGTCTATTGTAACATTATCCGACACGTAAGAATTTTTTTTATTTATTTATTATTATTATTATTATTATTATTAGTATTATCTCTCCACGCATACATACAATAACTACTTAGTTCAAAGTTAAGGCAAAAATAAGGGTAAAGGTAAATTGAACGTATGCACGCGATGGGAATACTTTATTGATAAGCATTAATAAATTTAACAAAATATCAAAGTTATATTTCATTTATGAAGTTGGATATTAAATAAATTATACACTTTTTTTTTATTTTAGGTACCAAGATATATCACACAATACACCTTTAATATTTATACTGAGCACGGGTTGTGATCCTTTTGGATCATTTATTAAGTTTGCCGGCGAAATGGGATTTATCGACAAGTACAGTTCAATATCGTTGGGTCAAGGGCAAGGACCAATTGCTGAGAAACTTATCAAAGACGGTCGTGTTAAAGGTCACTGGATTTTTTTACAAAACTGTCATTTGGCGACGTCGTGGATGCCGACGCTCGAGAAATTAGTCTCTGAAATCACAGATGAAAGTGTCGAGGTCCATAGAGACTTTCGGCTTTTCTTAAGTTCGATGCCTAGCGATGCTTTTCCTATTTCTATACTCGAAAACTCTGTTAAAATTACCAACGAACCACCCAAAGGCTTGAAAGCTAATATCAAGCGAATGCTTTTTGATTTGAGCCAAGAATTTTTTGAACACGATGGTATCTATTTATTTTATTTATTAATCAGTATCATATTGCGTTACTAATTTATGTTAGAAGTTTAAAATTTTATTTCAATTTTTTTCAATGAAATTAAAGTTAGCAGTCACAATTTTTTAATTTTATTTAACAAAAAAATTTGTTCCAGAAAATTATTTTTAAAAAATTGCATTTTTAATTTTTTAATACCGATTTCTCTATGTCAATTTTTTTTTTAATTTTTTTTTGAGATAATTTATTTGTTATAAAATTGTTAAAATTATTAAATATGTGCTAAACTAATTTTCATTTTTTTTCAGTAAATTTTTACAAAATATAAAAAGTTGACAATTAAAAAAAAATTAGGATGCGTTAAGGTTTTCAGTACAATTTTCAAAAATCATTTTTTCATTAGATCTCGACGTTTTAAGGTCCTTAGAAGCTACTTTGATTAATTTTTCTTATTCGTTTTGGCTTTAAAAATTTTTTTTCTTAAACTCAAAAAGGCGTACTTAGAAAAAAAAATTCTTTTTCGTTTTTTATCCAGATTTTTCTTTTATAAGTTCCCTTTAGTTAATTGAAAAAAAAAAATTTTTTTTTATAATTTTGATTTTAGTAACGCGATATGTTATATTAGGTGTTACGTATTTCTTCTTAAAATCTGTCTGAATATTTTTATTTTGTATTTCAGGAGACAATTGGCGGGTCATGATATTCGGAATATGTTTTTTTCATTCAATTATACAAGAAAGAAAAAAGTACGGGCCATTAGGCTGGAATATATTATACGAATTCACGGATAACGACCGCGAATGCTGTCTATCGAATTTAAAAATATTTACTGAAAATGAATTAATACCTTGGAACGCATTGGTGTATACTACCGGTAATAAAATTGTTAATAGAAAAATTTACATTCCTGATGGTTAAATATTCATTGAATAAATTTTTTTTGTTTTTTGCTCTAGGTGAAATTACATACGGAGGCAGAATTACAGATAACTGGGATTTGCGCTGCTTGAAAACTATCCTCGACAACTTTTTTTCACCAAAAATATTTAACAAAGGTAATACAGTAAGCAAAAAATCCTTTTTAATTAAAATTTAATGCTTGTGAAGACTTATTTGCTCATCTTTACATTTTAATTACTATTTAGATTACATTTATTCGCCCTCTGGAGTGTATTACTGTCCGAGATTAAAAACTTTGGAGGAGTATAAAAATTTTGTAGAAACTTTTCCTATTATTGATGAGCCTGAAATTTTTGGAATGCATGAAAATGCAAATATAACTTATCAGGTAAAAATTTGAAAATTTAATTAATAATAGACAATATTTTTTTTTGTAATTTAACAACTAAGTTACACGAATTATTTCAGTTGCGCGAGTCACAATTAGTGATAAATACAATAGCGCAAATTCAGCCGACAGTTGATGCAAACATTGAAAGCAAATCAAACTCGGAAATAGTTTACGATACTGCGCAAATAATTATGAATCAGATTGAGCTTAATATTGATTCTGACAAATGCAATAAAAATCATTACAAAGTAATTTTATAAATTATTTATTTTATTTTATTCAAAATAACAATTGATTTTTTTTTTTAACATACATTATTATTCTTACAATTATAGAAAGATTCAGCGGGAAGAGTTCCTTCACTAACAACAGTCTTATTACATGAAATTGATCGATACAATAAATTATTAAAAAATATTCACGCATCAATGGAAAATTTACAGCGCGCTATTAAAGGATTTGTTGTTATGTCAGATGAATTAGAGAACGTCTTTAATTCTTTATTAAATAATCAAGTAAATACTCAATATTAGGTAATTATTTACAAGTGGAGTTCAGCTTATTTTTGGCCATATCTAGGTGAAAAATTACAATTTTTTTTTCTGAAAGAAAAAAACAAAGATTTTGATAGCTTTTTTGCCTTCAAAAGTTGGAAAAAATTTTAGCTCTGATATTTTTGGATAAAATTTCTATTTTATCTTTTTTTGATATATTTTTTTTTTGACAAGTACAGAAAAAAATAAATAATTTAAAAAAAAAAGTTGAATATCACAATTTTCTAAAAAATTTATAAATTTTTTTGAAAATTTGTAAAATTTGTTACAAGTGTGATAATCAACTTTCTTTATTTTTAATTGTTCATTTTTTTTATGTATTTTTCAAAAAAAAAAATATATCAATAAAATCAAATAGAAATTTCGTTCAAAAAAATGAAAATTCAAATGGTGGACTGTAAAATTTCTATTTTATCTTTTTTTGATATTTTTTTTTGAAAAATACATAAAAAAACCAACAATTTAAAAAACAAAGTTGAACATCACAATTTTCTAAACAATTAAAAATTATTTTTTAAATTTGTAAAATTGTAATAATCAATTTTTTTTTATTTTTAACTGTTCATTTTTTTATGTATTTTTCAAAAAAAATTTCTCAATAAAATCAAATAGGAATTTCGTTCAAAAAAAATTAAAATTAAAACTTTGTACCCCACTTGTAAATAATTACCCAATACTTTATTAAAAGTATTTCCTCTTACAATTTAACGACTCAATATACTTAACTTTAAATGAAAGGTCCCGAAGGTATGGCATGATCTGAACGTTTATCCATCGCTCAAGTCTTTAGGCAGTTGGATAAGAGATCTTGAACTCAGAACGGATTTTATAAAAGTACCCAAGAATAAAATATTTTATTTTAACTATTCTATAAAAATGAATTTAATTAATTTCCTGACTGACATTTTAATCCAGAGCTGGTTAACAAACGAACCGGTTTCTTACTGGCTATCCGGGCTTTCATTTCCTCAAGGATTCATTACCGCAGTGCTCCAAACTCATGCAAGGAAATATAATATTCCTATTGATCAGCTCAAGCTGGATTATGCGGTAACTAAGACGCTTTTATATCAAGATGAAATCCAGAATGCTCACACAATTAATCAACAGGTTTGTCTTTGCATTATCATACTTGCTAATTCAATCAATTAATTAATGAATCAATAATTGGTTTATTTCAAGGATCATTTACTGTATAAAAATCTTTCAATGCCAAGCGACGGAGTTTTGATTCATGGTTTGTATTTGGACGCAGCAAAGTGGAATATTAATTCAATGCTTCTTGTTGACGCTTCATTAGGTAAGTTAATTTTTAATTTTATTCATTTTTAATAATGGTTTAATTGAATAATAATATCAAAATAGCTTATTAATTGATTAAATTATCTGTATAATGCATAATAAATAACAAACAGGCGAAATAAACCCTCCATTACCAGTAACCCACGTAATACCCGTGCTAACTCATCCAGAAAATGATCAACGCTACATTTGTCCGCTTTATAAGACCGCTGTTCGTGCTGGGGTACTATCAACTACTGGACACAGTACTAATTTTGTTACTCCTATCTTGCTACCTTCATCCCAAAAAAATTCTTATTGGATCCTTAAAGGGACTGCGCTTTTAATACAAATTACTGATTGATTAATTTTTACTCCAATAAAAAAATTTACTTTAATTAAAATTAGTTCTTAATAATTAATAACTAGCAACCTTGCAGTCACTATGTGACTGCTGTGACTTGTGAACAATAAATAAATAAATAAAATATAAGCTCATCCCGATGTTACACTCATCACGAGCTTTCATTTGAGTACCCACATGCATTTTTTATATATTTTTCATATATACATATATATAATATATAT
>CAJNRD030001123.1:20526026-20586536 GCA_905319865.3 Cotesia congregata
TTATATATATGTATGTATGAAAAATATATCAAAAATGCATGTGGGCACTCAACTGAAAGCTCTTGATGAGTGTAACATCGGGATGTGCTTATATCTTTAAAAATGTCAATATTTCACTAGATACTTGTTAAATTGCATTGTACTTTCTTAAATATTGACATTTCTAAAGATATAAGCTCACTCCGATGTTACACTCATCAAGAGCTTTCATTTGAGTACCCACATGCATTTTTGATATATTTTTCATACATACATATATGTAATATATATAAATATATAAAATATATGAAAAATTGATGTGGGTAGTCAAATGAAAGGTCTTGATGAGTGTAACATCGGGATGTGCTTATATCTTTAAAAATGTCAATAGTTCACAAGATACAAGGTCATTTCATGTATCTAGAGAAAGAGAGCATTTTCGAATGCAGCCTAAATACTTATTATCAATAATATAGATTACTTCTTAGTAATTAATAATTAGCCTTATAAATTTGATCGTTGAAATTTCAGGTACATGTTAATATTTAATTTAAAAAACAACTATGAATATTTGAAGTACTGTTTTTCTCTGTAATAAATATTGCTCGCATATTTATAATCGCTTTCGTCGATATTCCACATCATCAACATGTAAATTGTTATGATAGACGACAACAAGAACCGATCGATGCTAAAAAATAAAATATTGTAATTTATAGTTAATTAATTAACATAGTAATCACTTTAATAATTAACTTACGTCATGTAAGGGTGAATCCAAAAGATAATAATGAATCCGACGAAACTAGGATGCCTCATATGATCTAAATACCTTTGATACTCCTTTGACTTAACAGCTAACGCTCCAGGCTTATTAAGTACTTTGCAGTAAATTTGTTTCCACCCCAACAACTCGGTGACATCAAGCATACAGCAGCCACCGAGTATAATTAGCCATCCGAATAGATGTAGAGCAGAAAATAAAATCCAAGAATACATGTTAGACTCTGTATTTACTTCCCAGAGCGTAATCAGGGGTACTGGCTTCCAGTTTCTCATTAAATAATCCAGACACACTGAACTCAATGCATTGTATATACTTCTTTCGTACTCGGAGATGTTCAATTTTTTATACAAGCGCTTGATAAGTCTACTAGCCATTACAGAGTGCTGGATCAAGAACAAGAATAATAAATACAAGTTCATCAAAATGTTCCAAGCAGCTGTGAGACTTTCAGCATTATCATTATTATCTACAATAAAAATAAATCAAATTAATTGAAATTAATAAAAATTTTTCTATAGATGTTTAATTAATTTTAATAATTATAAAATTTTTTTTTCTTATTAAATTAGAACTAAAAAATATTTTTAAAAAATTGCACTTATAGTTTTTCAATTTTTTTACAAATGAATTTTTTTTTTAATAATTTTTCCAAGAAAAAAAATTATTAGTAAAAATTTTTAGAAGCATTTTTTTGTTGTAATTGTTTTGTAAAAATTGAAAAAATTGAATAAAAATTAATTTCGCAGCTATTTAATCATTTTTGGAACTTTTGCTAACAAATAAATTATGACAAAAAAAAATAAGAAAAAAAAACTGAGATGTAGAAATTTGAAAAAATTAAAAATGCAATTTATTTAAAATAATTTTTTAGAACTAATTTAATTGTTAAATATAATTAAAAATTTGTCAAATGACAGCTAACTTTAATGATGACACTTAAGTTAGCAGACGTCAAAAAATTTTTTATTAATTAAATTACAACTAAAAAGATATTTATAAAAAATTGCACTTATAGTTTTTCAAGTTTTTTAGATGAGAAAAATTTTTTTTTTCAATTATTTTATTAAAATTTTTTCTTAACTTCATTTTCATACTTTAATGACTTAAAAATTGACAGTTATCAGCTAACCAGTATCATTTAATTTTTTCCAAATTTCCAATGACAGCTGCATAAATTTAATGTAATATAAAAATAATTACCAGAAGTTTGTACAGCTTTATGATTTTGATTATTATTAGAAATAAAATAAATTAAACAATAAACCACATAAATAGTATAAAAAATACTAATGGATCCAATCAATAAGCTGAATAAATTTCTTAACATCATCTTCATTTATATTTTTTATTTACACAATTAATCAAAACAAATAAACTTTTTCTCATTAATTTTCTTGCAATGACAGCCAACTTGTCGAAAAATTACTTATTTATTAAAAGTATATAATTGTTTCAGTTTAAAAAATTCATTGTACCGATAAGAAAGAAACTAATTTCTTAATTTCAGTCAAAGATGGCGCTACGATATTTTTTTTTCCTAAAAAAAAATAAACTTTACTTTATTTACTCGATAATTAATTAAATTAATTATTTTATTATTAAGCTATAATTACTGAGTAATCTAAACCTTGCGAAGACTATTAAAGCAAGCGACTTAGCTGTCATGCGAATAAATAATACGCAATAAAATAGCTGATGTATGAATGGTCTGGTCTTGGGCTTGGGAATATAAAGGAATGATAATGGCGCTCGTGTCATTGCTCCAATGGACACCCTGGAAGTAACAAGTCTTGTGGTTTGCTCTTTATAAGAAAAAGCAAACCAGTGCCATAAAACAAGAATATTAATTAAAATAGTTAATAAAATTAAAAGAAGAAATAAAACATATTTAAAATAATAATAATAACAGTAAAGTAATTACTTTATATATATATATATATATATATAAAATAATAACAACAATAATAACCTACATCACTGAAGATACGATAAAAAAAAGAAAAGACAAAAAGCCCTAAACAATTGTTACTAATTAATTGTTGATGGGCACGGAGCATCCATTTTTAAAATTACTTCACCAAGTCAAGTCGCCTTATTATATAGTTAGTTAATTAATTGGTTGATCTTTCGATTTGTCGGTCGACTATTTTTAAAAAATAATTTAATTGTATCATATTATATTTTTTAGGTGGAAATTTAACGCCAAAGTTTGGAGTGATCAAGTGTTTAATTTAAGTGCGACACATTAGATACCAAAAACAATGGATTACGTGTTGATAAAAGACATACGACCCGGACAAAAAAATATAAATGTGGTATTTATTGTTCTTGAGGTTGGACATCCTACAATAACTAAAGAAAACCGCGAAGTTCGAACATTCAAAGTCGCTGACGCGACCGCGTGTATGAATGTGTCAATTTGGGATGAACCAGGACAATTGTTGGTACCTGGTGATATTGTGAGACTTACAAAGGGTTACGCGTCCGTCTGGAGACAATGTTTGACACTTTATTCTGGTAAAAATGGTGATATACAAAAAATAGGTGAATTTTGTATGGTTATTAATGAACAATTGAATATGAGCGAACCTAATCCTGCCTTAGCTCAACAACTTGTCAATCAAGGTGGATCTGGACCACCTGGGAATATTAATAATACCATTACTAATAATGGTAATGCTAATAATATTGCTGGCACGCCTAGACAGTCACCTATTGTAAGTTTAATTTATTTTATTATGTAATAAGCACTTATTATTATAATTTATAATCTATATTATTAAGAGAGTAGGAAAAATTTTGTGTTCAGGATAGTCATAATTAAGAAATGACATTGTATCTTGTGAACTATTGAAATTTTTTAAAATATAAGCTCATCCTGATGTTACACTCATCAAGACCTTTCATTTGAGTACCCACATCAACTTTTCATATATTTTATATATTTATAAATATATTATATACGTATATATCAAAAATCCATGTGGGTACTCAAATGAAAGCTCTTGATGAATGTAACATCGGGATGAGCCTATATCTTTAAAAATGTCAATATTTAAGAAAGTTCAGTGCAATTTAACGAAGCTCATTATTTATTAAAGAAAAATTTTATTTATTTATAGTTCACAAGTTTCCACAGTCACATAATGACTACAAGGTTGCTAGTAATTTAATTAACAGATTAAATTCAACCAATTCAAATAATATCATTCTCACCGACAGTCAATTTATTATGATAAGTACTTGAGCTGCATTTGAAAATGCTCTATCTCTAGATACATAATTAAGAAATGACCTTGTATCTTGTGAACTACTGACATTTTTAAAGATATAAGCTCATTCCGATGTTATACTCATCAAGACCTTTCATTTGAGTACCCACATCAATTTTTCATATATATATATATATATATATGTATTTATGAAAAATATATGAAAATGCATGTGGGTACTCAAATGAAAGCTCTTGATGAGCGTAACGTCGGGATGAACTTATATCTTTAAAAATGTCAATATTTAAGAAAGTACAGTGCAATTTAATAAAGAAAAATTTTATTTATTTATAGTTCACAAGTCTCGGCAGTGACATAGTGACTGCAAGATTGCTATTTTTATTTTATTTTTTATTGTATCAATTGACATTTATTTATTTAATTATTGATTGATTGATAGGCAATCCAAAGCAATTCAACAACAGCAAACTCAACAGCGAGCAGTTCGACTAAAAGTGGTAACGGCAGTGGCACTGGTGGTTCAGGAAGTAGTGGTCCAAGCTCCACGGGACTACCGGGTGGTTCTGCAAGATTTAGCAATGAAAGTACTCCAAAGACGACGGCAGCCTCAACTGGAAAAAGCAGCACGCGTGGCCGAGGAAATTACCGAAACGGCGGTCGCAGTGATCGCAGATAACACCACGAGTCAATAAACTCGGCTGTAAAAATTGTGTCTAAATCAAATGAGATTCTTACAATAAAAATTTATCTCATTGTAATGTAATATAGGTAATTGTGTTCTCAACACTCATGTACAGTACGTGAATTATCTTTATTTTATTATTTTTATCCACTTAAGTTCTCAGATGTAAACAGGTTTTATGGCTATATCATGTAAATTAATTTTTTGTCATTAAGGATTATATATCTCTTGAAGAATTAAATATCTTAGAGGCGATACTCTATTTTCTATCATTTTACTTAGATATTTTTTTACATGCAATAGGCAGTCATTTTAATGAAAATAAATTTTTATTTTGGAGTACTGAGAAAAAAAATGATTTTTATATAATCATTATTTTCTTCATAATTAATATTTTTATTTTTCTCAGTGTCAAATGATTAGTTCTTTCTTCTTTTAGTTTCATTCATCTCCCTTTATTGATTATTGTTAATATCAATTAAAATTTGGGAGTAAAAAAAGCTCGAAATTGATCAAGTTCTTATAAATTAAATTTAATTATCGATTTAAAGAATTTAATTTATTAAAATAGTTTTGGGAAATAAAATTGTAATTTAACAAACAGTTAATGTTATATTGAATAAATATTGTAAGATTTATCGTGAAAAAATGAATGATTTTATTTATCAGCTTAGTATTGTTTCAACATCGAATTTTTTTTTTTTATAATTTGTAAAAAGAAGTAAGAAGAGTTAATGCAAACTCGCAATAAATTAATTATTTCCCGGAAAGTAGTTTTTTTTTTTTTTTTTTCATGGTCACTAAACTACTTACATAATTTTTTTCAGCCTAAAATATTTCATTTTATTCTTTAGAGAATTATCTAATTATTGTTTTAAAAAAAAATTTTTTTTCTCGAAGAAAAAACTACATCGAATAATATAAAAATATCAGCATCTTTTCTATTGCTCTTATTTAAATATTTTTATATATCTTCTTTTTTTTTCCACATTGTGCAGTACCTCATGATCTTCACTAGTTCAATAATCTAAGGGTATAATAAAGAACTCATTTTTGGTCTTTTTTTTTTCTTCTTAAAAATGAAACTAAGTCTAAAAAATTGCACTCATAATTTTTCAGAGCTTCTCAAGATTGAATTTTCTAAATAAATTTTTTTTTGCTATAATTTTTTTATATAAAAAATTCTCAATTTTAATATCATTTTTTAAGAGAATAAAGTTAGCCGTTTATTAAAAAAAATTATTACAAAAAATTTTTTAATTTGTAAAAAACTTCAAAAACTATAAGTGCAATTTTTTAAAAATATTTTTTAGCTCTAATTTAATGAATTAAGCAAAATCAAAAAATTAAAAATACCACCTACATTTTCTTACTATATTTCTAATTGTATTTCATTTTATTCTACAAGATAGTCATAACAACAATTCAAAACACAACACCAGCGGGCAGGTGGATTCTCCATCAATCAGCTGATTTGTCTTGTGAATATACTGGGTGTTGTAACAAAATTATATGTCTTAAGAATGATCGTGAAGTTAGCTAACAGCTGTCAATTTTTTAAATTCTTATAATAAATAATTTACAATAATAAAAAATTTCCACTAATAATTTATAAAAATTAATTTACCAATTTATTCATAATTTTAAGAATTTTTTTAATAAATTAATTATCAAAAAAAAATTGACAAAGGAATTTTTTTAAAAATAATTTTTCAGGATAAATTTTTTTTTTTTAAAAACTCAAGTGATTCACGTGATTACTAACTTTAATGTCATTAATAATTTTATTTTAATTTTCACATGTGAAATTTTTTTAATAAATTTTTTTCATTATAATTTAATTGTTATAAAATTATAAAAAAATTTCTTTTGTCAGTCAACTTTAGTGAGTGTTGTGTCTTAAGAAAATATAATTTCAAGTAATTCCATATGCGTCACTGGGTATATGTCGGTGTATAATGTAGATTATCACGTTCTAAACTCAGTGTGTGTGTAAACGAGGGATAATACGTACTGACATAACATATAAATATTTCTATTTCTAATGAGTAATTTATTTTTATAGTTTTTATCTGTTTAGATAAAAAAATTTCAATTTTTTAAGGCATTTACATGTAACAAAATAACTACATTAAAATATATGTGATTCTAAAGGTTATGTTTATATTTACCTGACGTCAACACCGTATGTTAAAAGAAACTGAAAGGTAAATTAATACAATATGTAATTAATTAGTTACAATAACCAGCTTTATTGTTAATAAATAATTTATATTTTTTATTTCAGGAGAAAGTCAATAATAAGTGAAAAAAATGTGGATTTAATAAATAAAAAACAAATAATACTAACACGAATGATCTGATGTTTATCTTGTGATTTTTAACTTAATATAAATTAATGATTAATAATTATCAATAATACTCATAAATAAATTTAATATGCCAATTTCGGATGTCAAATATGAAGCAGCTCGAGATGAACCGGAACCGATGGATTGTTATTTACAACACGCACAGGAATATCAAACGACGTCTAAAGTTCCAAAAAGTTTTTGGAATATATTTGGACGATCTTTAGTTTTAGTCGGTTCATATTTTATATTATCTGTAGGATTAACATATTTTCAACAATGGTTTCTTAAAGACCATGTAAGTACAAATTAATTTTGGAGTGAAATTAGCAGACACTTGACAATTTTTTTTATTAATTAATAAATTAGAGCTAAAAAAATTGCATATATTTTTTTTTTTTAATTTTTTACATGCAAATTTTTAATAAGAAAAATTTTGAAAATTGTCAGATGTCTGCTAATTTTATTTTCACATTAATTTTATTCAATTTCGAGATACTGAAAGAACAAGATTGCTTGAAAATAATTTATTATTAACGACTCCAATTGCAGAATTTCCATTATCCATTAAGTGTTGTAATGTGTCATTTACTAGTCAAATTATTTTTATCAGCGTTTATAAGAAACGTCAAATCATACAAACGAGGACAGCAGCAAGTGCGTTTATCATGGCAAAGTATCTTATCAGCTTTAGCGCCACCGGGAATAGCCAGTGGACTTGATGTCGGTTTTTCAAACTGGGCACTTTCAATTATTTCCTTATCATTGTAAATAATTATAATTTACTCATATCCAGTATTATATTATGCACTGAAAAAAAAAAAAATTCACTTGATTTAAGAGTAAAATTTTGATATTATAAATTCCCAGAGTTTAAGCATTTTTAAAAGTAAAATATTCGACTTTTTTTTCTGTTACGTGAGATTGAAGGAAAACAGTAATTTAATTCTGATTTTTTTTTTTACGATTTTTGTCTTGAGACTACTTTTATTTCTTTTCATTTCTGTGCTTTTCTTGGAATACTATTCTGATTAGAAAAAAAAAAGCTCCTTAAATTCTAAATTCTATAAATGTGAATATATAATGTTGATGTATTTTGTTAATTTGTCATTCGACTTATGAGGCCTTGGCATAACTTTTTGATAAATAAATAAATAAATTTTGAAAAGGATAATTGTCTTGAATGAAGACAAAAAATTTTTGAATCAAGTAGTAAAATTGTCTTAAATCAAGAATTTTTATACTCAAATCAAGAATATCAAGTTAAAGAACATTTTTTTTTTCTGTGTGCCTCATTATATTTAATATTTTAGGTACACAATGACCAAATCTACGAGTATTATATTTATTCTTGGATTTTCATTGGTTTTTAATCTAGAGAAAAAGGTCAGTTTTTATTCCCACTTTTTACTAGAACAAAAAATAAAAATAATTACTGATAAAAGTCTATTTTTCAGTCATGGTCATTAGTCGGAGTTGTTATTATGATATCTAGTGGATTAATAATGTTTACATACAAGTCAACGCAATTTGTTGTTGCTGGTTTTATTTTATGTTTACTGGCATCTTTTGCCAGTGGTCTACGATGGACAATGGCTCAATTAATAATGCAAAAATCTAAATTGGGTATCAAAAGTCCTATTGATATGATGTATTATATGCAGTCGTGGATGTTGTTAGCTATTTTTCCTATGGCTTTGTGGTTTGAAAGTATAACTTTAATTTCTTTATAAAATAAAAAAATTTGTTTATTTCTCTTTTAATTGTTTAAAATAATTGATTTTTTTTTTCTTTAATTTTTACTACGTATTTAGGTCAAGAAATGTTCTATAATATTCAAAAAATAGATTGGAGTCAGCCACATCAAGTTTTGTGGACGATAACTGCTGTCTTTATTGGTGCCATACTAGCTTTTAATATGGAAGTAATGGAATTTATGGTAGTTACGTATACTTCTAGTCTTACATTAGCCATTTTGGGTATTTTAAAGGTAAAAATTAATTATAAATTATATAAATAATAATTAATAAATTAATAAAAATATTTTTGTATTAGGAAATTTGTATATTAGTACTAGCCTTTGCGTTTAAAGGCGACCAAATAAGCCGTATCAATTTCTTCGGATTATTGCTGTGCCTTGGTGGTATCGTGTTGCATGTAATGCAAAAAATACTGACAAACAAAAAAGAGATTCAAGAAAATCTTGAATTACATTCCAATTCAATGACCACAGTTGGATCTGTTGAAGAGGACATGGATACAAACATGCCACTGTTGACCGAGAGATCTACATCTCTTACGAATTTGTTGAACTCAAATTTTAGTACAGACGATGACGATGATAAAGACAAAGATGACAGCTCAGAAGTTCTTTTCAATATTTTACAACGACGTGAGCCGTAAATTTTATCTCCATTTTTTAAGGATTTATTTTATTTAAACTCATTCCATCCTTAAAGTTTTATTATAGACAATAGATATTATATTTTATAAACAGCAGTCTTAAATATGAATTTATTTATTTTTAAAAGTTTTACGGAAAAATGTTGAATTTACAAATTGTTATTGCATAAAAAAAAAAGTAATTTTTTTTTTTTTAAATTAATCAATTGCTATTTTTTTAATTAAAAATTCATAACTTCAAATTAATCCCGGAAAAAATTTTTAAGTTTATTTCAGATTTATTAAATTATTATTATTATTTTTTTTATTTTATTATAATTTTAATGAAATAATATAAATTTTTCATAATTTAAAAATTTTTTTCGGGTCTATTTTTTCCGATTACCCTTCAAATATGTCCGCGCACAAAAGATTTTACAACTTTGTACCAATTAAAAAAAGTAAATACTTAATAGTAAGACTTGAATACGTAATTATAAATTTAAATGGATAAACAATTTTTTTTTTTTTTTTTTTTTTTTTTTTTTTTTTTTTATTAAATAATGTTTATCTTTTTTAATTCTATCTAGACTATTTCAATAAATATAAATTGCTTTTTTTTATAAAATAATACAATTAATTGCGAATTGATTAGTGTGTATGTGCAATCGAGTTGTTAAAATATGAAAACATTAATTATAAATAATATCAGATAACGTAGAGTTTTTTTAATGATAAATAAACTTAAAATAAGTGATGTTAAGTATAATTATAAATTAGTAATTATAAGTAAGTAAAAAAAAAATTATCTACGTAATCAAAGTCCAGAATTGAGTATAATTTTTACTTAACATATTTAAGAAAACCAAAAATCAATTACTGGATTAATTAATTAATAATAATTTACCAATTGTCAAGTGTCATATATTTAATAGTTTTAAATAATAGATTTATAAAAATTTTGTATCAACAAAAACATTCCAATTTGCACTTAAAATATTTTGGCACTAATTTATATATATTTTCTCCATAACTGCGATTGCTTAAAATATCAAAATATTGTCTGCACTTTGATAAAATTGTATTACTACTGTGATACATTGTGAATAATTTTATGTAAGTAATGAGATAAAAATTAATAGCCTTATTGTGATTACCGATATGAATATAAATATAAAGAATAATTGAAATAAATAAATAATTAATAATAGATCTCTGGAAAGTATATTATTAAGTTAAATAAAATAATTACCGTCTAAATTGCTTTTAGTAAATTGTTAAATAATAATTAATTACAGTCTAGCTTGTCGAGTTTGATTAGTTCTTTTAGATTTGGCTTCAATTTTATCCTCCAGTTTGTGAATCAATTCGTCTAACTCGTCCTGTTTGTCAGATAAATTAATATATATTATTTTATAATTATTAATTATTAGAATATTACTAAAAAACAATAATTTATTTAACTCACCTCACTATACGTATACTTCAAAGTACAATGCTTAAGTACTTGTTTTTTACGGCCTATCAATTGTAATCCATGAGGAAGACAGTAAACACTATCGTCTTGAGAATTATTAACTAAAGAAACAAATAAAGTAGCGCGACAATTTTCACACTCGTAATCGTCTTCATCTTCAGAAAATTTCTGTCCTTTTTTACGTTTACCGCTACCAGGTAATGGTAATTTTTCTTTATTATTCAATCCATAATATTCTAATTGTTGACGATAGTTTAATTCTCGGTCTCGTATTTTTGTAACAACTGGTAAAATCTGAAAAAAAAAAAAAAAAAATTTTTAGTTAATAACTTAAAAAAAAAATTATATAATACTGAAGTTGACAGACATTAGAATTTTTTTTTTTAATTTTATAGTTACCTGTTTCAATACATCTACATGAGATCTAGTATCATTAATAATACTAAAAAGTAACCTTTCAAATGAGAACATTGATGGTTCACAGCTATCTTGAAGATCCTAAAAAAAAATAATTCAATTAATAAATAAATAAAAATAAATTATTTTCAAAATATTACACAATTACCTTAAATATTTGTTCAGCATGTTCAAGCCACGTAGTCTGAGCAAAGTAAACACTTTCCGAGACAACATACCCCGTACAAATACTGGAAGTGAATGCTTTAGGAAAAACAACAATAAATTGTCCCGGTTCTTGAACAGTCTTACACAAAGGAACACCATTGCTAACAAGCATCTCCGGCGGCACCATAGCAGTGTCAGACGGCAGCCAGATAGTTTTATTTTTACAAAACCTCGGTACCATCTTCGACAAAGCTTCTCGGAAGTTATTGCTATGTTCATCAGGAATTCCATACCAGATTTTTTTAGCACCAGTGTGTAAATATTCAATCCAAGGCAAGCCGTGGGGATCGCGGTACCAGCAGCAAGCACTGAAAAGCATGCCAACGTGAAGCGTGGGGACAGTGACACCCATCAGCGGACCCAGAGCTCTCAGGACCGAGCCGTTGTTGTTGGTCAAGACCTTGAGGTTCCAAGGATGTCTTGCAAAAGGACTGTTTTTAGCAACAGAGAACCCAAACCCACGGCCACTCGAGTCGATGCTTGCAGAGTGAACACAAACATGCCTTTTGC
This sequence comes from Cotesia congregata, assembly GCA_905319865.3. Classification (NCBI taxonomy): domain Eukaryota; kingdom Metazoa; phylum Arthropoda; class Insecta; order Hymenoptera; family Braconidae; genus Cotesia; species Cotesia congregata. The sequence continues at coordinate 20,538,052 of CAJNRD030001123.1, forward strand.
GCTCAGACACGTGCTTCCAAAAAGCGGCTTCAACTTCACAGGCAGAAGCTCCATCAGCTTCAATCCCACTCTGGTTTTCCGAGAACCACATGCGCTGAGTGTTCCGCGCAATCCTGTAGAAAGCATTTAAGGGCATGTTTCTACCCTTGACAATACACTCCTCGGTTTCATCAGAACTGTCCTCGTCTTCATCATCATCATTGTCACTCGACAGCGTACTATTGAGTCGCTGCAGTGCTTTGCTCTCGCGTTTTCTCCACTCAGCCTCCACTTGATCGAACAACTTCTCACGCTCATCCGTCGACAACGTGTCGTAGGGCAGCAAATACTTGCAATAAATATCATCAAGCTTAGTGACACGATCCTGAGCAGATTTTGGAATTTTCATTCCATCCGCTACTTTCTGCCACTTCTTTTTCTCAATCACTTCTTTCAGTCCTCCCAAACTCTGAACAGTTTGATACAAATGCGGCAAGTCTACTTCCATGCCTCCAATCCACGGCGGTTGATTTAAAGTGATGCTCTGAGTGGCCAAATATTTTTTAATCGCCATCATTTCTTTGACATTTGGACCCCAACGATGAAGCATGCGATGAATGTACTGATTGTAAGCCGTGAATCTCATATCATCCGACACTTTACACTCAGGCTTGAAATTAGAGGGAGGAACAACCCGGCAAATTCCATATTTCTCAGCAATGGGTCTTATTTTATCAATATACTCAAGCGGATCCTGAAAATCTTTCTCAGAAGGATAAAAAGTCGGAGCGTCTACTAACCTCGCTTCACCCTTCTCCTCCATTTTCGGGAAGAACTTCAACTTATCAGCCATCTCGGCGTTCTTCTTAGCCTTGGCAGAAAGTTTTCTGGCAACCTTGGGCGCATCTGCTGAACTTTTACGCTCCCGAGTAGCTTTAGGAGATTTAGGAATTTTTTCCGTTAGTTTAGCGACTTCTTGCGCCTCATTAGGTTTTATCGGTGACAAATTGGACGTCGAGGTTGAAGTAGACGTAGACTTTGAAGTAGAAGCTACAGGATCAATATCAGTTGGCGGAGTTCTGGTAGTAGGTTGAACAGTCCCCACTGGTGGGCACCTCGCAACAGCCATCGGAGGCTTGGTGACCAATTGGGCTCTCAACAATACTCGCTGATTAGGTCCCGTAGGTCCCTCCGTGCCCAATTTAACAGCCACTCCTTGTATCAACGGCTGGCCTTGTGCCAAATTGGGACCACTCCTCGCAACAGTTTGCAAGGGAATGTAAAATACATGCGCATCATTTTCGTCTTCATTCTCATTTGTGTTCTCAGTTTGTGTTGAGATTTCCGTGCTGCGTTGAATCATCTGGCTCTCTTCAGTCCCCTGGGTCTGCAAATCCTGGGACTGGTCGTCAAAATTCACCTGAACGGCTATGGAAGCACTGCAATTGACATTATTCCACACACTAGGAATTTTTCCCAGTGGAACTACCTGCACATTAGACATGTTCCTAAACGTACCGGGTATTTGATAGCTACCACTCGGTTCTTTGATTTTATCTCCACTTAAAAAAGATTTAGCTTCAACATCTTCACTGCTTGTGCCAACGCTTTTGGACTTGCTTCCACACTTATCCTCTTTTTCAGTAGACTTACCAGAAGCTCGTGCATTTCCGTCCTCGCTTTCTGTTCTCGACACATCCAAGTCAGAGGAACCAGAAGCCCCGGATTTGCTATCGCGCTGCTTCCGCCTGAACGGAGTGTTGATCGGAGCTTCAGTGTCGCTCTCAAATGCGTAAACACTGCTCTCATTTTCTGGAGAAAAAGCATTAATACTCGGAATAGCTGTCTTGCGTTCTTTAACCTTGGGCAAAAATGTTTTGCGTACCACTGACTTCTTATCAGGAGACTTTTTCTCAGGAGACCCTTCAACAGAAGTAGTCCCATCAGCTCTAGAGCTTACATCACTGTCTTCACAAACAGTATCTTTATTCAAACTACAAGCAGTTGCAGTTGTTGTAGTCTTAACAATTCTTCCTTTAATAATTTCCTTAATATCAGCATTGATTTTATTCCTGTTAGTCGTGGGCACAAGACTCACTGGAGTGGATAAATTAACAATCCCAGCACCGATAATAGTCCCCGCATTGACAAGTGTAGCAGCTCTAACTGCGTTATTCAGCCGTTCTTGCGTCAAAGATCTCTCAGCCATTTTAGCAATCGCGACATTCACTGGCCTCACCAGATGCTGAATTCGACTCGGAATCGATAAATGATTCATATCATTCTTACTTTTAGGAACTTCATAAGTAAAATTACTAACAGTCTCCATCTCAGCTTTACTCTCTTCTTTCGCCATAGAACTTTCATTCAGCCACTTTTCTATTTGCTCTGTCGACATATTAACCCGCTCTTTTCGCCCCAACGGCGAGGAAGTTATCAGTGGAATATCAATAACAGGCGCTACCACAGGAGGATTCAAACTTTCAACGCGATTTAATTTTTTATCAGGCTCTGAAATACTTGCTTGAGACGACAGCGATCCAACAACAGGTACATGACTCGACAGAGATTCTTTCTGCTCAGATTTAACTTCCCCATCAACAACCAAAGAACCTTCAGTTTTACCAACTTTTTCTCTAGTTTCAGAAGCAACTGTACTTTTCAAAGCACTTAATTTTTTATTAACTTCCTCCGAAGCTATTAAATTCACACTCAGACTATTGCGCGAATTAATTAACTTTGTGATCGGCTTACTCGTGAATCCTCGAAAAGATTCTTCATCATCCGAGCCTTTGATATCTTTCTCAACTTTTTCCTTCCCAATATCCTTTTTTACAACTTTATTATCCTTCTCAATTTTTTCATCCTTGTCTTCTTTTTTCTTCTTAACTTTACTCACACTAGAATCTTCCTCTTTCTCCTCCTTGCTCTTTTTCTCATTGGGTTTCTTCTCCTTTTCCTTCTCCTTGACTTTTTCAACCGGTGAGCCAGTAACCTCTCGCTTGCGCCTGACCCAAGTTTTGTTCTTTTTAGCCAAAACAACCGGCGAATCTATCTTCTGTGGAGAATTTCGTGAAGACGATCTAAGACTGCGGGTAACTGGCTTCACCGTGGGAACACTGCTACTGCTTCGTCTAGTCATCCTTCTAGCTCGCGTACTTTCTTCAGAACTAACAGACTCTTCTTCACTCTCAGAAATCTCCTGAACCTTGGCAGCTTTTTTATTCTTAGCAGCCTTTTCTTTGCCTTTATCTCCCCCAGGATTTGATTTACTACTCGTTACTTCTTTCTTATCCTTAATTTTATCTTTTTCTTTATCTTTATCCTTGCCTTTATCCTTTTCTTTCACCAACTTCTTAACTTTAACTTTAGCTTCAGTCTCAACAAGACGCCTAGTGTTCGGTAACTCTGGATAGCTATCAACAGACAAATTATCATCATTATCTAAATCTGGACTAACTAATTTCCTACTCAAAATCTCCATATAAACAGCAGCAGCTTCTTTAGTCTTCCTAGAAGGCCTCTGAGTTGAAGACTGTTGATGAGCAACTGAAGCAGCCGTAGTTGTTACTTCTCTACAAGACCGCGTGACTCGTCTCGACTCTGGCTTATTCGTCGCATTCTTCTTTATGCTCTTTATCGTGCGCTTTATCTGCTGAGTAAGCTTCACGTCCGACTTATTGTCCTCGGAAGAAGATTCTGAGCTCGAGGATTCACTACTCGGTTCTTTCACCACGGCTCTCTTTTTCGCCGTTCCCTTGGACGCTATAATCATCTTCGTTTTTCCAAAAGCCTTGAACGGCTTCTCCAGAGTCGTGTTGCTCCGCAGGCAGTGTCTCTTCGGTTCAACTCGTAAAAATTTACGGGGTGCCAATTTGTGGACAGTCTTCAGCATAGGCCTGCCTACGGTAGACCTTGTTCTTATAACGCAAGTCTTCTTTAATTTATTTTCAATCCTCTGCTTAGCCAGACGTTGCTCCTGGTACTTTTTCTTCAGAGCTTGGATCGTCGAGGTCGCTGATTTGTATTTATTTATCGGCTTTGGGATCTCTGTCGCAACTTTTTTCCTTGTTGGCTCGGTTACTTTTGTTGCTCCGGTTGTTTTAGCTGGACTTTGGTTCGTTACTGCTTTTGATCCTACTCCAGATGTACTCGGTGTCGGTGAAAATGTTGAATTACTTGTACTATTTAATTTTTTTGATGTTGTTTTTGATTCTGGTTTGTCTTTCTTTGACCCGGCATTAAAAAAATCTAAACTTGGTGGTAATATTGACGTTCCTGTGAATAATTATTTTTTTTTAATAACTTAAAAAATATATATATAATACAATAACACTGAAGTTGACAGACGTTAGAAATTTTTTTTTTCAATTTTATAGCAATGAAATTATTAAAAAAAAAAATTCCCACACGTGGAAATTTTTAAAAGTATTATTATTATTCTAATAAATTTGTAATAAAAATTTTTAAAATTGACTGAACTTCAGTATTACATAATACAATGGACTCTCGATAACTTGAACCTGAAGGGAAGTTTAACAAGATGTTCAAAATTTGCAAGTAGACCAAAAAAAAAAAAAGAAAACACTTGATTTGGAAGAAAATAACTTGGAGAGAAAATATTCATTACAAACAAGAATATAAGAAGCATTAAAAATTCCTATAGGAATTTAGATTTGATTGCTATAAGCTATAAGCTTGAATAGTTCTGAGAAAAACGTCTTTATATTTCACTAACTTTGACCTTATAGAGTTTCACTATTAAAATTTGAATTATAGAATATAAATATCCTTTATCATTACAGGAAAGGAAACGATACTAAGTTCAAGTTACACTGAAAAAAAAAAAGTACAACTATTGAGAAAATTTTTCTATCTCAAGAATTGATCGAATTATTTTTTGTTTAATTCAAGTGAACCTATTCGTTTGTTAATCTATCAAAATTAATGCCAATATTTTATTACCATATTTTATTATCATGGTAGATATTGATATTCTTCTGTCAAAAAACCAAAATTTATTTTAAACAATTCTTGAGCCAAGAAATTTTTTTTTTTCTCAGTGTACAGTCTAAATATTTCGAGATATCACGTATTGAAAAGTTCAACGGATGGGAATACAAATTTTTTTCGAGTTACTGAGGATTTCGATTTAAGGTTCGAGCTACCGAGAATCCACTGTAATTTATAAACAATACAATACCTCGAAAACAAAGAAATGTTAAAAAATCTTCAGTATTAGGACGTTTGTGCGTTATCAACTCAGTGACTTTACTGGGTTTAGGTTTTTCTTTTTCTTTAACTAAAGTTTGAGGAGAAGTAAATACAGTGGCTGCTCCTTGGGCGAATTTCCTTTGAGCATGAACTTTAGCTCTAAAAAAATAATCAATCATAATAAATTACACGCTCTAAATAATAATTACTGGCCCAATAATATTGAAATAAATAAAAAAAAAAAATAAATACCTTTTGGGAGACTCAGAAAGTGGATCCATAAGATCAACCAGGTCACCAACTTTTCTTTTCCTCTTGTCGTTTCTACTCAGCACCATTTTCGCTTCAATAAAAATCTAGAATAAAATAAATCCGACTTCGATTTTCAGCAAAATAATATAATTTTAATATTACAATTGCTTCTAAGTAATTAGCACATTATTTATTTAATATTTGCAAACTGCACTCCGTTCCACTGAAAAAAAAACCAACAAACATAAACCAGTGATAAAAAAACTCCAATTAAATTCTAAATCTTCTTTAAAAGTTAATATAAATTATACATACCAATAAAATTATTTACAAATGAATAATTTAAATCATCTGCTATTTATCCAGTATAATTAATTATTTATAAATACTATGTACAATTTTGTATACATATATATATTTATATTTATATATCTATCTATATATATATATATTTTTATATGGCACTCATTTCTATCCTGCTTTTTGTATCCACACTCTATATATAAACGCGAGTACACACATGTGTATATTAATTATATCGTACAAAAATCGATTTCTCAGAAGGTTCATTCACGCTATATGCATTTACAACAATACAATACACATTTACATACATGTAAATATATATATATATAACCTATACAGAAATTTATTAATGCATATTTTATCCGACAGGTGTCATTAGTTTTTTATTCTAACCTCATTTCACGATTTAAAACAATAGTAATAGAAGAATAATAAATTACCTGTGAAGATATGTGTTAAAATAAAAAAAATATTTATGAAAAAAAAGTTAGCCGATATCTTAAAATTTTTATTAAAAAATTGTTACAAAAAAATGAAAATTAAGTTAGCTGACATCTAAAAATTTTTAGAATTTTTTTTTATTGAAAAAATCATTACAGAAAAATAAAAAAAAAATTTTCATTTGAAAAAAACTTGAAACACTATCAATGAAATTTTTAAAAAATATTTTTTAGTTCTAATTTAATAAATAAAAATGATCAAAAAATTAAAAACGTCGGCTAACTTTAGTATTATTACAAAAAAAATTTTTTTTAATTATTTACATTTGTTAAAAACTATAAGTGCAATTTTTAAAAAATATTTTTTAGTTATAATTTAATAAATTAAGCAAAATAAAAAAATCAAAAATGTCGATGACACTGAAGTTAGCAGAGGTCTAAAAATTTTTGATTTTTTTTATTAATTAATAAATTACAACTAAAAAGATATTTCTAAAAAATTGCACTTATAGTTTTTCAAGTTTTTTACATGTGAAATTTTGTTTTTTAATTGTTTAATTAGAAATTTTTTTAATAAAAAATTTCTAAAAATTTTGAAATGTCAACTTAATTTTCATAAATGTCGTCTAACTTTATTATTATAAAATTTGTGCGTATATTTTTTTTTATTATTATAAAATTCCTTAAAAAAATCAAATTAACAATTTTATTTGCAGAGTTTTAAAAATAGCGCTCCAAGTAATTTCTGTTATTTAGTTGTAATTATTTTTTAATTTTTCACACATACCTATATTTCCATCAAACAAACTTAATTAACATCAAGTCCATAAATTAATTACACTTATAATTAATGAAATATTAATTACATACTTGATAAAAAAATTAATTTATCAAAAAATGATTTCTTCACAAGAAGAAATATTTCTTTTGCGACGAATGCGTAGTACAATATAAAAGCACATGGATGAATGACATTTGTGCGTGTGAGTAAGTATAAGTGTGTTAGTTATTGAAGTATTGAAAGAAGTATACATATAATATAACGTTATATTTATTATTGTAAGGCAGTTGAACATAGACAGAAGACCTCAAGACCGAAGACCGAGACCCTACCAAACAAGAGCCAAGACCAAGGCATAAAAGAGACACCAATACTATTGGAGTAAACCTGATATATTGGTGTGTATATGAATAGTTTTAAAGTTTTCTTACAATTACTACTACGACATAACTAAAAAGTCAGTAAGAACTGGTGCTAGTACTTGTACTAGTGCTACTTTTATTTTATTTTACGCTAACTCTATTAAATAAAATCTAAGCTTTAGTTGTGTTAAATCTAGCATTGCGGGCATTTATAATTAATTATCAGCGAGTTTAAATTTATTGCGTTGTGTGAAAATATATAACTAAACATTATTGTTTAATTCTGAACAATTGAACATAACATAAATACAAGTACCAGGCAGCATCAGCAAAACAATACAATAACAGAGTGTAGTACTTATTGACGTATGATAAAATTTGTTGTGTACACCAATTATTTTCAAGGTCTTTATAAATTTTTTTGTTACTTTTTTTTTTTTATCGAGTTAAGTAGAATGAATTTATTCAGCTAATTTATTAGCTCATTATTTCGCAATTGGGTCATGTATATTTAAAGAATATGAGCTGGTGATTAACTCAAAAAATGCTGGTTTATTTAAATGGAATTTTTTTATTTATAATTGTAAAAGTGCTGATATTTTATTCTATTTATATGCGTGACATAATTTATTTGTGTCTTTGATTTTTAATGCATTTTATTTTATCTAGAAGATCATTTTATTAAGAGGCGGCTTTTTAATTTAATTGAGTGGAAAAAATAAAATAAAGTGCTCTTGATAAGTTAATTAATAATATTGATAATTGTTGTTATTATTATTTTGCAGACTCTTGAGAGATAAATAAACCATCATGTACAAAAATGGACCACCACCTTCATATGATGAACCCCCACCATCTGCACCACCCAGTTACTTTCAGAGTGTAGGTGGTGTACCTCCAGCAAGTCCATTTACACCAGCACCAACGTGTAAGCCTTCAATTAGTTATTAAGATCAATAACTAATAAATAAAGTCAATGATTATTGATAAATATAAATACATCATCAATGACAATTTTTATTATATTTGTTAGATGCTAGTGGACCAACCATTGTAACAACAATAGTACCATTGGGACCTGGACCAACCCATACTATTTGTCCTCATTGTCATGCTGAAATAGAGACTGCTACTAAGACAGAACCTGGAATGATTGCGTATATTTCTGGTGCTGTTATTGCTCTGCTTGGGTAAATTTATCTATATGAAATTTAATGGGTCAATTTATGATGAAAAGTATTGTATCTTGTGAACTATTGACATTTTTAAAGATATAAGCTCATCCCGATGTTACACTCATCAAGACCTTTCATTTGAGTACCCACATCATTTTTTCATATATTTATATATATTATATATATATGTATATATGAAAAATATATAAAAATGCATGTGGATACTCAAATGAAAGCTCTTGATGAATGTAACATCGGGATGAGTTTATATCTTAAAAAATGTCAATAATTAAGAAATTACCCTGTATCTTGTGAACTATTGACATTTTTAAATATATAAGCTCATCCCGATGCTACACACATCAAGACCTTTCATTTGAGTATCCACATCAATTTTTCATATATTTATATATATATTACATATATGTATATATGAAAAATATATCAAAAATGCATGTGGGTACTCAAATGAAAACTCTTGATAAGTGTAACATCGGGATGAGCTTATATCTTTAAAAACGTCAATAGTTAAAAAAGTACAGTGTAATTTAACAAAAATCATTATTTAATGAAGCAAAATTTTATTTATTTATAGTTCACAAGCCACAGCAATCACATAGTGACTGCAAGGTTGCTAGTACTTTAAAAATGAAATATAATATCCGAGCGGTGATTGTAATTTTAATTTGTCAACAGATGCTTCCTGGGATGCTGTCTAATTCCCTGTTGCATTGACGAGTGCATGGATGTACATCACACTTGTCCAAACTGCAAAGCTTATCTTGGACGTCACGGCAGATAAAAATTTTAAAAAAATTATTACTACTATTTTTAGTGGTAATTTAAATACTTATACACATTTATACAAAGTATTTTTAACAGCTAACGTGGAATCTCAAGGCAGATCTAATGTTTTAAATGTCTCTATTTTTAAATTTATTTTTTAATTATTGAACTCACGTATCAAGTTTATCTGAAGATACAGTCATTAATTTGAGAGAAAGATAAAAAAATCACTCAGACTCTGGAAGAGGATGAGTAATTTAAGAATCAACAGTATGAAGAATTATTTAAGTAGTAGAGACAAGTATCAATCGACAAACGGAATATATTAATTAATAATTATTAATTATTAACGAAGAGATATGGCAACTGATAACTATATAATTAACTAAGAATTAAAAATGGAATTTTTATCATTAGTAATAATTGTTATATTTTTTTTTCTTTCATAATATTGTGTAATATGTTTTCAAAACTACGTCACAGGGCTTTTATACTTATCAGCTAATTAAATATTCATATTCAATCTCGTGCAATTTTAAACGCGATATCGACTTTTTAAAAAACTTGGATGACATTCCAACGAATACTAAAAATTATACGAGATTTTATAAATTTTAACGTGAATATTTTCTATCAGGGAACATAAGTGCTATCAGTGCCTTAAACTATAGTACAATTAAATAATTCTCATTAATTTTAGCTTTGATTTTTGATTTATATGTTGAAAAAAATCTATGAAAGATTTTACTCTCGCACACTTATTACACAAATATTTATAATGGCTTCAAATAATTGTACAATGTCCATATATATTTTTTAAAAAATGTTACAGCTTTAGCTGTAACAATTGCCACAACTGTGCCTTCAATTACGTGTCTATCAATTTTGTTTTACACGTTAATTTTTTTAATTATTACCTATCAGTTAGATTAGTTAAATAGATAACGCTTTTACCTAACAATTTATTTTATCAAATTTATGTAAATCGTATTATACATATATGTAATTTATAAAGGAGAAACAAATAAATATATACATATATATATATATATATCTATATATACAAAAAAAATATTAGATCTTTTTTATTCATTCAATAACTTGATTTTTTTTAATTCCTTGTTGATGAAAAAAATCCACATTCTTTCATAAAGAATTTTTCTTGTGTATTCAATAGAATTATAGCTTATAAAAAATTTATTTGTGCACCTAAACCTTGAAAGTTATTTGATGACGTACTCTCAATGCGTAATAGGGTCCACTCTTCTAAATTAATTCCGATATGCTCCCAAGTTTCTAAAAGTTGATTTTAAGAAAATCAGTAATGTTAGATTGTAATAAATTTATGTTTAAAAAATAAATTTAATAACAAATTTTTACGTCGCGAGTCCTCGCATTTTTTTTATATTATTATTATAATATAAAAAATATTATTATTATGATAATATAAAATTATCAAATAAAAAAAAATAATTTTTAAAGGAAGTATTGCTAAAAAACTACAAAAAGGGTCAAGATAATTTTTAACCTGATAATTACTCATTAAAATTAAATATATTAATTATTTTCCAATTCAACAAATTTATTTGCAATTCACACTGCAGTAAATGTTTAATTTTGTCACATACAGAACATACAATTAACTATACGATTTTTAATTAAATTTAAAGACAATGCATTTACATAAAAACATAAATTACATCTTACAAGTATAAAATTAATATTTCAATGGCTCAATTCTATTATGTTCCATTGAAAGAAGTGTGCTGTTTTTGTTTCCATTAATATTTTTGCGAAAAATATAATTTCAATAATTAATTTTCATCTACAGCACCTTTTTACTCAAAAAAATTATAAACATACATATATATATATATATTTGTTTATATCCATGATATATTTTTAATTACAAGTTTTAATTAAATATTAATTATTTCGTTATTAAATTGATAACTAAAAAAATTAGTATTGGAATATTTTCCCATCCCCGCTATTCGTTTGCTAATATTTTTACTTCTCAGCGGAAATTTAAGGACAGTCGTCCCAATATTAAACTATTATTTACAAACTTATGTATATTCATTTATTTATATATAATGGCATAGTGTTAATTTGATGCTAGTAAATAATCATTTAAATAACAATATAACATTATGCACAAAAATCTTTTATTAAATGCAGCCGAAGTTTCAAACATTTTTTTTTATGTTTATGAGATATATATTTATTTCAAACCATACAAAAATAGTAAAAAATCGTTTTTATTTCAAGACTTTGGAATGCTAAAAATTAAACTATGTAAATATTACTTTTTATTATTAAATGTCAGAAATTTCTACTGCATTTCTGGTCAACGAAAAAAAAAAAAATGTTTATTTAAATTATAAACTAAAAACAATATCGTGGTTTATTATTTTTTGCTCATGGCAGTGTTAATTGAACAGTTAAAATTATTACACTCATACAGAAAAAAAAAAAAAAATTACTTTAAGTAAAATGACTTTAAGTCTGAACATTGACCTTTACTTTTTTTTTTTTATTTTATCTGCACTCATTGTACGAAAAAATAAAAAAAAAATAACTAAAAATATTTATTATCAGGGATTAAAAATTTTTTTAAGCTCCAAAAGAGAAAATAAATATTTTTTTTTCTTTTTGAATCTTAATAAAAAATTTCTTTGTTGGTATTCTAAGAAGTAAATACTTCTTATATAAAATAAAAAAAGGCACTTGTACCATTTGATTTTTAGAAAAAAAAAAAAAAACATAGCTTTAAGAACTGTTTAAAAATTTGAGCAATAAAATAAACGTACTCATCCAAAAACAAATATATAATTAAAAACCGTAGATATGGAAAAAATGTATGATAAAAAATGTCGATTAATCTCTATAATTACCAATACACATAATAATGATGAATAAAACAATGAACTATTAATTCTAAGCATCAGTACCAATATCTAGACTCCTTGAGTCTTGATTTGAGTCATGCTGACTTCCATTCTCTGAAGAAGCACTACTCGATAAGCCCGACTGGTCAGAGTTCTTTTTAACTTTAGGTTTATATTCAGTTATAATTACGGTAACATTATTAACAGTTACTTCATTGGTTTGCGCAGTACTGCGATCGACATTTTTCAACCTAGGCGGATGTCGGTTTTTCCTCCTGGGCTTATCCAATTTGCGTTCTTTGTTATCTTTCGACGAACTTGTCGTACTGCTCCCACTGCCGCCTTCTTTTTTTCCTGGCTTCAACAGCGGCACGTACTGTTGCTGTGCAGCCTAAAACAATAAGCAAAATAAATTTTAAATAATTTTTTCCAAGCATCGCCAAATAAATTTACTTCTGTGCAATTTTCGAGCCAAAATTTCAGAATTAAAAAATTTATAATTTATATCTTATTTTATTTATTTATAGTTTAATGCCAAGGCAATGGCCAAATGGCAAAGTATACATTTTAATTGTATTAAAGTACACGTAGTTAAGTAAAAGATGATTTTAGATTATTTTACAATTTCATTTAGAATATTTTTCTGTGTATGGATTAATATTTAAAAAAAAAAAAAAAGTATGTATAATAATCAACAAATCACTGCAAGAATAAGTTTATGTAGATAGATAAAGTAGTATTAGAGATCATTCAATTTATATGGATGAATAATTAGCTGTTTTAGGTTGATAACAGGTAGATTCCTTAGTAGAAAAAACAAGAGAAGGTAATTTTAGCAAGTAAGTTGATCCATAAAGTAGACTACACGGAAAGAACAAGATGACACTGAATATCATCGCAGATTATACTCAGTGATATCTGTGGTGAAAAAAATTTCAAACAGCAGCTAGAAAAATCCAGATTTCTGGGATAATATCCAGTGTCATCTTGTTCTTTCCGTGTAGGCTAAGTAAATTTTTATATAATTTAAGGTATCTACTAATTGCTGTATAATGTTGATTGACGTTCAAATAAATAAATAAATAATTAAAAGCATCTGTTCTTAAATAAAATCTATCAATAAATAAAAAAAAAAAAAAATAAATACCTGTTGAGCAGCCAGTTGAGGGTTGATGCGGGGTTTCCGCGTAGAAGTACCTTTACGCACGTCGCACATTAGGCACTTGAATGCTTCTGCTGTATTTCTGTACGTACAGACACTACAGTCCCAATAATTATCTTCCAATACCTTCGCCTGACGTTTACCGCTTCCCGAATGGTTCATTGTTCATCTGAATAAGATTTAGTCACCACTTAACCTTCTTAAAAGAGATTATTTCTCTTTATGCGGGTGGTTCGTTTCATGTAAATTTCTTTTTTTTTTTCCCTTTTATTAATAATCAAACAATTTCCCAATAAATCTATGCTCCCACGAGCTAACTCCTTACTAAATTACGGTGATCAAAATAATTGACCAGTCGTACATCAACTAGATGTTATATATAAGTTCCTGATGGACTTATTCATTCTTTTATCATCTCCAACACCATCTCCGTGCGTTAATAAGTCTTTTATATTTGCCATCGTTATTTTTATTTTTATCTGAAATAAAAAATTGAATATATTTTAATAAATTATTACTATTTATTAATTACCTATAATTAACAGTTAATAAGTACTTACTCGATAAAATGAATAATTTATCACCATAAATATTTATAAATAATAATTATAACATTTTTACAAAGTTATCATTGATAATTACTCAATTATCCGCATCTTTGTAAAATTAAGTACTTAACTTTGCGGATTTATTTTGGTAAATATAGAATTTCCTTATCAATACAATATAGCAATTAATCATTCACAAGCACAAATTGACAGCCACAAGAATGTTAAACCTCAACATGTACGACGTTAAATTTTTTCCTTATTTATCACTTTATTGATGCTTAAATTCACATTCTTATTTATTTATCAGCATCCAAATTTAATTTATAATTTATTTTTTATTTGTTCAACAATAATAATTGTCTTTATATTGTCTTATTTATTTATCAGATGGACAATTATTATTGTTGTACTTTTTTGACAAAGCTGAGAAATGACGAAAAATAATTATTGACAAACAATGTCTGTGGCGCTGCAGTCAATTACTTTTACAACTACCAACCATGTACAGTTTCAGTCGTACCAATAGTTTACAAACTGAAGTTAGGGAAAAACTGTCAATTTTTTTAATTTTTCTAAAAAATCAATAACAATAAAAAAAATACTTTAAAAAAATTGCACAAATAATTTTTCTTAATTTTAACTTGTGGAATTTTTTTTTATAATAATTTAATTGCTATAAAATTATTAAAAAAATTATTATTTCAGTTAACTTCAGTGTTTATTCACTTAAAAAAAAAAAATTAAATATGGCCGCAGATTCGGCGGAAATTTTAAATATGTAAATAATTGTAAGCACAAGTTACTCAGTCATAACCTAATACATAGTCGCTTTTTATGCAATTGATTATAAAAAGTAATTTATAAATAAATATTGAATTATGAAAATGTCTTACTCAAAGTTAAAATATTCTAATATGTTTCTGAAGAGTATCAGAAAGTACAGCACTGAAATTTCTGAAAAATCGTAAGTTAATTTTTAATTATAATAATAACAGTAAAATTTTTAACTCACAATAATGGTCAATTATAATAATTTGTAACTTATAATTTCAGATCTAAATGGAACTCGGTAGTTGGTCTAGAAATTCATGCTCAAATATCTTCAGAATCAAAATTATTCTCTGGTGCAAGTACAGCTTATGGACAGCCAGTTAATTCCTGTGTTTCTTTTTTTGATTGTGCGACTCCAGGAACACTACCAGTAATAAATATTATTAATTATTAAATTACATTACTTGACTTAATAATAGTCTGTAAATTTATTCTAGGTTTTAAATAGAAAATGCGTTGAAGCAGGAGTCCTTACTGCGCTAGCTCTTTCATGTGACGTAAATGAAACATCTTTATTTGACAGAAAGCATTATTTCTACGCAGATTTACCAGTAAGTTGATGAAACTGAAATTGAGAAAGGTTTAATAATTTTTAGAATTGTTTTAACAAATTAATTATAGCAAGAAAAATTTATTTAAAAAATTCCATTCTTAAAAATTGTAAATGGAATTTTTTTAAAATAATTTTCTAAAGTTGGTTTAATTTTTATATTTATATCTGCTAGGCAGGCTATCAGATTACTCAACAAAGACAACCGCTAGCAGTGAACGGTAGCCTTAAGTTCAATGTGTGGACTCCGGGTGTCCACAAAACGCCGTATGAAAAAGTAACAAGGATAAAACAAATACAATTGGAGCAAGACAGTGGCAAAAGTCTCCATGATACTTACATAAATAAAAGCCTCATTGATTTGAACAGAGCCGGTATGCCTTTAATGGAACTGGTATTTGAACCAGACTTATCAGATGGCGAAGAAGCTGCAGGTTTAGTTAAAGAGCTGATGAATATTCTAGTAAGATTAGGAACTTGTTCATGTAAAATGGAAGGTAATGGTTTTTAATTTATTTACAGGATATAATTACAAAGTCAGGTTTTAATTGATAATTTCAGAGGGAGCGTTGAGAGTAGATGCGAATGTTTCTGTAAATAAAGAAAATGAGCCATTGGGTACGCGCACAGAAATTAAAAACATCGGGAGTGTACGAGGTGTAGCGGGAGCTATTAAGTACGAGATAAGAAGACAGATAAAATTGTTGGAGCAAGGAGAAAAAATAGTCAACGAAACTTTGTCATGGGATGCAGCCTACCAGAAGACTGTGATGATGAGAGACAAGGAAGAAAAACAGGACTACCGGTTCATGCCTGAGCCAAATTTACCTCCCTTGCGTCTTTATATGGGTCAGGGAGACAATAAATATAATCTTATAGACGTTAACAGTTTTAAGAAAAAAATTCCAAGATTGCCTAGTGAAATTCGTCATCATTTTGTTAATGAGTTTAAATTAATTCCATTAATGGCTATATCTATTGTTGTAAGTTGAGTCTATTTATTATTTGATTGTGTTGTTTATAAAACAGTTGATTATTTGTAGGATGAAAAAAAATTGACGGTTTTATTTGAAGAGACACTCGCTGAAAATAAAAATAGAAGTCCGAGAACTGTTGCCAATGTTTTAATGAATGAAGTGATGCAGTTTCTCAATAAAAATAAATTAACACTGGATAATCTGTGAGTATCGTAATTGTAATAAATAAATTTTATTAGAGTTATGTAATAATTTTTATAGTTAATTTTTTTTTAGAAATATTTCTTCAAAACAGTTTGGACAGATTATTGATTTATTGGAAGCAAAAAAAATTAATTTGCTAGTTGTTAATAATATTCTGGAAGTTTTGATTGAAGATCCCGAAAAAACACCTGAAGAAGTATATATATTTAATTTATTATATTTTTTTGGATTTTAAAAATAAATTTTTAATTAAATGATTTTTTTTTTAGGTTGCGCAAGAATCTAACTTGGAACTTATAAATGACGACGAAGAGTTACTAAAGTTAATTAACAAAATTTTTGAAGACAATCCTAAAATGGTAAAAGAATACCAAAACGGAAAGGACAAAGTACTGCGTGCAATAATGAATCAAGTTATTAAAAAATCAAATAGCCGGGCCAATTTGCAGAAAGCATCAGACATGATACGTAGACTGCTGAGACCAAATCAATTTAAATAAATATAAAATCAAGTACTGAAATGATAGTAAATACAAAAGAATTAAAGTAAGTAAAGCGCAAAACAAGATGTCTTATAATTCACATTAATTTTTATAATTGACTTCACAAGTACAAAATCAAGTGGAAATAAATATTTCGTTACACAATATTTGATAAAGTGTCATGATTTATAATTTTAATAATCAATAATCGTTTTGAATGATTTATTTTACAATTTATTATTCTAAATCAGCCAGATCTTGATATCAATATATTTCGACATTCACCACAAGGGTATAATTTAAAGCTAATTATTCCTTTCGACTCATATTAACTTATAATAATTAAATAAAAATTATAATTTCATTATTTTATAAACAATACACAATTTTATTAATCATAAATAATTACACCCTAGCAGAGATACTCTAATCTTTGGATCTTTGCAAGAGTGTCCAATCATTATACTTAAATTCGCTTTTATTAATAATCAATAATTCAAAAATAAATACCTGGCTAAATATGTAAATATTCATCTAATATTAAATCGTGCTTACAATCGTTATTGCATATTCGTCACTACGCTTACAGTATAAATTATTATTTTAAATATACAAATTATTTTTCACTAAATTAGCTTCGTTAATTTGATTGTTCCTTGATATAAATAATCAAAAGATATTTTTAAGCTACACTAAAAAATTGACTGGTGCATTACACCTATAATTATTACTGTTACAATTATTTAAGTTAATTTTCAGCAAACAGTTGTACAACAACGATATATATTATGCATTCAAGTTATCGATTGAACACACTTAATACTATCATTTTATAATATAAAACACATAAACATTTACGCAATTCCATTATTTAAATTCTTATTATCTAAATGGTGTTACAAGATCGATTATTTCATTTTTATTTTTTTTTTATTATTTATGATTTATTATTATACTCACGATTACTTATAAATTTGAGTTTAAAAATTTATATATAATTAATACAAACGACAATTTATAATTTACAATAAAAATTACGCGAAAAAATTTGCTCAATTGTAATTTAATTATCACGTTTTATCAGCAGTTGACAATAATTAATAAATTACACAAGACAAGTCGATAAACGCCGTAAAAATTTATTCTTTGTATAAAAGCAAGTTTATATAAATTTTAGCAATTTTTTTTTTATGATGAATTTTAAAAATTGTAATTAAATGATTGGCCATTACGGAAATGCATATTGTCTCGTTATATATTTTATTCACGTTACCTCTAATGGTATGGTGGCAATGATAGTAATTATTATTAATATTTTTTTAAATTAATTGCAGTCTTGATTTATTTATTAAAGGCCACTCTAGTGTAACGGAGTTTGACATTATTAATTTATAAGTATATAGTATAGTATAATTTATATGATATTTTATTTTGACTTGATTTAAATAATTATTAATTAAATATTTATTACATTTAAAAGTAAACTGTTCAATTAATAATTAACGGCTTATCATGGCCTTAATGCATTATAAAAGATCACAATATTTATTTTTTAAACGCCAATATATTTTGTTTACTGTATTAATTGTGAACACGTTCAATTGTGTGTTAATTATTTTAAAAAATGCTACTTGATATCAAATTAATCGATAATGTTGAAAAAAAAAAAAAAATTGCGTATCTACATAATTACATCAAGTCTTATTATTAACAATCAAAATCCAAAAAGAATTCAATTTAAAATGTAGAAAATTTTTTCTTTTACAAATTAATTAAAAAAATTTTTTTTTAATCCTTTACTATTGTAATGACATAGACATAGGCATAAACAATTAATCATTAATCTCTTAAAATCGCCCTTTACATGACACAGCCACTTGTGTAACTGATAATTTAATAATTGACAATAAATAATTAATAATAGACACAAAGATCAATATTTAATTAATGACAGTAATTATAATGTAAAATAATCAACATTGTTATTAAATATTGTTGAGTAATTAAAATATTTTATAAAGCAATAATAATACAATTTAACAATTATTTATTATATCTTTTGTTAATTAATTAAATTAATTGTTTGTTCATTTAATTAATTAATTTGTATGTTTTTTTTTTTTTTTTATTTATTTATTTGTTGACTTGACGATATCATTTCGAAAGTTTACTAATGACACGTATTAATGCGCCATTCTCGTCCTTTAGCCTCTGGTTTTCGCACTTTAATTGCTCCATCATCTAAAAGACAAAATTTCAATTAAAATATTTTTTATAAAAATATCAAGTCTATTAATTATTGTATAATAAATAATTAATAATATTAATATAGCAATATTGAACACGCCCTAGCGGTGTCTCCACTTTTTATAAGATTTATTGTTTTAAAAAATTAATTAGTGCTAGAGCAACAATATAACAAGTGATTCTTTCACGCTAATATTTTATTATACTATGGGACGCGTTTATTTTTTAATTTTCTCATTTATTTTATGGATTTAATTGGAGAGTGAACATTCGGGGATTTATAATTAAGTGTGTTGAAAAACCATGCCAGTAAATTTTGTAAAACACGTGCATACTATTTATAAAACACAAGTACATGAGTAGAAGTGAGTATGTTTGTTTTTGTTTAGATTTTTATTTTTAATCTTATTTTATAAAAATAAACAAAACAAAAAGATTTATTTGTTAGTTAATGAATGTTATTTGGAGGAAACCTTGAGGAGTAAGGATAAAATTCATGCTAAAATTATAATACTTTATTTCATAATAATTTAAAAACCGTGATGCGAGGTTCAAAATTAAACTTGTTCATGCGCTTGGCGTGCTGGCTATTGGAAAATTACTATGATAATAAATAATCATTCGCGTAAATATTATCTTTTAGAGGGAGTATTTTCTTTTATCACAGCACACAAGTATAATTAGACTATTTGCTAATTTTTTTTTTACTTCTTTATACAAATTATTATCACAAATTTACTAAGTGAATTTTTTTTACAATAGAATAGAGTAATTTTTAATTTAAACAAAAACGTTTCAGCAAAAGTACTAATAAAATTTTGTTTATTATGAAAGAAAAAATTGTTTTGTTTTGAGAATGTATGAGAATTTTAATTATGTAATTATCTTAAAAAAAAAAAAACAATTAATAATTTTAATTATTTAAAACAAAAAAGTTATTTACGAAAAATTTTCCATTCAACATTTAAAAAAAAATATTAATTTTAAAACAACATATAAGTTTAAAAAAAAATTTAATAAATAATCTCATACATTCTTAGTGAGTAAGTGTAGCACATTATTTAATAAAATTTTAATACTGCATGTAAACAAAGAAAAACTAATTATTAAAAATTAATTAATGAATTAATATATAAGTATATAATTTAATAATTTACAACTGTTAACGCAATGCTTTTTCTTTTGTGTATTATTTTTTTTTTTTTGTTTAAATATTTTTCTTTCTTTTTTTTTTAATCCTTTACCTATTTAGTAGTATTGGTGAGTTTGGATACGACGCGGGTAAGTGCCCGATTTTCGGCTTTCAATCGCTCATTTTCGGCTTTGAGCTTTTGCAATTGCTGTAATAAATATTTAAAGAGTTAGCCTAAACCTTATTAACCTTTTTTAATAATTAAAATCCCAAGACCATACAAGAGGATAGGAGAAAGTGATTAGATTCTGGGCAGAGACAATCATCTCAAAAAAAAAAAAAAAAAAAAAAAAAAAACTAATAATAAGATAACTTTTTTTTTTAAGGATCAATTGTTCGTTCAAAAGACTGATAGACTAAGCAAAAAAAAAAAAAAAAAAAAAAAAAACTAATATAAGATAACTTTTTTTTTTTTTTAAGGATCAATTGTTCAAAAGACTGATAGACTAAG
The DNA here is from genome assembly GCA_905319865.3 of Cotesia congregata. Lineage (NCBI taxonomy): Eukaryota > Metazoa > Arthropoda > Insecta > Hymenoptera > Braconidae > Cotesia > Cotesia congregata. The sequence goes on from CAJNRD030001123.1 coordinate 20,558,885, forward strand.
CACTCGTGTAGGTTCGAAAGAAAAAGATACGAGCCAGAGTTTGAAAGTAAAAAAAATAAAACATAAAAGCAATGCCACGAAGCCCGGTATATTTTCTCCGACATAACTGGTATTAAATAATTAAAAAAAAAAAAAAGACAGATAGAGAGAAAGAGAAAAAGAAAAGAGAACAAAAACTTGCACCCTTCCTGCACTCCACCGTAGCAGACAAAACAGTCGAAAAACTCGAGCGTGCATCTTAACTATTTTTTATAAAAACAAAATAATTATTTTTGACGTTTATAATTATTTTTAATTAAATATTTTTGATCCATTTATATTTGTATACGTAATTAAAAAAATAAAATAAACTCGTTTTGATAAACTGCTTATCTGACTGGTGGAATTAATTAATAATAAATTTGAAGAGCCTCAGAGTAATTAGAAGAGTATCCAAATATAAAGAGATGTCAGACGACAAGTGGAATTTAAAGTAAAGTAGAATACATGTATAATTAATAAAAATGACAATAATAATAAATAAAAAAATTACTTTTAATTCCTCCTCCATCTCCGAGAGCTTTCGTTCCATAGCTCTCCTCTCACGTTTTTCCGCTTCTGAAAGAGTGAGTTTACTCTGTGTGCTCTGTACTTTTTCCAACGAACTCCTAGCCTCTTTAAGCTGCTCATCAGATCGCCGTAATTTTTCTTTCAGCCTTTCATTTTCAGCTTGAGACTCTTCCCAGAGTTTTTTGTAATCAAGCTCGCCATTCTCCGAGTTTGAGGACTTTATTCTGCTGCTCGGAGTCACTGATATGTCTGACGACAGAGATGTTATGGATCCAATCCTACTCGAACGTCCGGATCGTTCATTGCCGCTCTGAAATAAAATAATTACGGGTTAATAAATTTACTATTAACAATCACTCGCATTTAATTTCTTACGGCGTATCCTTCAGAGCCTGCCAAACTTTGCAAACTAGAACTTCTAGATCCAATACCCGAGGGCTTAGATGCCTTCGGTCTGTTAAAACTTTCAGCTTTTTTAACGCGTCTATTGTAATTATCTGGAGATTTTTTAGTTGAATTAACACTGGAATTATTTTTGCTGACGGCGGTAATGCTACTGCCAGTACTGTTGCGATTGTAATTATAACTAGTTGATGGTACAGCGAGATTTAACGAACTGACAGCTGAATGGGATGGTAAAGTGAGACTCCCATAGCCAGAAGCCGTTCCACCGTAAGTCGTATAAGAAGTTGGATAATTTAAATTATTTATTGAGTTAGTGTAGGGATTTTTGTAAAATGACTTTGAAGGTTTGTTAATACTATGACTAGGTGAGTTATAATTAGACGTATTGATACCCAGTAAATTAGAAAAACTACTCTGATTTGATCCAAATAAACCGGTAATACTTCTTGGTCTATTTCTGAATATCGAACTGCCATTTGCGGATGCTTGTGCCCGTAAACCAGCAGCGGTTGTAGGTTTAGCTTGAGCCCTTTTTCGGTAAGTTGACATACTTTTGTTTTATATAATTAAATAATTTTTAACAATACTGACAATTGTAAATTTTAATTTTAATTTAATCTTGACCTAATTTTTATTTCATTGACACTAAAACGAATTAACTAAATAAAAATAATTAACAATCATAATTGGTAAAATTCTTAATTTTTTACTCCCGTTCCCGTGGTCCACGGCCACTGACAGCAAGTGTTTGACTGATGGAAACAAGCCAGCAAAACTCACAGTCATCAGCCATTTTTATTTTTTATTTCTATACCTCTCTCTCTCTCTTATGATCATTCTATTAATAGAATTATAAATACAGATTTACTTAAAACATCTAAATTAACAAACGGCTATTTAAAATTCCTTTTCATCCTTAATTTAATTATTTATTAATAACTAAGCTATTGTCACAGCTTAAATCCACCCTGTCAGTTTAGTTAAATCCACGAATTAAATTTAATAATAGAAAAAATAAAAAACTAATCCCGGTAAAAATTATCAACGAATGTCAGAGGTCGATTCAAATGTCAGAGTATAATTTTAGGTGTCTACAGTTAATGACCATGTCGTTTAAATTTATTTTTAATTGCTACGAGTGTTATATTATTTTTATATCGTTCTTTAGATAACTCAGATAAATACACGCGAGTCTATTGACACGACGAGTCTATAAATAAAAATAAAAATAATACAAATAAAGAGAAAAAAAAAAAAAATAAAAATCTGATATTCAGATCCAACCTCGCATCAGATCAACTCGATCCGTCTGTCGATGAAAGCTTACTTAATTTTTTTTTGACACTTGATCTTTTAAAAATCCATATGCATCGTTATTACATTATTTATACATGTGTTAAAAGTTTATAAAAGCATAAAATAAGTAAAACAAACCAGCAGATTGTTGTATTCTATTTTAAATCGCCGGTATGTAAGAATAGAGGTTAATCTTAAACAGAAGCTGACCTAAAATACGTTTGAGAAGACATCGTGTGGTGTTGTATTAAAGTGTAAAATAGATTTAATGTGATGTATAGTCATTATCATCATCATCATCATTTGTTTTAATCCGTAAATACACTTTTGTGTGCGAATCAGACATCGAGTCTGCCAATAAATGTTTTTTTTTAAACAATTTTAAATTTACGCGTTATTATACTTAGAAAATTTTTACTGTTATTAAGAGCGATGACGGCAAGGTGACGATGCGATCATAAATCATTGCAAGCTACTTAAAACTTTAACGAAAAAAAAAAAAAAAAAATAAAATTTATTTCAATCATCAACATACTTCTGTGTGATTGGTTTTGGACTCCTCGTAATCACCACCAGCTGAGGTATCTTGTTTATCAGGATCTATTTCCTAAAAAAATATAAACACACATGTAAATAATCAGCAAATGTATTTAACTTAAAATAAAATAACATTCTAGATATTATTAATAGATATTGGGAGTGTGACGTCAAACGGAATAGTGATCTGGTTCGCCTACACGTTTCAAACTCTTTTTTTTTTTGGTTTTTAATTCAGGACCATTGTAAAAACAAACATGCATTAAACCATCAATTTAAATTGATATTATAAATAAAATGTATTATTTGTTAAATAAATAACTGTACTAACATCCATATCCACATGAACAACTCCAGTAGATCTTCTCTTGGGTCTACGTCGCCTTTGAATAACAGCTTGGGTAGCTTGGGCATTTCTACTGTCATTCTCCTTGTCTTGATCTAAAAACAATCATCAATCAAAGGTTTAAATTACCACTCAACTAATTACCTATTAACATTTAATGTTAAATATATATTACCTTTGTCTTCCGGTGATTTTAATGATCGTCTAAGTGGCAAAGTAACTGTTGCATCGGCAGTACTCGTTGCTATTGAGTCTACTGGTGCTGAACTTGGTCGAGGTATACCTGTTCCACCTGAAGGCCTTCGTATGTACGCTGTTGTTGTGTCCGATGACTTATTATTAGCATCTTCCAGCTGGAACTAATAACAGTTTATATATTATTTATTTATTTATTCATTTATTCATTTGAACGTCAATTGGCATTATATAACAATTAGTATATTCCTTAACTTATAAGATATAAATTATAGATTTTTAAATTCTGAAATTTTGTCTTGAAAATTCCACAGAAATAAATTTATTTGGCGATGTCTGGAAAAAATAAAAAAAAAATTTTTTTTTAATATTATTTCTAATTTTTTTATTTATTTATTCTATACAGAAAGAACAAGATGACACTGGATATCATCCCAGATTATACTGCGCGAAAAAAAAATTTCAGATAGCAGCTAGTATAATCCAGATATCGGTATAGCCTGGATTTTTTTAGTTACTATCTAAAAATTTTTTTCGCCACAGATATCACTGAGTTATAACCTGGAATGATATCCAGTGACATTTTTTTTTTTTTTTTTTTTTTTTTTTTTTTTTTTTCGTGTACTGTATATTTATCCTTAAAATAATAATTTATTTATTGAAAAGCAATTTGCTGAGTATTAAAAAAGCACACTAAAAACTACAAACCTTGCTTCCATTGTCTACCCTCAATCTCCAAGACGGCCGTCTTTCAGGCAAATTCGTTTCTTCAGGTAATTTGTTTGTTGTCACGGTTGTTGGCGTTGCTGTTGTTATCGTGGCTATGATTGAAGCTGTTTGGCCAAGAGAAGCTGCTGGCTGGTATTTTAAAAAAAAAAATAAAAAATAAAATTCATATTGATTTAAAAAAAAAATTTAAATAAATAATTTTAATTTAAAAGTATCATTTTATTGCATTAAAATACTGCAAGGTGTTAATTAAACTGCGGTACTTTATAAGCTATTAATTTTAAATTTAGTTACACCAAGTATCAAAACATTTGAATATAAATATGTAAATAGAAATTAACCTGCGGTGTGGATGAGGTATCATTAGATTGCTGTTGTTTTTTCTTAACCAACTGCTCAGCACTTTTAATTTCATCCAATGTAACACCCTGAGTAGAACGTCGTGTCTCTCGTACACGCTTGGCGTGAGCTTTACGCTGTGTTTCACTCTCTTCATCACGTACAGGTGGTACAAATGATCTAAAAAAAATTTTCAAGTGTCGTTAATAAATAGTTGAAGTAATTAATTAATTAATCAATTAATAAACCTAAAGATAAAAATAAAACAAACAAAACTTTGAAGCATTTTGGTGTAGAAAACGTTGTCCTGTTTAGTTTTCAACCAAAAAAATTAATAAATTAATCATTTAAATATAAATATATTCACAAAGCCAGTATAATTTTCTCGGTACGTGTTTAGATAATTAGTTAGTGTAATTTAATTTATTTACTCAATTTAGTGATCGATTAATCATCGAATTCACAATTATTGAGACAAGATGTAAATTATTAGTTGGATAATTGGAAACAAAATCCTCGGTGAATTTTCCTAAATGTTTGGCAAAAAATAAAATAAATAATAAATTATGCCAAAGCAAATAACGATCATGCTGTAAAATAATTGTGATTGGGTAAAAAACACGCGAAATAAAATCACACGATCTTCAAGGTGTATTATATCTTCGACCGTCAAACGAGTACGCACTTGAAGAAATTTTTGAAGATATTTCCTGGGCTGAGTTTCCCACCAGCAGGAGTCGTCGGTGCTGATGTTGTTGTTGTTGAATTGTAAGAGGGAGTTACAATTGCAGAGCTCGTCTCCACCACTTGTACACTGCCCATTTATTATATTTTAATAATATTAAAAGATACACAACACCATACAGTAAAATTTAATTAAGTAATAATTAAAATTATTCATTTGAAATAATTATTATCTACACTAATATTATTAAGAGGCAAGATTTGATTGTTTGTTTGTTTGCATTAAATTGTATCAGGTGTCTTGATTCTCCGACAAAATATCAAAAAAAAAAAAAAAAAAAAATATTTAAAAAAAAATATCCCCGAGACTAAATATCACACAAAATTTTCACTGATAGAAAGATTTGTTTATAGTTAAAAATATTTTTTAATATTTAACAAATCATTTTAAATACTAAGAAATATTTGTTTAATACTAAAAAGTGGTCTCTAATAAATGATTTGTTAATTATTAACAAATACTTTTTAGTACAAATAAATATTTTTATCATATATGATAAAAGGGCACACAATACGGTAACAAGCTTGTAATTGTTTTATTAAAAAAATTAATTATTTAAGATATTTTGTCGGAAGATCAAGAATCATGAAACTCATTAAATAGGCTCCGAAATTACTGAACCCATTTGAAAAATTCTTTCATTATTGGGAAGCTACATTACCCCCGGATGACATAGGCCATATTATATTATAATTAATTTTAAAACTTTTCTTAAATACCCGTGCGATGCCGGGACGGATTACTGGTATTAAATAAATAAATAAAAAATTATTAATCATCATACGAACCTACGAATTTGACTTCCCGGTACAGGACTTGTCGTTGTCGTAGTAGTTGTGGAGGTAGAACTTGTTGGAGTCGAACCAGTAGTTGAAGATATTGGCAATACTGGTGAGGACAGAAACTTATTTGTCAAAGATGTTGGAGATGATGCATTACCCTCTTGTGGTACTCGTGACAATTCCAAATTAAGTTTTACTTCTTTGCGTCTAAATAATTAAAAAAAAAAGAAAAAAAAAATAGCGATAATGAGTATAGTTAATAAATCAGTAATTAATTGAATAATTGGAGCTAGAAATACTTGATTGAATTGGTGATAAAAATAAATAAATAAAGTAGCTTGATGAATCATTTGTTACAAGGCGACTCTAATGAAGCACTAAGGCAAATGTGTGTTACTCGATTTAATTGTCGCTTATAGCATTAAAAATAAAATGAAATAAATAATATATAATTTTGATACATGCTCATGTACCTGTGAGTTTCGCGTAAAGATGCAGAACGCGCGGTCGAAGTGTTGGTGAGGGTAGGAGTAACTGGATTGCAGCGATGGAGTGTAGGGCAGGAAGATGCCTTGATGCGAGCTCGCAATGCCAGATACTGCTCATAGAACCTGCGTAACATGCATCATGCCATGCGTACTGCTATGCTCTAATACTTTTTTTTTATATATGTATGTACATGTTTAATGTATAATTAAATAATAAAAGTAATAATAATATATTAAATGATAATAAAAAATATTCAACTAATTACTAATTACTAATATGACTAATGACTGATTAAAATAATAATATTACTGAGTACTTTGGCAAATGATAACTGCTATGCAAAATAAATATTTAGCTCTATATAAATTCACTCTTTGGTTACTGATAACAAAAAAAAATGTAATGAATGAATGAAGCAAAAAAAAAAATTCTTTTGATAAATTTATCAGCAAAACAATTAAAAATACTTGTGTTAATTATAATATTTTTTGATTTTACGTACTTTTCGTCTGTCTCAAAGCTATGAGTTCTTCGTAAAACAACTTCTGAATCGGTATTCTGATTTAGTTTATTTGAGATAAGAGGTGTTTTTTTCTCTTTATCTTCTATTTCTGGAAAAAAAAAATTATTAATAAATAATAAATAATAATGAATAAAATTTTTAATTAAAATTACACTATAATTATTACCTTTAGTTGAAGCTACTGAATTAGTCGGTTCATTTTCTTGTATTCGACTTCTAAATGAACCTGACCGTCTCCACGACGGTATTGTATCTTCATCAGTATTCTCAGTCTGTTGTTTTGGTGGTAAAATTGGCGCCTTGAGTAATTATAAATCCCAAGTTATTACATAATTATTATATTAAATGTTAATAGATTAGTTTAAATTACCTGATTAGGAACTTTATTTATTTCTGGAACGTTGACTGGACTAAGTGTTCCACTGTCGTCTTTATTAGCTCTATTTTTCTTTTCTATAAATTTAAAAAACCCATTAACAAACCGTAATAATTACACTTTATAACTATTAATAATAATAATAAATATAATATGCAATAAAATATATTCACAAATTCAACTTTAGGCTTACCATCGTCAGTAACACCTAAAAATTGATCTGACTGATTAGAATAATTACTCGACGATGATGATGTTTGTGAATCTGAGCTACTCTCAGAATCATTATCACCATCGCTATCTTCAATATCAGTTTCTTCTCCACTTTCTATCCACGCAGCATGCATACCAAATGCAATGTTAATTATTCATTTAATGTTATAATACAATCAACAGTTGTTAATGATACTGACACAATACATTACTTCAAATAATATTACAACCACAATCTTTAATTTAAACTTCAACTAACTATTATGTTGAATTACGTTACAGTATAATGTAAAAAAAAAAAAAAAAAAATAAATTGACACACTCACCGACGTCACTATTCGTGTCAGCACTTGTGTCGTCTTTATCCGATTGTATTTCCAATTCAACTTTAATTACTTTATTTGGAGTTTCTTCTTCAAAGGTCTCCATTCCCTCATTGACGACTGTGTTCTCAATTGTAGGTGATATTCTATACAAAAAAAAAAAAAATATTATAAAATAAAAAAAAAGCATACATGCATACGAGTGTATGAAAAATATAATAACCGTTTCTTTGGTATCGGGAGTTGTTTTTGATTATTTAATAACGGATGATCTTTTAATATTATCTGTTGCTTTTTCTTTAATTCCTCCAAGGCCTTGAGAATATCGGTGTCGGCGACATCAAACGCCGTTTGACCCTATTTAAAAATATTTATCTCTATAAATAAATGACTTATCAATCAATTAATAAAATTAATATAAACTTACAGAAAAATTTTTAATATCCATATCACAATAATTTTCAACAAGAAGTTTACACGCCTCTAGTTGACCCCAGTGGGCTGCACCGTGTAACGGCGTCCACCCATCGTAATCTTGAGCGTTAACATCACACCTAGCTTGCAATAAAATACTAAAAAAAAATATAATTACTTAATTAATTAATACTTATTCCACCGTATATAATTTACAATAAAATTTAATTAAATAAATAAATTACTTCATGACTTTGATGTAGCCTTTGGCAGCAGCTACATGAAGTGCCGTAGCACCAGTCCGAGGATGAACGGCGTCTTTTCCAGGAGATCCAGCTTTCCAGGCTTTAGCGTCACTCAGCATCGACCTTTCTTCTTCAGTGCGCGCTAGATCACAATCTATACCTAAAATATCCCCACAATTAATTTACTATACTCATTAATTACATTATAGATAATTGACAATTATTTAACTGATAAAAAAAATTTCACATTAAGGGGCCATTCATTAATTACGTAAGGACAATTACGTAAGGCCCACTTTTCTAAATTAATTCCGGTATAATCGCAAGTTTCTAAAAGTTGATTTCAAGAAAATCGGGGTAACGTTAGACTTTAATAAATTTATTTAAAAAATAAATTCAATAACATCACAAATTTTTTAAATCACGGGTTTTGGGATTATTTTTGATACTATTATTATAACATAAAATTATCAAATAAAAAAAATAATTTTAATGGAAGTGTTGCTATAAAAGTCTACGAAAAGGGCCAATGATAATTTTTAACCCGATAATTACTCTTAGGGGCATTCATTAATTACTTAAGGCAATTTTAGTGACCTTTGACCTCCCTACCCCCATGTAAGTATATGTAAGATTTCTTGAACACCTCCTCGCCTTTCTTACGTAAAATTTTATCTTGATCTTCTAAATAATAAACTATTATGTTAGGAAAGGATCAGTTTCTCTAAAACTTACAGGTCAACGTGGATCCATCATTTTTATTCTTTAACAAGTAATAATGTTTTTTATTTTTTAAATAATAAAAATACGATAATACACGGAAAAATGTACTATAATTTTTTCTATAGAATCAAACATGGATAACAATAAAAACATATGAAATTTTAATAAGTTATTTTTTTTTTTCAATAGCAATAAAAATTATTTACAAATAAAAATTTGACTGTACATTTTAAAATTATGAAAACTATTTGGAAAAATGGAATTAGATTTTTAATATTGAATTTTGATTTACAAAATATTACGTAAGAATGAATTTCACCCCCCTTCTCCCCAACATAAGGACATGTAGAGATTTTCTTAACCCCCCGCCCCCTCAATACCCTTACGTAATTAATGAATGACTCCTTACCTGCTTTATTGATATGTTGCTGAAGTAAATCTTCCATTTCATCGCTCTCCGCGATGTCAAGGGCAAGTTCACCGTCATTATTTACAGCTGCTAAATTACATCCTTGTTCAATTAAATATCTGTAAAAAAAAAAAAAAAATTATAATAAATGAATAATTAAAATACTTGCGCAGATTGGGTGTAAAAAAATAAAATAAAAATAAACAAAATATTTTCACGTACTTGGCGATTGATATGAATCCGCACGATGCCGTTGCGTGCAGCGGAGTCCAGCCTTCATTGTCACCGCGATTAATGTCTGCGCCTTGTTCAACCAAAAATTCCACCATGTCCAAATCATCATCGATGCATGCCTATAAAACAATAGCCGTTGATTATAAGGTTACATACATATATGCGTAATACGTATATATATAATTTAAAAATACTTTATTTGATACATTATAAATATATATATGTAAATGTAAAAGTATATATGGATATTTATATATAGATTATTGGTAGTATTTTAGTCGGGAATAGCACACGTGAATCACTCATGTTCGCAAGCTGCAAATAAAAAAAAAATAATATGTATATATTTTAAACTTAAAATTATCTATTCCCTCATTCACAAAGTTTGTTGGATAATATAACATGTTTAAGTCTCGCCAAAAAAATAAACTATCTAATGTAGTGTAGAGTAGTGTAAAAGAAGTAGTAGAAAAGTATAAGTATAAGAAGATGATGATGAAGAAGAGGCAGGAGAAGAAAGAGAAGAAGACTGACAAAGAACGTAGACACATGTACAACCAGGGCTTGTGACTCCTAATAGTTAAGGACTATAAATAGAGCTTTAGGTACACACCATTTCTCATCTCTACCATAAACTCAAAATTTTTACCGCAGAATTTACTGATTTAATGGTTTGGCTATGACATAATGTCAAGTGCAGATTATATAATTCTCAATATGATTAAACAGACCGAGAAAAAAAATCCAGCAATGATAAAATATAAATGTTTTATTATTAATTCTCGTTGTTATTCTGGGTATAATTCTTAAAATTACTCCAATCAACAACTCTATTCCGTGATGATGTATTTATTTTTAGCTTTAATCAACGTTTTAAATAATCATAAGTCATGAGCACAAGAGCGGTATCAAAATACTGATTGTCATAACGGCTCTCTAGCTTTGATAAATTATTTTATTCAATAATAAATATTCATTAATATTAATTAAATTCATTAATGCGTCTTTAGAGAGTTGTTGGCTGATTAATAAACAAATAAATAAATAAATAAATAAAGAAATAATGAATGTTACATAAGAGAGCAAAAAGTATATTACTCTGTGAAGTATTATATTAGTGTTTAAGTATATGAAGGAAAATGATCGTGACAGCCGTGTACACATTGGGATAAATATCTGGCGGATCTGGTGCTGAAATTAGACAGCTGGAGTAGGTACCGAGTCGGCCATCTTGCAGAGATGCCGACAGAAGACTTAGCTGCTCCAACAACTTAATAGAACCATCAATGGTTAATAATTACTTTCATTTAATAACCTTGGTCTCACCTATGTAACTATGAGCTACGATCAAATCACTGGCATTATAAATCATTTAGCAAAATAAATAAATAAATAAATAAATAAATAAATAAATAGGGCAATTAGTCATACCTGATGGAGCGCAGTAAGGCCATCGACATTGCCAGTGTTGATATCCGCCCCCTTTTGCAACAATCTAACGACCTCTTCCTTGTCGCCAGCAGCACATGCTGCTAGGAACACACAATCGGCCGAGAACTTGATCTTTCGCGCGATTTGTCTTGGCTGGGCCGGTTCTCTATTAGTCTCTGATTGTTCCCACCGTTTAAGCTGCTCGGCCCTCTTGAACAGAGCCGAGTTAGACCTCGTCTCCAGAGACATATTACTAGTTAAATTTCAATTAAAATAACTTTAAATTAACTCTAATTTACAAAACCTTTTAACTCGTATTGCTCTCAATGAGCACGTCTAGACACCAATCTAAATCACCACCGCCCGAAGACTAATAATCCCACACTCAGACTCTCCGGGTCTCTCTACCTGGAGTTAACTTTATTTTTATCCATCAATCAATCAATCAATCATTGGGCTACATAAAACTTGTCCAATTTCCATCTCTACAATTATTACATTAAATTATACTCCAATATTATTATTATCTACCTAGATGATATTCCAACTTCTGTTAGAAACACTGAAGATACACTTGCTTGTTGAATTAGCACTGATGAACCATTAGCACTATACTAGACAACACTGATCCTCAGGGTGATCCACAGTAACTCGGTGCAATCCTCGGCCATTGATTTATCGTTTTTTTTTAGTGATATTTAGTGATTCCATTAAATAAATAAAATAACGTTTACGTTTATGACGATACTTGCGGTAATGACGTTGCTGATGATGATGATGATGATGATGATGATGATGATGATGTTGGTGGGAGGGGTCGGGTTTCGAGTGTTATCCTTTCCTGGATGACAATTAACAACACCAGTAACAAGATCTGTCCGTGCAGAAGGTATCGAACTAAAACTAAAATATTATTAAGAGGTAGAGAGTTAAGTACTTTTATTTAACGAGAGATAAAACAGCAGTAAATAGTACGTGCTGCCTTGGTCTGTCTGGCTGGCTCACTCTCTTATTTTTCGTTGTAGTTGTAGTTGCAGGCCGTCTTAGTTGGCTGACGGCTATTCTTGGTCGACCGACCCTAGTCCGTACCCGTACCAGTACCAACCAACCAACCAATACACCACCCGTATCTCTCACTCTCGGACTCAGCAACTGGATGGTAAGCAACTCTGGCAACTCCGAATTCGAGCTGCTCTCAGTCCGAAATTTACAACTACTCCAACTACTTAATTTTTGTCAACTCGAGATTGAGGAGAGCCAGCTAGTTTGAGAGAGCACCCGAGTGGAAGTTCTCACTGGTCAGAGGCCGACGAGTTGTAGCGTTTTTTGGTGTCTTGTGTATACAGCCAGTTTTTTGCCCACTAGATTTAATACACTTGCACACACATATATTTAACTTACAATACAATACAATGCAACTTACAACTACACACTACTGGTTGTTGGTTGTGTTGCTGAGACTACTCGGGCACTCTGGCTCTGGCTCTGGTGCTCTGACTGGTGACTGGTGACTACTCTAATATAACACTAATCAAGAATCAACACAATCTTCAATTCCCATTGGCCGCGCCATTTTTACATCTTATTCAATTTTAATAATTATCTTTCATTTATTATTATTGTTATTATTTGAGTTGTTCTCTCTGTTACACATTATTCGAAATATTACTCGTTGTAATAATACATTGTATTGTTGACTTATTGTCAATGATTACATTTATCATAAAAATGTTTCTGCCATTTTGATTTTCAACTGATAACCATATTTTTTATATATCGATTACACTTTTTTTAATACTTTTTTAATATCTTCTCCTTGAAACACTATCGATTATTATTATAATCGAATTGTTGACAGTCGATTAAGCTTTCTCGGTTTACTTCAAGCTCTTTATTTTACCGGCAAATTTTAAATAATTTAATTTTTTTTTTAATCAGCTGATCCAAAAATTAAAAAATATTTTCTAACTTTTAAACTTACTTATATAATTATTATAAAAAAAAATTCCACCTGTCAAAATTTTATAACCATTAATGAAAAATAATACTAAAGTTAGCCGACGTTTTTAATTATTTGATTTTTTTTTTTTTTAATAATTAAATTAAAACAAAAATATTTTTAAAAAATTTCACTTACAGTTTTTCAAGTTTTTTTACAAGTGACATTTTTTAAAAATTTTTTTGTGATTATTTTTTCAATAAAAAAAAATTCTAAAAATTTTTAAATGTCGGCTAACTTAATTTTCATTGATGAAAAAATGATAATTAATTTAGCAGATATTTAATAATTTTTAGAATGTTTTTAACAAATAAATTATGGCAAAAAAAAATTATGATATTAAAGTTAGCTGTCACTTGACCATTTTTTAATTTTATTAAACAAAAAAATTTGTTCAATTTCTTTTTCTTATTTTTTTAAGCAGTAATTTATTTATTAGAAAAATTCAAAATATTCTTTAAGCCTTAAATTTAATGACTCAATAAAAAACTAGAGGGCGGTATAAAGAACAAAAAGAGAAAAACGCGCAGCCTGGTGGTGAAGTTTAAAAATAAACCCCTGTAATGGCGGCTGTTGTTCGACACCACATCGTGTGTGACGTTACAATTTTGAACATTTATAAAAAAATAGTTATAATAATAAATAATAAAAATAAATAATCTTAAATAAAAATAACAATCTTTTAATTAATTTGATGTAAATATTTATTTAAAGCTAGTTCGGTAATAAAAATAATAATTTCATTGTGACGCCGTTAGCGGGATTTGGGTGCTAGTGGGGGTTAAACTCGTCGGGGGGGAAATAAAAAACTAACCAATCGGTTTCTGCGTATAGCCAAGAGCCATACGAGACTGAGTGACAAAAATCCAACGGACAACAGTCTTAATAACAGAATTATAAAAAAAAAAGACATTGAGATTTTGCAAGTAGACTTCTGTGTGATTTTTTTTCAACCAAAATTATTCTCTAGATTCTTTTTGATCACCATCATTGTTCCGCCTATTTGCATCAGCATTATTACTATTATTATTATTTTTATTATTATTATAAATATAATTGTAATTATTAATTTAATTTTAATCAGTGTAGTTAAGTAATAATAATAATATTGTATTGAAGTGATTCGCAATGACGTTATAGTGTGAAAAAAATAAATCTAAATATCGATCCCGATGTTGGTCGTAGGATTGTGCAAATGTAGTTTTCATGGTTATAAAGTGGATAGAAACTGGAGAAGAAACTGGTTGTGGTTACCCAAGAAAGCTTCAAATACGTTTGAAGCTTTCGAGGTCGGATTAATGGAACTATGAACCTGGACTCGTTATCTTTTACTTTAACACAAATAAATTATTTAATTGTAAATTTAAATAAGAAAAATTATCGCGACAGTACCGAGGAAATATCAGTCGTAAGTTTTTCTCAACAATATTTTTTATTATTACCCTCAAGTAGTTATTTTAACAATAGCTCTTTATTAGTTTTATAAGTATCGGAAGTTTAGCTCGTCTTCCGTTGCACTAGACATTTTTTTTTACCATATGTTTGCTGCCTGTAGAGGTTATTCAAGCCCAAATTTAATGGCCATGTTTAATCTTACTTCCGGTTTTATTTACTCAGATTTTTATGCTCCCTAAAATGAGCTCTAGCAAACATTTTAACGTTAAATTTTTTATTATTTTTTTTTCTCTGTAATAATTAACTTTAATAACAAATGATAGTCGAATTAACTTGCACTGTAAAAACAAAGGCTTGATTTATTATTTTAATTGATTAGTATGCTTATTTATGTTTATATTTATATTAATAAAAAAATATTTTAATGTCTTAGTTAGTACGGTGGAAAGGTCTAGAGGCAGACAGACATTTGTTGCGCTGTTTGTTCTCGCACATTGACTTTTCTACAGGAGAAACGCCAAACACTAGCTCCAAGGATTATTATCAAGTTCAATTGCTCAAACAAGAGTGTACAAATATCCTTGGAAAACCGTCGTTGGTCTCAAATCTTTGTTACGCTATTGACCATCCTCTCCATCATCAAAAGGTAAAGAAGTTTGTCATTAATTGACATTAATTTTATTTTTTTTTTTTTTTTTTTTTTTTTTTTTTTTTTTTTTTAAATATTAACTTATTATTTATTAATAAATCTTACAGACTTTGAAACCATCGCTGAAATTTTTTCTTCACTTACGACGAGTACTCAGTTTAACTCTCGTCCAAGAAATTGTTTTTGCCATTGCATTACAGCACTCAGAAAACGCCGAGTTGAGATCATTGGCACTTGAAGAAGTTAAAAAACAACTTCCAGACTTGATAAATAATTACATACAGTCAGCAGACAGTACTGGCAACAAGCAACAGGAGGACGGGCTTCACGATTCCTCGCCGGAAGTCTTACATTTGATACTCATTGAAACATTGAAAGATCAAAATTCTTACGGGCTTTCGTTGGAGACTAAAGAAAAATTTTTGAAAAATTTGAAACGTGATTTTCCCCGTGAACTGGTACCAGTGGTGCTAGCACCACTATTATATCCAGGAGACGGGGAAATTACTCACGTACCCAACGAACTCGATATGGCCACCAATCAAATGGTTTGTCATTTTTATTTATTATTTACATTGTATTGTTTATAAATTACAGTGGAATCTCAGTAACTCGAACGTTGTTAAGTCGAAATCCTCAATAACTCGAAAAAAATCTGTATTCCCTTCTCGAATTATTTAGACTCTGTAACTCGAACTTAGTATCGTTTCCCTTCCAGTATCGATAAAGGACATTTATACTCAATAACTCGAATTTTAAAAATGAAACTCTATAAGTCGAAGTTAATAAAATATAGATAATTTACTCCGAACCGTCCAAGATTATAGCAATCAAATCTAAATTTCTATAGGAATTTTCAATCCTTCTTACATTCTTATTTGTAATGTATATTTTCTCTCTAAGTTATTTTTTTGGAAATCAAGTGTTTTCTTAATTTTTTTGAACATCTTGTTAAGTCGTAAAGTCGTTTTTATCACTTCTCTTGAAGTTCGAGTTATCGAGAGTCTACTGTGTATTTATATTATTATTTTTATAATTAAAATTTTTTTTTCTTTTAAAAATTTAGGACGCCAACTCGTTAGTCGAGTTGATAATGGAATTGGGCTATGGAT
Organism: Cotesia congregata; assembly: GCA_905319865.3. NCBI lineage: Eukaryota > Metazoa > Arthropoda > Insecta > Hymenoptera > Braconidae > Cotesia > Cotesia congregata. The sequence continues at coordinate 20,575,343 of CAJNRD030001123.1, forward strand.
TTACCAACAATGTAGAAGACTGTCGCGCAGCCTTAACTGGCTTAGGAGCGCGAGAAATATCTCCATTGGCTGCAGCACGCGTCCTGGCTCATATGGCACGAACATACAGTGGGTTAGACGACGCTGGTGGCTTGCAGTCATTTTGGAGTATTTCATCGAACAATGCTGACGGTAACAAAGATAAATCAGACGGTAATCCATCAAGTACATGGAATGTTGAAGTATTTGTACAGACATTAAAAGAAATTCAGTCAACATTATCATGGAATGAAGTGATTGTTAAATTAGATCATCCCGATTTTCACATTAAAAATCGCCAAAGTTTGAATCTTTTGATAACTGGTCTAAGACTTGGATTACAATTACAAGGTTTTCCATTGGATGTATTTCCAGTTGAGTTATTTTATCGTCATTGGGACAATGTCGAGGGACAATTTTCTTTGATACAGCAAATTTTGAAAAATCCCGATGTATTTTGTTTCGCTGACTATCCCTATCATTCGGTGACAGTAGATGTACTGAAAGCAGCACCGGAAGGCGACAGCAAAGAATCCCAAACTTGGCGATCACTTAATGTAGTAGAGCTGTTACTTCATATGGCTGAACGCGGACTCAATGGACCTGTACAAGATATATTTAAATGGCCGATCCAACACTGTCCGGATGTACTTGTTTTAGCGTTACTCCAAATTAACCCACCGATTACAATGTTACGGCAAGAATTGCTGAGCACTTTAATGCCAATATTTTTAGGCAATCACCCGAATTCGGCAGTTATTTTACACCACGCTTGGCATGCCAATAATTTAAAAATAAAGTCGATAATAATGCACGCAATGGCTGACTGGTATTTACGCGGTGATAATGATCAGACAAGATTATCTCGAATTTTAGACGTAGCTCAAGACCTAAAAGCTTTATCAGCATTATTAAAGGCACAAAGTTTTCCATTTGTAATCGATCTTGCTTGTTTGGCATCACGACGAGAGTACTTGAAACTGGAAAAGTGGCTCGGAGACAAAATACGTGACCACGGTGAAATATTCATCGCAGCATGTGTTAAATTTTTACAACGAAGATGCCCACAAGTGATGGGACCGGGTATTAAAGAAGACACAACCATCCCCAAGGCCAGTCAACTGCCTCAAGAAACTTTGACAACTATTCTAATGGTCCTGCAACCTTGCACTGCAAGTCTGTCCCAAGAACTAGCTGATACCATAATTACGATGATCGGAAACTGCAGTATGATGTTGAAGACTAATTTAAACAGACCACCGCCTCCAGGAGTAATGCGTCATCCCGCATTAGACGTATTTAATCCAGTTAAATTGGCAGCTCCATTGTTTCCAACGAAACCTATTGACACTCTGGGTAACTTGAGCACTAATTTAGCTTCAATGGGTATCGGATCTGGTCTAGGACCGCCTAGTACCTCAGCTTTTAATTTACCCGGTGCTTTAGGTCCTCTGGTATCTGCACCAGGATCTCCCTCGAGGCTAATGGGTCCATCGCCAAATCCTTTTCCAATGATGCCAATGTCTTCGCAAATTCATTCTGGACCAGTCGGTACTCAGAGCACTGCTGTGATACCCGGTGCTGCGTCAATAGGCGGTAATGGACGTTTAGGCCCGCCGGCGAATATTGAAAAGACTAGAATACCTGAAATATCAAATTTATTCCCCGATATGCCGCAAATAGTGTCCAAAGACATTGAAGATGAAGCCAACAGTTATTTTATGGGTATTTACAATCATTCACCTCATCAGACTTTGTCAATCGATGAGGTGCTTGATATATTAAAAAAATTTCAGAATTCTACTATAAAACGCGAGCATGATGTATTTCAGTGTATATTACGTAATTTATTAGAAGAATATCGATTCTTTCCGCAGTATCCTGAAAAGGAACTTCATATCACTGCTCAATTATTCGGCGGGATTATTGATCGTGGATTGGTAAATAATTACATGACACTGGGAATAGCGCTTAGGTTTGTTTTAGATGCTCTGAGAAAACCAGAAGGCACTAAAATGTATTTCTTTGGCTTAGCAGCTCTTGACAGATTCAAAAGCCGTTTAAAAGAATATTCAACTTATTGCGAACATGTAAGAGCTATTCATCATTTTCTTGAGTTTCCATCTCACTTAGTTGAGTACATTGAATTTGGATTGAGCGGGCAAGAGCCGCCTCATAAGCCTCAAGGACCTATTTACCCAAAATCACATCCTCTTATGATGAACCAGGCTACCACTGCTTACAAATCCATAACTACAACGACCGCTACGAGCAACACGCAGTCAAAACCATCCACTACGCCAACAACTTCGATGTCTGCTCGGCCTTCTATTGCAAATGCAACAAACATCGATACACTGCTCGTGGCTACTGATAAAGAAGAAATGAAAATAACAGTACCGCCAGAAACAATGCAAGACAAAACTGCATTCATTTTTAATAATTTGAGTCAGATTAATTTACAAGCTAAGTGCGATGAAATACGTGAAATTGTCACTGAAGAATTCTGGCCTTGGATTGCTCAGTACTTGGTTATGAAACGGGCGAGTATTGAATTAAATTTTCATGTACTGTATTCAAATTTTTTGGATTATCTTAAAGTACCAGAAGTTAATAGATTGGTAACGAGAGAGACTTTTAGGAATATTAAAGTTTTATTACGCAGTGATAAGGGTATTGCCAATTTTTCTGACCGTTCTTTGCTGAAAAATCTCGGACATTGGCTTGGTATGCTAACACTTGGAAGAAATAAACCAATTCTACAAGTTGACATTGATTTAAAAAGCTTATTAGTAGAAGCGTATAATAAAGGTCAGCAAGAATTGTTGTACGTCGTGCCCTTTGTCGCTAAAGTTTTAGAAAGCTGTGCCAAGAGTCGTGTTTTTCGGCCGCCAAACCCTTGGACCATGTCTATAATGAATGTCCTCGCTGAGTTGCACCAGGAGCCAGATTTGAAGCTGAATCTCAAATTTGAAATCGAGGTTTTGTGTAAAAATCTTAGTATTGATGTTTCGGAATTGAAACCTGTGATTTATTTGAAGGATCCTGAGAAGATAAGGAGTATTGAGTACCAACTGTCTCAACCTAATAAAAAATCTGAGGCGTCTCATTCTGCTCAACAACAGCAGCAACAACAGCAACATCAACAACAACAACAGCAGGCTCAACAACAGGCTCAACAACAAGCGCAACAACAAGCGCAACAACAAGCCCAGCAACAAGCCCAGCAGCAGCAGCAGCAGCAACAACAACAACAACAACAGCAGCAGCAAGCACAGCAGCAACAACAACAGCAGCAGCAACAACAACAACAACAGCAACAATTGGCTCAACAACAGTCACAACAACAACAGCAGCAGCAACAACAACAGTCGTCTCAACAAAATACAATGGAAGAATTGGTCGGATCTTCAGCACCTGGTGTTATTTCTCAGCCTCAGCCGGCTAATACAACTCCATCTCTTCCTACCGGTCCTCCAGAGCCCCGATTTAATTACATGGACATCAATGTATCCAATGTAGCCAACGTTGCTCAACATATAACTGTCAACAATCAGCTTCCGCTTTTGCAAGCGAGTCCACACTTGAAACAATTCATCCGGCCTTCTATCGAGCGCGCAATTCAAGAATGGATTCATCCTGTTGTAGATCGTTCTATTAAAATAGCTCTTACCACCAGTGAGCAGATTGCTAGAAAAGATTTCGCTCTAGATCCTGATGAAACCAGAATGCGTCAAGCTGCGCGTCATATGGTAAGGAATTTAGTCGCTGGGATGGCGATGATTACTTGCCGAGATCAAATATTGGCGTCTATTAGCACAAACTTGAAGCAGGCATTTTTGGCAGCACTGATGGGCTCTACCCAACAACAAAAAGATCTCGTAGAACAGGCAGCTAATGTCCTTGCTGGTGATAATATGGAATTGGCTTGTGCTTTCGTCCAAAAAACGGCTATTGAAAAAGCGATGCCGGAAATGGACAAACGGCTGTTGAATGAAATTGAGCTCAGAAAAATAGCTCGTCAAGAGGGACGTCGTTACTTTGATCCTGTGGCTAAATACCAAGCCGAGCGTATGCCGGAACAAATTCGCTTGAAAGCCGGAGGAGTAACTCCTCAGCAAATGGCTGTCTATGAAGAATTTGCGAGAAATATTCCCGGATTTTTGCCGCTGTCTGAGCGTGAAACTCAAGCTCTGTTTATACCCAAGCCGATAAGCGAGCCGACAGCAGTGACAGCTTTCGCTTCAAATCCCGCTGTAACATTACCAACACAACAAGTCGCTGTGTATGCAAACGCAGCTGTCAACAACGACGAAGTTGGTACAATGCTCGAGAAGCTTGGCAGTGAAGTTGAATTACTTCTCACGAGTACAGCTGCCCCGCCACAACAACTCACAGGCCTCCATGCGCTTCTGGAGTCTATAATCCTCACCAGAAGGTCTCGTGACGCCGGTGCTGCAATGGCTCTCTTAAAAAGAGCTGTTGATGGACTTTTAGAGAGCCCCTCAGCTTCAAGCAGTACCATAGAGTCAGAATTAATTCTCCGTTATCGTGAATTGCATCTTAGAATTCTAAAATGCCTCCAAGACCCACGTGCTTACGGCTTACAATGGACAAACAAAAATGTAGCACGTGTATGGGCCGACGGTAGAGAAGAATGTCGTTTTAACTTCGAAGCCGTTGACTGTCTCATCAGGTCACACTTGATAAGCCTTCCTCAACTCGACGGGGCACTGGCTCAGGCTATGGAAGGAGGCATTGCAATGGCCGTAGCCTTCGCCATGCAGCTAGTCCAGGTCTACTTGATCGACGAAAGACAAACCACCCACGTAAATGAATCAGACTTGTACAATGTCCTTGAATCTTTAGCAAGAATGGCTCATCATCGCGCAACACCCGACGGCATCTCTGTATTCCGTCTCACCAGTGTCATGGAATCTCTCCGTGCTAATCATGAATCAGGTGTACTAGCTGACCGCTCATCCGTGGGACCAACTGCCCACATTCACTCGGGAATCTCCCAAGTCAGAGCCCGTGATTTTGACGACCCACCAGGACTGATGGAAAAAACGGAGTATCTGTTGCGCGAGTGGGTAACAATGCATCACAGTCCCAACAACTCGCGAGACCCCACCAAAGCATTTGGTCTATTTGTCCATCAGATGAACATCCACGGTATCTTAAAGACAGACGACCTAATCACCCGCTTCTTCAAGCTGAGCACACAAATGTGCGTGGATCTTTGCTACCGTGCGCTAGCTGAGTCTAATTTAGCGGTATCGGCTGTAAGAGCCAAGTGTTTTTTGACTCTTGATGCTTTTGTCAAGCTCGTAGCACTCCTGGTCAAGCATTCTGGAGACACCTCAAACACTCACACTAAAATAAACCTGCTTAACAAAGTGCTGGGTATTGTAGCTGGTGTTCTTCTGCAAGATCATGAAATGCGTAGTACTGATTTTCAACAATTGCCGTATCATCGCATTTTTATTATGCTATTTTTGGAACTGTGTGCTCCAGAACCCGTCCTAGAGGCTGTTAATTATCAAGTACTCACTGCATTTTGTCACACTCTTCACATATTGCGTCCAGCCAAGGCTTCAGGGTTCTGCTACGCGTGGCTAGAACTCGTGTCTCACCGAGTTTTTATTGGACGTATGCTTGCGATTACTCCTCAGCAAAAATGTTGGGGCATGTATGCACAATTGCTGATTGATTTGTTTAGATATCTGGCTCCGTATTTGCGCAACGCTGAACTAGCCAAGCCAGTACTGTTTCTTTACAAAGGAACTCTTCGAGTTTTGTTGGTACTGTTGCACGATTTTCCGGAATTCCTTTGTGATTATCACTACGGATTCTGCGATGCGATACCGCCCAACTGTATCCAGATGAGAAATTTAATTCTCAGCGCATTCCCGAGAAACATGCGGCTTCCAGACCCGTTTACTCCTAACCTGAAGGTCGATATGCTGCAAGAGATAGCACATGCTCCGAGAGTACTCACAAACTTTGCGTCGATAATTCAGCCGCTTAGTTTTAAAAAGGAACTTGATTCTTATCTCAAGGCTCGAGCACCTGTCACCTTCCTGTCGGAGTTGAGAAGCAACTTACAGGTGTCCCAAGAAGCTGGAATGCGGTACAACATACCCCTGATGAACGCGCTGGTTTTGTACGTGGGAACTCAAGCGATTGCTTTCATTCGTAACAAAGGACACACACCGAATATGTCGACTATCGCTCATTCTGCTCACATGGACATCTTCCAAAATCTCGCTGTTGATCTTGATACTGAAGGACGGTACTTGTTCTTGAACGCTATTGCTAATCAGCTACGTTATCCTAACAGTCATACGCATTACTTCAGTTGTACATTGTTGTATTTGTTTGCTGAAGCTAATACTGAAGCTATTCAGGAACAAATTACTAGAGTGCTTTTGGAGAGATTGATCGTCAACAGACCACATCCTTGGGGCTTACTTATTACTTTTATTGAGCTTATTAAAAATCCTACGTATAAATTTTGGACTCATGAATTTGTTCATTGTGCACCCGAAATTGAAAAGTATGTTTTTATTTTTATTATTATTTAGTTTTTTGGTAATTATTTACTTTAATTATTTACAAGTCGGGTTCAGCATTTTAATTTTCATTTTTTTAAACGAAATTTCTATTTGATTTTAATGATATATATTTTTTTTTAAATACATAAAAAAATGAACAATCCTGATTTGAAAAAGCTCAAAATGATTAAAAAAGATTCAACTTGACAAATATATAGATATCCATTTTGTATGGGTTGAATCGTTTTAAATCTTTTTTTTTTTAATAAAAATAAAAGTAGATAATCACAATTTTAAAAAATTTTCAAAAAAGCTTTTGAAATTTTTATTTTTTTTTTTTTATCATAAATGCGCCGTAAAAACAAGCAAAATAAAAAAAAAAATTAAAAAATGTTAATTTTTGTCCTAAATATGGCCAAAAATAGAATGGACCCTACTTGTAAATTAATCCCGAAAAAAATTTTTAAGTTACGAAAAATTCATATTATTTCATTAAAATTATTATAAAATAAAAATTATAATATCCATCTCCACAATTTTCCTGAAAAATAAGCAATCCCAGAATGGTTGCTCCATTTTTTGATATAAAAAAAATATTATTTTTATTTTATAATAATTTTAATGAAATAATATGAATTTTTCATAACTTGAAAATTTTTTCCGATTACCCTTGTAAATAATTACTATTTTTGTTTTTATAATTAATATATTAATCACTGTCAAAATTTTTTATTTCAGATTATTTGAGTCTGTTGCGAGATCATGTATGGTTCAAAAACAAGTACTATCAACACAATCAACACAAGAACCAGAATTGCCAGAGTGATAAAACGTTTTGATAAATCGTAATTTTATTCTGTGTACAGTGAACAAAGCAAAAACTTTAAAGTTATAATACTTAATATTAATAACGCGTGTATAAAGTTGCTTATATAATTATTAAGAGTGTATAATAATATTATGATGAACTTTGAAACTTTCTTTTTTTTTTTTTTTGTTTGACTTATTAATTATAACGAACTAAGTAAATATCAAGTTTAAGTAATATTAATTAGATAACATGATAGTTTAAAACAGACATGAAAACAAAAAGTTACAAATGACTAAATTGTAAGGAAAAATAATTGATATGTTAATATTTTAATAATAAAAAATAATTATATGTATAAAAAATGTTAAGATAAGTATAAAAAAAAATAAGCTGCTGACATATAAGAAAACTAAAGTTGAAGCCTCAACAAAAAATCGTGTCTTTCTCATAAAGTGCTGATTAATATAAGTAGTTATTAACAATATTATAAATATTTTATAATTATTATAAATAATTAAAATGATTTCAGTACAAAAAATATTGAGTGTCAAAAAAAGATAATAATTATTATTATCTATTATGAATAATTAGTCTTATTGTATTATATTGAGAATGAAAACGTAACAATGGTGTTCAGTAGAATTTAAAATCATTAAGAAAATTTTTTTACTTTAGTTCAGAGTTAGTAATTAATGTATTTAATCTTAAAATAAAATGGCACAGGTTCAAATTTCAGATTTTAATGTACAATTAACACTCATACAAAAAACATATACTTATATATTTATATAATATTAAATATTTAAAATCTTACAAGTAGTATCATCGAACAAAAAAATCAACATAAGATAAAAGACCCAGTTATTGACACTTGCAATTTTATTCTAATTAAAAAAAAAAATAAAATCAACTCAAAAAAATTGATAAATATAATTTTTTTGAAAATTGGTTTTTTTAAGAACTTTTTTTTTTTTTAATTAGAATAAAATTGCAAGTGTCAAACAACTAGGCCTTTTATCTTAGTTATTAATTTATATACAGTTTTCATTTGTACAGATATTTGGAAGGTTTTGGATTTGAAAATTTTTTACCGAGTTACTTGATCACGAGTAGCGTGATAAGAATCACGTTCCTTGTCAGGAAATTTAGTCGGCAGATTCGGGCTGTGTAAGTGGCATTTGGCTCGGTATCTTATACCTGCAACGTCAACTTCGTAGTCACCTGATAACACGTACTCATTGGTCACTACTTGATTACGACCTTTGTCGTCAATATTTTGAATAAATCCAAGACATACCTACATTTTAAAATTATTATTAAATTTTTATAAATAAGAGAAACAATCAATTTGATCAATTATTGTAATTACTTGGCTTTTGAAAGTATATCCATAACCGGTAGTAGTTGTCATTCCACAGTATTGTCCATTTCTATATATCGGTTCGCCTCCCCAGCTCCAGATATCGATGTCCGGATCGTGGTCAATTAATAATAATTGAACGTACTTGCGCTCAACTCCGGTGTCACGTTGTTTCATCAATGCATCCCTTCCAATAAAATCTATGTCTTTCTGTAATAAAATATATTTTATTGAATTGTCAAGACTGAGAAAATTTTTAACTCACGTCAAATTTAACACGCCAAGCACGTCCACATTCTAATGGAGTAGTAAAGGTATCTAGATCTTGACCCCAAAATGCATAAAATTTTTCCACACGCAAAGCACGCGTCGCATAATATCCAGCATGTTTCATTCCGTATTTTTCGCCAGCTTCAATCAATCTCGTATATACATGAAGAGCGAACTACAATTTTTTACAAATAAAAAAATGAAAATTAAAATGTTTGAACCCACTTGTAAATATTTATCAAAAATTTTAGTACCTCATTGGGAATGTACAAGACATATCCAAGCTCTCCAGTATGTGTCAAATTCATCGTCCTTATTCCAGTCGCCAGACCTACGTCAAGTTCTTTAAAAGTAAAAAACGGAAAATTTTTAGGACTAAGATCGGTATCAGTAAGCTCAGCTAGCAATTGCCGAGTCGCAGATCCCATTATGCAAATTGCAGTATATGCTGATGTCACATCAGACACTGCGACGGATCCGTCTGCTGGTAGATGACGTCTTATCCAATGCTTACACCTCGTTTGCTGGATTGTCGGTGCAATCATCATGTAACTAAAATTCTAACGTTTAGTCAATCAGCAATTTTACTTAATTACATTAAATAACTTACTGGTTGTGTGAAATACGAGCCAAACTACAGTCATTTTCATATCCACCGCGATGATTCTGCATTCCAGTGTGAATAATACCTCCTATTGGCACATCTACGTCATTTGAACACAGATATTGGAGTAAGTCCACAACTTCTGTACCACTTGACTAAAAAAATTTATTTATTAGTAACAAATACTTGAAATTATTAAGTTAAATATAAATTGAGTACCCATAAATCAATTTTGGTAAAAGAAGAATAGTCACTTAGACCAATTGTTTCTCTGCATGCAGCATATTCATTAGCAACCGCATCAAACCATGGTGGTTTTCCGAAAGTATTTGTGTAAGCGATTTTATATCTGCGAGACTCATCAATTGGGTCAAAATCTAAATTAATTGATTTTTTTATTTAAATAGTTCAATATTAATTTAATAGTTAAAAATTACCATCGTCAGAAGCTGGCTCAAACCAACTAGGACGTTCATATCCCATGACTTGACCAAAAACAGCACCAGCTTCTTTTAATTTAGGATAGATCGGCGACATCCTGAGATTTCTACCAGTCTTGTATTCATGGTGAGGATACTGAAGCGCGTAATGCGTACTCGGTACCTCTCTAACTCGATCACGTAAAAAAGTCCGATTATTATGGAGGCCCAAAAACCGCGAGACTTCTAGCTCGTACATGTCAAAGGAGGTTGATCCATTAATTATCAGCTCCGCAGTAGCTCGTCCAACTCCACCAGCTGCCGAAACTCCGATGGTTTTCATTCCAGCTGCGACGTAATAATTTCGAAGTTCCGGAGCTTCGCCGACGATCCATTTACAGTCGGGAGAAAAGGCTTCTGGACAATTGCACAGACGTTCTAACTCAGCATCTCCCATCGAGGGAATACGCTGGAGCATTTCTTCTAACAGAACATGAAAATGGTCCCAATCTTCGGGTAAAATTCGCTCCGAAATATTTTCTAAAACAAGCAATTTTTTTTAATGAGTTAAATTATGATGATATTTTTGTGAAATAGTTATTAGAAAAAATTAAAAGTAGATTAATTTTTTTAAGTGGCTATGTTAATCTTTAAATTTTGAGATTTACATCATGGCTAACCAGGTATTTTCCCATCTTCGAATGCTGGCTTGGCATTTGATTCAAAGCCACCGGCTAGTATTCTTCCCCCGTTTTCGCGAAAATAAACAGACCCGTCTAGATCTCGTACCACTGGAGTCATTGGATCCAAGCCTGGTATTTTTTTTGTGTGGAGATAGTAATGCTCCACTGGATGTAATGGCACCTATTCAATGAAAAAAAAAAAAATAAATTTCTAGAAGAGGATTAATTTATATTATTATGAGAATAAGAAAAATTTTGTCTCCAGAATAGTCACATGATAAAATCTATAGTCAGTTTATGATGATAAGTATTTAGGCTGCATTTAAAAATGCTCTATCTCTAGATACATAATTAAGAAATGATCTTGTATCTTGTGAACTATTGACATTTTTAAAGATATAAGCTCATCCCGATGTTACACTCATCGAGACCTTTCATTTGAGTACCCATATCAATTTTTCATATATATATA
>CAJNRD030001123.1:20586669-20687885 GCA_905319865.3 Cotesia congregata
TTTTTTAAGATATAAGCTCATCCCGATGTTACACTCATCGAGACCTTTCATTTGAGTACCCACATCAATTATATATATATATTAGATATATGTATATATGAAAAAATATATCAAAAAATGCATGTGGGTACTCAAATGAAAGCTCTTGACGAGTGTAACATCGGGATGAGCTTATATCTTTAAAAACGTTAATAGTTGAGAAAGTACAGTGCAATTTAACAAAAGTTGCTAGTAAGTAATACCAAAACTAAATACCTTAACATAAGGATCACTTAGTTTTCCAATATTTCTAGCCCAAAATCCAGCGCAATTGACAAAGTGTTCACAATTAATACTACCACGAGTGGTTTCAACTTTGGATACTTTTCCTTGGTTACTCAATACTTTTGTTATACGACAATTTTCATAAATTTCTACTCCTTTAACAGATAAATAAAACCAGTGAGTAGTTCTATATATTAATTAAAGACTTGTAATACCGTTTTTCTGAGCTTCTTCGATTAAAGTTAAACAAGTAAGATAAGGATCAGCAACACCATCACCCGGGATCCAAATACCGCCTACTAAATCATCGACTCGGAGTAGAGGACAAAGTTTTTGGGCTTCTGCTGGAGTTATCAGCTCGCATTCGATGTCACGAGATCTACAGAATTATAATTACTAATGAGTGAGAATAATTGATCTAGTATCTTTTTTTAAGTTAATTATAAATAATTTTAAAATTCCTCACACAGCTTGAGCTTTCATACGTCTGAAGGACGTCATCCTATCTCTAGTTCTAGCAACTGACAGGCTCCCACATTGTTTCCATCCAGTTGAAAGACCTCTTGCTTCAAGATCTTTGTACAGAGCGATACTATCTTGTGTTAGCTTCACTTGAAATAAACTTGGTTTAAATGCTCCAACTAAACCAGATGAATGCCAAGTTGTCCCTTCACCAATTCTGTAGATGAATAAATAAATACATAAGTATGTAAAATTAAATTTAGTATTTTATAATTTAATCTTTATATCAAGTACATAGATGACACTGAAATTAACAGACACTTTTGACAATTATTTTATTTTTCTTAAAAAATAAATTAGGTATAAATAATAATTTGTTAAAAATTTTATTTATAATTTTTAAACATGGAATTTTTTTAATAAATTATTTTGTTTTAATATTTTTATTAATTATATTAATTTAATTTATATATTTATTATTATTTTATTTAATTTATTTATTATTAATAAATTAAATAAAGAAAATAAATTTATAATAAATTAATAAATATTTTAATTGTTAGAAAAATTCTAAAAATAATCAAATGTGTTTTAATTTTAGCATTATAATACCTAGACCCTTCAAGAAGAATAGTTTGTGGTCCTAATCCCGCAGCTGCTAAGTGATAAGCAACTGCAGCACCCATGACACCACCTCCACATATCACGACATGCTTACTTTCAGGTAATGATAAATTATGCCCTTTTGGTGGTTCATTGGATCCACCAGCCATCGTTCTCCATCCTGACAATTCTTGTTGGTTTGTCAACAACTTTTTCCAATGATAATCTTTGAGTTTTTTAAAAGCACTTGGTGTTTTTGGCCACATTTTTATGTCTCTGTTTATTAATAGAGTAATAAATATGACATTAAAACTTAGCAGTCTCTTTACTATTTTTTTTATTTTATTTAACAAGCAAATTTTTTCTGAAAAATTATTTTTAAAAAATTGCTTTTTTTTATTTTTTAAATATCTACATGTCTAATTTTCTTTTTATCATAAATTATTTATAATTGTTGGTCAAGATATTTTTAACCTCGAAATATGTGTCAACACTAATTTATATCACTTTATTGTCAGTCTTTTTGTTTCATAAATTATATGTTTATATAAATAAATACACAAAAATTTTTTATTGATTTTTATAAAATGGAGTGACAAAACTAGAAAATCACCTACTTAATTCGATTGAGACGTCATCCGTGACTTTAAGAAATAATACACAAAATGTGGAGTTTCATAATTACAACAATAACAATGTGTACGAATGTGTGTTTTGAATTAATAGTGATATGACTAATAGATTATAGCAAATACAATTTAATGACATTAAAGTTAGCAATTACTTGACCATTTTTTAATTTTTTTTAACAAAAATTCTTAAAATAATTAAATATCTGCTAAATTAATTTTCATAAAAATTTTATTAAAAAAATTCCATCTTTAGAAGCGCTAAATGCAATTTTTTATAAATAATTTTCCAGATCTAATTTATTAATCAAGCTTCTAATTAATTAAAACTTTTTCTATTTTAATTATCACTGGAACTAGGAATTTTTATCAAATATAATTAAACTCATTTTTTTTTGTAAAGATAAAATTTTTCTTTAATAAAAAAGAAATGAGAATATATCTCAGTTATAATTGTTTAATCATTTTTATTTTAAATCTAATTCATTCATCAGTTTCCATCTCTTCAGTATCTTCAGGATTTCCGGCATCAGATTCTTCATTCTGGATTGGCTCAACCAATCTTCGTGACCGAAATCGTTCATTGACTAAAAAAAAAAAAAAAAAATTGTTAGAATAAGTAATTTTATTAAAAAGTCATTTTAAATTTAAATATTTACCTTGCGAATTTTCCGTGAGATCCCATACTTTGAAATTATGAGATTTATGATCACCACCGACAGCGATAGTAAACGGACTGTTTGGAGATAAATGAAGACACTGAATAGCTCCCAAATTTGTTTCTGTTTCCCAAACAGGTTCCAATAATTGTGGGCTCAATGCGTCCCATACTTTAATTACTCCATCTTCAGATGATGTTACTAAAAATCCTGGACATGAAGAACTAAGCGACAGACCTGTTATTTCTTTTTCATGACCTTTTACTTCCCATAAATGCTGTCCTTGCCGTATATCAATGCATTCAATGATTCCATTTTTGGTACTTAACTAAAAACACAATAATTAATTATTTATAATGTTTATAATTAAATTAAAAAATTTAATTTTATCAGTATTAATTTAAAATACTTACAAAGAAATAATTGGGGTCAAAATGATTCCACAAAACACGTTCAACTTCTCCAGTAGCTTCCCACGTTTTGAATGTATCGCTCGTTCGACAGTCAAATAATTTAGCGGTTCTAAAAATAAATTTTATTTATTATTTATTAATTCAATTTAAAAAAAATTTATCATGAAAATAAATATTTACTTGTCTTCAGATCCAGCCAGTAACATGTAAGATTTCTTCGGATGCCACTGAAGTGCTCCAACTTTTTCGGTAAATTGATCTAATTTCGTATCTGGGACTCCTTTTTCAATGTCCCATAGTAGAACCGTTTTATCAACAGATCCACTTGCCAATATATGCCTGTGTTATAAATAATTGATTAATTGATTATATAAATTTAATTTAGTATACATGATAATAAATAATTAACACTTACGGTAATTGAACATTCCATGCTAAATCAAGAACAGCATCTTTGTGACCTACACGTTTTCTATTGTGTTTTTTACTTGGCTTACAACCGAGTTTAAAAATCGGCTCTAAACAATCGACGATGTCTAAATCCCATACTTCAATAACGGACGTCATGTTACCAATTGCAACAAAATTTCCTGAATATTTTTTAATTTAAAATAATTAATAATCTGAATTAATTAACTACAAAATAAATCTTTATTATCTTAAAGTATGGGAGATTTTAATTACCTGGTTTAGCATCAGAAGGATCAAAACTGAGCCATTCAAAACACAGTGGGAACGACGGTAAGAAAATATCGTGGTGACAATAGAAAGAACCTTCTCTTTCGTTGTAAACTGAAGAAATAAAAAGTTTAATAGTTAGCAAGCAAGTAAATAAAATCAAAAGATAAAAATTAAAAAAATAAATTAATAAAGTACCATAGACTTCTAGGATACTAGCATCTCCATCAACATGTCCAAGTAACACAAGATTATCATCAGGTTTAATAATCTCATCTTCTTTTTCAGAGTCATCATCTTCACTTTCTTGCACTGTGATGTAAGGATCTTTTCCATCCTTTTCTATTAAAGCCAAACTGTCCATAGTGACTTTGATCTCTCCAGCTAAAAATTAAATTAATTAATAACTGATTAAATTAGTAAAACATAATTAAATTTATAAATAATTATGAAAATAAATTTATCAGATATTTAATCATTTTTTTAACAAATAAATTATGGAAAAAAATATTGACAAGTAGAAATTTAAAAAAGTTATAAATGCAATTTTTTTGTTAAAATAAAATTAAAAAATTATCTAGTGACAGTTAACTTTAATGTCATAAATAATTGTTACCTTCTTGGTCATAGTTCTCGAAATTGAATTCATCGTCTGTTGATTTTGAAGGAGCTTCGTTTTTATTGTCAGTGTTAGTGTTACTACATCCAGCTTCTTCTTTATCAGAATCATCATCAGAATTAGCTTCAAATTCACTGAAATTATTTTTAAAAATTAAAAATACAAAATGAAATTTTTTTTTAATTTTCAGGTAGTTAATACATACGCAAGATCTGATTCAGTCTTTTTTATAATCCCTGCTAGCTCCTCAGCTGTCAATTGCACCTAAAAGTTATTTTTTAATTAACAATTGTACTTTAATGAGTAATAAATATAAAACATAATATTGATAATTGATAAATGAAACAATTAATTACTTTGTCGGGAACAGCGGCCGAAACTCCTCTTTTAACCCACGTACAGCAAGGAATTACGTTCATTTTTGCTGAGGATTATTTATAAAAATTATTTACTAAAATACTATGTTAACTATTTAACACGAGTTGAAACATGAAACACGTGGAGTGAAAAATATTGGAGGTATAAAATTTGTACACACAGTATTCAAATTGCAGGTTATAATTTAGAAAGAGAAAAATAAAGAAAATGCAATTAACAGCAATTGGTATCAAAGATAGCGCTTGCTTTCAATTCTGTTATATATTTATATAATTATTATTATAAGTCTGTCAATTAAATTAAAAATTGCATAATAAAACATTTGAAGTTTTTAAAAATAGCTAAATAATTAACAGTTTAAATTTTTTTAGAGGCCGAGAGTGGGGGAAGCGCATTTTTTTAGGGTGGGGGTTTAACGAACTAGTTCTATCTATATAGTATTTAGTCACTGAGCGCTAAGACTCTAAGCAAGTCGCTTCGATTAGTCGGATGAGTTCTGTTAAATGTTAGTTTAATTAAAAAGAGTATTTAGAAATTATTTAAGTTAATTATATTTTAGATGGACTTGATTTAATAATTATTATTCGCAACAATGAAATGCGCGCGAAATAAGAAAAGATAATTCTGAAGTTAACTGACAACTGTCAATTTTAAAAATTTTTCTAACACGTCAATTACAATAAAAAAAATGTCCACTAATGATTTTATTTAATTTTTACCTGTAGAATTTTTTTATTGAATTTTTTTCATAATAATTTAATTGTTATAAAATTATAAAAAAATTTTTAATGTCAATTAACTTCAGTGTCTTAAATTATGACGTCATAATTTACTTCAGCTTAACAAACTCAAATAATTTAAGTGTTGAATAAAAAATATGTAAGTACGTGTTGTTAAAATACAGATTATTATTTTTGCCGGAAAAAATAGTGCGATATTAACTAGTGAGTGTAATTATGGCCAAAAAACTAGCCGTTAGTTGATGGATCTTCACATCGAATCTGCGGCGTATTATTTTTACTTCTGGGGCCAGTAAGTAACTTTTTAATACTTGTTAATAAATTGTTAGACTTATAATTTATAAATATTTTTTTTGTCTTAACTAAGAATTGTCATTCTTTTTTTATTTTATCATGATGATATTATGATCATTATTAATTACTTTTTTAACCGCCATATTGCTTGCATTGCGCGTGAAATTTGAATTTTTGACAAACCGCTATTTCGTCGGTACAATAGAAAATTTTCCCGCTGTGTTATATTAAGAGCGAACTAACCTAAAAAGTTTGTTTTGATATTTTCTACGTGTGACGTGTGTTTATAAACAAATTTTTAACATAAAAAATTCGCAACTTGCGATGAAATTATAATAATTAAAAAAAAATAAAGTGGTTATAATAAAAAAAAAAATAAAAATCTCGTATTATGGAACAATTGCACACCGCACTGACAGCAATAAAAGTATTGCGATCAAGTGTCGGACAAGTTTTTGATTGCCTTGGTAATGGACTGAGAGCTGATCATGGAGAAGAGAATAAAGAGGCTAAATATGTACAAGAGCTCCAGGAGCTCTTGACTGCGGTCAATGTTAATTTACGGTAATTATTAATCAAGTATAAAAAAAAATTTTTTTTAATTTAAAAAGACTTTTCAATCATTTTTTAATTTTTTTTTAACAAATTTGTTCCAAAAAATTATTTTTAAAAAATTACATTATTAATTTTTAAAAATTTCTAAATGTCAATTTTTTTTCTCATCTTTTTTGCCGTAATTTATTTGTTAAAAAAATTATTAAATCTCTAATAAATCAATTTTCAATAATAATTATAGTAAAATGTTTATACGTTAATATTTAATAATAAAAGAACAATTTCAGAGATGTTGAACAAGCAGTAAGTACTCTAAATCCACCACCAGGACCATTTAACTTAGCAAGTACCACATTCTTGAGTCAAGAAACGACACAAGGTAGACAAGCATTGTATGGAACTCTGGTTAACAGTTACAAATGGACAGATAGAGTTCATGAGTACAGTCATATCGCGCAATCACTGTTGGGTACTAATTCCCTCAAAAGATCTTACATAAGTACCAGCAGGGCCAAGAGAGGACGAATGCAAATTAGTTCTCACAATGTGCCACCTCAGTAAGCACTTAGATTAATCGCCGTCTTCTAACTTACCACCACTATCCCCATTATCATTATCAATTGTACTAACTTATTATTTTTATTACTCTTAGACAAGTTGACGCGCTAATAGCGGCTCTAGATCGCGTGCACAGCGAGATGACTGTAACTGTAACTCGGCCTTACGCTTCAAATGCTATTTTGCATGTCACCCTGGGCCAGGTCCTGAAAGGCGCAATAGCATTTAAAGGTCTGATGATCGAGTGGGTGATCGTAAAAGGATACGGCGAGCCTATGGATCTCTGGACGGAATCCAGGTACAAAGTTTTCAAAAAACTCACTGAAAATGCACATGCTGCTATGCTGCATTTTCACTCGCCAGCACTTCCGGAGCTTTCTGTTAGATCTTTTATGGTAAGTTTAAATTTATTTTGTTCTTTAATTTACTATATAAGTATTAATTGATTGTTTTTATCCAGACCTGGTTCGGAAGTTTAAATAATTTATTCAGCGATCCTTGTAAAAGGTGCGGATTACACTTACATAATGCGTTACCACCCACGTGGAGAGATTTTAGGACACTTGAGCCGTATCATCAAGAATGTAAACCTTGAAATTTTATGATTAATTGAGTAAGTAATTAATTATTGTATAAATTGATAAGCTAATTTGTATGAAGATAATAAATGAAATTTTTTAATAATTAAATTGGTTATTTTTTTTTAATGTCCATATATTCTAATAAGTTTGTTATTTGGGGTATTATATTTATTAAAATAAAAATTAAATAGTAATATTTTTTTGCACGTCTCATAAGTGAAGCGTTGAGGTAGTGCTCTACTTTCGATATGTCAAAAAAAGGAGTTTTCTCAAAACTGAAATTGATTTTTTGTACTCATATCGCACTTAAAGGATAAGCACATGAAAAATATTCCAATAAAAATTATTTTGTTTAATATACTAAATAATAACATTAAAAATAATGTCTCATACCGACAATATTGTGGTGTTATAATTAATAAATAAAAAATTGAATAGTTTAAGTAAAATCACCGATCTTAAAATAATGTTGAATAATTAAAAATAATCGCACCGGGGTGATTTTTTTTTATTATCTGAAGTACTACTCTAAGGACTTTTTCAATTAATATGAGCGTTCAATTCACTGTCATTAAATTATTATTTATAAAAAACTAAAATTCGACTGTGTATTTGTATATCTATTTAAAAATTTTATTATAATATTTTTTTCCTCACCTTAGAATTATTCCGTCACTAATCCATAGCAGAGTTTTCTGTTTTTTGTATTTTATTTTAATAAATTTTATTGTGGAATATGAGATTATGAGGCGTGCACTTTTGGATTTTCTAAAATGTTTTAAATTGAATTTTATTAAAATTAAAAACAAAAATAAATAATTATTTTCACCAAAAAAATTAGTCTTTAATGTATCTTTATTCATTGAATAACAAAATTGACGATAGTATAAAGTTGAAGGATTGGAGATTTTTTTTATAAGGAAATTAGCATAGTCACTAATTTGTTATTATTCTTTTAAATCTCTTAACAGATACTACTGGTACGGTTAATATAGAAAGTTTATTTATTTTTTTTCATTATTTATTCTTATTAATGTCTTACGCATTTAATATTTATTCGTTACATATAATATTTACGTGTTTAAAAATTTCCATGGAAGTTGGTCCTCAAAGAACTTCCTCCAAACAAAACATTTCAATTTATCAATATCAATATTAATAAATAATCAATAGTCATAATAATATTATTAATCATAATCATAACGATCTTATTAATCGATCAACTATTAATTACTCCAGAATGATTTCGATTATTATCGTTAATTTCACCACTTTGCACTGTACACAATTTATTCTAGTTATATAGCATCTATCAGCGTATTTTTTTTTTTGTTAATATAATTATAATTATAATTGTTATTTATCTTTCTTTAATTAATTATAATCACAGAGCTTCATATGGATTGAAAATGCGTTAAGATCAAGTTCTTCCGTAAACTCATTAATAAATTATTTATTTAAACTATTCAAATTTACGCTACGCTAAATAGAGTCAACCATTTATTTACAAGGATAAGTGAGGAATGTTAAGGTATTAATATTATATTTATTTATTTAATAATATTCGTTTCAATTTAATTTAATCGATCATAGTTAAATAATACTAATCAATAAATCAACCACACTGCTTATATTATTTAATTAAAAATAATGCTTCACAGTGTCGAGTGAAATTACACGATTAATAATTGCTTATTATAAAATTTATTTATTATTTATGAATGTATTACCATTGACCACATTTAATTGCAGTATTACCTTAAAGCGTGCATCATTTTCATTCATAATAGCTCTGTAATTAATTCTATATATTTTATCATTAATATAATAATTATTATTATTATTAATATTACGGTTTAGTTGCTAAAATGAGTTAAATAACACTCATTATCATTACATTAACATTAATATTATGTTATGTCATACCATTAATTAATTAATACATAACTAAGTACATTAACATACTGTACACATTACATTCACCTGGAATATTTGGCGCTTTAGTGTTTTTTTTTTTTTTATTTAAAAACTTCACTTTTTAAATCATTTATTAAGCGCAAGTCATTTGAATGGCAGTGAACTTATATTTGACAATTTAATTAGTTTGTTTGTTTAAGTAATCACTTGCTTGATGGACTGATCCAAAGGCTCTATCTAATTTATTTATCATTATTGATTAATCTTTATTAATAAATCGTTTATACGAAAAAAGATAAATAAAAGGGTACTATTTATGCGATTATTGCTCGTTTTTTTACCTAATTGTGGGTATGCAAATTTACGCTTCTAAGAAAAATGTGCCTCGGACTTAATAAATATTATTATCATAATTATTGTTATTGTATTATAATTTATAAATGATAATTATCATTAGTTTTATTTTATACATATGTGGTCGGATGACATTTGTCTACTTGTTAATCAAGTAGCTAGACGTTAATGGTTAAATAAAAACCAATAAAATTTAAGTACATATGCAACGTTTACTTCATTGTATTTTTCATTGTTTCATTGTGTTTATTAAAAACGATCAGCCGTTTTTTTAATCTCAATTTTGCTAGTTTTCGTTTGTAATTGTACGTGTTTAATTAAAGCTTCTAAAAACAAATTTATCTAACGCGTTAATTTAAACAAACTTATGAACACGTGTGTACTCATCGAATCCAAGATTCAAATTGTTAAAATACATATTTAATATTATTTTAATGCTTTTATTTATACTTTTTTTGTCTATCGAACGGATATGCTAGCGGTTACAATTTATACAGCCGTTTATTAGATAATTACGTTTTTAATAAATCGTACACACTTTTTTAATTTTATTTTTTCAATTTAATCAATTTTTCGATTATTTCATATCTTGTATTTATGTTAAGACTATATTTATTTATCAATTGACCAGTTTTTAATGAAAAAATATCAAACAATTTATTAATTAATTCAATTAAACTCTAAAAAATTTTTAAGTGAAACAAATCAAGGAGTAAAATCTAATTTAGTCAGCCGGTGAATATAAAATTTTTTTTAATGAACAATTCCAGAGCAAATTACAAAAAAAAAAATTACGTCGATTAAAAAATAAATATCTCATCGATAAATACAAGACAGCACATAATCAAAGATTGATTATTTAATTAAACAGTACTATATTACCCCTTGGTTATTTGATGTGAGATTGAATCAATAACAGATGACACTGAAGTTAGCAGACGTCTAAAAATTTTTGATTTTTTTTTTTTAATTAAATTCCAACTAAAAAGATATTTATAAAAAAATGCACTTATAGTTTTTTAAGTTTTTAACGTATGATATTTTTTTTTTAATTGTTTAATTGAAATTTTTTCGATAAAAAATTCATAAAAATTTTGAATTGTCAGCTAACTTCATTTTCATCAATAACAGCATCATAATTTCGATTGAATTTTCAATCCGCATTATTAACTTAATTAATAAATAAATTAACTAATATATTTTTTAAACTTTTAACTTCAATATAAATATTTTATAAATATAAATCACAGTTTTTAGAATACTGTTCAATGAATACCC
Organism: Cotesia congregata; assembly: GCA_905319865.3. Classification (NCBI taxonomy): domain Eukaryota; kingdom Metazoa; phylum Arthropoda; class Insecta; order Hymenoptera; family Braconidae; genus Cotesia; species Cotesia congregata. The sequence goes on from CAJNRD030001123.1 coordinate 20,597,652, forward strand.
AAACGTTAAATAAACTTAGATCAACGTCAAACAACTTTACTCTAAATACCACCGAGTAATATAGTACAAAATTTATTTATAATTTATAATCAATAATTATAACTATAACTTTAACAGATAAAACTAATTAAATCAACGGACACTTAAATTACAATTATATACACAAGTATGTACATATAATGGAAGGTTTGCCAATAAAATTATTTTTTTTTCCGGGTTTTAAAATCTCAGATTAATTATTAATTATTCAGAGAACTGAAAAACCTTCCGTTACACCCACAACTCAAATAAATTAAGTAAAATTTAAATATTCAAATTTTAATTAATTAAATTTGTCGCACAAATTTGAAGTCTTTATTTATTAAAATAATTAACTTGCACTCTTAATGATAAATAGGCATGATAGACAGTAGAATGAATTTTTCATACCATAGTCCGTGATTTTTAAATTTATGATCGCATCTTAATTAGATGTGACGAGGGTTGTCGTGAGTTGAACACTTTTGGAGACAGCAGTCGAAAATCGAAAGATTAATCGGGAAAATTTAATTTTGAAAATTAAATTTAGTTTTTCACTAACAATAGTGATTATTTTTAATTATTAATTATTAAGTATTAACTACTATTTGTTATTAACAGTGAATTAGTTTAGGGTCTAGATAAATGTGACTGATGGCTGGTGTTAATTAAGCCCGACTCGACATTAATATTCCATTGTATTGTGTTAGCGTTTGAAGCGGCGCGCCTTAAACTATTTCTCAAGAATGCGGCGCAAGCTTTACTGCGTTCTGTTATCAATTCGTACAGATGGTTCTCCAAAGTGAGACTATTTGTACTCAATAGCAGCGGTATTGGTGTGTTAATTATCATAAAGTTCCCAATATTAAGAGGAGTTTCCCATTGTCAGACACCGCTGTTCGGAAAGCGTGGCGGGGGAAGCGGGGGCGGTGCCCTCTCCGGTTGAGCGGGAGCGATGGAAGAGCGTTCTGATCCAGCTGCAAACACAACTATAAAATATTTTTTAGTTATATTTCATTTCATTTATTTACATTCCATTTATTTTAAAGCTCCAGAGCTTTGATGTTATTATTTTTCAGGGTTTATACAAAGTACTTTTTTTTTTTCGATTAAATTTAATTGGTTCGTTTTTTACTTTTTAAGTTACAGGGTGGTCATAAGCTGGAATTAGCCGACAAGTATCGAACATTTTTTTTATTGTCAATAATAACTTGAATTTTGTTTATTGGTAATATTTTTTGGTACATTTTTACAATAATTGTATGAAAAAAAATCGGAGCAAAAAAAATTTATTTATTTTTTTAATTTTTTATCTTTGTTTTAATTTTCAATAAAAATAAGTCAGAAAAAAAATACTTAAAATGATTATTGTAAAAAAAAAGAAAATTATTTTTTAGTGACCACCCTGAGCTAAATTGATTTTTTTTTCTCATAAAAAATAATTTTTTTTTTTTTTTTTTTTTTTTTTTTTTTTTTTTTTTTTCAATAAAAAATTAATTATTACAATTTTGAACTTAAACAAAATTTACTTTTTCAAAAATATAAATATTTACTCACATTTTATAGAAAAAAATTTTTTTTTTGATTTATTGACACTAAAATTCGATAAAGTTTCTCTGTATCAAATTTTTTCATGCATTATTTACAGTGTCAATATTTAAAGGTTTAAATTGATTTATCATTTTTAAAAGCAGACTGATGGAATTTTAATATCAATTTTTCAGCTAACCAATATTGAATTTTTTTTTATCTTTATTAAACTTTTAACTTAATCTCAATAAATTTTTTAGTTTCATTTAACTTTTACATTGACCGTAAAACAATATTTATAAATCATAAATACAGATTCCAATCAAAAAATTTATAAAATTTTAACATCTGTTATGAAACTTAATAGTTTATTAAAATTTTTCCTCTAGTTTATTTCATTCTAATAAATTTATTCCAGTTAAAATAAAAATTCATGCTTCTCTATCAGATTTTTATGCTGCTAAAATACCGACCAAACAAAACGTTTATCTATTTAATTAAAATCGTCAATAAATAAATGAATTGTTGCTTTTATTAGCCATAAAAATGAAAAATTGCCAACAATTGAATTAAACAAATTTTTACGACCAGTTTTGATAAATTTATTTAAAGAAGCTTTGCAAATAAAAAAATTTGCCACAAAATTATAATTATAATAACAACAATCTTATTCATAATTAAATAATAATACTCATGCATTGCCATGCGTAATCATGCTTATAACAATTAAATATAATACCATTTAAATTAACATCTATGACAATTACACAGTATGTGACAAATTTTATACATAATAGTACACAATATAAATATACACACATACACACACTAATCTAAAATTACCCACACTTACTACTCGGTCACAAATTTACGCCCTTTACATCCCTTCCAACAATAATTACTTCTCTTATATGGTGTCCATTTATTTATATTTATTAATATAATTATATCAATAGTAACAATGTTAATAACAAAAAAATTAATAATAAAAACAATAATAATAATAATTAAAACACGTATAGCAGTTTAAAATCCGTTGAAACAATTTTAGAACTCTTGATATATTTATTAAAATTAAACTACTACATAGGCCAGTGTTTGTCGTGTAAAAAGTGACATACAAAATGATCATGACAATTTTAAAATAAAATAACATTTATAAAACGTAAATTTATAATAATGTGATGTGTGATTTGGCAAGTGACATGATTTTGGTGGGTTAAAATCTACACAGAAAAAAAAATTTTCTTGAATTAAGTATATAATTTTGAAGAACTTAATATTCTTGATTTAAGGAAATTTTATTTGATTCAAGAATTTTTCTTTTGAATCAAGTTAATTTTTTTTTTCAGTGTACGATAATAAATAAATTGACTTACAAAAAATGAATCTAATGATTAATGAGTTAACAATAATTTTACAAATTTTAGTAAACATTTATTTTGTAAAAATGGTCCCCTTTTACCATAAAGTTAATTTAAAAATTTTTAACACGAATGTTTTTTATAAAAACTCACTTATAGAAGGATTTGTTTATAATTAAAAATAATTGTTAATATTTAACAAATCATTTCGACGTTCTAATTAGCAAATGGTCTAACTTCATTTTAGATAATATTCTATTTGTACGAAAAAAACAATTAGTTTTAAATTTATTATCACTTTAAAAAACCATTTTATATCATTATTACCTAATAGAGATATAATATTCAGGTTTGAATCATTCAAATAATTTATAATTCGATTATGGCTACATCAAAATGTTAAAAAATCACCCTCTAAAAAATATGGAGTTAGACAAATTGCTAATTAGACCGTCAATTTATTAAAGACCACTTTTTAGTCGTTAACAAATATTTCTTAGTATTTAAAAAGATTTATTAATATTTAATAAATTAATATCAGGTTTATTAAATACAAAAAAATCATTTTAAATACTAAGAAATATTTGTTTAATATTAAAAAGTGGTCTCCAATAAATGATTTGTTAACGATTAAACTATTTTTTAATATCAATTGAACTGCGTTTCTTGAGTTTCACACTTATGATCATGACAATTTATTTTGTAAAAATATGAGTTTGAATTTTCTTTATTAAATTACACCACACCGGGGACCATAAATTGAATAGTATACATTTATTTATCAGTATGAAACAAGCAAAGAAAAGAATGATGCTTCAATAGCGATTTAAATAAATATAATGACAATGATAATAAATATAACAGTGAGACTACGAATGAATAAAGTTACAAACATACAGAGAAGGTGTCATGCATAAGTGTGGGAGTTACTCAATAAAAGAAGGATTTTGCAACAATTAGCAAACGATTCCTCAAAGCTTATTGACCACACGGCTGTTTTTGGTGGGTTCACACAGATATTAGGCTGCTGTTTTTAGTGATCGCGTGATTTTCTATTGATTTTTTTGTTTATAATATATAATATTAATTATATAAATATAATTTAGATCATCAATGTGCTCTGTGATTTTCTATTGCATTGCGTGGGACTTATCAGTAAATAAATCAACTTCACATTTAAAAAATGTGTGATTTTCATAAAAACCTTTTAATTAAGTGCGTGTCGCTTGTGGAGTAAATAAAGCAACTTTGCCACTCATTATCAGTAGACTATAAATTAACCAATAATCGAACAGTGCTTCATCAGAACGTACATCCATTTTCCCTAATAAAGTTGTTTAAAGGCGTGCTGACTACCGTGTTGGTATTTTATTTTCCTCAAACGATAACAAAGTGTCGAGCTTTTTGTTGTTCATTTATAAAACTTGGTTTTTTATTAAACTTTAAGTCTTACCGAGTTTATCCTAGGTTTTGTGTGTATTATATCGGTGGCAAGTTGTTATAAACTTCTAATGTAACATCGTTTCCTTTTTGCGCGTCCTAAAAGTCAGGACTTATCAGTTGATCATTTTTATGTCTGGGAATTTTTATTATTTACTTTTTAATAGTGTTTATTTATTTTTGATTAGAAATTTACTGTTGTTATTATTGCTAATAATTTTATTTTATTGTAATTAGCAGTGACCGGTAACAAATTCGGGGTAATTTATTTTAGAGTAAAAAGATCTCCGAGTATATATTTCATGGAATTAATGTCCCACGGGAAGAATATGTCGGCAATAATCCCTGCATAAATATAACATGACAATAATGTATAGTGCTTATATTACTAGATTTGGAGGTTTTACAGTAATTTATAAAACTCGGTATTTAAAATTCGGATCACAGTAAATTAATTGGTGGCTGTTCATGAAATATGTCAGATTAAATTTTAATTGACTCGGTGCAATTAATAAAACACAAATATTAATTTTGTTGTCATTGTAGAATTTATATAAATTAATAAATATTCACAAAAAAAAAATTTACAAATTTGTATTTTATAAATAATGCGTTAAAAAATTTTTTTAAACAAAAACTAGCAACTTTGCAGTCACATAGTGACTGTCGTAACTTGTGAACTTTAAATAAATAAAAATTTATTTGACTAAATAATGAATTTTGTTAAATTGCACTGTAAGTTCTTAACTACTGACCTTTTTAAAGATATAAGCTCATCCCGATGTTTCACTCATCAAGAGCTTTCATTTGAGTACCCACATGCATTTTTGATATATTTTTCATATATATGGTATTTTTTTGATATATTTTATATATATGGTATTTGTGAAATATATATAATATATAAAATATATGAAAAATTGATGTGGGTACTCAAATGTAAGGTCTCGATGAGTGTTACATCAGAATGAGCTTATATCTTTAAAAATGTCAATAGTTCACGAGATACAAGGTCATTTCTTAATTATGTATCTAGAGATAGAGAATTTTCGAATGCAGTCTAACTCTATTCTCTTAATAATATAAATAAAAATCTGTAAATTTATTGATTTTTTAAAAATAAATTATTGTCATGTTATATTTAATTACCAAAATTAACTTGTAAAAAAATAAACACTACTAAAAAGTAATAAAAAAATAAAGATAATAAATAAAAAAAAGTCATACCACAAATTGTAGTGGTAAATAATGAAGTTCAGCCTTTAAATTCTCTTGATTAATAAAATCATCATTTAAAACTACTCTCAGATGGTAGCACTAATTATTTAATTAAATTAAATTGTTGAATAATAAAAAAAGTAAAATAAATAAAAAGAGCGATATTAGAATAAAAAAAAATACGTCGGGATTGAAAGAATAAAAAACAGCTAGAGCCAGGTCTGAGGAATAGTTTGCCTTGTCGCTGGAATATGTGATAGTGACAGGTGATGATAAAACTGTTGTCGGTCAGGTTGACAGGCCTTACATGAGTCAGGATGTGGCTTCTCCTCGGCCACCATCAGGGCTGCACTCTCGGCTGGCGGTATGTGTCCCTCTAACGCATTCGTACTGTTTAGCATGCTCCTGCAAAACACCACGCGACTTTCCTAATTTATAACTTATAACTTTTAAATGGTACTTTTTAATTGTTTTTTAGCCCGCCATCAATTTTCCGCTGGCGTAACGCTATTTATATTCGTTAGTTTGTACACCAGTAACATGCATGTCAGTAAGTCAATATTAAACTGCATGAACAGTTTTCATTTTGTTTATTAATAATACTTAATCATTTCACAGTTTCTATTACAGTTTATTCACTGGCCTGTGTAGTAGAAATGCTTCTAATATTTTTTATTTATTATTATTATTATTATTATTATTATTATTATTATTATCATTATTATTTAATGTGTTACATTTAGGACTTCAGTAATTGAACTCTATTTTTAATTACACGAAAAAAAAAAAACATTGAGTAAAAAAATTTGGTAATGCCGAAATATTCATAAAAAACTATTAAATAATGCAATAGATAATCCAAGTACTAAATGGAGTAATAATAATAATAATGATTTATGAATTATGACGAATAAATGACACTGATTGCATAGAAAGTAAATAATAAAAAAATAAAAAAATTTTATCAATATAAAAAAATCTATTTTGAAAATAATGAAAATAAAAAAGTCAAGTTATACTTGTAATTGAATTCCCATGAGCACGGAAGTTTCGTTATTTTTCTTTATACATTTCTCTATAATTTGGTTACTGGTAATAATAGTTTCCTCTAATGAAATTACGGCCTATCGAAGCTGGGTATGCGGGTGGTGGGCGCTCGCGGTGACGTCAGACAGAATCGTCTCCCTGCTAGAATTTGTCGTGAGATCTTCTTGCCTGCAATATATACGTATTACAATATTACTCTGCTATTTCTGGCCATCAAGTACATCTTTTTTTTTTTTTATTTTATTTTATCTTCTTTTTTACAACTACTTCTTCTTTAACGTCCTTCTGTCTTCCTTTTAATCTTCGGTCTTCCGTTTTTTTTCTTCTTCAATTTTTTCTATTAAATCTTTCATTTCATTTAAACGTCCAGTATTGTCTTATCACCCAGTATGTCTTCACTTTATTTAACAACTGAATAAATATTTTTTTTCTCTCAATATTATCAACTTTTATACTCTGTAGAAATTTATTATTATAATTATAATTATACTATTGAATGTTTCGGCAAAACCTACTACTGAATTTTAAAAATAAAAGAATTAATTATTGCCCCAAGTGACTGCTACCTTCCAATCGATAATTAACTTCTAATGAATTATTTTTATTTAATTTATTTATAAAGTTAAAAAATAAACTATTGATTTTTTTTTAAATATTCTGAAACTTTTATAAAAAATATTTTTATTAAAGTTGTAATTTAATTAATTAAGTTTAACAAAAAAGTTTGAAAGTGGGATGCGATGAATTTAATTAATTTAACTAAAAATAACACTGCGATGTTGAAATTTTATTGATAATTTTGTTCCGCTATGACAACTGCAGCTATGCAATACTAGAATGGTTAAAAAAAAAAATCAGAGCTTAAAAAAAAGGAGAAACAACTATTGAAATGGGAATGGCTCGCTTAAAAGTCCATTTAGGAAGTTGTTCAATTTATAACAGCGATTTTTCCTCCTGACAGTGATTTTTTTAATCTACTGTTCTCGGAAAAAAATAATTTAATTCTATGGAGATTTAATTCTGTATTCAAATTAGGTCCTTGTAATTTTTCACATGTGAATTTATATCTTTGTGCGATTGCAAAAGAAAAAATATCCGATTTTTTATTTTTAGTTTCTCGGTTTTATTTTATTTGAATTTTGTAAGTGATAATTGATTAAAAAGAGAGATAATAAATATTTTTAGTAAAAATCATTTTCATACATGGTATTTCAACGATTTCATTGAAAAAAAAAAAAAAAACTAATAAACACGATGAACACTCTGAATGAATTCAATTGAAAAGTAACAGTCACCAATAAAAAAAAACTCATCTGTTTTTTTTTTTTTTTTTCTATTACTTTGGATGGTATATTGAATTTAAATAGTCACAACGACCATTCAAAAAAAAAAAAAGTACTATCCCAAAGAGTTAAAAGATTTACAGTAGAGTATATTGAACCGCAATGAAAAAAATGTATGATATTAAATTTATTGCAATGACGAATAGTTGAGGATAAAAAAAAGTAGATGCATTAAGGTAATTAAAGCGCTTGGAAGCATTTGGCTATCGACAAAAAATATAAATAATTATTATTTATTTTCATTTACGAATAAAACGCTTATAACGATTAAGCACTGACATGCAATTGCACATAGTGTCGGTAGTAAATCGTGCCAACTATCGTCGACAATTCCCCAGTAGATTATAAATCTTTCAAAAATATACTTTTGAATCTGCAATTAAAATTATCACTCAATTTTTAACAATTTTAAATAAATTAAATTATAATCTAAAGGTATAGGTTAATAATTAGGAGCATGCGATAAAATGCTAGGCTCCAGATAGTCAAGTGTGTCGGGGCTCTTATGTTACTTATTATTCTTATTTATTATTTTAATAATTACAAATTTTTTTTTTATTCATTTTTAATATAATGTTGGTCACTTACGTTACCAATAAAAGTTTAATTACACAATAGCCCTGAGTTACTTTTGCAGAAACTGTGAAATGTATCACGTTTTTTTTTTTTAAATAAATAATAACATTTAGTTATTTATTTATCTTAATTGTTCATGCAGCTATATAATTATCTGTATTATCATTATTTGATTTTTTGAATAATTAGCTTTACTGGTTCTGAAGTTTTACCGTAATTTCTATTTTTCTTAACTTTATTATAGTAATAGTAGTCATAATAATAACAGTAATAATAATAATAATAAATTAATTAAAAAAAATAATAATAATTGAGTAAACTAACAGGTTTTATTCAAAATATCATGCGGTATTTTTATTTTAAACTTACAAACGTCGTTTTGTCTAATGGAATTATATTTTAAATATTCAGTAGATCCGAAATTTAATTTAATTAAGTAAATTATTTACAGAAATAATTAAAAAATCTGAATTAATAATTTATTTTGAATTTTAAAAATATTTTTTACAAGTTTAAAAACCGAACTGAAAACTTAAAAATTTCTCTTCTGACTCTAAAATTTTTATAACTTTTTTTTCAATAAAAAAAAATTACGAGACCTTTCTAATGTGACCGTGAGCTAAAAAAAAAATCGAATTATTTCCAATAATTTCTATTTGAATTTCAAATGGCTTCCGGGCGCGCTGTTTAATTTTAATCACAAAATTATGTAAATTTAAAGGTACATATCATATTACTAAAGACAATAATTTGCGTAAATTAAAGAAAAAAATGTGAAAATATCCTTTGAATTATTATATTATAAAGAGAAAAGTTTTAAAGTTGTCAGTTCCTTCGATTTTCCATTATATTTCCCGGTAAGTATACCAAGATCTTCTCAAGCTTCTTTTATATCATTCTATTTATTTAGAAAGAAAATAAAATATTTAAAAATATAATTCCGTTTGATGTTGATGGAAAAAACAATGGATTTAATCATGCATGAAAGTTATTTGTATAAAAGTTGAAACAAAAATAAAAACAAAACAATATTGAGTAACTGAAAAGCCGACGTCGCAGAAAACACAACTCGTTTATTTATTTATTTATTTTCACTTGACTCACCCATAAAGTCGGCTGTCCCGCAAGCTGCTCCTGTGTCGAATAATACAGAAAGAGCATAGTTACGACAATGTCATCCTCTTTAAATTATTTATTTATATTTACTTCCTTTGATTATTTTAACAAAAGTAAATTATAAATTATAAAGTCAAAAAAATTATTATTTAACAAAAAATCAAATAATACTAATTAAAATTATAAAACAAATACGATTAACAGTAATTATTTATTTTGTATAAACAATATGTTAAGTACAATACTCAATTTAATAAATTATTTGGACTAAGTACACATCAAACATAATTAAAATCAATAGCAATAATAATAATAAAAAATAAAATAAAATAATAATGATTAATGATAATTGCATCAGTTTGAAATTTATCGAAACGATGCTATCAATTACTTCTGATCCTTGTACAATTGTGCTTATTTTTTTATATTAAATGTATATAATACTTCAGCTGTATTTTTAACTACTAGAAATAGGATATATTGGATAAAGTTGTATGACCGAGTTAACAAATCACTTGACCGAATCGTTAAAGGTTTACAAAAGCCGAATATCAATTTACATTTATCGAATTTCAGTTAAACCATTATTTGTAGTATTAAAATTTATTTACTCGTTAAAGCTTCATTTTGAATTGCGGGCATTTGTATTTATACTGTTTATAATAATAATAATAATAATAATAGCAATAATGATACGGATTACTGAGTTGAGCGCGTTGTTGAACGGAGATCTTTATAGAATTTTGATAAATTTTTAGTTCATCAAAATTAACCTGACGTCAATTGAATTCTAGAGAAAAAAAATATCATCAATCACAACAATAATAACTAGAAAAAATTTATATATTGGTTTTTGTTTAGCTTCGAAACCTCGAGGATAATCATAAAAATATTTTTTGTTTCCAGGTTATATCCTTCCAGTGAAAAAAAATTTTTTTTTAATCGCTTTTCCTCGGTGTCCAATTTAATCTGACCCTCGACTCGAGTTTTTGCGGATCCGGTGAGTAAAAAAATTGATGATTAATGAAATAACTTTGAGAATTGATTGGAGTATAGAAATTATCGATATTGCGAGAATTTTTTTTGGTAAAAAAATATTTATAAAAATAATACGGTCTTGTTTTAACTTTTTATCCGAAATATATTTATAGAAAAAATTTTATTCAACAATAATAATTGACTTGAAATTAAAAAATTAATTAGTTTCTATTATATACTTGGTCCCGAAAACTTAATTTAAAAAATTTTATAAAACGATAAAAAAATATCTAAGACATTAACTTAAAACAAAAATATTTAAAGACAATGCTTTATTTTGATGATATGTTTTTGAGGTATCAATTTTCATAAGAATAAATCTGCACATATGAAATGGTTGCCCATATATATGTAAAGTATGTTATAAGTAATAACAGTTGAAGTTATGGTAACAAACTGAAAACAGTTAGTATAACTATAAACTGTTTAAAGTGCGCGATTTACATTGATGGCAGTTATATATATGTATATCTAATGCAATGATAACAGTTATCGTAATAATTGTTATAATATATAATAATAATAAGTTGAGTATTTAGAATAAACTATCTGTCTTGTGGTCTACTAGTATAAGAATCGGATATCACATTTGATAGCTTCTTTCCGTCATACCTGTCGTGGTTGTGCCTAAAGAGAGCCAATATCTCTTCGAAGGTCTTGTTTTTAGTTTCCGGCACCTTTTTGTACGTAAAGATCCAGAAAACAGCCAGGAATGCACTGAACGGTAGGAATGTATAATTATCGAGGCAGGTCTGAAAAAAACAACCATCAAATAATCTATATTATTATAAGAGAATAAGCAAAATTTTGTTGCCAGTGTATTTATATGACCTTATATCTCGTGAAATTTTGACATTTTTAAAGATATAAGCTCATCCCGATGTTACACTCATCGAGACCTTTCATTTGATTACCCACATCAATTTTTTATATATTTTATATATTTATATATATGTATATATGAAAAATATATGAAAATGCATGTGGGTACTCAAATGAAAGCTCTTGATGAGTATAACATCGGGATGAGCATATATCTTTAAAAATGTCAATAATTAAGAAATGACCTTGTATTTTGTCATCTAATGATATTTTTAAAGATATAAGCTCACTCTCACATTACACTCATTGAGACCTTTCATTTAAGTACCCACATCAATTTTTCATATATTTGATATATTTATATATACTACATATATGTATATATGAAAAATATATCAAAAATGCATGTGGGTACTCAAATGAAAGCTCTTGATGAGTATAACATCGGGATGATAGTTGTTCCTTATCATTTCAATTTAGATTAACAAAACTGGTCTAATTCGCACAAAAAATGAACTATTTATTATCAGTCAAAAAAAAAAGAACTTGAAAATAAATCCCGCGGCTCATGAATTAATTTTCACAGCAATCCGCGAATCTTGGGATTTTTTCTGCTCTACAGAGATACGGATTAATTTTTAACCATTAGCCAGCATTAAATTTAAATTAAATTTTTTAGTGGGTTATAGAATTGAATTTTTTTATAAAAAAAACCTCGTACTATTTTTCCGCATTTTATTTTGTCAGAACAAAAAAAATAGAGATAAAGATAACTCACCATCATGCTTGGAAAACCGATTCCGACGACAAAATTAGCCATCCAATTAACGAGGACAGCAATTGACATGGCAGCCGGACGAGGACCTTGAGAAAATAACTCGGCGGTGATCATCCACGGTATCGAACCCGGTCCCACGGCGAAGAATACTACGAAACTTAGTGTCGATACCACTGATAGATAAGACATCCACCCGATCATTTCCTGTACGTAATTGAAAAACTCCTATCAGGGCGTAGAATAAAGTTCATCTTTCCTGAGCAGCTGGAGGAGCCTCAGGATTCATAATCATTCATAAAATAAGTATAATATAAATAAAAATAATAAATAAATAAATTAGCCATGCACGTGCAGCTCAAGTCCTGAACTTTTGTGTTGTCTGTGAATATTTAAATTATCATTATTATTATATTAATTATAAATATATTGTAGTGTATATATTTAAAATGTAAATTCAAGTGCGTTTTGTTCATAAGCAGTGTTATTAGTGTTTATTTAAGTTAAACGCTTTGTTGTTTATTCACTTAAATAGCAAACTTTTTTCGCTTGTGAGGGTTTTTAAGGATTGCGCTGTATCTTTTTACGTCGGACAATTGACCTCATAAAAACCCGCCTGCAATAATCATAATAATTTGAATAAGAATAGAAAGCCGTATGTATATGTTAAAAAAAAAAAAAAAAAAAGATTAAAAAAAACGTTTTTACTGTTAAAAGTACGTATAATAGTAAATTGAATGCTTGTACTCTAGCTCTGACAATCTTGAATGAAAGGTAAAAAATTTTACGAGCTCTTACATAATACCTATTCAATATATATGTATACGTTTATCATACACAGAGATGTTAGTATATAAAAGTACTTAAATGTTTATTATGCAAGCATCAGAAAAGCCATCGAGGCACGAATGACTGTGAGTATGGTATCAAAAGTAACAGGTTTGAGCTTTAAAAAAAATATTTAAATAAATGTTAAATATATAGAGTTTTTAAATTATTAAATTCTCCTCCAGACTGTCACGAAAGAGGTCAAAAGGTCGGTGGGGGAGGGACAGGGAATGGGGAAATAAGGGTAATGGGAATGCAAAATTAGCAAACAGTTAAAACAAATAAACATGCAGATTGTTATTGTGTTATCGTACTGCTGCATCGACTAAACCCGATGATTATTCTACGATAAAATATTAAAAGCGTATATAGGTAATGTGTAATATATTACTGTTGTTATTGTTGGTAATAATGCGAATGCTTTCAAGTGTGCAAGTCAATAGAATAAATCTGATAGTTTTTTTTTCTTTTTTTTTTTTTAATAATAACAGCTGTAATAAAGCTCATGCAGGTTAAGGAGATTATTGAGTCTTACATGTATACAGATGATGTTTTTTATATGTAGACATTTTTATTTTACTTATTTTGTTATTATTACTATTTTTTTTTTATAAGAAAGTAATTTAGGGGATTTTAAATTAAAAAATTTAAATTTTTTAATGCAATTTTTTGAATAAAAATTAAAATTTTTGAATAAAAAAAATTAATTTGAATAAACTAAAAAATTTTTTTATAAGAAAGTAATTTAGGGGTTTTTAATTTAAAAAATTAAAATTTTTTAATGCAATTTTTTTTTTTTTAAATTAAAATTTTTTAATAAAAAAAATTAATTTGAAATTTCTGAACCAAAAAAATAATTAAAAAAAATTTCACTGCTTTAAATTAAGACGAAAAATTTTTGAACCGAATAAAATTTACTTAAACTTTTTAGTTAAAAAATTTTTCTATTCAACAAAAAAAATGAAATTATTTTCTTGATTCAAATAAAATTTCAAGTAAATTTTTTTTTTCTGTAGTATTAATAATAATCTCAGCAGGAATTCGAATAGATGCAAAACTATCAAGACACCTCGTTGAGTAATTTATTAAAAAATAATAATAATAACAACAAATGAAATTTTCGTCATATTGATAATAAAATATCGCAAAATAGCTGCATATTTTGTGTGATAAACTCTCACAGTCGGTGGTGCAGCGTGCCCCACTCCAGCTGGGTACAAAGCATTTCAAGTACCTTACACTCGAGTGCGTTGTGTTGAAGCACGAAGAGATTGGTATTTACAGCTTTCTAGCTTTATATTTTTTCTCATATTTTATTATTATTATAATATAAATATAGGTCAGGACTTTCGATAATGCCTTTTTCAAAGGCATTGAGCAGTACTGCTCGAGAACCAAAGAGCATATCGAATGCCTCGACTTATCTCTAATATATACAAATACATGTCGGTCGAAAATTTGTATATATCGATATTGAAGTATGAAATAGCTATTTATCCTATTTAGCTCCTGTTGCTGAGAAAGGAGAAGAGTTTAGACTGTAGTTTGTGTCTATAAATGCTTACAAGGTGATTGATTTTAAATAACGGGTTATAGTGGCTTATTTTTGGACATCGATACTTGGAGACGATTGACTGACAATCAGTTAGAGTTTTATCTAAGGCTATTTTTAGACTAACTCGGTAAATTGATGATCTTTGATCTTAAACTCCAACGGAGGTATAAAAGTTTATAGATTTAAATTAAATTGGATTTGAAGTAGCCAAAGTCAATTATATTATTTTATATAAATAACAAAAAAAAAAAGTAATATGTCAATTTATATTTTTGGCGTTTGAATTTTTATAAGCTGTATTATCTTTAGAGAAATTGTCGTTTATATTGAAGAATAAATTCATTTTCTAAGCTTTAAAAGTTGACGTTTTTATCGTGATAATAATACAAAAGAAAAAGTAATAATAAAATGATTTTTTATTGTTGAAAATAAATCGAACTTTATTTTCATCCTTTTTTCGAATAACTTAAATTCAAGAAAAAGTCTTTGTGATAAATTTACTTGAAAGCTTATTTCTTCAGTAAATTTTTTTTCCTTTTAATTTCTCAACGTCAATTGGTTCCGTTTCATTTGAAGATAAAGCATGAAAGACTTTAACTAAAGACAGTAATAATCATAATTCACTAAAATCCTCCGGCTTGTAAATGGCTTCTTATGAATAAGTTGAAAGTTTAGTTTTGAATTGCGTTTAAGTAATTAAATGAGATATTTTTTGCAAGCTATGCAAAGGCGAAATAATATAGAATTATTTTCCCTCTTTACTGAGACTCAAAACACCGAAGCAAGAACTCGTGCAAATATTTGAGCCAGACCGCATACACAGAACAATAAAATTTTTTCATCCAAACCCAACAATCCTTCTCGCTGCACCGGTTATGGTCTACGCATACTTCGGATTCTTAAATAACATTATATTACATTGCAAGTTGAGTAAATTCCGGATGAAATAAGGGCATGAAAAAAATTTTCTTTGGAGACTAATTATCAAGGTAAACATCAAACCGCTTAAAAAGTGTATTACACGTCATATTAACCCGGGTGCGTTGAATGTACTCACATATGAACGTTTAATGATCTCTTTCAACAATTATAAACTCTTCTCCTAACTGGAGCATTAACATATACGTATTAATTCATACGTGTGCTTATATTATAATTATGATCATATTTTTGGTGTCATCAGAAGCCAATATTTTTCTAATAATTTTTTTTTTAATTTTAAATTTTATTTTTTAAGCATTTTAACGGGATTTCTTCATTGAAAATTTGGTAAATATTTACAAGTGGAGTCAACCATTTTAATTTTCATTTTTTTTAACGAAACTTCTTTTTGATTTTATTGATATATTTTTTTTTTTAATTTAACTAAAAAATCAACAATTTAAAAAAATTGATTATCACAATTTTAACAAATTTTCAAAAAAATTTATGAATTTTTTAGAAAATTGTGATATTCACCTTTTTTTTAAATTGTTCGTTTTTTTATGTACTTTAAAAAAAAAAAATATGTATTAAAAATATCAAAAAAAGATAAAATATAAATTTTATCCAAAAATAGGAAAGCCAAAATTTTTTCCAACTTTTGAAGACAAAAAAGCTATCAAAATCTTTAATTTTTTTTTCACGACATTTTTTATCATAAATGCGCCGTAAAAAGAATCAAAAAATGTCAATTTTTCACCTAGATATGGTCAAAAATAGGTTTGACCCTACTTGTAAATAACTAGCAAATTTTTTTGGCTCAAGAAACTTTGACTTCATTGTCAAGAAGGTTTTTTTTTCAGTGTAATAGGATTTCTTCGTTGAAAATTTTTTTAATATTAAATAATATTATCATGACTATTATTTTAAAAGGCTTAGTAGAGTTTCAAGACTTAAAATTAGCATTGTAATTGGCTTCTTATCCCAAAAATAATCCCAAACCTAGTGATTAAAAATGGTGATATTAACATTAATAATAATAAATCGGTCAGAGGATTACTTACCTTTATAAGGAACGAAATGGTGATGAATATGGAAAATATAAACATTCCACCGAGACCATATAGATGTAGCGTTCGTCTACCAGTGCGATCCATTAACGGTATGGATACTAACGTCATACCAACCATAATAGCGCCTATACCGATCGTTGCGAACTTGGCACTTTCGTCAGACAATCCAGCACTTCGGAACAGTATCGTCGAGTAATAAAAGACCTTTGAGAAAAAAATAACAACCAAAACTTAAACAATAGATGTTTACTGTAATATAATAATAATAATAATAAAACAACAATGACAATGACTTTAGCTCGTTATGCATTAATGCAACAAAAGAGGAACTTTGTTTAGTATAATACAGGTTGGAGAGAATCTGGAGAATGTTCAGTGTAGTGATAGTTAAAGTACAATAGAACGTAATAGTTTTAAGAAGACTTACTGCATTGATACCCGAAAGTTGCTGTGATAGTTGCATGACCACACCAATAACGAGGGGAGCTCTTAAAGTTGGACTGCATATAAGCTCGCCCATCGAAATAGTTGACTCAGCCTGTTGAGCTCGCTCCTCAGCCCTCATTTCTTCAATATCTTCCTCGACTTGATTGCTAGCTCGGAGTTTTCTCAGTGCGCGACGTGCTTCCTCTTCCCACTGCTTAGTGATGAGCAAATACCTGCCAAAAATTTATTTTATTCACTACTTGTTCGTCTTTTCCGCCGCTCGCCATTCCAAATTGTTAATTAGTCATGGAAGTCACTAGTTCGAACAGTATTTATAGTTAATCAGTGATAGTTGTAGGTCGAGATTACCTTGGAGATTCTGGACAGATTGGCAGTAACAGGAGTTGTGCAATAGGCGGTATGACAGCTAAACCCAGTAGAACGGGCCAGCGATCATTAGTGCCCAGAATTTGTTCAATACCCAGTACTTGGGAAATTAAGAGGCCGATAGTAACAGCCAGCTGATTAACAGTTCCCAGCCCACCTCGTAAATTCAGCGGGGCTATTTCCGATATGTACATGGGAACTAATGACGTGTTCAGTCCGCAGTTAATACCGATTATAAGACGTCCCAAGAATAACATCTCGTATGAATGAGCTGCTTTTGTGAAACCCATTAAACATGCTCCTACTATTCCTAGTACATTGTTTAATAGCAGTCCCCCTTTTCTATAAATAACAATTATGTTAACAGATATTGATCTAGTGATGGTCATTTGTAATCCGAGTCTGACATAATAAATCTACGGAGCTTTCAGGTTTGAATTATTGGCTTGAGTATGGTTTTAGTTTTTTTTTTAACTATTATAGAAAAAAATTACTTAGCTAAAAAATCTTTTAAATTTTACTTTTGCTTTGAAATATTTCGTTTGGATTAATTCAAAAAAATTCAATTTTTAATGAATAAAATAAAACTAATAAGTATAAAAAATTTTTTATTCAAGAATTTTACCAATTTGATTATTTTAAACTAAAAGCGCCTATATTTTACTCCACAATTTATTTTTTAAGCTTCAAAAAAAAAAATTTATAAACTTAAGATTACAAATAAAATTATTATAGAAAAAAATTACTTGATTAAAAAATTTTTGAAATTTTACTTTTGATTTTAAATATTTAGTTTGGATTAATTCAAAAAATTTAATTTTTAATCAAGAAAATAATAATAAGGATAAAAAATTCTTTATTCACGAATTTTACCTATTTGATGATTTTATAATAAGAGCGCTTATATTTTACTCCACAATTATATTTTTTGAATTTCAAGCAAAAAAATTTATAAAGTTTCAAATAAAATTTTTATAAAATACAATTTTAAATATTAATTTTTACAGTCTCAAATGTAATCTTACACAGTTTGTAAAAATTTTCAATTTTTTATTAGGAACAAGCTTTTATAAATAAAGCTATAATTTTTCTAAAAATCCTTAATTTTTTGTTATTTTTCATCCTTAAAAATAAGTTTCAAATACATTCTAGAAAGACTTGAGATAAAATATTTGTTTTTTTACTTTAAACTCGTTTTTAAAACCGGAAAAAGTTATTATTAAAACAACCGGTTCATTTAAAAACAATTTCACAGAATGAATAATATTTCTTTTTTAATTTTGACTGGTCTAACATCGCTTAATTCTTAACAATAGAAAGAAAAAAAAAGTACTAAGACCCAAAGAAAGTCAGTTTAAAAATACCTATTGAGCAAGTAGCTCTAAAGAAATTATGAATTTTACTACGAACAGTTAACTATTAATATATTTAATATAAATACTTATAAGTAGCTTATCGTTAATTATTTGGAAATACCCAAGCTCTGACAACGTGATGCTCGTGCACGTTAATTTGTACATAAAATAAAGTCTAGTTACCGTCAGACGGATTACAGTAATAATTTAAAATAATTTTTGTTTACCTTCCAAATCTGTTAGCAATAATTCCGCCGCTGAACCCGCCGATCATCCCCCCAATTGCAAATATGCTCACCGCTACCGAGTACAAATTTTTAACATAATATTCAGGCATATCTTCGCCGTACCTGTCTTTGTAGACATCTTTCATGAAGTTGGCAATATTCTAAAAAGATTTTTAATATCAAATTAATAAATATTTTTTCCTCGCGCGTGTTATTTTTTTCGAGAGCTTTTGCAATATTGATGATTTATTAATGTATCGTATCATACGCGGTACTATACATATATGCGGGTAGGTGCTTGAGAATGCCAATAACTTACCCCTTGAGGTGCATTTATTACTCCAGTGTTGTATCCGAACTGAAGCATTCCAAACACCGCTGCGAATATCGCGTACGCCAGGAAAAATGTTAATCCCTGAAAATATTTATGCGCATTTAGCTTTTTAACACCGATGCAATATTCAAAGGATTATACAGAATAAATCACAAATAAAAAATACAAAATAGTGAAAAAATAAAATAATAATAATAAATAAGATTGAGGTTTTATCGGCCTTTGGAGCATACTGCTGGAAGAATTTTTTAAAGCTTTTATGTGTCTTTTAAAAAGGTATTTTTAATGACTAACATTAACTCGGAGTAGTTATCCGTTGTCATCATTTATTAAGATATAAAAAAGATAATAAAGCTTACCCTGTTCCTGTTCTAGAATATAAAAATCTCTCGTAAAAATTTTTTCGACTCACCGAAAAAAATAATAAAAAAGCTTTTACATTTAAATTTATCTGTATGTGCTCCAAAGGGTTAAATTCTCTTAAAATTCCTTTTTTTTCTTTAAATTAAGTAATAAAATAAAAAATTGCTTTATAAAAAAATAAACTCACATCGTGCAAATTTAATTTATTTAAGCAAACAAAATAAATAAATAAAACAATTAAAATAAATAATAAATAAAAAATTTTATTTGTCAAAAACAAATACAAACAAAAAAATAAAAAATACACACAATGGTACGTATAAATAAAGGAGTTTCATTTCAGAGATTGTTTTTTATTCTAATTTTAATAAAAAAAAAAAAAAAAAACTGATAATTTATAGCGAAAAAAAAATTAGCAGTGAATTTTTTTTCTCGGCAATTTATCAATTTTCAATTTGTAGAAAAAAAAAAACGTGGCTCTGATATGAAACATGATATAGATAAGTATAAAAAAAACCTGTTCCAAAAGCCTGAGTTTCCGTCGATGTGAATGCTCCTCAAGTCGGTCCACGTACTCCCGTAATTCCTCAATTTCCTCCTTGACTTGCTGCACCGTGTCCAGTTCGTGCTGCAGGCAGCGCGTGACAAGAACAATATTCTTTACCACGGGCAAGCCAATGACTCACGTTCAATATAAAAGTAATGCCCAATACCGGGCCATGCATAGCAATAAACTTTAATAATTTTAATTGTCGGTTGATTGAATAAAGCACTTTCGGGCTCAACTTTTAGCTTTCGACTTTTTAGCCCCAGTGCCAATCATACCTTTATCGCGACCATGTCCCGTTTAACCTCGCTGACCTCGCTCTGACAGGACTCGACGCTCTTGGTGAGCTCCTGTAGCTGAGTACGAATCTCACAAAGAGCCACCGTCGTCTCGAGCTGACGGTCACCCCGCTGCTGAAGCTCGTCCAGCTTGGCACTCAAGTTCATACTCATCACGCTGACCTGTTTCTGCAGACTGCCGGACATACATTTTTACGGGTTACTATTTGTCGTTAATCATCAACACACGTCACACTCCTCTTAGTCATTCTCACTGTTTTTAATTTACCTTACATTGCTTTTAATTTATTCTCTATTTTTCTATTTTTTATGATCGCAATCATTATTTTAATTAATATTCAAAGGCTTTATGCCAATGCGGTCAAAATTATTAAAGGAAGTACTTGTTAACATTTTGGTTGAAGAGTTAACTTCGCTTACTTCGGTAATGAAAGAAATATTACCGCTTTTAATAGGGGAGGTGTTATAGTAAGAAATTTAATTTTAATTAGAAAATAGCTACCTTGCAGTCTCTATGTGACTGCCGTGATTTACGAATTATAAATGAATAAAATTTTGCTCTTATTAAATAATGAATTTTGTTAAATTTCACTGTACTTTCTTAATTATTGAGGTTTTTAAAGATATAAGCTCATCCTGATGTTACACTTATCAAGAGCTTTCATTTGAGTACCCACATGCATTTTTGATATATTTTTCATATATACATATATATAAATATATAAAATATATGAAAAATCGAAGCGGGTACTCAAATGAAAGGTCTTGATAAGTGTAACATCAGGATGAGCTTATATCTTTAAAAATGTCAGTAGTTCACAAGATATAAGGTAATTTCTTAATTATGTTACATTGCACTGTACTTTCTTAAATATTGACGTTTTTAAAGATATAATCTCATCCCGATGTTACACTCATCAAGAGCTTTCATTTGAGTACCCACTTCGATTTTTCATATATTTTATATATTTATATATATGTATATATGAAAAATATATCAAAAATGCATGTGGGTACTCAAATGAAAGCTCTTGATAAATGTAACATCGGGATGAGCTTATATCTTCAAAAATGTCAATAGTTCACGAGATATAAGGACATATAAATACACTGGCCACAAAATTTTGCTTATTCTTTTAATAATATAGATTTAATTTTTTTTTAATACTTTAGAACAGTTTTATTTTTTAATATTGAAAAAAATTTAATTTTAAATTGAAAAAATTACTTGATTCGCAAAAAATATTATTGACCTATAAAAAAAAGCCGGTTGTCTTGATTAAAGAATTTTCTGTATTGAAACTCGTTTCCTTAGTAAGGAAAAATTAAAATGAAATTTTCAAGAGAATATTTCTTTTAAATCAAGTAGTTTTTTTTCATATTTTGGATAACAGTTTTTTTTAATGATAAAGTTTATTAAAAATAAACTATAACTACTTTGACCGCATTGGCATCAAGCCCTTGCAATATTATAATTAATCACATTAAATTAATTATATCTATTCCCTAAAAGGTGTTGAACTACTTTGCCAAACTGCCGAGCTTTTGCATCAGTGACTTCTCTACAACATCTCATCGCATTTACATTTATTTGGGTTCTTTTATTTATTTTTTAATTTAGCAAAGTGCACTCAGCTCGGCAGCTACCAATTTTTTTGCTTAAGATCACATATCCGTTATCACGTAAGACAACACAGACATCAGATGCGACTAATAAAGCATGTCTCTAATTATTGTTATTCTTTTTAATCTCTTTAGTAGCTCTAAGCTTTAATTAATTATCATTATATACTTAGATTTTATTCGTGGAGGAGTGGAAAGTGTTGGATTAATCTGTGCACTTTTTTAATAGAGTTATTAAATTTTAATTAACATTCAATTAATTACTGGCAAAAATAAATATTTAGAGTTAACAAAATTATTGGTAAATTTTCGCCAGAAATCAATTACACCGTGAAAAGCAATAGCTCGTCCTTGTTTGTAGACTATATTGGGTTAACAAAAATTTATTTTTAAAATATATTGTCATTAGAGAGTATTTAGTGAGTCACGATGCAGGTAGTGCTCGTAAATTTACGTGGTTGTGATAGTGAAAAAAGTGTGTAGAGAGCTTGAAAAAAGTCTATTTCAGCTGGGTATAAAAATTTAACATGAGAAATAAATTATCACTTAAGTCTGCTTTTAAGAGCTGCATTTACCTTTCAATGCCTTTGAAAAATTATATTAATTATGAACTAAAGCTTGTGATATTAATTTATCTACATATTTTTACACTCAATTTTAAGTGTTACTAGATTAAGCTTGCTTTAATTTTTTATTTATAAAATCTGTTAGTTATCAACTGGTATTAGATTTACACTTTAAAGTTACGTTATTCTCAACCTTTTTACCCACCAAAATTTAATTTAAATTTTTATTATGGATAACTTCATTACTAAAGTTATTTCAACATAAATTTAAATTTAATTTCTACTTTACATACTTGTAATTTGTTTTTAAACTCAGCTTAAAAACATCCAAATTTTTTTAACAAAAAAAAATAAAATTATGAAAATTAAATTAGCCGACATTTAAAAATTTTGATTATTTATTTTATTGAAAAATAATTTTTAAAAAATTTCCACATGTAAAAAATTTCAAAAATTATTCGT
This sequence comes from Cotesia congregata, assembly GCA_905319865.3. Classification (NCBI taxonomy): domain Eukaryota; kingdom Metazoa; phylum Arthropoda; class Insecta; order Hymenoptera; family Braconidae; genus Cotesia; species Cotesia congregata. Next base: position 20,620,905 of record CAJNRD030001123.1, read on the forward strand.
GGAATTTTTTAAAAATAGTTTTTTAGTTCTAATTTTTAATGAAAAAAAAACAATCAAAAATTTTTGAGTGTCGGCTAACTCAATTTTCATAATTAAATTTTATTTTTGACCTTCAAATTTTAAATAAGAAAATTTTCTAAGTATAAAAAATTATAAATTTTATTTTTAATCACTCAATTTATTTCAAAATAAATTCAAATGTAATTTTTACTTTACATACTTGTAATTTCTTTTTAAACTCAGCTTAAAAATATCCAAATTTTTTTTAACTAAAAATAAATAATTAAAATGTATTTTTGACCTTCAAATTTTTGTTTAAAAAAAATTTTCACAGGATAAAAAATTACAAATTTTATTTTCAATTGATAAAAAAAAAAAGAAAAATTATTTTCTCATGTATTTTATTCCTCAACAACCCCCTGAAAAATACTTATCTCACAGCACCAAGTGTATAAACAAGACGTACACAAATAAAACCGGTGAAAAGTCATTAAATTAACAAAAATGATCAACCTTAGCAACTAAAAACATAATACCGATTGCATAATAGCGTAATGACGTGAGCAAATGATCAAATGACTTGCTTCTAATACGATAGCAATAAAAGATATGGATATAAAGACACATATATAAATATAAAAATAGTTAACATATTTAAAGTTACAATGGCAATATATATAAAAAAAAATATATATATCATGTATTATAAATAATAAGATAAAAGTTATGAATAATAAGACATAGAAGATAGATCAGTGACGATGTTATGTACCTGGGAGATAGGGAGACCATGGCTGTGTGTCCGAAACTACAGTAGCATCTAACGCTTCTCAACCCTTTCTCTCTCTCAATTTCTCACTTTTCCTCTTCACACACTCGGTACCAGATCAGTTACTTTTTTTCAATTATTTAGTCTTTCGTCAGTTACTTTTTTAATTTAGTTAAATAATAACAATTATTATTTTTATTTTACCATTTTCATTATCATTATTATTACTTTTATTATTAATGTTGTTGTTATTATTTTCACGTACAGTTTAATACGTATATTTCAACACACGTACTTGCGGTTTACTTATCGCAATATGATACTCAATTCTCTCTTACGCCTCGTACAGAATAAATGTCTCGAACACAGTAGACGAGTATTGTATCGTTGTCCAACCACGAACGAAGCTGGCTGGTCCGCGAGCTCGCGTTCCCACCTCTTTTAGCACTCTGTAAGCTTTACCTAGTTTAGGAAACACAGTCGTGGTTCAGTTTATGATGATTTTGATGGCGTCGATCGCAACCAATGACTAGTCGAGGGCGATTACTTTTTTATCATTTATCTTTCTACTCATTCAATTTATTATTCTCTCATAATAAATATTACAAAACTCTATTAATTACTTTGATAAATAGCAAAATAGCAATAATTGGATCTACTTTTATTTTAAAATCATTTTATATGCTACTACTCTTTCTATGATGATCATATTAGACTAATTAAAAAAATAAAGTACGATTTTATTACTATAAAATATGATAATGACGTTACATACAATATGTATTAGTTTTTAATCGTTATCGTTCTCGTCTTGTCATTGTCAATGACTCTTACATTATTTAATTCCATATTATTTATCAACTATTTGTTTTATTATTTGATATTAATTATTTAGTATTTATTATATTCATCTTTTGCGACGCGCCGCCAGCTTACTCACCCCTGCCTAGATAAGATGCCCGTGTCCAAAAGTTCAAACACTTCTTACTGTATTGAAATGATCCCCATCACTTGATTGATACACACGCGGTTGATGAGTTGATTGGCCAAAAATAATTTACAAAAAATCAGCATGACCTCATGAGTGATTTCGGCCGTGAGAATAAACTGATTTGTTTTATTATTGTATAAGTAAAAATTTTGGAGTATTTAAAGAATATTTTTATGAATAAAATTTTTCAATTGCGCTATTGATCCGCGGGTTGCAATAAAAAACAAATTGGAAATCTGGGTTACGAACAAAATTGATGGAACAAATTTTACGGGCAGTATTTTAAGAATTTAATCTTTTGAAAATTACATACACTGAAAGTTACACTTCATAAACTTTTAATATCTGGGATGTAATAGAGAAAATTGAGTCGCGGTTTGTTGACAGATTTATAATCTTTTTACGTCGTTAAATTTTTTTATTTCATTATAAATCTTTTAATTTTGATAATAAAAATTGAAGGTCATTTTTTATTAGAATTTTGGTGGAATTAAAAAAATTTTTGGGGAAAATTTTATGGAAATTTTAAATCGTACTTTAGTCATTTTAATTTAATAATTTTTTTTTGACTTAATAGCCAAAGATTTAATAATCTAAGTAATAAAGAGCGCAATTGAAAAAAAATATTTTTAAAAGCCGGGACTTGATTAAATTTTTTATTAGTTTTTATATTGATTTAAAAAATATTTGCTCTTGATATCTATCTGGGATCAAAAGATAAAACCCGTTTATTCTCACGACCATGAGGGACATGATTAAAAAGAAAATAACATAAGCAATCAAGTGGTAAGCCTGCGAGCGTCGCAGCGAAATTAAAACTAAACCAAATTTAAAACATAAAGAACCAAACACAATTAAAAACAACACCATGTATTTTATAATTATGTAATATAATGTTATGTTTAAAATATTATCTCAAGAATATGTATATATACCAACTGATATGATAGTAATTTGTAATAAATAAACAAAACGAAACTCAACGATGAATTGATTCGTGTGTTAATATTTAATATATAATACACAAAATGGAATCTATGTAGCGTGACGTAACAAATATATTGCCGAAGCATTGCATTCTTATAAATAATTGTTTCTCCTCCGGAAGATTCAATCCCAATTTCAATACAAACAAAATTCAACAAAGTACACGGTCAAAAATTTTTCCTTCAAATTAGACTCATTTTTTTTTAACTCAATTTATATCAGTTGCCATTGAGGCACAATCCTATTTGTTTGTGTTAATAATTGTACATTCTACGTAAATTATCCGAAACTAAACGGTTCATTTATTTTTACACATTTAAATACTGTTTTTTATGTAATTTATTTTATTGAACTAATGTCGGAAAATGTATTTAAATTTATGAGTAAATCCCAAGAGTAAATTTAAAAAAAAAATTGTTTTATTAAATGTAAAATTTAAAAATTGACAATTAAAGTACAATTTATAAAAGATGGATACTCCAAGCAAGAAATTTAAGAAATTGCAGTTTAAAAATCAATACTAAATATTTCAAATTTTATCGAATACTGAACAATAATAATAATAATTTTAATAATTTAAAGATGGTAAATATTATAAGCCGGCTACCCGATCCAAATTGTTGGATAATGACTAATTTTTCATTATTATTTTCTTCTCCATAATATTTTATCGGTATGAAGTCTCAATACCATCAGAGAAAATTTAGGTAAAAATAACAATTAAAATTTGTTTTGACAACTATGATTAAAGAAAGATGTAATTTTTTACTCAGTGTAACTTTTTTCAGTGACTAAAAAAATAATTCAGATGGTATTGAGACTTTATACCGGAACTACACCCCCATATATATTATCTACAAAATATAAGCACAGCTTCTTCATCGCTTTACTGCTGATGAGAGCAAAATTCCTAGAGTTTATTATCGCTATTAGAGAAAAAAGTCCTCATGTTTACTTTCATTTTTTTTCCATTATTTTTTTTTAATACTGAGTATTAAAAAAATTTTCATGCGTAAAAAACTTCCTATTAATTTATTCCTCGTCGGTTTTAATTAAAAATATTTTTTTATTTATCCAAGTACTGAATAATGAACTCTTAATTATTTATTTTCTTTTTATTTTTAGTTGTAATGTCTCGAATTTCTAATAAACTGCAATTTAATTTTTTTCCCGTCTGGTTTATTAATATTCAATGAATATTTGTAAAAAGTTATTAAAAAATTTTTATCAATAGAATTTTTTGCCAATAAATTTTTTTTTAATAGTTATTTTTGTTTTTCATGAGAATAAATATTTTTTAATTGTAAATAAATGAATTTTTTTCCTCAAAAAATATTTATTAAAGTATAAAAAAAATCTTGTTTATATTCCATAAATAAATAAATAAATTTTTTTATTGCCAGTTAATAAACTCTTCTACCCCTCTATAAATACATACCTATTGATTTATTAGTAATACGGGTAATTCTCACTTGAGAAAATGAAAAGTCACTATTGTGAGTGACATTTTTTAACCCCTATACTAAGGGTTACTATTAAGTACGGTGACTATTAAACAGCCCTAAGCTGGAAAATATTTTTCCTGAGGTAATTACGGGACTTACCATAAAAAAAAAAGTCATTCACGATAGTGACTTTTCACTTTGTGGTATAAAAATTACCCTTATTATTATGTTTCAAGATTAAAAACTTGTATAATTATTTATCAAGTTTATATAAAGTTAATTTCATAATTACATTAATTTATTTTTGGACGAAAAAAAAATTAATTTGAGTCAAGTAAATAATTTTAAAGAATTTGATTTGAGTAAAAAAATTTTTACTTGATTAAAAAATTTTTCGTCTTGTTTTAAGAGAATAAAATTTCAAAATTATTTTTTTGGTTTAAGAATTCATTTTGTGGTATAAAAATCACCCTTATACATAATTATATTTCAAGATTAAAAACTTGTATAATTATTTATCAAGATTTTTTAAAGTCGATTTCATAATTACAATAATTTATTTTTGTACACAAAAAAAATTAATTTTAATCAATTAAATAATTTTAAAGAACTTCAATTTCTTGATTTAAGTAATTTTTACTTGTTTCAAAAATTATTCGTCTTATTTTAAGAAAATAAAACGTTTAAAAATTATTTTTTTGGTTCAAGAATTTTTCTCTTGATTGAAATTAATTTTTTTTTTTTTTTTAGTGTAAGCGAACTAATAATTAAATATACAGACTAACTAATTGGTGTATGTGTTGAAAAAATATTAAGTTGTATAGAACCCATACATAATACACAAAATGTTATCATGGGTGAAACAATGCATTTGAGATTAATTTATTTTAATGAGAAGCTTGCAATGTTTTGGGCCAACAATAAAATTAATAATTAAAACCCATGATCTGGTGTGTGGCGCACAACAGCCAGCGGCCATGAATACCGCAACAGTCGGCAGTAAACAGTTAAATTTTATATTTAACAAGAAATTGCATTAGTAACAAAGTAATTTTGTTTTGAATTTCAGGTTATTGTTACGGCTGGAGACGAGTCGAGTGGCCGCGGGACTTGGTGAGACGCACAACCGTCTACCTTTCAACGTTACGTCGGAGCTTATCTGCGACGAGGACGAGGTTGAGGGCTACACAAGTGTCGCCAGCCAGTTTGTAATAACCTACCACAATGGATTGTGCATTTTTTAAGGTGAGTTTTTTTAATTATTCCCCTCCTCGACGGTCCTTATAGCGACGGGTTTTACAGCCTCCGTCTACGATCCTTCATAATAAAAATATTTTTCTTACTCAAGACTCATTTCCAGATCGCTGTGAGAGCAAAAAGTTTAAATAAATATTTTTCTTGAAATTAACATTCTGCTTTCAACACTTTTTGCTCTCCATTCTGCATTTATTCCGCGTTTCTACAGTTACTTTTAACATTTTTAACTCTTAGTACACGCTTGAGTATTGAGTCATAAATATTTATGTTTTATCGCTAGAAAAAACATTGTTTTTTTTTTTTAAATAGTTATTGTGATCATAACAAGGTAAGCCTTTCGTTGTCGTAAATTTTTAACTTTGTAAACAAAGTTACTAATTATTTACTAACACTCTATAAAAATTCTTCTATAATTAAATGATAACAATTTTTAGTATTAAAAAAAATAATATTATCAAAAAAAAGTCAACACCCTGAATAAAAAAAAGTATTGAGACAAAGAAAAAAGTATTGAAAAGTATTGGTTTTCTAGTCAATCCAATACTTTTCAATACTTTTTTCTTTGTCTCAATACTTTTTTTTATTCAGGGTGTTGACTTTTTTTTGATAATATTATTTTTTTTAATACTAAAAATTGTTATCATTTAATTATAGAAGAATTTTTATAGAGTGTTAGTAAATAATTAGTAACTTTGTTTACAAAGTTAAAAATTTACGACAACGAAAGGCTTACCTTGTTATGATCACAATAACTATTTAAAAAAAAAAAACAATGTTTTTTCTAGCGATAAAACATAAATATTTATGACTCAATACTCAAGCGTGTACTAAGAGTTAAAAATGTTAAAAGTAACTGTAGAAACGCGGAATAAATGCAGAATGGAGAGCAAAAAGTGTTGAAAGCAGAATGTTAATTTCAAGAAAAATATTTATTTAAACTTTTTGCTCTCACAGCGATCTGGAAATGAGTCTTGAGTAAGAAAAATATTTTTATTATGAAGGATCGTAGACGGAGGCTGTAAAACCCGTCGCTATAAGGACCGTCGAGGAGGGGAATAATTAAAAAAACTCACCTTAAAAAATGCACAATCCATTGTGGTAGGTTATTACAAACTGGCTGGCGACACTTGTGTAGCCCTCAACCTCGTCCTCGTCGCAGATAAGCTCCGACGTAACGTTGAAAGGTAGACGGTTGTGCGTCTCACCAAGTCCCGCGGCCACTCGACTCGTCTCCAGCCGTAACAATAACCTGAAATTCAAAACAAAATTACTTTGTTACTAATGCAATTTCTTGTTAAATATAAAATTTAACTGTTTACTGCCGACTGTTGCGGTATTCATGGCCGCTGGCTGTTGTGCGCCACACACCAGATCATGGGTTTTAATTATTAATTTTATTGTTGGCCCAAAACATTGCAAGCTTCTCATTAAAATAAATTAATCTCAAATGCATTGTTTCACCCATGATAACATTTTGTGTATTATGTATGGGTTCTATACAACTTAATATTTTTTCAACACATACACCAATTAGTTAGTCTGTATATTTAATTATTAGTTCGCTTACACTAAAAAAAAAAAAAAATTAATTTCAATCAAGAGAAAAATTCTTGAACCAAAAAAATAATTTTTAAACGTTTTATTTTCTTAAAATAAGACGAATAATTTTTGAAACAAGTAAAAATTACTTAAATCAAGAAATTGAAGTTCTTTAAAATTATTTAATTGATTAAAATTAATTTTTTTTGTGTACAAAAATAAATTATTGTAATTATGAAATCGACTTTAAAAAATCTTGATAAATAATTATACAAGTTTTTAATCTTGAAATATAATTATGTATAAGGGTGATTTTTATACCACAAAATGAATTCTTAAACCAAAAAAATAATTTTGAAATTTTATTCTCTTAAAACAAGACGAAAAATTTTTTAATCAAGTAAAAATTTTTTTACTCAAATCAAATTCTTTAAAATTATTTACTTGACTCAAATTAATTTTTTTTCGTCCAAAAATAAATTAATGTAATTATGAAATTAACTTTATATAAACTTGATAAATAATTATACAAGTTTTTAATCTTGAAACATAATAATAAGGGTAATTTTTATACCACAAAGTGAAAAGTCACTATCGTGAATGACTTTTTTTTTTATGGTAAGTCCCGTAATTACCTCAGGAAAAATATTTTCCAGCTTAGGGCTGTTTAATAGTCACCGTACTTAATAGTAACCCTTAGTATAGGGGTTAAAAAATGTCACTCACAATAGTGACTTTTCATTTTCTCAAGTGAGAATTACCCGTATTACTAATAAATCAATAGGTATGTATTTATAGAGGGGTAGAAGAGTTTATTAACTGGCAATAAAAAAATTTATTTATTTATTTATGGAATATAAACAAGATTTTTTTTATACTTTAATAAATATTTTTTGAGGAAAAAAATTCATTTATTTACAATTAAAAAATATTTATTCTCATGAAAAACAAAAATAACTATTAAAAAAAAATTTATTGGCAAAAAATTCTATTGATAAAAATTTTTTAATAACTTTTTACAAATATTCATTGAATATTAATAAACCAGACGGGAAAAAAATTAAATTGCAGTTTATTAGAAATTCGAGACATTACAACTAAAAATAAAAAGAAAATAAATAATTAAGAGTTCATTATTCAGTACTTGGATAAATAAAAAAATATTTTTAATTAAAACCGACGAGGAATAAATTAATAGGAAGTTTTTTACGCATGAAAATTTTTTTAATACTCAGTATTAAAAAAAAATAATGGAAAAAAAATGAAAGTAAACATGAGGACTTTTTTCTCTAATAGCGATAATAAACTCTAGGAATTTTGCTCTCATCAGCAGTAAAGCGATGAAGAAGCTGTGCTTATATTTTGTAGATAATATATATGGGGGTGTAGTTCTATATAGTGTATAGTAAATAGTATCTCGTGTATGTACGTATAATGGTGTGTACATATATAGCTAAGGTAGAGTCTTCAGTGGAAGGTTCTGAAACGAAAAAAAGAGAAAAGTAAACGTTGATTACCACACAGAGCTGATACAGACCAGAGGACGTTTTAAATGTAAAGATAAGTCAAGCTAAAATAGAGATGATCCTGATGCCGGTCTGGTCCATCGTCGAAACGGATGACACCAGACAAACAAAAAGAAACAAAACGGTATTATCAGCGCCGGGAGTTTTCCACGCGCAATCGTCTCTTTCCTGGCATCCCATCGCTGTTTCAAATCGCTTTTTATTTTCATACTTTTTATCGAGTTTTTTCATGACGTTTTTCATACTTTGTTTATCAGCACCGATTTTTTTTTGGATAAACTTTTTTAATTTTTCTTTACAAAAATAACAATTACCAGCAACTTGCAGTCACTATGCGACTGTCGAGACTACGAATTATGAATAAGAAAATTTGCACTCAATGATTTTTTTATATTTATAATTACACTAAGAGTTTGGGTACTTTTTAAATAAATTTTAAAAATAATAGGACCATTACAGGATCAATTACAAATAATTTAATGGACAAATGTGACTGAACAAATCTATAGAACCAAAAAACTATTAAAAACTCGTTCAAAAACTTGACAAAAAATTGACTACTAAAAAATATATAAAACCTAAAGGCACTAATTCTTGTCAAGACCTTTCTGATGATACCAAATTAAACTATAAAAATTTATTTAAAAATATCAAACCCAATTTACGATAAAGATATACCTGTTACTAAATTTTTCTTACTCTCTTAATTATATAAATTAATTTTTGACATATTACCACATTGACGTGTACAAAACAAAATAAATAAATTTTGTTTATCGCTAAATTCGAATCTATTTATAACTACTTCAAAAACTTATCATAATAAATAAACTATTTTAGAAAAGTATATGAAACATTGAAAAGGCACAACTTCAGGTTAAGACCTTTCCAACGACACCAAATTTAACCATAAAAACCCTTTTTATCATATAAATATACTGGTCAGAAAATTTAGCTTATTCTCTTAATAATATAGATTATTTGATATTTTTACTGTTAAAATTTTTCAATTATATAATAATTATTTAGCTCTAATTATTTTTTCAAAGGATGATCTAGAGTCCTTGGTTTTAAGTGATACTTTTTTCTGCTTACTGAGTATAAAAAAAAGTTGCGCTAAAAAACTATAAATAAAATTCAAAGCGAGTTTTTAGTACGGATTCACTTTGTTTTACCGAAAGTTCTGAAGTTGAAACTAAATCACTCCGCGTACGGAGTAAATAGAGAGTTTTTTCAGTGAAGTAAATGTATATTTCACATTCAAGTCCTCATTCACTCAGATCACGGAGTTTTAATGTTGAAATGAATTTATATTTTACCGAAATTGTTTTTATGTAAAGTAATGAATAAATTATTTACTACTTCTTCTAATAATTAGATTCTAAAAAATTTTTTTTCATTTCCAAAACACTATCAACTAATTTTACAATAATTCAATACGAACAAAAATAATTTTTATCGCTTAAAGCTTACTTACATAATTATAATTACATAAATAGACAACTGCGTATAATTATTTAAAATTATCTTATCAAAGTATTAAAATATAAAAAGATTTTTTCTTCTAATTAAAATTCTAAAATAGTACTCACAGCATTATGATGATTAAGAAAGGAATATACTAATAAGCAAAGTGTTTAAATTTTATCCAAGTCGGTTGATATTCTCCGGTTAAATTTTAGCTTTGTTGAATATAATTGCGAGGAAACTGGTGCGTGAGACAAATTTGTAAGATGACAATAACAGGATTGACTGACAGCAGTCGAGAGAAAATTAGACGAGATGAAACGACGGAGGATCCTGCGAGGAATTGGAGGAGATATAGTAAACGGGATAAAAAAAAAGAGAAAGAGAAATGTGAGCAAAGAGAGAAAGTAAAGATTTCTCAACCTCGGCTATGTTAACCACTCTTGGAAAATGTCGGCTGAAGCATTCATTTGCGCCTGTTTCCGTGTTAATCAACTTGGTAATAATTGTCGCATTGAATATTCATACTTTATATTTTAAATATATCATTATGATAATAAAAAAAATTAATAATTATTATTATTATAATAATCGTAGTAACGAACAACGCTTCGTTACCGCTGAATTTCAATAATTAAAAAAATAATAAAAATCCTTCGTTAAATATTTCAACTAAGACGTACCGTGGGACGATAATTACAGCAATAGATTAAAAAGACGCACTTTAATAATTGCAGGTTTGATAATAAATTACGTAACTCCAGAATCATTAATTATTTGATTCAATAATGTAACATGAATTATCATTTATTGCACTGATTTTACATTTTTACACTCTAAAAGTTTACTATTAATTATCATCAACATTATAGAAATTAATTAATTAGCTAATTAATTAATCGAGATTTGTTTAATCAACGAAGCAATTTCATTAAGAACGAAATGGTTTTTACAGAGAAATATCGATTAAAGTGACAAAAAGCGCGAACCGAAATCCGTGTTGTCTGACTGGCAAGGCAGCATCTACTAATCAGTAAGCGGTGCTTCAAGTCACGAGCCGAGCTGAATAAAAGAAATACAAAATATACACAAGAGTATCCCTACTCTTATCTGCTTGTACCATATAAAATATGTACAGTAATACCAAGTCCGGTAACTAGAATCAGACAGAGACAGCCTGGCGTATGTTTGTATATGGGATATATATTGTGAATTATAAGTGCGACAAAGAGGCCACGAGTCTGACTGGTTCAACAGCAGCATGACTGATGCAGTACGCTGTCTGCTGCCAGTCAATCTCTTTATTTATGTTTTGTGTGAGTACTTTCGTATTGTGATGGTCAATGATTCGCTTACCGACTGACCGATTGATTGTAATTCTACCAATTGATACGGTTCACTTGATTTTCAGAAAGTATAAGGTCGATAGCCTGGTTTCTTATTGAGGTGTTAAGGTTCATTGACCATACAATGCTTGTAATTATTCAGTAGATTCAAAAGATCATAACGACGTTCTAATTAGCAAATTGTCTTACTCCATTTTAGAGAATCTTCTATTTGTAGGAAAAAATAATTAGTTCAAAATTTATTATCACTTTAAAAAATAATTTAATATTTAATAGAGGTATTATATTTTAGTTTGGATCATTAAAATAATTTATTAATGTATAATTAGACTATTGCTACATCAAAATATTAAAAAATCACCCTCTAAAAAATAAGGAGAGACCATTTCTCTAATTATTTTCGAAAAAAGTTAAGAATTTTTAGAAAATTTATATTGTTTAATTTATTTAATTTATTCTAGAAATTTATAAATCTATATTGCAAATTTTCAATATTTAACATTAATAAAATATTTTATTTTTCATAAAATTCTAACTAATAAAAAATTTTGAAAAAAATTGTATTTTGACAAATAATTTTTCAATATTCTGTTATTTTTCTGAAATTTAAAATATTGCAATAAAATTTGATTCCTCAAAGCAATTTTCTCTGGGAAATATTCCAAACATTTGTCTACTAAAATAAAATCCCAAAAATTTAGGTTACGACCTTTGAGAGCTAAGGTCAGGACAAACATCCGACCCCGATAAAACTCGAAAGAAAGAAATAAACAAATTTAAGATTGTATTATCTAACATAATATTTTAAATTGAGTTAATATATTACATCTCAATTTTTTTATATAATAATATTATTACAGTTTCAATTATTTAAGCATCAATAATGCCATTGTTTTCTCACTATTATCATTGCAGTAGGTTGTGTCATACACATCATGAATAACATGACTAAGATAATATCAAAGTCAGACTAACACGTTATCACCGCAGGCTATTGCCAGAATGATATAACATAATGAGTGAGTAAAAACCCCAGAACTTTAAATAATTGTTGTTTTTCTTAGATTAATTCTATTATAAATTCAAATTTATTACCAGCGAGTTATTAAATCTTATATAAAAAATTATTATTATTATTATTATTATTATTATTATTATTATTCCTATGAGTACCACAGAAATGCGTAAAAGTTTCACAATAAAAAAAGTGTTTTTTTCTACCTTTTTTCACAAACTTTACCAGCGAAATTATAATATACTAAAAAATATGTAATTAATAACTTAAAAGTTGATCATGAGTACACCGTAATATTTTAATTAAAATAATTTTTTATTTTATAAATTTTCTTGACTCTCCACTCTCCACTAGGAGTTCTATTCCCGTGACCTCAAAATAAAAAAGATACAAGAAATACCTCGAGGAGTTTAAATAAAAAAAAAATCTATAAATTGTCTACTCGTCGATTCAACTTCACGAGTGAGCGCCCGGCAAGACAATTTACTCGGACGAGTACATATATATATATATATATATATATATATATATATATATATATATATATGTGTGTATAATACGTATCCATACATATATAAAATGTAATGCGATATATACCAGCGAGCTATTGGAAGATTTATAACTAAAGAATTCAAGGATATCCTCGATGAAAATACTTGACACACGAGAGTATAAAGTAAAAGGGGATAATATAATCCCGGCTATCTTATTGTCAGTGTGCTCTACATATATATCAACATATATATCTACTCATGCACGATAGTGGACTGTCAGTTGCAACATGACCATTTATCATAACAAAAAGTAAATAATAAATAAAAATATCTGAAGCGATCGCATCATTAATCTAAAAATATGAAACCTCCCTAAGTATGTTAGCATAAGGTGAAAATCATCGGGTACACTTATATATACTTGTTATTTATACTATACTAGATCCCGACTATGTTTTTTTTGCTCAAGAGCCACCCGAGCAGGTGCACCACAGAAGAGGTAACTCAAACTACTAGCACATATTCATAAGTTACATAGGTAACAACTGGGAATATATGCCTCGCTGTGATACGATGCTGATGCTTCTGGTGCCGGTACTTACATTAGCTGGATAGGAATATAAGCCACACTATCCAGAAACCGTGGTTACCTCACACTGCATAATATAAAGACATTCCCGGAGGGAACTGGCTGAAAGGGATGAGATGACATTATATGTATAAGGAGATGAAAAATTATTCTTTGGTTTTCATTAATAATCCCTATCGTCTTAATATTTAGATTTATGGTAATATATAATCTTTCATGTGGTTCTACGGAGTTTTCTTCTTTCGACCGATTTTGACACCAGGAAGAAAAGCCGATAAATTTATGATGTATAAAAAAAAGTTATCTTTTAAATTTTAACGCTAAATCACTTACAACTTATCAATAGCAGTTTTTCAGGGTAAATTTTTTATATTCATATGCAATCGGTAGATTAAAATTTTATTTTTTAATTTTTAGAGTGATTGTAAAAGTTGTAAAACATTGCTTGGATATAGTTTACGAAATACAAGTTGAGTAATAAATATCTCTATGAAAAAGTTATGGAATAATAATAAGATTACATTAATATATATGAATAAATTTTGAATGATGTGTAAATACATTATGAGTTTTCGGTGACGAGGATTGATTAGTTTTTTATTGTTTTACGGTATATATGACTAAATTTTTACTGTAATTTACATTAAAAAGTCTTTGACTGTCAAATGAAGGGCATGGAATTAAAAATAATTTTGTTATTGTCAACGTTTTGATTTTTTTCTTTCAAATAAGTTATATTATTAAGAGAATATTAAGCAAATTTTTGTGGCCAGTGTATTTATATGATAAAAATGGGGTTTTATGGTTAAATTTGGTATCGGTGGAAAAGTCTTGATCTAAGTCTAGATACATAAATAAAAAATGACCTTGTATCTCGTGAACTATTGACATTATTGAAGATATAAGCTCATCCCGATGTTACACTCATCGAGACCTTTCATTTGAGTACCCACATCGATTTTTCATATATTTTATATATTTATATATATGTATATATGAAAAATATATGAAAATGCATGTGGGTACTTAAATGAAAGTTCTTGATGAGTGTAACCTCAGGATGAGCTTATATCTTTAAAAATGTCAATAGTTGAGAAAGTACAGAGCAATTTAACAAATATCTTGTGAAATATTGACATTTTTTAAGATATAAGCTCACTCCGACATTACACTCATCAAGACCTTTCATTTGAGTACCTACATCAATTTTTCATATATTTACATATATTATATATATATATCTATATATGAAAAATATATGAAAATGCATGTGAGTACTCAAATGAAAGGTATTGATGAGTATAACATCGGAATGAGCTTATATCTTTAAAAACGTCAATAGTTAAAAAAGTACAGTGCAATTTAACAAAAGTCATTATTTAATAAAGTAAAATTTTATTTATTTATAGTTCACAAGTCACAGCGTCACATAGTGACTGCAAAGATGCTAGTTTTTATTAAAATCATAAGTATGCAAATTTATTAAAAATAATATATAGTTGAAAATTAATGTCTATATATATTTTCAATGTATTTTAATTATTGAAAATATATTTTCTAAAGTTTTATATATTATTTATTTATTTTTTATATTAATTTTTTTCATACACTATTAAAAAAATTAACTTGATTTCTTATTAAAGAATTTTTTTCTCTAATCAAGTCAATTTTTTTTTTCTCAGTGTAAAAACACGTAATAAAACATACAAAGTTTTCGTATAATTCATGATAAATTCGTTCGGATAAATTAATATAATATCAACAATGAAGACGTCAGCTGAAGACACCCAGATTAACAGTAGCCCTACAAAATTTGATTTAGCTTAAATTCTCGGAATGAAATCAATTATAGTGTCCATGTGTATTTAATATAACACCGGAAAACTTGATAACAGTTGACGGGCATACAGAGACGAAAGGCACGCGGTTAAGACCGCTGGGATTCCAGAAAGGAAAACTTCGTGCCTTATATTATGTATACATCTGTCTATCTATACATAAACTCCCTCAAGTTTAATCTCGACTGGGATTTTGAGATCGATAACACGCTGTATAGTAGTAAAGCTCCACTCTGGGCATACATAGTATAGAAGAACCAGAACCAGAACTATAACCAGAGTTTGTGCGACGCCTCTAGCAACCGAAAAAGAGCTAAAGAGTCTGTGTACACTAAATGTGTCTACGTCTGTTGTGCGCGCGCACAATGTGTGAATGTTTAAAACTATTATAACTCAGAATGGCAATTTTACAAAGAACAGGAAATCTCGGTAATAACTTTCTAAGAAGAATTACTCTTCGTTAATACCGCGCTGATAGCCGGCTTGGAAAAATAGCTTGTAATGATGCGATATTAATCAGAATCACGTACTTAGTATTGTTGCAATTGAATTTAATTTATCATCACCACTATTGCAATGGGAAAAAAATATAAAATACATGTATATTGAAATAAAAAATTCTTATTTTAAGAATTTATTTTCTTGACACAAAAATATATTTTTGAAAATTTTAAACTATGTATTTTTTTGTTTAAAAAATTCTTTCTTGTCTAAAATAATCTATATTATTAAAAAAAAAAAAAGCAAAATTTTTGGCTAATGTATTTATATGATAAATACATAATTAAGAAATAACCTTATATCTCGTAAACTATTGACATTTTTTAAGATATAAGCTCATCCCGATGTTACACTCATCAAGACCTTTCATTTAAGTACCCACATCAATTTTTCATATTATATATATATATATATATATATATTATATGTACATATATATGAAAAATATATCAAAAATGCATGTAGGTACTCAAATGAAAGCTCTTGATGAGTGTATCATCGGGATGAGCTTATATCTTCCAAAATGTCAATAATTAAGAAATGACCTTGTATCTTGTGAACTTTTGAAATTTTATAAGATATAAGCTCATCTTGACATTACACTCATCGAGACCTTTCATTTGAGTACTCACATCAATTTTTCATATATTTCATATTTTTATATATATTACATATATGCATGTATGAAAAATATATCAAAAATGAATGTGGGTACTCAAATAAAAGCTCTTGATGAGTGTAACATCGGGATGAGCTTATATCTTTAAAAGCGTCAATAGTTAAAAAATTACTATACTAAATTGTTGATTTTAACAAATTTTTGGATCAAAAAAATTTTTTTTCTCTCCGTATATAAGTGAGTCAAAAAAGGACGAAAAGTTGAGCTCGTAGGAAGGATTTATGGAATGTACGGTTGACATTAAATGCAATAATGATTTTTATAACTTCATGACTTATTTATTCGTAATTTTGTCGGGTGTTGATGGATGAAGAATGATTGGATAATAGCCGCAAAAATAGCAGAGAAGGAGGGCACGACCTTGCAGGGTGCGCTCAATTTCACGGTAATTGACACGGAACTGCTGTGCCGTTTAATTGCCCGACGATTAAACTACGCTGTTTTTTGTTCGTGCTTGTTTTTTATCCTGGTGAAATAGTATATACACGATTAACAAAACTCACTGGGTGAATTTTTACGTGGATAGTTTTATTATTTCCAGTTATTACTTGTTTTTAGTTTTTTAAAAATTAAACATGCACATACAAAATTTTTCTAGCTCCTCTATTCACCGAGTCTCCTCGAGTTACAAATTACTCTATCTGTATAGTCAGACTTTTTCGTATATTTTTTCATGCATAAATAATTTATGAATATGTTTATATACGTTATATTAAATTGAAAGTATGATTATAATGAATTTTATTATTAAGCTTTCACTTGAATAATATCAAATTTTATTTACTAATGGTTGTTATTACTTTTAATTTATGACAACAATAATAATTTAATAAAAAAGGAATATTATTTTCTTACATTAAATACAAAACTCCTGAGTTTTTTTTATTTTATTTAATATTTTTGGCTCCAGATTTTTTTTCTTGAATTTTTAATTTTTTATCAGCATAAAAAAATATTTTAAAAAATTGCATCAATAGTTTTTATTCAAATTTTCACTCAAAAAATTTTTTTATACTAATCATTCACTAAATAAATCTAAAAAATTGTAAAATGAATTTAATTTTCAGTATTATATCGAATTATCCCAACAAAAAAATTTGATGTTACTCCCAGAATGAGTTTCAATAAAAATCAACGTCGTCTTTCATAAACAATTTCGTTGATGGCTCTAAAAAAATATTATCGATATAAAGAGCAATTTTGATACATTATGCTAATAGACATCTTGAGTAGAAGTGATTTTATCTTGCGATATCCATACATACACATATATATGGAATATATACGTACGTACATAGGAGCGACGGGATACTTTATTGATGGATGACGTTCAAGAGTGACAACAGCGGCACACTTGGGCGAGCAAGTCTCTTTACTCATAAATATATATGCCAACATGTCTCTTCTTCCTTTAGCTATACACATACATCCTCCTGTATACACCTATATATCTATGTCTATTTATATGTCTATGTCTATCTTATATAAAATACATCAGGGTTCATGTAGCAGGTATTGAGTTAAAGATACTTGGTGTACACATGTAACCCTAGATAAGAGGATGTGTGAGGAGTGATGCGCTAGTGAAACCCAATGTAAAGTAATGGTGTGGATTAATTCCCCAAGCTTTGCCCATATCACTCTCGGGTTTATCATAATTCAAAAATCAATTATTTAAAGATTGTCTGAGTACTTTATACTTTTTTTGAATTTTTTATTTTTGCACGGAAAAAAAATTAAATCAAAAAAATAATTCTTAAAAACTTTATCGTTTTTATTTGAGTAGAAGAATTTTTAAACTGATAAATTTTTCTTGGTTTGAGAATTTTTTATTTTAAATTAATTTTATTTTTATTAAATGTAAAAATTTATCTATCGTGGCTTAGTATCTTTGATAAGAAAGTCTCGATTAGAACTCAATTTGGATATTAAAATAAAAATAAAATTTTAGAGGAATAAACCAACGTAAAATAAAGATATAATTGTTGAGTTTGTCAGGTTCGGATTCTCAATTGTAATAATAAGACCTGAAAGGTTTTTTTTTTTCAACATAAAATAAATATAGCATCGACGAACAGGAAAATCAATTTTTAAGAAAAGAAAATAATTTTTCAACTGAAGAAAATATTTATGATCTTCCACATCAATTTCTTTAGTTCAAATAAACCTTTTTCTAGGGTATTTGTTTTCTAAATTGAGAAGTAGGATCTAATTGGGATAACCCACGCGGAAAAAAAAAAAATATAAAAATTAAATTTAATACTGAAACGTGGGTTTTTCAAAAAAATTATAGTTCGAAATAATCTATATTATTAAGAGAATAAATGACCTTGTATCTCGTGAACTATTGACATTTTTAAAGATATAAGCTCATTCCAATGTTAAACTCACCAAGACCTTTCATTTGAGTACCCACATCAATTTTTCATATATTTATATATATTACATATATGTATATATGAAAAATATATCCAAAATGCATGTGGGTACTCAAATGAAAGCTCTTGATGAGTGTAACATCGGGATGAGCTTATAGATATAAGCTTTAAAAATGTCAATAATTAAGAAATGACCTTGTATCTTTTGAAATGTTGAAATGTTTCAAGATATAAGCTCATCCCGATATTACACTCATCGAGACCTTTCATTTAAGTACCCACATCGATTTTTCATATATTTATATATATTACATATATTATATATATGTATATATGAAAAATATGTCAAAAATGCTTGTGGGTATTCAAATGAAAGCTCTTGATGAGTGTAACATCGGGATGAGCTTATATCTTTAAAATATATGTTATATATAAGAATATATGAAAAATATATAAAAAATCCATGTGGGTACTCAAATGAAAGCTCTTGATATGTGTAACATCGGGATGAGCTTATATCGTTAAAAACGTCAATTGTTAAAAAAGTACCGTGCAATTTAACAAAATTCATTATTTAATAAAGCAAAATTATATTCATTTATAGTTCACAAGTCACGGCAGTTACATAGTGAGGTTACTAGTACTGTTATAAATTAAATTTTAAATAAAAATATTAATTATATTTTTATTTCCGTGGAGAAAATAATTATCGACTTGACAAAAGCTAATCATTGATTTGCATAGGAAATAAAATAGTGAAATACATGTTAGGTAGAGAGAGCATGCTCTGTTGCCCTGTCAACAGCAAGAACCGAAGAGAATTGAAATTCAGTACAATATAGAACGATAGCGTTAACATAACATCAAAAGAGCTGAGGATGGGGAAACAGCAGATACTACGATATAATAACAAGTAGAGACTCTGAAGAAGATTCTATTCGACTGAGGCCAGATATTAGATCTGGAAGCAGACATAAATGTGATAGGCGATAGAACCCGTGACGCAGAAGCTTATCTAAGATGTTTTAGATGTGGCTTTATTACTATTCTCAACTCGAATAACAATCTCAACTCACAAACATCGAGGTTATATTCGATAACTAAACAGTTGTATGTGTGTATATATGAGCAGGTAATTGCGTTATATTACATCAGTTGACCCCTAAACGAGCTACCAAACTCTGCATACTAATTCCGAGCCTACGGGTCTATAAACTAGACCCCTACTGAGGGGTTGCTACAGAGAAAGGTACAACTACAACTACAACTACAACTACATTTACAACTACAATTTGTACACGGAAATTTTACGCTACACAGACATAACATTAGATTGCATTAATAGAGGGCGTTGCTAAATTATTTCGGGTGACCTTTCTCGCATGTATAAGAATCTTCCATTCGTTTATTATATAGGTGCAGTGGTTGGTGCAGTGCAATCATGCGGTTTCACTGCTCCTATCCGCTGCCGAAACAGACCTCTATTATATGTTCTATGTTCTGCTTTACTCGTACTTATATTACTCCACTAGAAACTAGACTAGACGGCAAACTGTTAAACAGTAAGCTGTTAAATGTGTTATTAGTTATTATATTATTATATTATTACTAATATTATTATTATTATTATTATTATAGAGAGAAAGAGCTTAGCGCGAGTTTTAAGTCTGACGGGGTGTGGGTCGTCTATATACGAGTATGATAGCTAAGTGTTAATTAATATCTGACTTTATATAATATATGAGCAGCAGCTTATGTTAAAATATTTTGTTTCAGTAACTAGTTTGCATTTATATTAAGCTGGATAGTTTATCACGGCTGAAACGGTGATATGAAATTGTTGCCAAGTTTTATTGCTTTCAGAGATTATGCTAGTTTTTTTTTTTTTAGTTTGGAAGCTAAATTTAAAAAATTTTTTAGTTTGTGTTTTTAAGTTTTGGGTGCAAAAATACAGTGATAAATTTTTCGACATTGTTAAAAAAATTTTTTAATTAATAGTTAAAAAATTACTAACTTTTTTGATAAGTAAAAAATATTTAACAGTTATTGCTTTAGAACTAAATGTGTATCACTCTTTATTTTTTATAGAAAATCTATTAATTTATTTTATTAAATAGAATTTTAGTATCTATTTAAATTATATAGAGTTATAAAAAAGGTCAAAAAGAGAATTTCAACACTTATTTTTTATTAAATGGTCGAAATTAATGTTTATTACCACTTAAAACCTATTTATTAACTATAAATTTAAACTGCTAATTAAAAATTTTTAATTATTAACCAATATTCATTAAATTTTAATAAATGATTCAATATTAAAAATAATTTATTAACAGTAAATAAATCTTATTAAATTTATTTGTGTAAAAAATTTTATACTATTGAAATTAGAAGAAACCTGACAATTTTTTAAATATTTAAATTAAAAAAATAGCATTAACATTTTTTAAAACTTTCAACATTATAAATAAAAGAAATTTTCTTTTGAAAATTGAAATAAATTTAAACGACTAATTAAAATTTTTCAACTATTAACTAATATTCATTAAATGTTAATAAATCGCTTTTAATAAATAATTCAATAATTAATAAAAATTTATTAAATAATCTGATATTAAAAATAATTTATTAACAGTAAATAAATCTTATTAAATTTTTTTATAAGTGTAAAAAATTTTATACTGTTGAAATCAGCAGAAACCTGACAATTTTTTAAATATTTAAATTAAAAAAATTATATTCAAAAAATAGCATTAATATTTTTTAAAACTTTCAACATAAAAAATAAAAGAAATTTTCTTTATAATAATTTATCGATTGAAAAAAAAAAATTTTCAGATGTCCGACACCAATAAAATTTTTTTTTCCTCACAAAATTACAAAATAAAAATAACAATTAACAATTTCACCAAAATTCCATTGAATTCTCATCTACCCTTAGCAAAAAATTCTCTAAAAGAAATTCCCTACCAAAAGAACAAAAAGGAACAAAGGAATAAAAAAGTAACCACCTACAGTGGATTAAATTCCGTTTGATGTAATTACATATGTACTACTGAAACGTACAATACCATTTAGATACGATCTACTCGGGTAGCCTTCCGGTCGTTAGGAAATGTTGATTTTAAGGTCTCTGCAATGCTCGGGGTATCTCATTACCGGAAACCCGAGAAAAGTTAACTTTGATTAGGATGAGGATTATATTCACATCATCCTAATTCTTACATTAAAGTTCATCAAGTGACCCTTGTTCCCCTTCCATGTATTATACTTCTAACAAACAGCCATCGTCACCACCTATATTATACTCCTGACACGATCACGATGCACTGCTCCTATAAACCACTGATAAATATAAAATCCAGCACAGCACAGGTTATTGCAAGCCAGCAGCACACCTTCGTGCACTTCGAAAATCAATTATTCCCTCTACTCTTAGTTATATGCGCTATACCTCATTCATCCTAAATAAATCGTTCTATTCGTTCTTTCTTCAATAGAAATATTAAATAGAAATAGAAACTCACCCTCGCCTTTATCATCCTCCCAATCATTTTCATTTTACTGTACTACAATATATTTATATATAAATTACTTTTATTATATTGTATTTACTCTCCCCATCTTTCATTCTGTCCCCAGCCCCAACTTTAACTCAAATAATTTTTTTTTCTCGTTGCACATTTCCCCAAAAAATCTATAGAAAAAAAATTAAAGACCGCAAGATAAAAAAAATGACTTCATGATTAAAGAAAATTTTTTTGAAATTAAAGAATTTCTTTCTCTTGAACATTGATTCAAAATATGACCGACTTGTTCCAAGTATTATTATTATTATTATTAATTTATTATTATGCCAAAGCCAATTTGGCCAGATGGCAATATTCAAAAATTAAGTACATAAATTTGTTTAACAGTTGGCGCGACTCTTGAATTAAAATATTATTTTACTTGTTTTGAGCTTATAAATTTTTGTATTTTTGCTATTTTATGTATTAAGATAGTACGAGCGTTAAGCAGGGAGGTATCGACTCTAGCACGGTAAAAAGGAGAGAGCAGTAACCATATGATTTTTCTCAATATATAGATATACAATTAGCAATTTGTCTAACTCCTTATTTTTTATAAGGTGTTTTTTTTAACATTTTGATGTAGCAATAATTCAATTATAAATTATTTGAATGATTCAAACCTAAATATTATATATCTCTATTAGATATTAAATGATTTTTAAAAGTGATAATAAATTTTGAACTAATTGTTTTTTTCGTACAAATAAAAGATTCTCTAAAATGGAGTTAGACAATTTGCTAATTAGAACGTCGATTTGACATTGGCTAATGGCGGCATTTATTTTTCTTTTAATTAATACACTTTAATTAGTAAGGCAAGTGTAAATTTTTTTTTAATTTAATTTATCACTAATAAATTTACATTCATCTATAAGTTTTTTAAAAATATTCACCGACAGTTTTACGAGAAAAATACAAAAATGGCCAATGTTAAATTGCTCAACTTCAAAGTTAATTATTTATTTAAATAATCGGGCAATCTCCTTCAAATTTTCGGAATTTATTTAGACATATTTAAACTTTATATTAAAAAAAATCAAGCCTTTTATCAAAAATTGCCTTGGTGTTCGTACTATTTTAATAAATATTTTTCGGCATATAGAGAAATACAAATTATTTTATTTCAAAGTTTTTTTCTGACTTAAATTTATAACATTATAAATAAAAAAATTTTTACTTGAATCAACAATCAATAATTCTAGAAATAAAATAAAATTATTCTTTATTGAAGAGAATCATTTTTGAATAAAGAATTTACTTGTCTTGATTAAAAATAAATACAGTCTTGAACCAGACAAGAATTTTTTGAAGTAAGACAACTATAGTTCTCTTCAAAATTATTTTCTTGGATCAAGAATATTTTTCTTAAATTAAGATAGTTTTTTTATCAGTGCGCAAGATAAAAAAAATGACATTAAAAATAGTGGATTAGCAGACAAAAAAAGAGAGTATTTATTAAAATGTCACAGTAGGTCATAAGAGTAAGCGTGTGGGTTAAGATATTTATTTAAACCGATAATTGGTGATGTTGGAATTAAAATAGAACGACAGATGGGTGTCCGCAGTCACCCGAGGTCAATCAAACTCTGACGCGCACGATGGGCAATCGGACATCACCAATGCTCGCTACTCTATACATCTCACTCAAATCCACTGTATAAAGCTTTATGTATGTATATAGATCTACATAGCTTATATATAGGTATGTGATACACTTTACGGTGGATATAGGTATATATGGGACGTGAAACAGTATATCTGCTCTCTGCTCGCAAACTTCACTGGTGAAACTCCCAAGCCACCAGTTTTGTCGCAGGACAACTTAATCGCTTTCTATTTCTCGCTCCCTTATTCGAACCTCTTCCTGTTCTGTACCTACTGTATATACATTTATACATTTATATAGATCTATTCGTTTATACATCTCCTTTTAATGATATATACTACTGCCAATAGTTTGTCTATTGTCACAGAATTTATATATGGGGAGTTCAGTTCTTGTAATGATACAAGTTATATCTCATGTTATCCACGATAAGTCCTTAAATTACATTTTCATCTTTTATCATTTATTATTATTATTTATTATTAAGGCTTTTTGTATTTTTTTATAAGTACAAATTTAATAGATCTGAGAAGAGTAATAAATAAAATAGTCATTTATTATTTTTTTAATGCTGAGAAGATTATAGTGCATTAGAGAAGTTGGAAAAATTTGTTCATATGTGTTAAAAATTTTTTTATATATTTTAAATATATATCGACGGTCTAATTAGCAATTGGTCTAACTCCTTATTTTTTAGAGAGTGATTTTTTAACATTTTGTTGTAACAATAGTCCAATTATAAATTATTTAAATGATCCAAACCAAAATATTATACCTCTATTAAATGTTAAATTATTTTTTAAAGCAATAATAAATTTTTAACTAATTTTTTTTTTCGTACAAATGGAAGATCTTCTAAAATAGAGTTAGACAATGTGGTAATTAAAACGTCGATATATAAAAAAATTTTGAACACATATAAACAAATTGTCAAATAAATTTTTCTAACTTCTCTAATGCACTATTAAAAAATAATAAATTACTCTTTCAAGATCTATTAAATTTGTACATAAAAAAGTACAAAAATCCTTGATAATAAATAATAATAAATGATTGTTTAATAAAAAAAATTACATTTTTTTTATGTATGTTTAAAAAATAAAAATGGGAAAAAAGTACTTTGAATAAAATAAATATTTTAACAATATATGAATTTTATATTTTTTGTATATGAACAATAAATTTTTTTTTATGAATTAAAAATATATTTCATGTATATTTACATGGGAAAGCGAATTTTGATTGACGTTTGTTAAAATTTGATTTTTTTTAAAATATACTGTATTTTTATTGTTAAAATAATTCTTTAAAAAATTTTGAACGAAAATTATTACAGAAAATAACACCAATTAAAAATAATAAAAAAAATTGGATATTTTATTAAATTTAAAACAACAATAAAAAATTTGAGAGATAATTAAATGTTTTAATATCGATGATAATAATAATAATTAATAAATTGATTAACTATTAAGAGCGAATAAAAGTTTTAGGCGTGTCCTCATTAAACTAAAAACTACCCATTTAAATATCGTAATATTTATCTATTTATATATTTATATAAAAAAAAAATGTAACAAAAAACATGTAGAGTAATTTAAACTGCCGACGTTCGTCTATAGAAAGGTATCGATTGGTTTAGTGAACTCGTAACACTTGTATCCGTGATTTCACGAGGTCGTTTCGTTTGAGTCTGCAAATCGAACACACGATTCTTATATTTTAAGACAAAGTAACACAGTGTGTTGTTGTGCAAGCCTTATAACATAATAATGCCTTGCAATTCACTAACAACCCCGTCAATATTACCCGCAATAACTTTCCCGAGCAAATACACAAACCAACTGCAAAACCAACAACAGCGCTAACGATTAATAATTACATGACAATATAAAAAAAAACAAAATTGAATATTTAAATAACATAATTTATAACCAATAGAGCAACACCCAACTCGCCCTCTGGATCCAATTCGGATCTTGTGCGTCACGACCTCGTCTCTATAAAAAATAACCGATAATAATAATTTAGCATTCATCGCACGCATTTGAATTCATGGTGCGTTCAATAATTTTTTTTTACTGCTCTAAAATGAAAAAAAAAAATATATAAGCAAGTACCTACCCAGTTGAGTAGATTTTTCCGGGCTAGCATTACCGTGGAATTGAGGCCGCGTTTAAACTGGGTGTTTTAACCTGGCGGTTAGCAGTGATGTAGTTGACAGTAGTTGTTGAAACACCACCGACGGCTGTCAAGACACTACTGATTACAAGTACAGTTACAGCTAAAACTCTGGCGAGTATCAAAGCTCCGGTTATTATTATTGTTATACCAGTAGTAATAATAATAATAATATTAATAACAACAACAACGCTGCGATCATCAGCAGTTGTAATGAGTGGTAGTAGTTGTTGCGGTTGTAATAGATAACTGACGTTGCCAGTGACAACTTTTGAATGATAGACTGTTGTTATCATTGCAGCTCTTCTCGCTAAATTTTTTATAAATTTTCCCCATTTTAATTTTATAAAATCACTTTTTTTTACAAGTTTTTTTTCTTTTATAAAATTTAAGCCACTCCAATCACCGCTTTTTTTTACACACGACATCGTACATCTTCGCGAGCTTTTATTTCTTCTAACAAACCAGAAGTATAAATATACATTAGGAGATTAATTAATTAATTGCCAATTTACCAAAATTAAAAAAATTATTTCTCCATAAACTGACAATTTTAAAAAAAATCACACACCCCCGCTTAAATCTCACTGCGGCCCCGATGGATTTACAGAAGCAGGTTAGGAGAAAAATAGAAATAAAAATACCACCGCGCTCAAGACGACTTTGTTATTATTAGAATTTAAACTAATAACAATAATAATAATATAAATTATTATTATTTAAATAAATAATCAAACGGAGTGGGACGTGGAGTGAAAGCACACACGAAATACAAAATAGCAATAGTAAAGCGGACGGGAAAGGCGGTGGTCCGTCGAACAACGTTGGGCACTCTCCCTGTCTAGTTGACGTCCGGCTCGACGGTGGCGACGGCAGGAGACGACGCCCCAACTCGACGGTATCCTCTCAACTCGACTCAACTTTGGTTTGGACGAAAAGCGCGAGTAGAGCGACGGTACGACCACCAGACTCGATATATAGATATAACCATCTACAGGGATAAATATATGGAGCAGCGACAGCGATTCGCGCAGTGCTGTGCCTCGTGTACACGCATGTTGGGTTTATTCTAAGGGTGCAAGTCCGTACGCGCAACCCCCAGCCGGACCAATCATAGACGGGAGTCTATGTGTGCCAAAGTGTGGGTGTAGGTATTATATTGTATGTAAATAATATTAAACTCACACTAAAATCCAGAGTATCGATGCCGAAACTCCACCCGGGAAAACAATTGTTACAATTTAAATAATAATTAATTTTTAATTATTTAAATTTGGAGCCTGAAATTAAGAATCAATAGTTGTTAATTGGAAAAAAAAAAAAAAAAAAACCGCGCATAGATAATTAGAGATAAGGAGGGTGGTAATGAGCGGTAATGCGGGGGCGGAAGAAGAGGATAGGGGAAGGAAAATAATGAAATAGACGCGGGTTCCGCGAGCTTTTGTAGGCGACCTGGAATCAGCGGTAAAGCTGCTGGAAGGAGGGAGTTAAGGAAGCCCTTGAAATCAATAGCCAGCCGGTACCACCACCCTGCTGATCCCTTCCCGTGGTGTGCTTCGAGGGAGAAACCGTGGTCGTCGCGCACGGTCCAACCCCTCTTTACTTCATTCGCGAGTGCTGGCACACTCGTCTGTATTTTACTACTTGCACACGAGCTTGCAAGCTTCGAGATTCCAGCGTGGTGGTAGAGTTGCTTTCTCCATGGCTTATATAGAAATTTATGTATGTATTTTACTCGGGAAATTTTCAGTATGTGGATGGATGTTAAAGTTTCCTCATGGTAATTTTTTTTGCTCATACTCGTCCTCGAGCCATTACCGTCCGTCTCGGTGGCGAACTTCTTGATATTTATATTTATATCCGGTGCGACCTTCGGCGAGCCGCATTGCAACCTCGGGTTGGAGGTAAATGCAATTCTGTGACCATGCGCCACCTTTTTACCGTCAACTAGAGTGTTTTATCTTAAATGCGCCCGCCTCGGTGGAAACTTTCAGGCTTTTTGTTATCATTATTACTGATTGATATTTATATGGGGAGGAAATTTTACTATTGGTGATATTTTGAGGATTTATGGGCCAGTGCCAATAAATTTTTGTTTGGGTTGTCGGGTGGCTCCACCTATTTTTGGTCGTAAAACATTGAAAAGTTTTTCATATTAGGGTTTGTTAGTAATAAAAAATAGTCAAGTTATTACTTTTGTAAATTATAGTTGGGGAAGGGTTTTTAAGTTTTGGATTATTTGGATAAAATATTGAAGATTTTGGAAGTTAATATGGAGAAGTGATTGAAAATGATTTTTTAGTTTGTAATAAAAACAAATTTTGATATTTTTTTATTTAGAATTTCATAAATTTAAAGGGTTGATTAAAAGAATTTTTGAAAAAAATTTGATTTTAATAATAAGAATATTTTTGCTCTTTAATTAAAAACTTAAAAATTCTTTAAAATGATTTTTTTTGTTGAAATTTTTAATTTGAAATCAAATCAATTATTTTTAATAAATTCTTCAATAAAATTTTCTTTAAAAAAGAAGAAATTTAAAAAAAGAAAAAATTTGGTTTAAATATAAAAATCTTTTTGCTCCTTAATAAAAAACTTAAAAATTCTTTAAAATGATTTTTTCATTAAAATTTCTATTTTTAAATTAAATAAATTATTTTTAATGAATTTTTCAATAAAATTTTCTTTAAAAATGAAGAAATTAAAAAAAAAAGAAAAAATTTGGTTTAAATATAAAAATGTTTTGACTCCTTAATTGATTTGTTTATTTATTTATTTAGTAAATTAATTATTAATTTTAGTTTATTAATTAAAAACTTAAAAATAATTTTTTTTTAATAAAATTTTCTTCTAAAAAAAAAAAAATAAATTTTTAATCAAATAGATAATTTCAAAGACTTTATTTAAAATCAATCAAAAAAATCTCGATATTTCCTTAATAAAATAAATTCATCTTATTTCAACTCCAGCTGGTTGATTAAAACCAGCAAAATAAATGATCAATAGATCGAAAAAACTTTATCTACAAAAAAGTAAACTCGTAGCGATTTGTTTATCCGCAACCCATCTATCTAAGTCGTTGTTTTAAAACCGTCTATCTTAAATGAATCAACTATTTTCCGGGTACAAAGCTTACGTAAAAAGCAGCGAAACAATTAAATTTTTTAGCGAATCTTTTTATCTAAAACAAAATAAAAGTAAAGTGAAGGCTACTCGTTACCCCTTGTAGTATATTTATATGTACCGCAGTACTTGTGTTTCTTTTAGCTTTGAAACACAACTTGACGTGTCGTTTACAGCGTTTGAAGCTTTGACATTATTGCCGGGGGATGAAAAAATTTTTATAGCGCATCTCGGTCTCGTGAGCTTGCAGTAACTTTCAGTCGGATGAAAAAAGAGTGATAAACGAGGAGAAGGATCAGGATCAGGAGGAACGTGATGTGAGAGTTCAGATGGAAGATGCAAGATAGAAGACATGAATAAGAAGGGTTGCTTGCCGTTGCTACCAAAGCCGCAGTGTCGCCCTCTCATCATATAGATATAAATACGTATTATATAAAAATATATATCAACCCAGGAGTTTCTTCCTCTCCCTCCTCTTGCTCTTTCATCCTTCCAGATCCTATCCCGTGTAATGCACGCACGTAGAATGACGCAAAGCGCATAGCACGGCAAGGCCCGACGTTGACCTACTATTGGGTGGCGGGTCGCAAGCTCACTCTCCCAGATGGGAGACACTATTCCTTCCACCTTATACTTCTGTTCCATTCACTATTTAATTTTCCACCTTCCTTTTCCATCCTTCATCTATACTATCTTTCCGTTCAACCCCTTCGCTTCTATTCCTCTAAAATGATTTTCTGTACATGAATCCATGTATATGTGGCACTTTCACGTTGTGCTGAGAAAGGAGTACAGTTACGTATATAATAATGGATAAAAAAAAACTCCAAAGAAGAAATAAAGTTGAATATCGTATAGGACGGTAACAAAAGCCAAATCATTTGATGGCTCTTGAAAAACTATCTTTTAAAAGGCACTTTTTTACCTTTATCAATAATACCTCAAGAGGCTCCTCCAGAATCATGTTTACCTTAATTCAAATGCTGGAGGATAATTGGCGAGTTTTATTTTTGTTCTTTTACTTTTTTTTTTTTTGCTCTGCTAATTACTTTTACGTGTGTCTATTCTGATAAAATAGCTGATGTGGAAATTTATATCGATGATTTATTGTTTCGGTAATTAAATTTTTTTTTTGAGCTCTCTATGGAAAAAAGCAATTAAAAAATTACAATGTAGTAATAAGAGCTTTTTTTCTAAAAATTAAAAAACTTTTAAAATTAAATTTTTATAAACTTTAAAAAATTATAAAAAAAATTTTTTTTGAGCTCTTCGTAGAAAAAAACAAGTAAAAAATTACAATGTAGTAATAAGAGCTTTTTTATAAAAATTAAATTTTTATTAACTAAAAAATTTAAGTTTGAAAATTGAGTTTTTATACACTAAAAAATTTCAAACTTAAATTTTTATTTTTTGAGCTCTTTATGAAAAAAGCAATTAAAAAATTACAATGTAGTAATCAGAGCTTTTTTCTAAAAATTTTAAATTTGATTTTTTATAAACTCTACAAAATTTCAAATTTAAATTAAAAATTTTTTTTTTTTTAGCTCTCCATAGAAAAAAAAAATTACAATGTAATAATAAGAGCCTTTTCCTAAAAATTACATTTTTATAAACTAAAAAATTTAAGTTTGAAAATTGAGTTTTTATAATTTTTTTTTAGCAAGCACAATTGGAAATTTTTAACAATTTAATTTAAAATAAAAAATAAAAATTATTTTGAACTCTTTAAAAAATTTAAACTAAGCAGGATGATGAGTTATTTTTCTAAGTACTTGGAATGTAACGACTTAGATGCAAGTTTTTAACATAGAAGCAATTCTTCGATCTGATTCAAGACCTGACGTCATAGAGTCCTGCGGGTATGACCTCGATTCACAAAGTCGTGGCAAAAACTTTGTGCCTCTAACGCAACTGGCTATAAGTTACACGTTACAAGTTATAATTATAATAATATTTTATAATAACGTCTTACATAAATTTTGTTTTAATCGCTAAGTAATCTCAGTACAATTATTAATATTTATAAATAATAAATTTTATTGAATATTATTTAAAATAAATAACATTGCAACTCGCTTATATAGTAATCAAAAATGTGCTAAACATCCTATATCATTTGCCAAGCTATTCCTACATTTATTAAATATTATCATTATCATTATAATAATTATTATTATTATTATTATTATTATTTCTCGTCAATTTCCAGTGTGCATAGTTGACTAATTGTAAGTAAAAGTGCTATTTGTCCTGGCAATAATAAATATACAATAATATATTGTTCTGTATCTTGGTGTCGAATCTTCAATACAAGACTAACAATAAATTATTGCTGATTCATTTAATTATTATTATTTATTTTTCCAGATATTTATTTGACTTATTTACACATTTATAATAAAAGTCAATCGATGGTATATATTTTTAATTTTAAATATTTTAATAGCTAAAAACACGCCCGATATATTTAACACGGATGAAAGCTAGTGAGTCGTTATTATTTTTATTTAATATTAAATAGGTGATTTGTCACTTTACATTTACCAAATAAACTAAACAACGTGTACTTATTTAT
This sequence comes from Cotesia congregata, assembly GCA_905319865.3. NCBI lineage: Eukaryota > Metazoa > Arthropoda > Insecta > Hymenoptera > Braconidae > Cotesia > Cotesia congregata. Next base: position 20,652,783 of record CAJNRD030001123.1, read on the forward strand.
TCTTTAAAACATCTAGTCTTATTTTATTAAATATTTATGTATTATGTATTATATTATAATTATTATTGAGACTGTAAGGTATAAAAACTTGACTTTTTAATTAATCATGACGTTAGTAATGACGTGCTTGACATTAATTTCTTCTTTAAAGTGTACAATCAATTAACTATACAAGCAACAATTATTTTTATCAAATAATTAAAACCATACTCCGTTGTTTATTATTATAATTTATAATATTCATTAGTTAACTATTAAGACTAGTTGGAAGAAACAAGCGGGCTATGTAAATTAAACGCATCACAATTTTAAACAAAAAATAGCCTTATATAAATGTCTCAATTTTTTTATAATTTTATAAAATTTATTTTATCAGCTTATAAATTACTGTCAAAAAAATTTTTTGTAGTACTACACGAAAATAAAAAGATGACACTGGATGTCATCTCAGATTATACTGAGTATGATCCAGATTAAAATGAGTATAATCTGGATATTTTTAGCTTCTATATGAAATTTTTTTTCACCTCATTTTTTTTCATCACAATAAAAAAAATCCAGATTATACTGTGTGATATCTGGATTATACTCAGTATAATCTGGGATTATATCCAGTGTCATCTTATTTTTTCCGTGTATAAATATGCAAAAAAAAATTTTATAAATTAAAACATGCAAGTCAGTTTGATAATTGATAAAAATAAATAGATGTACATAATTTTGTTATATAATGCAAAATATACTAATGACATGTATGATTTTATTAGAAAAAAAGAATAAAGAATAATAATAATAATAATAATAATTACAATACGGTCATTTGCAGATCAGATAATTGCGTAGTAAGTAAAGTTGTTGGTTTGTTAATAATAATAAATTTCGTCGATATCAAATTAATAGAATAGTTATTGAATTTAAATATTTATTTATTGGTTTTTGCTTAATTAAATTAACCAAAGCTATTAATCATCAAACACAAATAACTATGTCAAAAATGATATATTTTGGTTATCTGTCTCTGTGATGTTCAGCTGATCAACACTTTATATACACTGTTTAATAATTAATTAATTAATAAATTGATAAAAAAAAATAATCATTAATCGGGCTAGATTTCTCAGAGCCTCAAATATCAACACATACTCATCGTTCGATTACACAAATATAATCAACTAATTATTAATAATAATAGAAATAGATCATGTCGAAAGATCAACAATAATCAACATATTTTTTTCTTATTAAATTGGCGACATTTACTTTTTTATCATTTTATTATTCTTAATATACTTATTCTGTCAAGCGCAATTTATCAATTTAATATCTTTTCTCTCACTTTAAATATACTTTTATTTAATTACTTTTAATATTTTGTTTAAAACTTTGATCCTAAGCGATTTTTAATTTTTATAGTGAATACAAAAAAAAACAAATTCGATCAATAAGTTTCCTTCTCTTCTTACTACTTTTATTAATCAAACAATGTTAAAATAAATAATAATAATAGAAATTAAATCAGAATAAAAAATTAAAGTCTGGTAATAAAAATAAATTTATAATTTTAAATCTAACAAAAAAAAATTAACCTGCTGGATGATAATTACTTTTTAAGTGGATCGTTGTGCTACTAATTTTAGTAACATATTTTTTTTTAAGAGAAAATTAAATAAATAGCGAATTATAATGAAGTTGCGATGATAGTAAAAATAAAAGGAGAGAAGGCTAAATAAAATATATTTGGGATAAACGGGTGCGCTGAGGATGTATACACGTTGGGCAAGAGAACTGCTCAGATTAATTTTCCGAAGAAATAACCAATTATCAAGACAACAACCGCTGCAATTGCTAGAGTAGGTGTCATATTCAATAGTTGTGGATTACTACGTTCTAAAGACCCAGATGTCATTCGTCCTGACGTAATGTTTCCACCCTTTTCCATATTTCGGTATCTCATTAGTTCTTCCTATTTTTTTTATCAATAACAAATACAATATAAATTAATTTATACTCACTAAAATAAATAAATTATTGGATCATAAAATAAATTACCTTGAGTTGAAGACATTCCTGCCTCAAATTACTTTCTTCTACCCTCAAATGATTAACTTCTGCAGCGGCTTTCATTAACTTTTCTTCGTACTCGATAAGTTGCTGTAAAACAAAAGTTAATTAATAATATAATTATTATATAAAAATAATATAACATTTAACGCTCTTTACTTCATTTAATTATCGATTAAGAGTGTGGCTAATAATAAATATTATAATTATAATAATTAATTTACTTTGTCAGTCGGTTTAGCTCCATCACCAGTGGCTTTATTTTTTCCATTAACTGTACTGGGCTCGTTTTTAGACTGAGTTGGAGCAGCTGACACTTTTCCGGATGTGTTACTGCTAACTGGGTTCTCAAACACGCACTTTAATTTGTACTCCATAACCAAATCCTCATTGATGTCTTTCCACTAAAAATGTGTTAGAAAAAATCAAATACAAGCTTACTATTATTATAATCGATAAATATATGAATAAATATTTACCACATCGTGGACACAGTCGTCATTGTCACCCTCTTGTGCTATAACTGTTTGTACCATGAACTTGTGTTTGTTTTTTTCATTTGGATCAAACTCATATGGTTGTAAACAAACTAAAAGAAAAATAAAGATTATTAAATTTGCTATTTTTTTTTCTTCGTACAGCTTTTATTTAACTCTCATAAACTATGTGTCTTAAAAATTGAAATTACATCAACTTATAAATAATCTATATTATTAAGAAAGTAAGCGAAATTATGTGGCCAGCATATTAATATGATAAAAAGGGTTTTATGATTAAATTTGGTATCCTTGGAAAGGTCTTGACCTAGAGTTATACCTTTTCCTGGTTTTATATCATTCTGACCAATAGTTAATTTATAATTATAGGTATTTAGGCTTCATTCAAAAATGCTCTATCTCTAGATACAAGAAATGACCTTGTAACTTGTGAACTATTGACATTTTTAAGGATATAAGCTCATTCCGATGTTACACTCATCAAGACCTTTCATTTGAGTACCCATATCAATTTTTCATATATTTTATATATTTATATATACATATATATGTATATATGAAAAATATATGAAAATGCATGTGGGTACTCAAATGAAAGCTCTCAAGAAGGTATAAATTATAATTAATATTTGATAGGTAAAATACTCTAAAAACAATAATAATAATAATCAATATTATAAAGAGAATAAGCAAAATTTTGTGGCCAGTGTACTAATATGATAAAATGGGTTTTCATGGTCAAATTTGGTATCATTGGAAAGGTCTTGATAAGAATTAGTGCCTTTTGGTTTTATATATTTTTTAGGTCAAGTTTTTGGAAGAGTTTTTAATAGTTTTTTGGTTCTATAAATTTGTTCGGTCTCATTTGTCCATTAAATTATTTTTAATTGATCTTTTGATAGCCCTATTATTTTTAAAATTTATTTAAAAAGTCCCCAAACTATTAGTGTGATAATAAAAAAATCATTAAGTCAAAATTTTGTTATTCATAATTCATAAATCTCGGAAGTCGCATAGTTGCTACTAGTAATTTACATAAATAAATTTAATAAATAACAAACCTGCTATTTCAGTAACTTCTTTAGCTTTGAGTGCTCCGCTGTTTGGTCTTACGCAGTATCTCTTTGGAGCAGTAGTCTTTATTTTAAAATATACTTTTTGAGTTGTTGGATTAATTAACTTTATGTATGATGTGACTGGTGAACCTGTAAATGGGCCTATAAAAAAAAAGTAAATAAATAAAATTATAATTAAATTACAAACTTGAGAAAATTTTAAATTTCAACTAAATTATTTGGACATACGCCAGATGTTACTATATTTAATTAATTTTAATAGCAAACAATAAAGCTTTGTTTAAAAAAAAAAAAATATTTACATCTATCAATAAATAAATTTCATTACTAAACAATAAAATAATATTCAAGTCCGCACAAGGTAAATTAAATCTCGTTACTTAAACCGTATTAATAATTAACTTTAAACCTAGATAATATCTAGAACATTTAATATCAATAGCTTTATAAATTCTAAATATAAATGTTCAATTAAAATGCTAGCATAATCTATATTTTTCATTGAACAAATTCCAATAAATTTGTCTAACAAAATTATCGTATTATAAATAGACAACTGATCACTAAAACCTGTCAGTTTAATATTATCAGTCATAAATATCTCTCATTAATTACTCAGGTAAATAAAACCCACAATACCAATAATTATTATTGTTAAAATGCAAAGTCATGTATTGTGATAAATTACCGGTTAAAAAAAATTTAACCCTCGATTTTATAAAAAAAAATTTAGTCACTTAAATAAATTTTAAAATAATAATTACTATAATTAATAATTTAACTTGGATCGATATTTATAAAATTATTTTATAAAATATATATTAGAATAGAATAAAATTTACTAGAATAAGAAAACTCTAATAAATCGCCATGACACATTTTTTTTTCACATCATGACCATCATCTTATCGACAATACATGCCGTAATATACTTCTAATAACTAAAACAATAAAAATAATTGACAAATAAAACACCCACCACGGAATCTTAACTCGCCCTGAGGTTCGATAGTTAAAACTTGCTCCGGCTTGGTCATTTTCTTCAGAATCTTTGAAAAAAAAAAAAAATTATTAGTTAGTTTCTCGTGAATCACCAACAGTTACGATCTTCAATGTCTTACAATATTTATCTATACCTATATACCTATGCCTATAATATATGTACATACATTCTTATATATGTACTCAATACACAGACATAAATATATACATATAAATTTTTTTTTCTTACATATATACTAAATACCTATATGTATAATAAAAATATATAGATATACCGCGTGAATATTTGTAAAATATGTATTTTTTGTGTCTGCTGGTTTTATTGACACTGAATTATTTTACGTTTTATATTACATACAGTTGCAATTATTTTTTATTATTATTATTTTATTACTGTAACAATAACAAATGTCAAAAAATGAGCCTGTGATAAATAAAATATTCAAGTTGATAATAGACTCGCACTTATTATTTTCCAACGATTCCGTTAAAACTAATTCTCTGATTTCGCTCAGCCTTCAACACAAAAATGTATGTAATCCTAGGTACGCATGCGTCATCAAGGAAATTAACACACTAACGTTCGTTTTATGTGTACATACTAGTTACGTCACTGTCGCCATTACTACGCAAATCATTTCAATTACTTTTATTCCCACTAATCTTTCCAATTCTTGTAAAATTAACCAACAAAAAATACCTTAATTTTACATGAAAATAAAGTTAGCCTTCTAAAAATTTTTATGATTTTTTTTATTAAAAAAAAATTTTTTCATTTGTTAAAAACTTCAAAAACTATAAGTGCAATTTTTTAAAAATATTTTTTAGTTTTTAATAAATTAAGCAAAATAAAAAAATTAAAAATGTCGGCTAACTTTATTATTATTATTTTTACATCTAATCACTAAAAGTATTTACCTGTTTTGTCAATTACCAGGAAAAAATGTCTCCAAATTTTTTTCAGTATTCTTAAAAAATTAAATTAAACTTTGAACTAGTTTTCAGATTTTATTAAAAATTATAATTGGTACTGAAGTTAGCTGACATCTGATGATTTTTTTTAAACAAATAAATTATAATTAAAATTTTCTAAAAAATTTCACTTTTAAAATTTTATTATAATTTTTGAAAAATTATTTTTTTAATAGTAATTTATTTATTGTAAAAATAAAAAAAAAATAACAGATATTTATGACATTAATTTTTAATTTTTTTTACCAAACAAATTTGTTGAAAAAAATTATTTAAAAAAAATTTTTAATTTTTAAAAATTTTTACATGTTAATTTTTTTTGTTATAATTTATTTGTTAAAAAATTTTTAAAATAAAAAAATGTCTGCTAAATTAATTTCCGTCAGATGTTTGCTAACTTTAGTTTTATATTATAATTATTACCTGACGCTGTCAATATGTGCCTCAAATTAAAACTGCTGGCCAGATAAGAAAAAATTTCAACGGTTAATTTTGAAATCCCAGCTGACAAATCCAATTGGTTAAAAAATATCTGGTGAGTTAAATTTTTCTAGCAAACAAGAGCTCCAATTGGTCGAAATTTATAACTAACCACAACAGTTGGCCAATGAGAATTAATCTTTAGGTATAAGTAGAGAACAAAGCACGTGTTTGTAGTTTGAAGCTCCTGGTGCTGGTGTTCCTGTTACAGTTGCTAAGTGATACTGGTGTAAACAATAAATAATTATTTAAAGTTATTGATACTTTGCAACAATGAGTACCACGAACTATTACCCTCATCCGAATACCAATGCGGACATATATAGAAACATGACAGCCGCTGATAGGCCACCTGTTCTCGGTAAACACTTACAGTTTGTGGCAGTCAATGGTAAGAGGTTATTTTTTTTTTATTAATGTTTAATGAAAAATTAAATGTTGATACTTAGAAATTGTTTGTTATTTTTAAAAGATGACAAAACTATCGTGGGAGCAAGCAGCTTGACAGATCGCTACTGGTCCGGAACTGTGTGGTATTTCAACGGAGCCACGAGCTTGGACAGAAAAAATGCTTACGCGGTCACGAGGACTGAGAGTACTATTTGTGACGCAGCTTTTTTAGATGATAAAAAATTTCTAGTCGCCGAAGACAGCGGGGTCATCCAGGTACTTGAGGTTATTAAGGCTTCTGAGACTTTGACTCCGGGGATTCAGTGTACTGGCTATGTGTGTCAGCATGATGACAGTATTACTTCGTTGGCTGTCTTTGATAACAAAACTCATTTTGTTACTAGCTCAATGGACTGCTGGTAATTTATTTTTTTTAAACATATTAAATGATATTGAATATTATTTTTATTTTACAATAAAAATTTATTTAGCAGATATTTAATAACTTTAATCATTTTTTTGACAAATAAATTATGGCAAAAAAAATCAGACATAGATATTTTAAAAAATTAAAAATGCAATTTTTTAAAAATAATTTTTTTTTTAACAAATTTGTTTGTTAGAAAAAAAATAAAAAAATGGTCAAATTACTGCTAACTAATGTAATTATTTTACAGTATAAAAGTGTGGCAAATATCTGATTTATATGCCGAGTATACATATTTAAATGCTCATGACAGTACGATAACTTGCGTTGATGTAATGCCGAAGAATGACTGGATATGTGGATCAACTTCACTAGATTGCGAAGCTATTCTCTGGGATTTAAGACAGCCCAAACCTTCATCATGTAATTTTCATACTTATTACTAGGCTAATTCTTCGATTTCTCTGTTGAATAATTAGACCATATTAATTTAATAAAAAAATTTTTAATCTTGTTTAGGTTTACATAAAAAAGAAGGAAACGGTTTGACATCATTAGCTTGGGACAAAACAAACGAAAATAATGTAGCAATAGGCTCACAAAGTGGAAGCGTCTCTTTAATTGACATTCGTTCACCAGATAATGTCATCTGCGAGATAGCTGTATTTCCTCGACAAGTCCACAGACTCAGATATCATCCTGAAAAGTAAAAATGCAATAATTTCGAAAAAAAAAAAAAAAATTTCTTATTTCTAAATTTATTTTTTTTGTAGAAATAATTGGCTTGCTGGCTGCTGTGATGATACGGCGGTAAAAGTGCTGGACCCAACCCAACACTTGAGCTTAATTTACCAAGACTTCCGTCACAAAGATTTCGTTCGTGGTCTCGCTTGGCGTAAAGATGAATTATTAACTTGCTCATGGGATGACACAATATTAAATCATGAAATTTCGTCTCTCGATCAGTAAATTAAAACAAACCGCGCACTGTCGTTGAATTAATATAAATAAATTGTCTTACATTTATTTTCATAGATAAAAATAATAACAGTTTATAAGTACAAACAAGTACTTATATAGGATAAGTTTTAAATAATTGTTCATTGCTTTTTAAATGAGCGGTGAATTAAACTCCAATTAATTCATTTTCAACAGGTCGATTTCACGTTATCTTTCAAATAGTTTATATTAATATTAAATGGCTTTTTTATTAATTATTAATAACAATCTTCATCCATCCAATAATCTTTGTCTTAGGAAATATTTAATGAGTATTAATTAATGAATTTATTACTTATTAAATTAGTTACCAAAAGCTATTCACAACTCACAGCAGGTTTTTTTTATATATTTGTGTTACTTATATTCCTTTTTATACTTTTTATATAATTATTTGTTGACAATTAATTTAAAAAATCCCATTCCATTAAATTAATTTAATTGAATTTGTTAATTATAAAAAATGATTGTATTTTGAATATAGGATTAATAAACAAAGGAATATTTAATTGTCTAATAAATAATTGTCTTATTTTTTTTTTTTTAAAGAATTTAAAAAAATTCTTTATTAAACTCTACTTAATTGTTGAAAAATAATTAGGGTGAATGAATAAATAATATAAATTGTTTAATATTTATTTTTTTCAACAGTTTTGTGATTTTTGTTTTAACATGGGTATAGTAAAATTTAAATCCTGGCAGATTTTTTTTTAACACACAGATTTATTATTAATGAAAAAAAAAAAAAATATTAAAACTAGTTTCAAAAAGAAAATTATGAAACTATGAAATTATTAACTACTTTTACTTGAATATCATGATTACATAAATGTTTCAAGAATTTCTTAAGCTATAAACATTGGATAAGATTTTATTAAATTTGTAAATAATAAAAAAATTTTTTTCACAATTATCACTATTTCATTTTAGTGATCCCCAATTTTTATTATTTTCTTATATTTATATTTTCATTTATTTATAAACCCCACTTGCCACTTTATCTATCACTATTTTAAGTTGAATGAACACGATTTTAAATAATAATTAATGCATTATGGTTTGTTATTGTGATGCAGTAACGTAAAAAAGATAATCAAAAGATAAAAGATCTTTAAAAATTAATTAGTTAACAATTAAAATTGATTAGTTATTAAAATCTATTGTACATTTGTTTTTTAATGAATGAATCAGTGTCACTTTGAGCACATATTTAATATATATTTTTTTACAATTACGTTAAAACTTTATTCAGCGCGTTTATTTAAAACAAACAAATTTAATAAAAAATAGATTTCTTCTTATTAAAGTTGATGCACAATAAAATAAAAATCTGGATGCAAATGACCCCCAACCCAGATGAGTGTCAATTCTCCAGTACATAAAATAAATTTTTAATAATAAAAATTCCATTATAAATAATTTTAAAAAAAATTTTTTAATTTAAAAAAAAAAATTTAAATTCTAAAAAAGAAATCAAATAAATTAAAAAAAAATGATTTTTATTTAAAAAACACGCGGAATGCATTATTATAGTATTCAATAGTTATTAAACAATGGAACAGTCTTATTTAGGGAGGTAAATTGAAAAAATAGGAGGGACGTTGGGGGGTCATATGCGTCAACAATTTCTTCTTGTTACCATGATTATTAATTATGTACAATTTATAATTCATATTTTACTTTTTTTCTTCTTCTATATCATCATTTATAAATTTTATCTTGTTATCATTCGGCTGTGCAATTATGTTAAATCACAATCGGCAGAATACGCGTACCAATAATTGCCATTTACTCCTTATTAAAATATATATAAAGTTAATTATTAATGTGATTATTATGTCGTCTTTTTTTAATCCCCAGTATTATGCTTCTTTTACAACCAATCTCTTCATTTATCCTTCGTCCATTATGCATAACCGTTTTTTTTTATTTTATTATCTTAATTATCATCCGTATTATTATTATTATTATTATTGTTTAATTCCGTATGATAAACATTCAAACACACACGGAACTTTAATTACTTCCACGCGTTTTCATTGTCATCAGTCGTGATGTCACCATACTGCCAGATGTTGCGATGAGCTTTCTTGGCCTCTGATTGTGCATCCAAGTATTCCTAAAACAATTAATAAAATTAGCTCATAAATAAATAAATCCTTGATTAAACATGTCATTAAAATTAAATAACAAATACTAACAGGCTTAACATAAACTCTTTTTTCTCTGTTGACAAGCAGATATCCATCTTTAACAAGAGCTTTAACAATATCTTCACTAGTTACAGGATCAACTAAAGTTGCTGCTAATACTCCTGAAGATGATTTGTAAACCACTGACAATAACAATGTTTTATTTTCAATATCTTCTTGGAATGCTGTGATAGCAGCTTTTTGATCATCAACCTAAAATCAGACAATTTTTATTAAAATAAAATAAACTACAATTGATAATTATTTACAAGTGGGGTCAAACGTATTTTTGGCCATATCTATAGGTGAAAAATTAACATTTTTTTAATTTTTTTTTTATTCTGTTTCCTTATTAAAAAAAAAGATTTAACCCATACAAAATGTATATCTATATATTTGCCAAGTTGAACCTTTTTTAATCTCTTTGAGCCATTTTGAATCTTTTCAAATCTCTTTTTCTAATCAGGGTTTGTTTCCAAGGCGCATTTATGATAAAAAATGTGAAAGGAAAAAAAAAGATTGTAATAGCTTTTTTTGCCTTTAAAAGTTGGAAAAAATTTTGAATCATGTTTTTGGATAAAATTTCTATTTTATCTTTTTTTGATATATATATTTTGTTGAAAAGTACATAAAAAAAAAACTATCAATTTAAAAAAAAGTTTGAATATCACAATTTTCTAAAAAATTTATAAACTTTTTTGAAAATTTATTAAAATTGTAATAATCAACTTTTTTTTTTTTTAAATTAATTTTTTTATGTATTTAAAAAAAATATAGGGTAAAAGACCCAGTTATTGGACACTTGCAATTTTATTCTAATTTTTAAACAAAAATTAAATGTCCTCAAAAAACCAATTATCTTAAAATTTACAATTCAAAAATTATATTTATTAATTTATTTTAGTCGATATGTTTTATTTAATTAAAATAAAACTGCAAGTGTCAATAACTGGGTCTTTTACCTTAGTCAATTAATGAAATCATTAATTTCAATAATGAATATATTATTTCCAATCTTTAAGACCAGATCAAAAAAAATTTTAACTTTTCTCCAAAAATAAAATAAATGAATGATTCAAAAAAATGGACTCCACTTGTAAATCGCCCTACAATCCATCAAATAATCTCAAAAAAAAAAAAATACTAACATCCTTAGGAAGAGCAACATAAGCCGCAACGAATTCATGAGCGTAGGGTTTTTCCCCTGAAAATTCAGCAGGCAGCGGCGCGACTTGTGTAACATTAACAACCTCACGGTTACCATAATCAACATAGAGTACGCTGATATTAGTACCAGCGACCTTTTCAACCTTAGCGCGGTACCACTCTCCATCCCCAGAAAACTTAGCAGCAACCAGATCCCCACGTTTAGGACTGAACGCCCCCGGAAGAGGAGGATTTTCCTCCAACTCTTGACGTAGTCTCGTCAAGAGCCCCTCAACCTGGTTCTTCTGGTCCACATACTGAGCAAAGAAGTGAAGATCCTCAGTAACCTCCGAAACGACAACTTCACGAGTCTCAACCTTGCGTTCAACAACTTCCTTCTCCTCCTTAACCTCTTCCTCCTCCGGCTCTGCATCAGGCCGGTCCCAGATGTTAAGTTTCTTGGCCTTGGCTCGTTCCTCAGCAGCCTTCAGCGACTTGATGTACTCCCCATGCTCGCTGAAACTGGACACCTCAGCCAATCCTTCTTCAACAAGAGCAACAGACATGTTAACCCCATCAACAAACAGCCAACCAATGAACCCACTGCCTTTAGACTCCATATTATCAACCTGGATTTCAACATCCTTTTGGAAGCACTGCTCCTTCATAAAATTAAAAGCTTCCTCGGCGTACTTTTCACCTTCAATAGTTCCACCACCTGGCTTTGGGCGCGATCTGCGTGGGGCTTTAACTCCAGCGAGCAAGAAGGTTATCAAGCAGTGCTCTTTAGGCAAGAAAAGCTTCAAACGCGAGCCACTTGTTACAAACTCAACGACGGCTTTAGTGCCACGTGTTCTTTTCAACGCAGACAAGTGACACTTGGCTTTAGCAGCGTCGTTCGATAAATCTACTATTCTCTGGGGAGCAGTGTCTTTCTTAGCATGCAAACCATTCTGAGATTTTTCAGCCTTGCTCTCAGCAGCCAGGAGTTCATTATAATGAAGCGGGCGTTGATCATCGTTCTGCTTGTACCTGACAACAGTAGCGAATCCCTTGGACACCATAGCTTCCGCGATGTTGACTTTTCCGACCATAACAGTGCAGCAGATTTTTTCCGGGTACTGATCTTTAGCCGGCTGCGTGTAATCTTCAATAACTTTGACCTGTTTGCGAATTAATTTCTTCCTTAAAAATTCACGAGCGTCATACATGAACGGAATATCGTAAAGAGGTCTAAAGTCCTTGGACCTTGGAGCGTTTTTGTCCTCTCCGGCTTTTTTTTCCCTCTGAGGCGGACGAATGCTACTTAAGAATATTTTTTTAGTCTCGCCATTTTGAGTCCTTACGAGCATTGAATCCGCGCTGGTGATTTCTACCACCACGGCGTTGTACTCCTTCTGGGGAGCTGATGGCTGCCAGTTCTGCCACAGGTGAAGCTTGCGCTCCTTGGCGGCTTTCTCGGCCATGTAGAGCTTGTCAACTCCGGACTTGGTGAAGTTCATGGTCCAATCGACGCACTTGGCGAATCCTTCGCGGAGCAAATGCTCGGCAATGTTACCAGCTGGGTGCAAAATTGTACCGACGAAGTTGTTGTTGTTGGTCGCTTCGAGGATCACTTCTACGTCTCGCTGAAGGATACGTGTCTCGACAAAATACTGGGCTTGTCGGGCGAATGGCTCTTCTCCTTCTGTTTTTATCTGGGGGCACCGGATTCCTGAGAGCATTAAAGTTATGTGGTAAAAGTCGGGTAATAGAAACACTTTTACTGTTGATCCGTCGCGTACGTGCTCGATGATTGCTTTGACTGGCTTGCCATTGTATTTATCCACGAGTGTACGCGGAGTTTCAATGGTCCATTTTACGTCACGGATGTGCTCAGAAAGCGGGCTTCCAGACCACTTTCCTTTTCCAGCTGAACGAGCTGCGTCTTCCAACTCTTGCAGGCGCGATTGAGCCGGGCTTGGGTTACGGACATTATCACGCTTTACTGTAGCTAACCCTTCAGAAACTAGCAACTCAGCAACGTTCTCTCCGGTGTTCTTATCTAGATTAATTAATAGAATAAATTTTATTAAAATTTCATGTTTTATTTAATAATTAATAGAAAAAATATTTATTTTCTTTTTTTTTAAATAAATTCTAATTAATTTTTTAGATTAATCTATATTATGAAGAGTATAAGCTCACCCCGTCATTACACTCATCGAGACCGTTCATTTGAGTACCCACATCAATTTTTCATATATTTTATTATATTACATAAATGTATATATGAAAAATATATCAAAAATGCATGTGGGTACTCAAATGAAAGCTCTCGATAAGTGTAACATCGAAATGAGCTTATATCTTTAAAAATGTCAGTAATAAAGGAATGACCTTGTATCTTGTGAACTATTAATATTTTTTAAGATATAAGCTCATCCCGATGTTACACTCATCAAGACCTTTCATTTGAATACCCACATGCAATTTTGATATATTTTTCATATATACATATATGTAATATATAAAAATATATAAACTATATGAAAAATTGATGTGGGTACTCAAACGAAAGGTCTTGATGAGTGGAACATCGGAATGAGCTTATATCTTTAAAAATGTCAATAGTTCACAAGATATTTGTAAAATTGCACTGTACTTTCTTAAATATTGATATTTTTAAAGATATAAGCTCATCCCGATGTTAGACTTATCAAGACCTTTCATTTGAGTCCCCACATCAATTTTTCATATATTTATATATATTATATATATGTATATATGAAAAATATATAAAAATGCATGTGGGTACTCAAATGAAAGCTCTTGATGAGTGTAACATCAAAATGAGCTTATATCTTTATAAATTTCATTAGTTAAGAAAGTACAGTGCAATTTACAAAAGTAATTATCTAATAAAGCAAAATTTTATTTATTTTTAGTTCACAAGTCGAGGAAGTCACTTGCTAGTGTTATTTAATTTTAAATATTTTCTATTGAAGTATACTACCGACATGTTGATAAATAATTAAATAAATAATAATTACCTTTTCCCAACCAAACGGATCCGTAAACTTTAGTAGCGCTGACAGATTTTTCTTCAACAAAAACCACTTCCTGAGCGATTAATTTTTTACGTAAAAATTCTCTAGCTTCCCAAGCCCATGGCTCGTCTCTGATATCTTCTCCACTGCAATTAAAAAATTTTAATTAACATATTTTTTACATTTATCTAAATTAAAAAAAAAAAAAAACAAAAAACAAAATTTACTTGTTGACTCCTCGACGTCCCAATTTCGGAGCAATGATGTTAGAAAGAGCGATAGTCCTCTCCGGGGGTGGGCCTCCGCGGGGTTGTCCTCGTATCGTAATCGTGTCTCCGGAAACAACCTGAATAAATAAATAAGCAGATTGTTGACACTTTGTTAAAAAAATAAGCTGAGTATTCATTTAATTTACTCAGTCAGCATTTATTTATTAAATCACACGTTCAACGCACTCCAAGAGGTATCTACATACATGTATACATATACATGTATACAATGCCTCAATTGAGCACGTGGCAGTCGAAAGTATGACTTTATATAATAAAAATTTGATTTCGATTGCAAAATCCATTTTTCAACACAAATATTTTAAATATCTTGTCAATTTTGTGTGGTTATATTTTTTTTTTACTCCAAAAATTTTTTTTGACAAACATGACCTAGAAATTTTTTTAAAAATAAATTTAAGATAAATGTAATTAAAATATTGAAATTTATTTAAAAAATAAGTGAATAAATAAATAAATAAATAAAGAAGAAATAAATGTTAAAAAAAGTAATAGATAAAACCATATGTCCGGTTAGATGTGATCCAGCTGGTGAAAATGATGAATAAAATGAGTGAATATTTTTAAAAAAAGTTGTAAATTAATGACTAGTAATTAAAAATGAAAAACATAGCATGCGGTAATAGTAATAACAGGTTAAATAGATAAATAATTACCAATTTAACGATGCCGTGTTTGATATCGTTGCTAGTAGTGCTGTTGCTACTCATGGTGATTGATATATGTTATGAATTATTATTAAAAAATAATTGAAGGATGAATTAAAATGTTAATACAGTACACAGTTGAGGTAAAAATAGATGATATAATTATCAAAATAATAATAATGATAATAATAACATTAATTATAATAATAATAATAATAATAATAGAAGAATAGTATTAATATAAATTTTAATTAAGGAATACGTGGATACTATTTGTTCAAGAATAATTTGGCATGTTGAAATAAAGCAACACACTCCACACTCTTGTATAGAACTGGATGATTTTGTCCGTTCCTCAGTGGCTAGAGGGTATCCCGAGAGGCGAGCGGTGAAGGTAAGTATACTGCACTCTATAGCTTAGTTCGTTTCCTATTCACTCGTACGCACTCGTTGTATCGTTTACCGTCACCACCAACACCACGTAGTACAAAAGGTGAACACGAGCGCAATCTATACATATGCATTCTCCAAACTAAAGCTTGGGCCACGATGCTGATGTGGCAACACGCGACACTCGCCGGTCGAACCTCGTGCCATCTATAATTTATATATTTTTGTTATTTACTAGCTTCTAGGACCTAGCTCTAATTCCTGATACCTCAATTATCATTCCTGGTGATCCAATAACTGGATTATCTTCTTTTAGTTGTTCTACTGCAGATGAGGTTTCAATTACATTTAAGTTACCAGTCACTTGATCATTTTAACAAATTACATTTATAATTTTTTTAACAAATTTTTTCCAAAAAGTTATTTTTAAAAAAATGTATTTTTAATTTTTAAATGTCAATTTTTTTGCCATAGTTTATTACAAAAATTACTAAAATTTAATTAATATATCTAATAAATTAATTGTTATGAGATTTGATCAGTCGATATTACATCTTTATTTTTAATTTATTATTATAGTAATTACTTGATAATTTTTTAATTTTATTTAATAAACAAATTTTTTCTGAAAAATTATTTATAAAAAATTGCATTTATAGTTTTTTAATATTTCTACATGTCAATATTTGTTTTCATTCTTTTTGCTATAATTTATTTGTTAAAAAAAATTATAAAAATTATTAAATACCTGGTAAATTAATTATCGTGATTTATGATACTTGTCATCAATGATTATATAGTTTAAAAAATTATATGATACTAAAATTAGCTGACATTCGACAAATTTTTATTTTTTTTTTAATCCATAAAAATTATAAGTAAAAAAATATTTTTTCAAAATTGTATTTGGAATTTTTCAAATTTTTTTTCTTTAATAAAAAAATTCTAAAAGTTATCAGATTTAATTATTGCAGTCTACAAATTTTAATTTCATTAATTTGCATTCTAAATGACTAAAAATCACTGTAATATATTTTTTAGATGAAAATTTGAACTAGCGATTGACAGATAATGATTTATTAAAAACTTGTCTAAATAATAAATGAAAATTATTGACTTAAACTATTTAAGAGTATTGACAAAAAAAATTATCAACAAAGTTAGATAATATTCTTTATAGTAAAACATTTAAAATTCTGTTTGACATCATACCTATCTAGCCTCGTTATACATTTAAAAAATTGTCAGCATTTTAATGATATTGTTAACAGGAATACGGTTAAAATAAGAACAATTGAGTAATGAATCTGTGGTAAATGATTTAATTGATTAAATTATTTATTAAATAAAATATTATAATTATAAATTTGAACTGTTATGTTTGTTCATTAAATGTTAATAAACTAAACAATCTTGTATAAATACAAGAAATTTTTAAATCAGATAAAAATTTATATATAAATATTTTGAGGATGTATTTTATTTGTTTATCAGCACTCATTTTTAATTGACTTGTATTTCCAAATATAAATTTATAGTCACTGAATCTATTGAAAAATATTACTGAATTATTTAAAAAAAAAATCATTTTTGATTCAAAATAAATATTATTTTATGCACTGTTTATTATATTTGTGTATAAATATACTGATTTCTGTATATATGAATATACACACAGATCACTTTTTATTTAATTAATTTATCATCATTATCATTATAGTTATTATGGAATTTCTTCAAAATTATTAACTTGTTTATATACAGATTAAAGGAATTAAAAATTTTTACCTTTTTTTCAAACAACAAAAGAAAATTTTTTTTTTTTCTTTCAATTAACGTCTTAAATCAATTTATTAGTATACTAATATTAAAAAAGTAAATGTAGCTTCATTGAAAACATTTGAATTACCTTAGTTAACTTATCGTTGTATACACATAGTCAGAAATAACGACAATTGATTATTGGTCACTCTCTGTAATTTCTATGGCGAGGATATGAGAAAAATTAGGATTAAAATTAAAAAAAAAATAAAAATAAAAATGAAAGGTGAACAAAAAAGAACAAGATTAATTTTACAGAAATGTTATAACTAATTAATTAATTAATTATTAGCTATAAATTAATGATATTCTGGTACGGAATCATAATTATACGGAGGTTGATCACTACGATTCTCTGGAATTCTATACTTCTCTTCAACTTCATTGTCGTCTTCATACTTTACTTGAGCAAAGTAAGGTGTCGTAGATGAGTAAGTATTATTATACTCCGGATAATCTGTAATTAAATGAATAAAAAATTAATAAATTAATTGCAATAAATATAATAATAAAAATTATTTAAAAAAATATTTACCGTCAATAGGTTCTTCTTTGACACGAATTTCTTTAGTGTCTTCATCAGGAACGCGTTCGCGGTCCTTACGATCCCGGCGTTCGCGATCACGCTTTTCTCTCTTACGTTCACGATCACGATCGCGATCGCTGCGATCGTTGCTTCGCGATCGTCTGCGCTTACGGTCTCTGTCACGGTCCGAACGATCTCTATCACGCTCACGTCGATCGCGAGTCCGCTCTTCTCTCTGTATTTCCTCGACCTCTGGCTCGGCGGCGCGGTCGCGACTACGTCTACGTTTACGCTCGCGAGATCTACTACGCGATCTTCGTTTACGTTCACGCGATCTTCGACGTTCTCTGTCCATACGGTCACGATCACTGAAACAGATAAAATATAACAAATTAAATTTAACACTTTTAATTAATATAAACTAGCAACTTTGCAGTCACTATTCACTGCCGTGACTTGTGAAATATAAATAAATAAAAGTTTGCTTTATTAAATAATGACTTTTTTAAATTGTACTGTACTTTTTTAAATATTGACGTTTTTAAAGATATAAGCTCATCCCGATGTTACACTCATCAAGAGCTTTCATTTGAGTACCCACATGCATTTTTGATATATTTTTCATACATACATATATGTAATATATATATATATATATATAAATATGTAAAATATATGAAAAATTGATGTGGGTATTCAAATGAAAGGTCTCGATGAGTGGAACATCGGGGTGAGCTTATATCTTTAAAAGTATCATTAGTTGACAAGATACAAGGTCATTTATTAATTATTGATATTTTTAAAGATATAAGCTCATCCCAATGTAACACTCATCAAGAGCTTTCATTTGAGTACCCACATCAATTTTTCATATATTTATATATATTACATATATGTATATATGAAAAATATATCAAAAATTGATGTGGGTACTCAAATGAAAGGTCTTGATGAGTGTAACATCGGGATGAGCTTATATCTTTAATAATGTCAATAGTTCACAAGATTGAAGGCCATTTCTTATTTATATATCTACAGATATAGCCTTAATACTTATGACAAAATTTTTCTTATTCTCTTAATAATATAGATAAATAAATAAATTACCGATCACGGTCAAGTCCACGACCAGATGCTTCTCGCTCTCGTTCCAATCGGTATCGCTCACGTTCCCTTTCGTTATCCTCCCTACCAGAGTGCTTGATATTGACATCAGGACCTCCTCTACGTGTACCACCAAGACCACCACCAAGTCTACGTGGTAGCCATCCTTTAACCGTTCTTGCACGTTCAACATCCACCAACACTCTGCGGCCATCTATTTTCTTACCATCCGCATGTTTATACGCAGCTAAAATTATTCAATTAACAAATAAATAAATTTGCTTGCAGCAAGTACCACCTAATCATAAATTTATAAATTTATATAAATCATCATAATTTATAAATTTATATATTTATTTAGAATTTTAAAAACAACAATATTAATATAATATAACATCAGAGGAACGAGGTTCACGTTCTTTATTATTCGCGCCAATGACTTACTACACTGGGCGTATTAATTATAAATAATAAAAAAAAAAAATTACCGCGGTGTGTATTGATGATACTGTAAATGTACACCTTTTGAAAAATTACCATTAAATGAAGAAACCTAACAGATAATATTTATTTATTTATTTACTTATTACGACACGGTATTACGCTGGTAGGCTGTCATCTTACCCAATGACTGCACTTTATTAAAAATCATTTTTTTCACACTAACACTCAGCTATCAGTTACATATTATTTATCGTTGTATTTATTTTAATTAATAATTTTTTTAATTAAACATTAAATCCTCTGAAGATTATTTGTTTGATTAATAATTATTAAATAAATTTTTTTTTTTTTTTTTTTTTTTTTTGATAAGTAATCAGTAATCGAAGGCTGAGAAATAAGTGCAGGTATATTGAATTATTTTGTGAGAATAATTATATCAGAGATACAAAATATACCTACCGCGACTACTTACGTACGGAAGTTAACACAAAGCTTATGCTTAGAGGAACTTTTTAATCATGAAATGCAACAACTTGTAAGTAACTCGCGATCAGAGGATAGAGTAGACCATCGCGTACTATTTCATTGGTAAGTTGCCCCAAAGACTTCTTCATATGTTCAATCTCCATACATCATAGATAGTTTCATAGTATTTATAGATTTATTACCTGGTGCGCTTTTGTTTTACTCATACTTTATTTACATTTAATTATACTTGTTTACTTACGACTTACTAAACCACCGTGCGCATATTGTATTGTTTTTAATGATTTTAATTCTATTTATTTAATATATTAAATCAATTTCTAAATTTAAGTCGATACTTTAACTAATTTGTGATAAATAATATTTAAAGAATAATTATTAATTTTAAATAAATAAATAATGATTCTAAAAATTAATCATTTGCTCATTGATTCATTCAAAACATTCACACTTTGTTAATTTTAGAAAATTATACTCGTCAAACCGATTTTATTTTATTAAATTGCGATAAATTAGTATTCTAAATCGAAATTGATGTAAAAGGACTTGTACTGTTTAGTAATTTCATTTAATTAACTCGATTAATTACTAGATAATATCATTACTTTGAAAACAAGTTAAGCGAATGCACGTTAATCTGGGTTAATAAGAGCGATTTTTTTTTTTTTAATTATCGATTACTCTACTCACCTATTGTTTGAGTATCGAGTGAATTAATGGAAGAATTTTATTAGTCAATAGATTGAGTGTCGTTTTGATGGTGTGTTAATTATTTAATGGAGTCTAATAGTGTTTTTATATTTTTTTTTTAACTCTGAGGACAATTTTAAAATAATTTAAAAAATAAAAATTACCGTGAATTTAAAACGATGATTAATAACAAACAGATTTTTATAAAAAAATAGGCTAATTATTTACAAGTGGGGTCAACCCATGCTAGCCCATATTAAATTTTTTTTTTGATCAAATTGATCAATTTTTTTTTTAATTATTCGTTTTTTTTTAAGTACTTTAAAAAAAAAAATAAAAAATATATATACCACTATTTTAATTTTCATTTTTTTGAACGAAATTTCTACTTGATTTTATTGATATTTTTTTTGAAAAATAGATAAAAAAAAATGAATTAAAAAAACAAAAGTTGATTATCACAATTTTAACAAATTTTTTAGAAAATTGTAACATTCAACTTTTTTTTTTAATTGTTCATTTTTTTATGTACTTTTCAAAAATATAAATCAAAAAAAGATGTAAATTTTATCCAAAAATATGAGCCAAAATTTTTTCCAACTTTTAAATGCAAAAGAATTATCAAAATCTTTATTTTAACTTTCACGAAATTTTTTATCATAAATGCACCGTAAAAATGGGCAGAATAAAAAAAATTTTTAAATGTTTATTTTTCACCTAAATATGGCCAAAAATGAGGTTGGCCCTACTTGTAAATAATTACCAAAAATATTTAAGTAATAAAAGTTTCCATAGCCGGATTCCCTGAACCTCTTGATTTTCCACGAAGCCCAATCAATTTCAAAATAGAATGCTAAAATATTTTTTTTAAATCGCGTAATGCGTCAAAAAGTATAAAAAAAATAGATAAAAAATAAGTCCGTATTGTCTAGTCTCATTCAAACCGCAAGATAAAAAAAATAGATCTCATGATAAACCAGGGTGATTATTAAATAGACTCTAGCAACGTCGTTGTATGTTGGATCTTACCACACATACAAACCTATAATTTATCAGGCAGGTTCAGGGATTTTGCATGGAATAGTGAACGGCACTAGTTGCCGGCAGCGGCCGCCACGCTGTACCAAGAACAAGATAAAAACTCTGTATTAATCAAAAACAGCCAATAATGTCTTTGTAGTTTTTTTTTTAAATTCGTCAATTTACTATTCAAGAAATGGTTTACAGATAGATGTTTAATACCTGCATTAGACTTCTTTATCGCGCAATCCCCCGATTTTCATTTCAGTTATTTTTTTAAAAATAATAAACCCGCCCACCCTCGTTATCTAGCTCAGTGACGCTAAGACCGAGTTCCAATTAGGATCTATTAAACATTATCCAATTTATTTATTTGGAACTCATTATTCATTTGGATTGTTTACTTACAGTGCATGTCCCTTTCGTGTTCATACTCAATGAATGCGTACCCTCTTGGTTTTCCATTGACTGTGTTGTGGATAACAACGATCTAAATAAATAATTTAAAGAGTTAATTAGTTGATTCAATTTTTAATAAAATATTAAAAGTTTATACTCCAAAAAGTTTGCAAGGATTATTTTAACTATAAATAAATCAAATTTTGCTTTATTAAATATTGAATTTTGTTAAATTGTACTGTACTTTTTTAACTATTGACATTTTTAAAGATATAAGCTCATCCCGACGTTACACTCATCGAGAGCTCTCGTTTGAATACCCACATGCATTTTTGATATATTTTTCATATATACATATATGTAATATATATAAATATATGAAAAAATTGATGTTGGTACTCAAATGAAAGCTCTTGATGAGTGTAATGTCGGGGTGAGCTTATATCTTTAAAAATGTCAATATTTCACAAGATATTTGTTAAATTGGACTGTACTTTCTTAAATATTGATATTTTTAAAGATATAAGCTCATCCTGATGTTACACTTATCAAGAGCTTTCATTTAAGTACCCACATGCATTTTGATATATTTTTCATATATACATATATGTAATATATATAAAATATATGAAAAATTGATGTAGGTATTCAAATGAAAGGTCTTGATGAGTATAACATCGGAATGAGCTTATATCTTTAAAAATGTCATTATTTCACAAGATACAAGGTCATTTCTTAATTATATATCTAGAGATAGAGCATTTTCGAATGCAGCTTAAATACTTATCATCATTAATTAACTACTGGTGAGATTGATATGAAACCTTGAAAAGGCACAACTTCACAAAATTTTGCCTATTCTTTTAATAATATAGATTATTATTATTATTATTATTATTGTTTTTTGGAGTATTTCTCTTGTCAAATATTAATTATAATTCATACCTTCTTAACTGGCCCGTAAACTTCAAATTCTCTTCTAAGTTTTGATTCAGAGGTATCATAGTTCTAAAATAAAAATCAATTAATTACTCTAATAAATAAATAAAGAAATTAAATTAATAATAATTAATAAAAAAAGTAATTCATACAATTCGTGCAATAAATAAAGTTTTAAAAGGATCAGCAGTAACATTAGGAATAGCTGCTGGATCCCAGACCGCTATTTCTTGCTCAAGTTTATAAGCAACTTGTTCAGCACGTTCACGTCTCCGACGTTCTAGACGTTCTTCCCGTGTCTCAACTCTAAGCGGTGGTGGTGTATCTTTCGGGTCCTGTAAACAAATAAAATTTTATATCATCCTGCCATTTTCTAATTAACCTTATTAAGGTGTAATTGCGCGTGAGTGTAAAATGGAGTAGAATTAAGGTTAGCAAACCAACAATGAGTCACAATAACAAATGACGAGTTGTAAACTTACCTCAAAGTATTTGAGAAAATTTCCGACGCCGAGGTATCCTCCATTCTTTTTTTCATGCGGAAGTTTGCTAACTGGTGGTAAATATGGTATTGGATCACGCGGAGCAAATAGTGCTAATAAATTTGGTGGTAAAAATTGTGTCATTTTTTCTAGCTATAACCAACTTATTACTTCAAACAATAAAACACATTTTTATAAACTAATTACAATTTAAATAAAAAGATTCTCTTTTAGGTAAATACTTTGTGGAAATTAAAATAAAAACTTATGTGGAAACAGCAGCCAAGCCCCGTTGGTCGTGTGTCGTGTGTCCTCGTTGGCTTCTCTTTTTCTTCGTCAATTTTTCTAGACGGACTTGCGCAGTAGTTTTAGTTTTACCGCCACCTGGTGGAAAATTATTTCAAAAAATTCTAATGTCTGTCAACTTCAGTTCATTAATCCTCATGATTAATTTATTAAATACTAATCTAATTTTTTTTGTTTTTAAATATAATTTTAAAATTAATAGAATAATTTTAAAAAAATTAATTTTAAAAACTGAAACTTTTTTTTTTATAGTTAAATTTTTTTTAACGACAAAAGTTAGGTTTAATTAAAAAACCTAGGATCAAATTTTTCATCATTTTTAAAGATGATCGATATTTTCGCGTAGTAGTCGTCACATAACACGTCAATTTTAATTAAGTTTATAAGTACTGTATATTTTATTAATTTGAGGCCTTTGCGCAGTATTTGGCCTACACAATAGAAATAAAATAATAATAGATGCAATGATGCATGCTCATACTCTAGTGCATTATTACTTTTATTTACGTATTTAAATTTTATCATCTCGCGATAACTGCTGGGAAAAAATAATAAAATTAATTAAAGAGTAATATCTTATATATTTTTTAGCTTGACATTAATTAAAATTAATTACAAGGTATTTAGGCTGCATTTGAAAATTCTCTATCTCTAGATACATAATTAAGAAATGACCTTGTATCATGTGAACTATTGACATTTTTAAAGATATAAGCTCATCTCGATGTTACACTCATCGAGACCTTTCATTTGAGTACCCACATCAATTTTTCATATATTTATGTGTATTATATATATGTATATATGAAAAATATATCAAAATGCATGTGGGCACTCAAATGAAAGCTCTTGATGAGTGTAACATCGGGAGGAGCTTATATCTTAAAAAATGTCAATAGTTAAAAAAGTACCGGACATTTTAACAAATATTTGCTAACGAAAATTGACTTGTAGAAATTTTAAAAAGTTAAAAGTGCAATTTTTTAAAAATATTTTTTCAAAACAAATTTTTTTGTTGAAAAAAAATTAAAAAATGGTCAAGACTGGTAATTTTAGTATCATTGCTTTCAAGTAATTTAAAAATAAAAATACATTATATTGTCATTAAATGTCCAAATCATTATAATTCATGACAACATTTTTCTACCTGAGTATCTGGAATATTCCAATTGTTCCAAAACGTTCGGAATATCATTCTTAATGACCATTTAAATGAACAATAGATTTCGCTCAACAACTTATTACTCCCAGCTCGTCTAGACTACGAGACATTAGGATGAAAATAATGAATTCTTATTTTTAAGAAATTTTTAGTTCATTTTACATAATTCACTTTAAACCTTAAAATTTATGACTAAAAATTTTCCTGTTTTTGATAATTGAAATGAAACATAGAGAAGCTTACAGAGTATTATAATTATAATAAGTATTTATTTTAACTTACACTATTATAAATAATAGATTACTTATTTTGAATCCTTCACTGTAAAAAATTATGTAAAAAAACGAACCTCGAGAACACTACATGGTGTAAAATTTTTAATAGTCATCTGACCGAGCTATAAAGCTTTATTTAATTCCATAAATAAATAATTAAGAAATGAATTAAAAACACGAAGAATTTGGAGAAATATCGTAAGCATTCAAAAACGAGGAAACACATCTCTCTATCTACCGTCAGTAATTGTAAGAAAAGAAAAGAGTGGGAGAGAATAGGATCCATATAAATATGGACGTCGTAACTCAAATTCAACAGTATAGAGTGTTATTATATATAATAGCAATTTATGTCAACATTAATGAGAAACTTGAAGACGACGATTGTTTTCGGTGATATTAAGAAAGTTAAAAAATTATTAAAATCATTAGCGCCGATACCACTCAGTAAAAATCCTTTGATTTTCGGAGGATATAGTTTATTAAAACTAGCAATAAAACTGAGAAATCGTAAAGAGATTGTTAAATTGTTAATCAAGAAAGGTGCTCGAGTGAATAAAAAATATTGTGATAAATCATCTCCTCTTTTACACATCGCAATTAGGCAACAACACTTGGACATCGTCAAGTTGCTAGTCAAGAAAGGAGCTAATGTTAATGAACCAGATCATCATAACATGACGCCAATGTTTGTAACAATTGAATCTTTACAAATGTTAAGTAGAGAATCTCCAACAATAGACATCATGAAATTTCTTATAAGAAAGGGAGCAGATATACAAGCGAAAGATGAAGAAGGCTGCACAGCGTTGGCTTTATCCTGCGGTTTACATCAATTCAGAATGACCAGATTACTTCTGAAACTTAACTGCAACGTCAATTCCACGACAATCTTCGATTCAAATTCAATCTCCATCGCAGTTCTTACTAATTCATGGAAAGTAGCGAGCTTATTATTGAAGTACAACGCATGGGCAAATTCGACGATAAGTGACATGACAATTTCCTACTGCAGTGGTTATTATCGAGATTTACCAGCAAGAAGATTGAATTCTCTTGGTGAAAATCCGACATTGTTACATGCTGCGATAATTAACCACAACGTTGAAATGGTCAAGCTGTTAATAAACCACGGGCTGACATTCATTACAGGACTAAATCGTTCAAGAGAACTCCATTAATGCTGGCGATTGAAGAAATCTCTTCAGAAATAGTTCACCTGCTGTTGAAAAAAGGCGCTAGAATTGATGACCTCGACGAGGATGGTACATCACCATTATATTACCTTATTTGTAATCCAAATAACGTCAATTCTCGTCTGAATGTGGAGATGATTGAAAGATATCGCCAATCGAAGAAGTATATATTAATATACCTGATCAATGCTGGAGTTAATGTCAATGAAACATCAGAATCTGGTGGTACAAAACTGAAATTCCTGACGATGGCTCTCACCTATGGAGAAGAACATATAGTTAAGTATTTAGTAGAATGTTTTGATTTGGATTTCATGCTGGTTGATCATGAAATACTTGAAAAAGTTAAATTAAATACGACCTTGCTATCAGAAGAACAACTCGAGGATCAACAATTTATGAATAAATTAAAAAAAAGTATTCATGAGAATGGAGTATAACTTAATTGCCGGGCTATTGAGAAGAAACCAGGACTGTAAAAAGCTAGATGAAAAATTGAAGAGAACTATATTCTCAAAACCTGTCAATGATTTTTGGGGCCTTTCATATTATAAAAATACGGTTAAACATATAAGATACGATCTATATATGTGCATTAAAGCGATGAAAGAACACAGGATAGGAACTAGTACAATATCATTCTTTCATTTGTTGAAGGCTCCATGGAATCAATTGGTTAATCATGCCTACAATAAAGATGTCAGAGAATTGTGTTTCCTTGATTATGCTGTGAAATATCCTCTGTACATCGCTATGATTGCAAAACGCACCGAGGCTGCCGTCAAGAGAAGCAAGCTGCTGGAGAACTCTGAGGAAAAAATGTTTGTTTTGTTAAAATCGCTGCCATTTTTGTGTTGCCAAAAAATTTTAACTAATTTTAGTGATGATGATTTAAAAAGATTCAATACTCAATTTGAGAATATCGATGATTATGTCTCTGAGACTTAATAACTATTTTTTATTTTTAGTGCAATAATAACTGATTGATTAGTGATTACTATTTATATTTATTATTTATATGTCCAGACATTACTTAATTATTTTTGTTATAATTTTCTAGCTATAATTTATAATTTTTAAGTCATAATTTATAATTTAAAGATTACTAAATTAATTTATTGATGTGTATAATTAAGATAAATATTTAAATAAAATTACAAATTTATTTATTAGTAAAATAAATAAAACTCCACTTTCTTCATAAAATTTTAGCGTATTTCCTTGTTATTATATTTTGATAGCTGTTAAGAAGTACATAACAAAATATTTTTAATTCATATGCTTTTTTAATCATTGGTCTGTCCAAGATGATGAAAATTTAGTTACTACCATCGAAAATGTTGACTTTATCAAAATTTTTTTTATATAAACCTTCTCCGGACAATTTAGAAGACTGTTTTTTGAAATTTTGATAAATTCTGAATTTTTTTTATACGTCCTTTTGGCGTTAGTGCGTCAAAAATTTTTTTTTCTGCACATCTTTACGAAGACGAAAAAGATTGTAATTCCAATAAAAAAACAAAAAAATCAAAACAATAATGAATATAAAAAAAATAAGATTTATTTTTAACTTCACGCTAAGAAAATTGAAAATTTTCAAAAATCGGGAAGTTACTCTTTTCACCCCGTTTTTCGAAAATCGAGTTTTCATCAGATCTCGACGTTTTGAGGTCCTAGGATGCTTCTCTGACTAATCTCAAAAATAAAATTTTCAAAAAATCCTTTTTTTGGAATAACTTTTAAACGGCTTGACCGATCAATTTCAAAAACTAATCAGCTCTTAAGCTTAAAAAACCACGTCAATTGCCACCAGTCCCATCAAAATCGGTTAATTCGTTCGAGAGTTATTAAAAACGAAAAATTTCGAAAAAAGTGTTTTTTTACACCTTTTTATTAGCTTCACCTGTATGTATGTTTGCATGTTTGTATGTTTGTATGTTTGTAACCGACTTCTTTGGGCGCGATTTTGACCCACTTTAAACGGCCAGATTTCGTTCGTATGAAGTACTGCTCGAGTGGTACGAAAGATTTCATACTAACTTTACCATCTCCCTATACCACTACGTGTAAAAGATGCAATTTCAAAAATGAATTACTCAAAAACGGTGTGGTGAATTGATCTGAAATTTTGGTGGTGAATGATAAATATATTTATCTTTCGATAAAAAAAATTCCATAAGTTTCTTGAAATATGCTTTTCGTGGAGGTACTACCTTAATATCATAATGATATCATAATCAAATTGATAGAAATTTTCTTTCTCCAACAAAAAAAAATAATTTTATAATCTAGTTAAAAAAAAAATTTCTTCTCATAAATATTTTACTTATTACGGGTATCAAATGTACATTAATATGGCTTTTATATGAATCTATATGTATTTGTGCCAAAATATGAGATTCATTATGATGATATTCATCATGATATCAGATATCAGATTTTACTAAAATACATAAAATCCAAATGGACAAATACCGATGTTACCACTAGAACAAAAGCAAATTACCCTTATTTATTGATTCTTAAAAAACTAATTTTTAAAAGTACGCAACGCTAATAGCATTTTTAATATCATTAATATTTCAAATCATGTCACATTTTATCTTTCATCTTGTTATCTGTAAAATTTAAAATAATAAACACAAAAATTTATTTAAAAAGGTACAGTAAAAAATAATTATACTTAAAAATTTTTAAATCATGTTAATTTTTTTTTAATTAATCTAGCTCAGAAAAATTATCTAGGATTTATTATTTTTTAATCATACTAAAAATTATCTAGATAGTTGTATATACTTATACCTATACTTATACTATGTATGATAACATATTATTTATGAACGAGTTACAGGTCCGTAACAGTCAGTACCTCCCACAAGAATGGCGTATCAACAAATTACTCCAAAGTGTTTGTCACAGAATAATTCTATAAAAATGATATAAATCTTGCATTAAATTACTCCTAAAAAATAAATTACAAGTTAGTTAAGTAGTGACAACTAACATGACAGTGTAAATATTGACAATTGAATATTGACAATGAGTTCTCCGATGTCAGTAAGTAGTGCTAGCTCTTCGACGGCACCAGGTATGGAAACGGTGGTAGCTGTTGCACTAGGTGCATTAGCAGCAGTATTTCTCGGTGCTTTATTTGTTTTACTGGTTATATGTCGCCGTCAACGTTGTTACTATGTAAGTAACTATTTATTTTATTTATCCTTAGAAATGTTAATTGACAATCACAGTGATTGACGTTAATTGGTAAAATTGCAGAAACAGAAAGACGCAGATTTGAACTCTGACTTGTTGGAGGTCGACAATGGATGTACTTTGGGTCTTGATGCCTGGGAAGGAGAAGAATGGCTAGCTGGTGCTGAAAGGTATCATTTGTAATCATAATTGTTTGAGATTCAAATTCTCTATTTCTAAATACACAATTAAGAAATGCCCTTGTATCTTGTGAACTATTGACATTTTTAAAGATAATAAGCTCATCCCGATGTTACACTCATCGAGACCTTTCATTTGAGTACCCACATCAATTTTTCATATATTTTATATATTTATATATTTCACAAATACCATATATATATATATATATAAAATATATAAAAAATGCCATGTGGGTACTCAAATGAAAGGTCTCGGTTATTGTAATATCGGGATGAGCTTATATCTTTAAAAATATCAATAATTAAGAACTGACATTGCTATCTCGTTAACTAATGACATTTTTAAAGATATAAGCTCATTCCGATGTTACATTCATTCAGACCTTTCATTTGAGTACCCACATCAATTTTTCATATATTTTATATATTTATATATATTACATATATGTATATATGAAAAATATATCAAAAATGCATGTGGGTACTCAAATGAAAGCTCTTGATGAGTATAACATCAGGATGAGTTTATATCTTTAAAAACGCCAATAGTTCAGAAAGTACAGTGCAATTTAACAAAATTCATTATTTAATAAAGCAAAATTGTATTTCTTATAGTTCACAAGTCACGGTAGTGACATAGTGACTAGTAATTATTAATTTATCACTTACAGGTGGGTTGACGATGCTACTGGACTAGCTCCACCTTGTATTGCTGTATTACGGTCATGTCATTCACTTGCTGCGAGTCTTACAGCTATTGCTGGTACTGTTAACAGCAATACTGTGCCCTTAGAAATTGTCGATGTTAGTAAACAATTATTAATTTATCTATTCTCACATTTTTCTATTAATTACTGTCAATTTGATGTTAAAGGTTGCAAGAAGAATACCACCGCGAGTCGACGACGTTGTTCGGAGTTTGTATCCCCCATTAGACGCCAGACTCCTAGAAGCACGCGTCGCAGCTCTGGTACTTGCAGTAACTCATCTTGCTCTAGTTACCAAACACGGTGTACCTAAAAACCAAGCCAGAAAATTAGCATTCATTGATCAAGCTTTACAAGATATGGATACTCATCTTCTGGTTCTGAGAAATGCTGCACTAGCTCAAGAGAGCACTAGTTCCATTCCAGTGTCTACACCCGTTTGATTATATACATTTTAATATTGATATATATATTATATATTTTACATTAACACAGTATTCAAAGTTATATATTTTTTTATTCGTTGGTTAACGAATCGATTAAAAAAATTGATACAGAACAAAATAGTGATTGACAAATTGTATATATACATATATTTATGTTTTTTAATTAAATATATTTAACAGATTTTCTAAGATTTTTATAGACTAAGGTATTAAAATAAAATAGTCTTCCATTAAAAATGTTGATAATAAATAAAATACAATATTTGAATCCCTCCAGCGTTATTTTATTTTAATTTACATCAATTAAAAATTTAAAGTCATTAAATATTAATTTGTTATCGCTTCAATTGCAATAACTTATTTTTTTTTTATTTTGTTTCCCGTGACAAGCATTAATTTTAATTTCATTGAGCTAATTTATTTTTATTTTTATTAATAATTTAATTAACAAACATGTTGGGTGGTTTTAATTGATTGAATTTATCGTTTAAATAAATTATCTAAGTCAATTGACACGATTATTGACACTACATAGTAGCGTATACGATGACAATGACGAGATTTAATACTTAAATTGTCGTTATTAATATTATTCTACTCTCTATACCGAAAGTACAATAATATTTATTATTATTATAAGTAATTGTAATTAATATCTGAATAATAACACGATGGAATAGAATAATTAAATCGAATTTTAACAGAGAGGAGAATCAGATCAAAATTATTTTATCTTGAACTTATAGACAGTATGTTTTATTATTTTCCACGATTCAATAATTCCTTAGCTCGCGTTTGATTATCCTTCAGTACTTTATTCTTAAGATGCTCCTTGTAATGCAAAATTCCACCTTGCCATTTAGTCACTGCTCCATTTTCACACACCCAAATTTCTTCAGCAACTTGATTAATAAGTCTAAAGTCGTGAGAAACTAAAACCATTCCACCGTCAAAATCAGCGATCGCTTCTGCAAGCGCATCAATTGTTTCCATGTCCAAGTGATTGGTAGGTTCGTCGAACAATAATAAATGCGGTACTTGCCATGCTAACCAAGCAAATACTACACGACAACGCTGACCATCTGACAATTGTCTAATTGGGCATACCTGTACAAAAAATTTAAATTAATTTTTCAATACTCGTAAATTTAATTCTAAAAATTTGGTTAATAAATTTACCTGTTGGCGACCAGTCAAACCATAACGACCAATTATTTTACGCATTTCTTCACGTTCCTTAACTTCTGGAAATGATTTAAGCATGTAATCCAGCGGTGACATGTCTAAATCTAATAACTCATGCAAATGTTGATGGTATCTAGCGATACGTAAATGACTGTTTTTTCTAATCATTCCAGTGGTTGGTACCAGCTGTAAAAAATAAAGCAAAAAATTATTGAAACTGTATTATTTAATTACTATGAATATCAATATAATAAAAATAAAAGGTAATTATGCAGAAGTAGGGCTCGTATCTCGCGAATTATTGACATTTTTGAAGATATAAGCTCATCCCGATGTTACACTCATCAAGACCTTTCATTTGAGTACCCACATCAACTTTTCATATATATATATGAAAAATATATCAAAAATGCATGTGGGTACTCAAATGAAAGCTCTTGATGAATGTAGCATCGAGATGAGTTTATATCTTTGAAATATATATTGTATATATGTATATATGAAAAATATATCAAAAACGCATATGGGTACTCAAATGAAAGCTCTTGATGAGTGTAACATCGGAATGAGCTTATATCTTTAAAAATGTCAATAATTAAAAAAGTACAATGCAATTTAACAAAAGTCATTATTAAATAAAGCAAAATTTTGTTTATGTATAGTTTACAATTCTTGATTATAGTGATTTTTTTCATTTGAAGTTCAAAAATTTACGATTTTAGGTGTTTTTTCAGTGAAATATTTTTTTTTTTTCTTGAAGAGCGATAAAAATAAAATAAATTAGAAAAAAAATTCAGAATATCATAATTTGAAAATTTTTTAATTTCAAATGAAAAAAAATCACCAAAATATTCAATTTTTATCATAAACCCGCCGTAAAGAACGCCGTAAAGAACAATTAAAAAATAAATCAACTTTTTGATTTTTTATTTTATTTCAATTTTATCTAAAATAAGTGGACCCCCACTTGTGCATAATTACCAAATAAAATGAAAATAACTTACATCTCCATAAAGTAGTTTGAGTAATGTACTCTTACCAGCACCATTAGGACCAACAAGTGCCAGCCTGGTATCAAGATCAATACCAAACTCCAAGTTTTTATAAATCCACGGTGAGTCATCATTGTACCGGAAACTGACATTCTGTACCATGATAACAGGCGGTGGTATACCACCGCAAGATGGGAAATAAAAGTTCAATACTTTATCAGTGCTAACTTTTTCAGTGAGACCTTGAGCGACCATCTTAGCCAAAGTTTTTTCCTTAGATTGAGCTTGACGAGCAAGCTTAGCGGATCCGTGACCAAAACGCGCGATATAATTCTTCATGTGAGCTATTTGGTCTTGCTCCCACTGATATTGCTTAGATTGGTTCTCCAACAATTCAGCCCGGGTTTTAATAAATGCTTCATAATTACCGGTGTAGTATTTCAGAAGTTTCTTATTCAGATGAATAATATTCGTACAAACACCATTAAGAAAATCTTGAGAGTGTGATATTATAACAAGAATACGTTTGTAAGTCTTCAATTCCTCTTCGAGCCACACACAGGCGTCCAAATCCAAGTGATTGGTCGGTTCATCGAGCAGCAGCAGATGCGGCTTTACATAGAGAGCACGAGCCAGTGCGATTCGCATACGCCAACCTCCAGAAAAGTCTCTGGTGGCAGTGTTCTGCATTTTGGTGGTGAAACCAAGACCGTGGAGCAGATGAGCAGCTCGCGCTTCAGCAGTGTCTGCAGACATGTCATCAAGACGCTCATAAACGTCCATCAGCTGTTCCTGGGCGTCATCTTCTGGACAGTCAACCAGTTCCTCAGCTAATTTCTCTAAGCGCACTCGCTCCTCGTCTACTTCCATCACGCACTGCAGAGCTGTTTTGCTACTCGCCGGCATTTCACGGGACAAATGAAATATATCGATCGACTCTGGAATCGGCACTTCACGGTTACCGATCACTGAAAGCAGTGTCGACTTTCCGGATCCATTTTGGCCCAACAAACCGTATCGCCTTCCGCAGTTCAACTCAAGATTGGTATCTTGCAGAAGCTCGCATCCGTGAAATGTTATTGAAAAATTAGATACTTTTATATCACGACTCCGTGGATGCGACGCTAAACTTCCAGTACAGGCTCGAGCTTCAGCATTCAGACGTGCATCTGATTCTAATTTTAAGCATAACGCCTCTGAAATTTCAATTAATTATTGTTATAATTATCGATATTATTAAGAGAACAAGAAAAATTTCGTTTCCAAGATAGTTATAGTCATTGCAAAGGACTTGAATTTGTGCCTTTTCAAGGTTTCATTCTCACCGATATTCAATTTATGTGATAAGTATTTAGGCTGCATTCGGAAATATTCTATCTTTAGACGCATAATTAAGAAATGGCCTTGTATCTTGTGAACTATTGACATTTTCAAAGATATAAGCTCATCCCGACATTATACTTATCGAGAACTTTCATTTGAGTACCCACATCAATTTTTTTTATATATTTATATATATATTCATATATGAAAAATATATCAAAATGCATGTGGGTACTCAAATGAGAGGTCTTGATGAGTGTAACATCGGGATGAGCTTATACCTTCAAAGATGTCAATATTTAAGAAAGTACAGTGCAATTTAATAAATATCTTGTGAACTATTGATATTTTTAAAGATATAAGCTCACTCTGACATTACACTCATCTAGAGCTTTCATTTGAGTACTCACATCAATTTTTTCATATATTTATATATATCATATATATGTATATATGAAAAATATATAAAAATGCATGTGGGTAATCAAATCAAATGAAAGCTCTTGATGAGTGTAACATCGGGATGAGCTTATATCTTTATAAATGTCAGTAATTAAGAAATGACCTCGTATCTTGTGAACTATTGACATTTTTAAAGATATAAGCTCAT
>CAJNRD030001123.1:20687909-20738354 GCA_905319865.3 Cotesia congregata
AGACCTTTCATTTGAGTACCTACATCAATTTTTCATATATTTATATATATATATATATGAAAAATATATCAAAATGCATGTGGGTACTCAAATGAAAGCTCTTGATGATTGTAACATCGGGATGAGCTTATATTTTTATAAATGTCAATAGTTAAGAAAGTACAGTGCAATTTGACAAATTTCATTATTTAATAAAGCAAAATTTTATTTATTCATTGTTCACAAGTGAGTATTGATGATGAACGGTGAAGCTCAAAAATAATTAGAATAAAATTATCAATCAATTTAAATTAATTATCATGATAAGCTTTATGAATCATCACCGTAATACTTGAAGCGAAAATGACTGATATAAAAACACTAAAAAAAAATAATAATTTACCTTCGGCGCTCAGTACTCCATTAGTTCCGTTCTCGTCATTAGCTGATGCATTAGTCTGCTCCTTTCCATCCTCCTTAGTAGGATTGGTTGACGTTGGTTTTTTACCAGTTTGTCTAGCTTTAGCTGCTTCCTTCTTCTTGGCTTGCTGCTTCTTTTTCGCGTCTGATGGCATCTTGGTCTACCTAAATCATGAAAACGTAATTAGTTAATTTTTGCTAGCAAGTTATAACCTGTATTGGAGCATGGATTGTTAATTGTAAATTATAATTATTGAGGAAATAATTTATTACGTAAGAAAAATCACACAGCTGGGAATTAGAAAGTTCTAAAATATTCTGGAATAAATGCTTAGCTTAAATATATTATCCAAGTACTTATACTTGGGATAGTAACAAAGAAAGCACGTTGCTCGATATCAGCCAAATTAAACGGTAAAAAATTATCGTGACCTCCAACTGAGATTACAGCCTTTTTTAATGGATAAATAATTTTTAATAGTTGAAAAAAAATTTT
The DNA here is from genome assembly GCA_905319865.3 of Cotesia congregata. NCBI lineage: Eukaryota > Metazoa > Arthropoda > Insecta > Hymenoptera > Braconidae > Cotesia > Cotesia congregata. The sequence goes on from CAJNRD030001123.1 coordinate 20,688,805, forward strand.
TCTATGGTACAAAACAGGATATTAGTGATTTACGGGCTTGACTTGTTGTTAATTATTTTATTAATAATGATTTATTACCTGTACTAGTTGTGCGCCAAAATGAGGAATCCTAAAAGTAACGATGTACCCAACTCGGAGAATATTAAACTTCACGTGGATTTATGGATGATAAAGGAGAGAATCAAACCGTCAAATTGGTATCAAAGTTCGTGGTTATTTTTTGCAGATGGCAGCACTAGAAAATAAGCGGGATTTTTTTAAAATTCATTTTTAAAATTAGTTTATAAATAATTGAAAATACTTACTGAAATTTGCAATTAATTTTACTAAATTTTTTTTGCATGGTTAATTTTTAATTAAAATATTTAGAGTAAGCTTTTTAATTAAAAAAATTTTTTTTAATTGTTTGTTGTTAAATTTTCAATTTCACAGTCGCGTAGCAATTTTCTGACCCAATTTTAAATTACTGTCAAATTAGTTAAATCAACTTCGCACGTGATGGGATCCATATACTTCAATTTCCAACGCATTGATTAATTTGTCGGTAATTGATTGCACTACAAAATACTCATGGCTCTCCAAAGTTTGCAATTGGAAGAAACAATTACTACTATTGTAATATTTTAATTAAAAAAATGGTTTTAATCAAATTTGCTGATAAAGTTCAACCAATAATTGAAATTCTTCATTTAATTTTCATTAATTAGTTTTCAATTAATCTACTGAGGTTTTATAATTCAGTTTAAATGTTAATTAGTACGGCGACTTGAACATTTTAATTAATTTGTGTAACGGGTTGTTGAGTGAAGCGAGTTTCATTTTTTAAGTAACTGAGGACGTAGAGAAAAATTGAGATAATAAATTATTCCGGCAGACTTTAAATAGCTACGATTTATTACTTTTAATTTAATTTGGAGGAAATAGTTTATTGTTGTGATGAAAAATTTTATGGAAATTGTTTTATTGAAAAAAACTGTATTTTTAAATAAGCAATCACATATTTCATGAAAAAATTATCTATTTTTTTTTAATTCTTTGATAACCAAAAAAAATTTCTATTAAAAATATTTTCAAATCTAATAAATTAATCTTATTTTTGATAATTTATTTAAATCTTTTTTTTAGCTTGAAAAAATTTTTCAAAAATATATTTTGGACATTTATCTTCAAATAATTAAATTTTGAAGAATTTATTTTTGTAGTTCAAGAATTTTTCGTCTTAATTTAAAACAATCAAGCTCTTTAAATTAATTTTTTTTGTTCAAGAATTTTTTTCAAAATTCAACTTTTTTATTATAGTGAAAAATTAATTAAAAATTCTACTTTTTATCATATTCGTCTAAAAATTTTGTCTATTTACCTCAATTGTGGCCAAATGACATTTTGTTTTTCTAAATATTAAATACTAATGTATATTTTACAATACTTATCAATTAATTTAATTGTTTCGCACGACTATCATCACAATTCTAAAATAATTGTCCACATGCCAACAAATAATAGAATGTAATAGTTATGCACTGGTAAATGTATTCAAAAGCATGCGGACACACGAAAATACACTCTATTATATCAGTCACCGATGTACAAATATGGTAACCATGGTTGCGTATAAACGACTGTGAATTTAGACCTCATTCATATTCGTCATTCATTCACATACGAAAACGGTTTTGAGCTAATTAATATACTGAATTGCGCTCAAAAACATTTATACGCGCCGCTCTTTGTAATATTAAGTTATTATTTCAATAAATATCATATTATACTTGCACACGGGCTGCTTTTTGTTTCTATTTTTCTCCGTCTCTCTTCACGGAGTCTATGTTAAATCATTTATTCCAGAGTATTCAAATTTTTTTCATAAAAATCTGTATTCTTCAGTAATAAAAATTACTGTATTAATTCAATATCAAGTAGATAATTTTTTGATAGAAACTTATAATGCATTTATCAACAATTTATTTTAAAATTAACGTCTTTAAGTTTAATTTCATTTTTATTCAGCTGTGAGTCGAATTAATAATTGTTAGACAAAATTTGTAAAGTTCAGAATTTGCAAAATAAATTATTTAAGTACTTAAAAATACTAAAAGAAAGTTAAATATACAAAAAAAAAAAGGTTTTTTTTCAATTTTTTGTAAATTTAAAAAAATATTTAAATCATTTTTTGCGAGATTAAATTTTTTTTGTCTTTTATAGATTAATTTTTAATTAAAATTTAATAATAAAAACAAAAAAAAAAGTATATTTTTTGTAAGTTAGAGATGAGAATTCGATATGAAAATTTTATTTTCTGAATTTCTACTTGAAGAATGATAAAAAAATATTTTCTCCCCTCCGTGCGGAAAGCGTCAATTTTCTGCTCGCTGCGCTAAACGAAAATGCCGCTTTCCGCCTCCGTCGAGGAGAAAAATAGTATTCTCACCACGGACAGGAAATAAGAAAGCCTCAGATCACATGTTTGTCGACCTCGGCTTCGCCTCGGTCAACAATTACATGTAATCTGAGACATTTCTTATTTTCCTGCCCCAGGTAAGAAAAATACTATTAAAAATGTCAATTATTTTATTTTTTTTATGCCTAAAAATAAATGAAACTCCATTTCGGCATAATTGTTGACTCCTAAGTGCCTGTCAAATGATTGTTATAAATTTTGACAAAATTTCAAAATAAAATGTCTCTTGGCGCTCTATCAAGAGACACTCTAACTGAAAGCTTTCAAATCTTTCGTATTTGTTGTATGCTATTTGACGTTTAAAATCTTAGTACAAAATGTCAATATTTACCAATTACTATAAAAATTTTCACCATAAAAAGCCCTTAAATTGACAATCAGAAAATCAACTAATAGTTCGGATGTTAAAAACCAAAAAATAAATAAAAAAAATAGGACATGCGCAAAAGTTTGAGTAAGACTACCAGCAAGCATCTTGGTACACTTTTACCCAGTTGACAATAGTTGTTGGCTCAGTTCTTTGACATTCAGATCGCACTGTCCGTTGCCGACTTTATCCGTGGATAACTGCGTTGAGTGGCGGGTGGTGAGTGGTGAATGGTGAGTGCAGTATCAGGATTCGCGCGGCTTTGCCTACTCGCGACTTTCCGCCTCAGTCGCGTTTTACGCGTCGTACGTGCAAGTGTGTTACGTTCTCTCTGTACAATTATTTTTTCTTATCTAAACCGCTTACTTTTTACATTACTATTACTATATTCATTTTTTTTTTTTTTTTTTTATTATTATTTATTACCCTGAACTGCAGACATCCCACGTGGAAACTTGGCAAATATTTTCCACTGGAGATTTTCCACTAATAATTTTTATTAAATTTAATCTTTTTGTTATTTTTTTTACTCTTTTCTTTCGAGCTTGAATCAGAAAAAATATCGTATTATTTGATATTTTTATTAAAAAAATTCTTTTAGTGTATCAGACTGAACAACGAGTCTCAAAGGACACTATTCATGTTGAATCCTATTGTTGGTAGGATACAATGTACAATGAAATTGTGATAAATGAAGAAAATATTCATAAAATCTCGTGCAATATTAAATTTCCTATTAACTAATTTGTAAGAGTCAATTGCATTAAATTTTTTAGAAAAATTAAAAATTTCATTTGAAATTTATTTTTTTTTTTTTCATTTTTTATCTGGAAAAAATTTTTTATTGTGATGGAATTTTTACACTCCAACTCTATAAACAATTATGAGATAAATAAAGAGTAAAATTTAATGTTCTTGCAATTTAAATAGAGACTTTAGTACGACTACATTTCGCTCAGGATCCTCGCAAATAAACGTTGGAAAAAATGAGCGCAAGAAATTTCTTTGGGTTGAATTTTTTTTACTACTTATCTTCCGACTAGTTTATTGTCATTCTAGCCGAGTTGAAATATTTTATTTTTTATCACTTAGATATCCTGCGGACTTGTATTATTATTTTTTTTGTTTTTGTTAGTGATTGTTTTTTTTTTATTCATATTTGTTTGACTGCAAATAGTGAAGCATTGAGGCGAATTAGTCGCTTGTATTAGCATTCGATACAATCTCCTAGATAATAATATTTGAGATGACAAACGCACAAAGGATCCGTGTTCTATTGTGATATAATTTAATCAAAATGAATTTATACTAAAAAAAACAGTTTAAAAAGTAGGTCAGTTTTTGACGTTAAATAAACGAACGCGATTTTGAATTAATTAAATAGCTTAGAAAGTTTGTCTTTAGGAAAAAAAAAATATGAAATGTTCCTCTGTTATAAATATATAAATTCTATTATAAAAGAGCATTTGACACTTCAATAATTATCCTCAATAATTCGTTAATGCGCTGAGCAATCTGTTTAAAATGCGTTGATAAGATTATTTTTTTTTAATTTATTTAAGCAACCCGTTAAAAGTTCAGTTAAAATATTATTCCGCTTGTATATTTTTTTTAAGATAATTTTTTTATTTAAAATTATTTTTTGAAAAAAAATCAATTGACTTTTAATAAAAAAAATTTTATTTGTTTGTTTATTAATTAACAATTATTTTTTATAAAACATTATTAAATAAGCCTTGAAATATTCCATAGAAATGGTCGTAATTAGTATTTATTTAATGACAAACAACAAGTTTTTGCAAGAATTCTATAAGGTTAATTACTAAAAAAAGTTAGTAAGGTATTTAATAAAAAATAATTGATGTCTATTTACAAACGAATAAAAATTTAAAGAGCGTAGTGTGATTTATGTCGAAGGCATAAAGTAAAAGGTACATATGTGTGGAATAAAGTGGTGACACATGTCTTATTAACGATCGTAGATCAAGTTCACAAATAAAAATCTTATGTAGAGGTTATACCCTCATTGAAAGTTAGTTTTAGAGATTGATTATTCTGTATTAGCGGAAAAGATAAATTGTCGAAATTGATCCTGAGCTTAACCACTAGTCTTCTACGGAGAATTTATTCAGCCCGCATGAGAAATGTAATATCGAAATAGGCACAGAAAATCAGTCACTGCGTAATAATACACTGAGAGAAAGAAAAATTATTTAAAAGGATTTCTTCGCTCAAGAATTTTTTCAAATTTATTAATTTTTTGGAAAAAAATTACTTTGATTAATTTTTTATACAAGAAAATATATTTTTTATAATTATCAAAAATTTTTTTTTACTCGAAATTTTTATTTTTCTCGATATAAAATCATGAGATAAATTTTTTTTTTCTAATAAAAATGAAATTATTATTTTTCTTAGCTTGTACTTGAGTCCAACAATGAAGATTTGATGATTAAATTAATTTACTAAGATAAAAATAAATAAACTAAGCGCATGTTGTGCAGTTGAAATTTTTCTTCTTTATCTAAAATGTATTTCTCTATAATTACATTCACGTAGCAGAATGGTATCTAGATTTTCGTGTTAAAACTTTAGTACAGCACTTGCGCGAGACACTTTGCAAAGCTCTCAGTAATATACTGTCAAAGGATATTCGGTTGAATAACTTTATTAACTTATAAACTTTTAAAGTGCTGTGTAACAGGTAATTCAACAAATTTACCAAACTTTATATGTAAATTAAATGCTCCAATTCGTTCATCAAACAGGAAGAGTTTTAGAAACTTTTTTTTTTTAATCAAGAAACAATTAAAAAGTGCACTGTGAAAAATCAAAAAACGATTTAAATTTATTTTTTTATTTCAACTTTTTTTACAGTGGAAGAAATTAAAATAATGACATTTGAAAAAAAAAATTTTTATTTTCCAAGTGGTTTAATGTCAAAAAGTGACAATGCCTGTACAATGCACGCGGCGAATCGTACCGAGGTAAACAAACTCGATGAATAAAATTAGCAATCTCGGCTTATATGTTATCGAGTATTCATTGTTATTGTTATTATCATATTATCATTATTATACGATATAGTAAATGAATAAAAAAGGGTGAGTGGTACAGTAGTCGGAAGGAATAATAATATCGATAATAGCGAAGAATATATCTGAGAAAAAATAAAAGTGGCGGATAGTGCAAAGGGGGGCGATAGTGGAGGGAAAAGGGTGATTGAGATAGAATGGGAAAAAACCTGAGGACAGGAAATGAACTCAGGAGAAGATGAGGAGAATCGATTGGTGATATCACTTGAGCCAGGTTCGATCGACGCTCTGGCTCGAGACTCAACAAAGACAAGAGAGAGACATGTCTACTGATGAAACGGTCGCCCTGTTGTCCGGCGACAACGAGACCGTTTTAGAACTTGATAACGAGATTCTTCCCGTTACCAATGTCACCGATGAGGGGTATGATGTCACATACGTTCTGCCAAATAGTTCGTCTATCTTCGAGGTCAACGCCACCACTGAAATTGACTCTTTCTACTTTTACGAGGTTTGTCGTTATTATACCCGCTAGTCCTATTCTTCATTCATCATTTTACTTTATATTATTATATTTTTTTGTTTCTTTAACTTTCACTACCGCGGTATTTTTATGAAGTAATTTTTTTCCTACCGATCATTTTTATTTTATTAATTAATTTAAGAGTCTACGCTAGATCTGATTGTTTTTAAGCTTTTGTACACTGATAGTAGGATTTGTTAATAAAAACTATTTGTTAATATTTAACAAATCATTTATTAGAGACCACTTTTTAGTCCTTAATAAATATTTCTTAGTGTTTAAAAATATTTATTAATATTTAATAAATTAATATCAGATTTATTAGATGCAAACAAATCATTTTAAATACTAAGAAATATTTGTTTAATACTAAAAAGTGGTTTCTGATAAATGATTTGTTAATTATTAACAAATATTTTTTAATACAAATAAATCCTTCGATCAGTGTAGCTTCAAATATGATATCATAACTTGGGGGGTGCCTACAAAAATGTGATCAACCCACTATTGTCTATGCCAAAATAAAAATAATCAAAAAACTTAAGCTGGAACATAACACACCACTAAATATTAAGCAAACTTTTATCTTAAATAGTTTATTATATTACTATGATGCATGTAAAAAATTGTACAATGATAATGATGGTAGATCTAGACACAAAAATATAAAACTATGTAAAATCAATAAAACAAGATATACTGTAAAAGTCCATATAACGTTGCTATAAAATATTTTAATCTTTTGCCAACTAAATATAAAGAAATATTAAAAAATGGTTAACAAGTACACAGAATCAAATAATTTCCTAAAATAATACAATCTCAGTTACCAAATAAGGCCTAAATTACTAAAAACCAAACATAAAATAGATCAAAATTTAATTGTAATTTTTCCTTGAAGGCTCATAAGAGAATGACTCTATTAGTAATAAATATTATTGTTCATCACTAGACATTAAGCCTATCTTTTTCCCTATCCTATATGTGTAATTAATGGAAAGTAAATATATAAAATAAAATAAATAAATCACCGGGAAAAAAAAGTTTTTACAGCGAAAATTCCAAGGACTGTACTTGGATATTTTTAATAACTTTAAGTAAAGGACGTAAAAAATAAGCAATGTTTCTAGGCACTCATTTGTAAACTTATGAAATTCTTGATCTAAATATTTACATTGCTACATGTACTCCGACATTTTTTCATTGACATACTTTGTCGGAAATTTCAAAGATATGGAGCAGTCAGTAGATAAAATTAAAAAAAAAAAAAGTTTGTAATCTGGTAATTAATTAACGTCTATCAGCTTCTGTAAAGTAAATGCGTTTGGCTGTTCGATGGGTTTATTCTCAGGAAAAATTAAAACTTTCCCTTGCAAAGGATGCTCATAAGGTAATTAGAATTTTTCATCATAAAAAATAGGAAAAATAGATTTTTATATATTAATTAAAATACTTCATTATGTACTTAGAGATTAATAAATAAACAAAAAAAATTAGTACCATGTATATTTTATGATTAAAAATTAATTAATTAAATTTTTTGTTAGATTCGACTTTTATATTGAGTTTAAAGTTAATTAAATATTACTTTATTAAAAGTTACTATTATTAGTAAGTGGTGAAAATTAATTGCCAGTTGGTATTGTTTTTTGTTTCTTCATCACAACTGGAGAATTGTTTAATTTAAATATTTAGATCAAAGGAACATCTGTTAGTAATGAAGAATCTTATGATAATTATTTATAAAATATATGTTATTTCTCGAGAATATGTCGGTAAATTAATAAGCATCGATTCTCTTCCCATAAGAAATATTTTCATTACTTAGAAAAAATTTTTTTCACTTGTCTAAATTAAATTGAAATTTCGTCTAAAATAATTCCGAGACAAAAATTTTAAAGAGTAACAAAATTTACGGATGAAATAGTTCTAGAGAAAATGAATTAAATTTTTGATTTGATATTGAGCGACTTTTATAAAGTAAATTTATAAATGATAAATAAAAAATATTATCAAATATCAACAAATATAATTGATCGTCAATAATAAATATAAACAAATATGATCTTTGAGCAAGTCATACTTCATTTATTATTTCTTATATTTGTTTGTTTATTGTATTTTTTATTCATTTTTTATAATAACACATTGATAAAACATTAATTTTAAATCAAGTCGAAAAATTTCTAAATCAATTAGAAGTTACTTGAATCAAGAATTTTTCTACTTAATTAAAGTTCATTAAATTATTAAAAATGAAATTATAGTCTCAATAATTTTTCTCTTTAATTAAGTTAATTCTTTTATCAATACATGTCTTAATTGTAAAATTTTTCAGAGTAAAATTATTCATTGTAAAATTTTTTTAAGAGGATCGAAGACTATTAATTTTTTCAATGTACAGTAAAAATTTTCACAGAATAAGTGAATTATTGAAATAGACAAAAGATCCAATAAGAAACCAATTTTATTTGAAATTGTCTGAGTTTATTATTATTATTATTATTATTATTACTAATACTATCCTGAAAGCTATGATTGCTCGGAGCGAGATACGATACTCGATACATCAAATCGACACTTTCATATTGTTATTCCCTGAATAGAAATGATACTTGTGAGGATAAGATGATGAGATTATAAACAACAATATAATACGGGGCGAGGTTGCGAATCCTCTATATGTTTGTATCCATGGATAATGTTCCTTGACGTTGTTGTCTGTAATAGGAGACATTATTATATCATATATAACAAAAATTTACCATTCTCCATGCTAATTTTTTCTCCATAAAATAAATTAATAAAAAAAAAGGAAACTAATACAAGTGGGCGTTATTGAAGAATCGATCCGTGTATCAAAAAGTTTTTGTCCGCGATTTAATTTCTACTGGAAGGGAAATTTTAATTACAGCCAGCCCGGTATAACTTAATAATCTCTATCAAAGTTATAAAATATATGTTATCTTAAAAGTTTTTATTTTTCTTTGTGGATAAAATAATATTCCCTTTAATATTTTATACTTGGGTAGAAGGAAATACTTTTTATGAAATACTTAAATAAAAAGTTTGTATAACTAAAGAGTTTAAGATTTATAAGATCAAAACTATAACCGGGATTCTTTAAAATCATCGTAAAAATTTATTTCCTTTATATATATATATATATATATGTCTACAACTTAGACATTAATATTTTAAAAGTGGTAAAAAGAGAAAAGAGAAAAAAGTAATAAAATGAACAAATTTTTATTAACTGACGATACGGTTTTTAACATTCATAATAAAATAAAAACTCTTTTATTTGTTTTACATATTTATTCAAGTGAACGTTTTTACGAGTCAATTGAACTTTTTTTGCGACTATTCATTTTTTACTGCTTCAGATTTTATCTCTTATTTAATCACTTGGATTAATTATTTCACTGTCAACAATTGAGGTTTTTCTACAGAAAGAAATTTATTAAGAAGATTAATTAATTAAGACTAAAATTTTTATAATAAATATTATTATTTTTTTTTATCAAAAATTTAAATTGAGTAAAATTTAAAACAATTTTAGTTTAATTGGAAACATTTCTTCCTCACGCCGGAGGGTGATGAGTCATAATCAACTTTAATCTTCAGAAAATCTTAGTTTTGAACTCTTTTCTTTCTAACTCGGTGCATTTGCTCAGAAATTAAAGAAAATAACAATTAATCCGATTAAAAAAAAGTACATAAAAAATTGAATAATTTTTACACTGGAGTAAATTATTTTAATTTTACTTTCAGAAATTTAAACAAAACAAATAACACAGAATTAACAATTATAAAACTCAGAAAACATTGATTTTTAAAAACTCTGAGTTAATTGGCTTTTCAACTAGTGAAATAATCTTCCTAAGTTGATCCGATTTAGTAAAGTTAAATTCCACATGAGAAGTCTTTAATTACATTTTCTGTGATCAGATAATACGGTGGTAAAGTTTGAAATTTCCGTAAAAAAGTACGATAATTGTTAAGGACATAATTATCAATTCATTTAATCGCGATAATCACAACAATTATACTGAAAAGACGAATTTGTTAGCTTGCACATTCTATGCATGAATTATTTCGTCGGGTGTAGTTGTTATTTATTGCCTTGACAATGATAAATATAACTAGGCACGCGGTTGTGACCAGTTCAAGTCTATGTATAGTATCAGATAGCATATTCAAATTATTCTTTTTTCATGCAAATACTCCGGATTTACTGAAACATTTACAAGTGATAACGAGGTAATTTGAATTATTTTAAGCGCCTTATTTGAAATTTAAAAAATGATAAATGTGCGAGCAATTATTAAAAATTTTTTCATTAATCAAAACTCAATTTTACGCTATTAAAAATAATATTTATTTTAGTAATTCAATTTTTATAGTAGAATAAACTTTTATAGTAGTAAAACACTTAATTAGTCGGACACATTCGTTCTGTTTTAAAGCAATTATAATAAGCGCTGTTTAATTGATAAAATAACTAGAGTTTAATTTGAAAAATGTCCAATAGTTAGTTTCAGATTATTAATGGAAAATATTGTTCAGATGAAGGGAGGTGTAAATTTTGCTCCCGTGTCAAAGACACTTTTATTGACTCGGGACGCCCACATTTCATTTGAGTTTAGCCCATTTTGTCGCTTTGTGGTCCAACAGATTCAACAACTTGGAGGGACTACCATACGGATGAATGACAGAAACAGAAAAGCTTTATGCTTTTTCCTTTACACGCGTTGAAATGAACAATTGTGTTTATCTGGTGATTTAGGTCCCGGCGTCTCTTATTTTCTATCTGACCACTCCAATCTTCAGCAGACTCGGTTTGTTTTTATCGCATTGTTTCTTTTTCTCGCCTTTTTTTTTTTTTTTTTTTTTTTTTCATTTTATCTCTGTATATTCTTTGGAAATCAGTGAAACGAATAAAGTTATCTCATGTTATATGTACGCTACGTTTTTTTGTCACTTTTTCTCTCACAACTAAGTGATTCCCAGTAAAAATGATAAAAAAAAGTTTTGTGCATAAAATCAATAAAAAATTTTACTTTTTAAATTCATTTAAATAAGAAAAGTTGTTACGTTTTTACAAATTTTTACTTTCTGTGCAAATGTGTTATGAATTTTAAATTAAATTCAACTATTATAGACGCATTAAATTTTTACATATGATAAATTTATACAAGCACAGTAACTTCCGTAAATGACATTGATTTATATTGCATGAAGTTAATGTCTTTTAATCACAGACGAGAGATTAAATCATCTACATTTAATGAAGTAGAATTAAATTTCAATCAGAATAGTAATTAGATAGTCATTTACATTTAATTGAACCGTCAAGCTCCCTGTTATAATTGAGTAATTTAATCACTTCGCTCCGTATTAGATTTCACCACGAAAAATTAATTTAGTCGATTGTTAAAAATTTTTAATTGTAGACGTAAAATTTTTTTCTGTTATAGAGATTTATAATTAACTTAATTACTCTTTATAAAATAATAGAATTAATTTTTTTGAAAATTTACTATACGGAGAAAAGTTTGTAGAGAAATTTTAGTTAAAAAAAAATTTTTAATGACGTTAAAAATTACTTCAGAAAAATTTCAAAAATCAAAAGATTTTTTTTGAAAATTTACTATACGGAGAAAAGTTTGTAGAGAAATTTTAGTTAAAAAAAATTTTTAATGTTAAAAATTACTTCAGAAAAATTTCAAAAATCAAAAGATTTTTTTGAATTAAAAAAAAAATTAAATTATTAATTTACTAAAAATGTGCGGATAAAATTTAGAGATCTCAACATAACTTGTCATTTCTTTTAATGTTTATTTTGTACTTGAAGCTCAATTATTGTATTTTATTGTGAATGTGAATAGCACAATTTAACTCAATAATAATTCATATTTTATTCAAATTCTTTATACAATTGAGTCAATCAACTGTCTACAAAGTTCCATCACTGTACATCCATTTGTCATTCCTGTCGCATCAATGTTGAGCCTTTGAAATGATCATAGTTAAGCAAACTTCGCTTCAAAACTTTCAAGAACATATCATAACTTCCTTATACAAATATACAATATACATTAGTTACATTAACAAATATGCGACAAAAATTGTGATTAGAGTGAAGCATACGTCCGGTAATTAAAAAAAAATAGTTCTTAAAGAAATTTACTAAATTTTTAGATAACTGTATCATATTCATGTTTTTTTTTATTTAAACGGTATTTAATAACCGAGTAAAAGACCAAGAACTTGTTTAAAACCCACACACACACACACACACACACACACGATTCTTATACTAAAGTGCAGTATTGCAAGTTGCTATTAGCTTATCTTATACTTTATCATTTTATGAGGTCATGAAATTACACTAAGAAATTCATGTTAACTTATTTAGATACTTATTATAATAGCTACCTAAATTGCCATTAAATATTAACAATGATAATAAATAACATAATATTATATTATCAATTTTTTTTTACTTTTTAATCAATCTAATTTTTTTAGTCTTTTGAATCTATAAATATAATTAATTTCTTGATTGGAATTTTTAGTTCATCAAACATCAATATTCTAAATCTAATAAATATTCAAAATTACACAACGAATATGTAATTATAGTTTGAATTAATAATTTTAATTTTTTAATTTAAAGCGTAATAAATTATCATGTCAAAAGTTAATCGATTGATCGTGATTTGAAGAGCTGACGGATAAAAATTTATCATAGAGTATTATAATAAAGTGAAAGAAAAAAAATATTCTTTTGACTTGACACTTTGCTGCTTGTTAAATTCAAGCGATTTGAGCTAAAGAATAATCTTTGAGACGTTTCATGTATTATGTATTATATATTATGAATTATAAGTATAAGACCATGCTACTATTATGCATGAAATGCAATAAGTACAACATTGTATACCGATATGAGTTTCCGAATGGCAACAATTAATACAATGTTCTGGAAAAATTTAATTTTTTGCTTTGACGATATTATTTGCACTGTGAATGCGACATTTTTCCGCTTTGTACCGAGTTTTTAAATAAATTACCAGTCGCATGAAATTAATTACCAGTAATGATGTAAGGTACATCATTATTTACATTAAGACAAATATTGTAATAAAATACGTATAGTAATGAACTATTGAAACTAATGAACCATTGAGTGGAATCTGAGAACACGTGTTAATTTATCGTACTCCATGTGTGTGGTTATCGATTTTTAAAGGTGAAATAGTTGGTGATGAGCAACTATATAACTGATATCAATTTTTTGCATTTTTTTGCAGGCACGACTGCCGCGCTGAAGGTTGTATTTGTGAGCGTGTTACTTTTTATTTACATAATTGTTGACTAAAAAAAAAAAACAAGAGTGACATTGGATGTACATTGAAATAAATATTCATTAAACTCTAACAAAGTTTATGAAAATAGTAATTAAGATCAACGTAATTGAATTTTAATGAACAATAAATTAAATACCGGAATTTTAATCAACGCTTAAGTTTTTTTTTCATTTTTCCGTGGCCGATAGAAAAAATGGGATAAAAAATTTTCATTAAATTTTGTAAACAGCCGCAAAAATAATATACTAAATAAAAAGGTTAAAAATAATAATAGTGTTGATGAAGGTATTTTTTATGATTGTTGAAGCTAGCTCGGTTTTTATTTGGATAATAAATATTGTCATTAAAAACTTTCGGATGAATAAACCAATTCGGGACTGAATTTTATCGCCCATAGAGCTTTCCTGCTCTTTTGTTTTTAGTTTATTATCATTACAAGATAAAAGAATATTTTCTTTATAGTCCAACGGGGGAGTTTTTTTTTTATTTTATTTTATTCTTCATTATCGATTACAATCCAATTGTCCGAACGGTCCGTCTCCGAGAGGATGTCGTAACTTTTATTTCATGACTGTGGAGGACAACACTGTCGTGGGTTTATAAACGAGTATAACAAATCCTGGATTTCGGTGGAAAATGTTATCTCTTTGAGAACTCAACATTATGTGCGGGTGGCTTACGTTCTTCATAGATATAAATATATACCAAACTTAAAGATTCGTCATAAATAAAACCCGTAATCGGTATTGAAAACGATAAGACTAGGGGTTATTTTTTGACTTGCGTCAAACAATCAGATCAATAAACCCACAAAAACGATAAGTATGCAAAAGTCGGCTCTCACATATGGGTCCAGAAAAAAAGAATAAATTTTTTTTTGTTATTAGTTCATTTTTCTTTACAAAGATTCAATAATAAAAAATTGTGATTGATTTATGTTTGATAGGGTGAATACGGTAAATCTTTTTTATATAAATATATTTATGATTTTACTCAGTTAATTGTTGCTCTAAAATGGTACAAATAAAAACACTACACGGTACAGCCCGCGACGAGATTTAACGATAGATAAACCAAGCACAAGATCGCCGTGTTTCGATAAGTATTATATCTCCCAAATGGAGGACAAGTGGTTAAAAGTGTATCAGCACTAAAGCTTTTATCATGATAAATATACATAACGTAAAAATACAAGCACCCAATTTATTCATGAATTATTTATTACCTGGAAATTTCGTTAATTAAATTCCATTGTTATGCTTTTCATTTTATTTTACGATTCACGGATGCAGCAAGTAAATTATTTAAAATAAGAAAAAAGTAGTGCACTTGTACGGTTTTTTGTTTATGTTTACTCAAGTTTTTTAATTATCTTATTAATAATATTAAAAAAAAATTTTTTATTGCGAATAAAGTTAAAAAAATCGTAGAGCAAAAAATGACGTTCATAGATTAATATTGTTTCGATCAACTAAAACAAACGAAAAGTTTTGGCATCTTGAAAAAGTTATTGAATTACAGTCCGACTCTTGACATATATCGATTTAATATTTCAAATAAACAGAAGCGAAAAATTTTTTGAATATTTATTCTGTTGGGCATGCTTGTTATTGAATTTATGAATAAAATTGATTTTTGAAATTTTTTCAATGATGTAAATGATTGTAAAAGAACCGGATAAAATACTGTGGGAATAGAATATAAATTTATGTTCCGTATTTATTTAAAGCAAAGAGAGAAGGAGATAAGGTCGTGATCGAACAGAGCAATCAAGACACGTTTAATTGACAGCAAACACTTGATACGTGATGTTAAATAAATCAGCTGTAAATCTGTCTTTATTTTGTTTGTACTTGTTTTTTGTTGCAAAGAATTTATAGGAAGCGAGTAAACTAATTATAAGCGTAAGCAGGATCAAAATAGTATTATAGACTTTATATAAAATACTTGAGCTACTAGCAGCAATAAAAAAAATTAAATTTAATCAAGAGAAAAATTCTTGAGTCAAAAAATTATTTTAAAAAATTTTTTCTTGGATCAAGAACGAAAATTCTCGATTAAAAATTTATTAAGTTTTTTTGTGTATTTTTTTTTTATAAGGAAAATTTTAAAATCAAACTCTTAAATAATTTTTTTAGTTTAAAAAATTTTCTTTTGAAAATTAATCTTTTTATTTTTTTTAGAGTAATATAAATCTTTTTTTTTTAAATATTCAACTTTTACAAAAGTATGATGATTAATGTAGTAGCCCCGAGGAGAATATTTTTTCGTAAACCATTCGATCAATCACGTGTTAAAATACTGTTCAAGAATCAATTGTTTGATGTCTATAAAAATTGAATAAATGTGTAATGATGCATTCTTAAAATAATATCAACAAAACAGCATGTGGTTAAATGAATATTGATCCAATTTTTTTCTATAAATCATAAATTATTATACTAGAAAAATTAATATTCGAGACATGTGAAGTACTTTGAAGTATAAAAGTATGAGAATTTAAAAACAATTTTAGAATGTTGACTATTTACAGAAAAATTAATATCACAATACTTGAAAAATTCTCCCGTCTTCATACCAAACATTGTATGGACAAAACAGATAGTTGTGCAATGTGACACGTCGTCAATTATGCTGTAAGGAAGCATATTTTCAAGTTTTATTCTACATAATGCTCCAGATGTAATAACTTTATTTATTTTTACTGGAAGTTATGAACAAAAGATGTTAAACAGCTAGAAGCGAGAAAAATATTAGAGCTCGGAGGTAAAAGTTACTACACATCAATTCAATATTTCAGGGTGCGATATTGCCTCTGGAGTTGTTCACGCGGTTATTCTGAATCATATATAAAATAAAAACTCAACACCAAAAGGTTAAATGTGAAAGTAATCCATATATATTTAAAACGTTTTCCGCTGAAAATTTATATTGCCGCAAGCTACATCAGAATACATATTACATATTTATCAAATTTTGTAAACTATTTCCTAAAGCTTCTCAGATTGTATAAGCTCGCTAAGTTTCGAGTTTAATTGAATAAAACACTTAGTTTTATACAGCAATTTCTACTTAATGCTTCTGTATTTTGTTTTAAGAAAAAATAAAACAATAAAAAAAATTGAATAAATAAGTTTAATAAAGAAAAGTTAAGAGAACAGCAGTACGGTAGGAAAATCACCAGATAATATACTCAATTTTATTTTTTATTGCGTGTAAATAATTTATATATAATAAATTTACACTTGAATAAATTTAAAGTATTTTATGCATAAATTTAAAATTCATGGATTGTTGATTTTTCAATTTTATTTTATTGCAAAATAAAAAGGATTTTCGTCACCTGTAAAAGATAAAACTCCTTCTCACAACTATATTGCGGTCTTTAGAATAAAATTCCTGAAGATGTCATGGACACACGTGAATGAACTTATTATACTCATGAGATATTACTTGTGGTTTAGCGCGTTCAAACAATAATGAAATAAAAAAGAATTAGAGAAGTATGCTCGGAGATATTTAATATTGAGAAAATAAATTATTCTAATTATAGTCCCCACTGGATTAATAAATTCACCGGTTATTAATTATCGTTTTGATGGTTTAACTCCTAACACCGCATTAATCATATTTTTATAGGTCAAAGTTAATAAATGAAGAATCCGATAAAACAATCGCGATAAAAAAAAAATCGCTTAATGATTACCGATTAATAAAAATATTTAGACAGCTGAAAATTAAAAAAATTCACAAGTATTGCACCATATTGATTTTTTTATCTTTTGTTTACTTTGATTCGATTCATTGCGTCCAATCAAGCGTCAAAAATTCTTCAAAATAATTTTTTAAAGAATTTTTGGATGCATTGTTTGAATAACTCCCTTGGCTTATTAAAACGATACAAAAATACATTCATAAGAGTATTATTTTAAAATAACCACCGATATAATATCACTCTGTAAAAAGTAAATAATAAAAAAAAATTTGACATGAATTTATAATGTCTCACGAATATTTAGATTGAGAGAAACATTTACAGTTCCATTTAGCTTGCTATAAATAAAGAGAGTTAAACT
The DNA here is from genome assembly GCA_905319865.3 of Cotesia congregata. NCBI lineage: Eukaryota > Metazoa > Arthropoda > Insecta > Hymenoptera > Braconidae > Cotesia > Cotesia congregata. Next base: position 20,706,640 of record CAJNRD030001123.1, read on the forward strand.
TTTTATTTTTTGTCTTTTTAGATTTTTTATTCGTTGTCCAGAATGAATCAGAATAAGTCTGGTGCATGTTCATTAGAATCTCGTTAACCTCTATATATATTTTTATAAATATATCTATACATATACTCGAGTACTTAGTTGGGTTTTATTTGAGCAACGCCTAAATCTAACGCAATCAGTTTTTTTTTCATTTATGAGCAACGCGTGTGTTGAAAATAAATTTCTAATAGCCGATGTGTGAAAGAGAATAATTCTCGTCTCTTTTCTTCTTATCTTATCTCATCTCATCTATTATATTATTATATTCCTTTCTCTTTACATTATTTTCAGGACTCGGGTACTTAACTTGCTAAGTCTCATCTCTTACTCTCGAAAGTTAAGTGACAGAATGTGCGGTAGACACGATGAGTCAACGGAAAAAAGTATCTAAGAAAAGTAAAAAGAATGATACGTCAGGGTTATTTTTTATACATCCGTAAGGTCACTGAATTTTTATTCCTTCATATCAACAAAAACTGATTTATATTCAAGTTATTACATTTTTTAAATAAATAAATATATTAACAATAACTAATAAATAAAAAAAAAAAAATAACTGTCGGGAAATTTTTTCCGTCTTGTATTAATCAGATTTTTGGTTAATAAATTTGTAAGCTTGTGTCAACGCGTGAGAATCAAACGTACATTGTGTTCATGTCGCATTTTAAATTGCTACCTTTAAAAAATTATAAATTCAATTTTATAGTAAAACGTTGTTTATTAATCAATAGTTGATTTACGCTGTGAAATCTAAGAAAAATAATAGCATAATATTGAGTTTAATTTTTTGCATCGGTTTTTTTTAAATTGCATTTAGTTGTAGTTATTTAAGGTCGTCGAACCCGGAAGAATTTACGATACAGGATTCAGGAATAAAGAGTTTAATTTTTATAGTGGTATAATAATTAGTATACATAACGCTTCGAGTTAAGAAAATTATGAGGCCATGGATAACGTGTACTTAGCGCAAAATTCAATGCCTCGAAGGGTTATTTATAATGAATTATTCACCAGTCTGTCAGTTAAGCCGATCTGCTAAATTGAGCAACAATTATATAAAAGGAAATTTGTCAAAATAAAATAATAATTGCTGGTCTCAGATCGTGTTAATTTTTTCTGGGGTATTTTTTTAATAAATTCGAAATAAAGTAATGTATAATTTAAAATCAAAAAAAATTTTATAGAAATTTTACAATTAAAAAATCTGAATCAAGAACAATTTTTAAATTAGAATTTTTTTTGATTCAAGATGATTTATGTTTACGTTTGCAAATAAATCAAATGTTGATTTGAAAAAAAAAAAATTACTGTTATTTAAATGTAAAATCATTTGTTTTAAAAAAAAAGTTCTTGTACTTTCTAATTGCAAAATAAAAAGCAAATTTTTTGAAGCAATGATTAATTGTCTAACGAATATTTTAGCGGGCTACGAATTGCAAATCAATTGTCTAAGACAGTTTGAAATTGGCAAGAAACAAATTAGACAACGATCCCATTCATTAGTGCGTATACAATGATAAATTCAGCAAGTGATTTATGAAAGGATTAATATGGCAATTATGTGTTCAAAGTTGTTGTTACTTTTTTTTTTTACTACAACTCGTGATGACCGCAGCACATTATGTCCGTTGAACTCCTTTCTCAGCTAGTGTATTTGCTGTATACACATTAATTAATTGTAATGCCATGACATAACCGGGATATATTTTTGTCGGTGTTCCTTTTATCTATCTGGCCTCGCTTTTTTAATCTCTGTGATTTATATCTATATATATTGCTAGAAAATAAGTATTATAACTATAATAGGAGAGTAAGCGAGTTATGAAATATATACTTATATTTTTTAGACTTGAATTTTTGATTTTGACCTTGTTTATTTTTTTATATTATTTAGATGGAATTTTTCTTTATTTTTCAGACAGAACAATTTACATTACTATGGTTTCTATTTACTGTAATTGTCGTCGGTAACGTCTCTGTGCTGATGGGTCTACTGTTGGGAAAACGCCGGAAATCACGGATGGATTTTTTTATTAAGCAACTGGCCATCGCTGGTATGTATATGTATGTATGACAATATAATTAGTTATAAATATTTTATATATATAACTAACATATTAATGCAGTACCAAAAAAAACTAACTGAATAAATTATTTTACTGTTAATAAAAAATAAAAAATTTCTTTTGAATTAAAAATTGAGAAAGAATGAAATTTTAATAATCAAAAATTTACCCTTTGAATTTTTGTAAAAAAAAAAACTCGGTGGGATAAAATAAAATATTTCCTTTGTCGGTTACATTGTTAAATGTCAAGCAAATTCCGCGGGATGTGTGAAAATTGTCTAAATAGTTCGGAACTTCTCTGTCGAAATTATTATTTGAAAATTTCAATCATAAATGCCGTACACAAGGTTTTTATTAAAATAATTATACAAGTCGATATTAAATCTTACATCAAACCAATGAAGTTTTGGCTATCTTCGGAAAGTCACTACTGGTCATTGATCACAACAGTAAATACCATCTTATTTAACTTGCATTACTTGTTGACAGTAAATCCACACAGCACAAACTAAATTGAACATGACGTTTATATTGGTATTGGTCCAAGTCGAGTTATTTGACTATCCATTAATATGTCGGGTTTTGAGTTTAGATACAATGTAAGACAAAATAACTAGAGAAATTTTTTTAAATGCTTTAATTAAATAAACTGAAAAAATTGAGGAAGAATAACACTGTTGAAATAATATTTTACAATTTTTCTGTTTTAATTCAAATTGAAAAAAAAAAAAAAAAAAACTCGTATATTGAATGTTACAAAAACATTGTACTTTTAATGTTCACTGGTTCGTTTAGACTATATAACTAAAAATGTAAATTTATTCAAGTTAGCATATTTTTTTGGGTCTACAAACGTTGAAATAAGTATCTAATTATAATAATAAATCAATGAAAAATATAGTAACAATAATATATTATATTACAGTAGCGCTCATGAATATTTTGACAACATTATGCGTTAGTTTTTTTCAACAATGTCAAAATACTTTGAAGCCACCATTTTCCTAATATTTTAAAAATTAAACTTTTTTTTGTTACAAACGAGGACCACTTTGACACTATTCTGTAGATTATTCAAAAGCTGTTGAAAAAATAAATAAATGATTATTGTGTTTCATATTTATTTTTAATTAAACCATTAAATATATTTGTCAAAATACTTTTGAGCGCTACTGTATATTAACAATAATTATTATCAATAATGTCGGGAAGAATATATAAAAAATGCATCAATTTACATAACTGTTTGATTTAAAATTTGCAACATTTATTGAAGCGCAGAGCATTTTTCTTCATTGCAATTCAATTTCAATAATATCCTTGTATGCTTTAATTTCTCCGTATTCTCGAGCTTACATTAAGCCAATAGAATTTAAGCACGGATTTTTCATCGCCTCGTACTCTTTAAATCTATCTATTGAAATATTTATTCAATGCTTTGTTAGATAATCTAACAAAAAAGCTTTGTTAGATTATTGAAAAAAAAAAAAAAACATTTTTTTAAATTTAAAATTCTTTTTCATCTTAAGGCTTTGAAGATTCTTATCAATCATTTAAAAAATAATGAAATATATGTGTATGACGTAACAAAAAAAAATGTAATATCCTGAAAGCTGACGTGATCGATAAAAAAAAAAATGTCCCACTGTGAGCTCTTTTAGCTTAACTAAAAAGCTTCGACAATTTTTCTCTACAGCAAATTTTCCTCTAACGTAATGTATAATAAAGGAATATGCATGTTTTTATATATTGCAGATTTACTCGTCGGTTTAATTTCGGTCCTGACGGATATTGTATGGAGAGTTACGATAATATGGCATGCAGGCAACATCGCCTGCAAGCTCATTAAATTTCTTCAAGTAGTTGTGACGTACAGCTCAACGTATGTATTAGTCGCACTTTCAATAGACAGATATGATGCCATTACTAGGCCGATGAATTTTTCCGGAAGCTGTAAGTACTCTCTATTTTAATATATTTTCATTTTGTACTTGTATTTATCCATCATCTCGTATCTATTTTTAAAATACGCGGAAAACATATTTCATAATGCTTGTGTTCAAACAGAAGACACGCATTCTTTGAAATAAAAATTAAAAATATTATTAATTTCGCTCAAACAAGAGAAGAGATAAAAATATCATTTTTCATATTTTCTGTCTTCTATTTTATACTTTGTTATTATTATTTTTCTTTATTAATTTTTATTTATTCTATTGCATACATTATTTTATGTCAGGGTGGAGAGCCAGAGCTCTTGTTGCAACAGCTTGGGGATTATCTGTGGCATTTAGTATTCCTATTATTTTTCTTTATGAAGAGAAGCTCATCCAGGTAAAAATTATATATACGATGATTAAAAGAGTGAGTTAACAATTAATTTTAATGACTTTTTCATCCTTTCTAATTGAAGGAAAAAAAACAATGTTGGATAGACTTGGGATCACCCGTAAATTGGCAAATTTACATGAGTCTAGTTAGTTTTACATTATTTATAGCGCCTACTATCATTATTTGTGGGTGTTATTTGGTGATAGTGACAACTATCTGGACTCAAAGCAGTGCATTGCGTCAAAGTCCGATGCGGGACGACAGACGAGCTTCGTCCAGGGGATTAATACCGCGCGCTAAAATAAAAAGCGTTAAAATGACATTCGTTATTGTTTTTGGTGAGTAGTTTTAAGATTCGAATAAATTATTTTTGTTGCTTATAATGGAAAATAAATATTTATTTCAATTTATATTAAATAATATTTGCTTTAAATTCAATTTTCCGACGATTTCATTTTTATGTGTATTTTTTTTTGCATGTAAATTGAGTTGATAAATATTACTCGTATTCAATTTATCAAAATAATCACAGTAGAGAGAAAAATTTTATGTAAATAACAGAATAAATATTGGTTAATTTTTATTTTTTGTATAATTAATAAGCTTAGTAAAACATGAATTGTCATTAATAAATATAAATATTTAAATCATAAAATGAAAATATTAAAAGAAGATAAAAACATTTTATTTTTTAGTGTTGATTTGATAATAATAATTATTATTATTTATTAAAAGAAATTTTGTTATTTTTATTATTATTTGTTGAATTTTATAAAATATTTTATATGCATTCGGAAAACTGAGTAATGCTTTGGCGTAAAAATTGAACTCTAATAATAATAATTCAAGCATATCAATTTCAATGAATTTTTATGAATGAAATAATTTATACCCTTGTGATTAATTTTTACAAAAGAAACTTCTCTATGACTACGAATAAATTTCAACAATAAATAAAAATAAAAGAGATTTTTTTATAAAATTGATAAATTAGTTTCATTATATTACAGTTTTTGTTCTCTGTTGGAGTCCATATATCGTATTTGATTTACTTCAAGTATATGGCTACGTACCGAAAACACAGACAAACATTGCGGTTGCAACATTCATTCAAAGTCTAGCCCCGCTAAATTCAGCAGCAAATCCAATCATATACTGTCTTTTCAGCACACCATTTTGCAAGAACGTACGGTGAGATCCTTTACATTGAATTATAGATTTCTGTAGGTGTATAATTAATGATTCATACTTGATGTTAATTCAACAGCTATATAAATAACTCTTACTGTCATTCATAATTCATGATATATAAGATGAATTTGAATGCTTCTATAAATAACTATTTACTCCAGTTCCTTAATATTATTACTTTAAACACATCCCTTTGATGTTTCATTGAAAGAGTAGATTATTATCTTCTACCCCTTTGAAGTATGATAGTAAATCAGTTAATAAAAAAATCCATTAAAAAAAAAGTCTTTAAAATCTTAATAACTTTCAACCGGTGCCTTATATTCTCTGGATTTTTAAAAATCACAATCAAAACTCTATTTTTAGTTTTTTCCAGGATTAAAAAGTAATATTTGTTTTACCATCACCGAGATGGTTATAAATTTAGTACTGAGATGAACTCACGTGTTAAAGTACAGAGATCGTCATTATTCATTATAGCTTACGAGTTAACGTAATTGGAGTTTTGTTTATTTAAATTTCGTTTTGCCCTTCATGTAAAACTTATCCAATATCCCGACAAACATCCGTTCGAGTGTTGATTTTGAACTTGCGTTCAGAAGTTTGTTCAGAAATGTAATTTAAATTACATTTAAATAGATTATAATATCAGAGTACCTACTTTAAATTCATGTCATAAAAAAAATATATTATTTTTCTTCCTAAATTAATGGAAAAAAAATTCGGTAAGTAGATGAGCTAATGATTAATGTAAAATATGTATTAATTTTTTTTATTAAAAGGAGTTTTTTTTATATTATATTAACTAGAAAGATCTATAGAAAAAAAATATATAAATTGATCTCTTATTTTTTAATTAAAAAAAAAATAAATAAAAAAAAAAAATGTTTAGTATTTAATATATTTTTTTTAAATGTGTAAAGAATGTAAAAGTAAATTAAAATGAAATTTTCTAAAAATTTTTGTTCCACCTAACGGTAGAAACATGCAGGCGATTTCCTGGGTTTCGGGACGGTGCTGTACGTGTTCACATAATTGCTTTAGCGCCAGTAATATTCGGAGGAGAGCAACGAGAACGACGACGGTTACAACATCGTTGACTGCTCATTCGTCAAGAAGAAGCGGGCATATTCCTATACTGCATACCGCATCCAAAAAACATGTAATGGTATCGTTTGTTTAAAATAATAATATTAAAATAATCTTAAAGTTGGACTAAATTAACTTTCATTAAACGTGTAAAAAAAAATTGTAATATTTAAACTTACGTGTCATTAAAAAATAAATGCGTGATAATTTTAATTTTTTTTTTAATTTATAACTTATAACAAAAGTCAATGTGATAATATGAATAAATTTATAATATTATTCAATTCAATATTAAATAATTGATTAAATATATATTATAGTTGAATAAATACAATAGTCTAATGAAAAACTGGTGCAAAAATTGTATTCTATTGAATTTTATGAAATTTATTATAAAGAATGGATAAATTTATACTGAGAAAAAAAAATTTTGAATCAAAAAATCATTTTTAAAAATTTATTTGTTTTTAATCAAGCTGAAATATTTTAAAATTAAATTAAATTCACTGAAATCAAATTTTTTGCTTGATTTAAAATAATCAAAATCTTTAAAATGATCTTGCGGTTCAAAATTTAATAATTAATTTAATAATTAAATTTAATAATCAAATTAATTTTACTATCAGTGAATATGAGTTTTTTTTTTCATAAGAAAAATCTAAAAACAACGAGACTTTAAAATACTTAATTGTTGTACCTATAATTGCATTTTTGATAATACATAATATTACTATCAGTATTTTTAAATTTACTTTGTACAGGATTGTTTAGTTTACTACAAGTACAAAACAAATAACAGTTATAATCAAAATATAATGTGGAAAAGTAATACGCTCAAAGTATACGTGTAAATAATATAAATAACTTGTGTCATATTAAAGGGCTTCTTATAATTAAAATACAATTAACAAAATAGCTGACTAGTATTTATTGTAAAATGATAAATATATATATTAATCAATACTTGGCAGCTAATTTAGAAATAAAAAAAATTTAGTTATTAAAACACATTCAAATGTGTTATTTATTGCATGATAAACTGTTATAATAATATTTATATTAATATTGATTTATAGTTAAAAGGCATTATTTGTTATTCATCTGTATATTAAAATGTATGTAAATTTAAGGATATTTAGTATAGATATTTGTTATGTACCTGGAGATATTTAAATAATTATTTTAAAAAAATATTTCTATGTTTAATTTTCATTTATGTATAAATAAAAGTGAATAAGAAAGATTATCATTTTATTTTTTCATTAAGTTCAATCATTTAGTTCATGAGAAAAATTGGATCAAAAGATTGAGGGTTCTTTCTTGTGGCTAATTTCTTTTGACGAAACATCAAAGTTAAGGAAACTTTTAAGAGTTATACCGCAGGAAAGTCTGCCAAGGATTTTTATAAGCTTTGGATTTTGTTGAAATAATTTTCTTGTGGTTTTATCAGCAATTAAGATGTTTGGTATCAAATCGGATTTTCAATAATCACACAAGTGGGGGAGAAAATACTTGCGGAAATAGTTCAAATTATTCATATTGTTTGTCGATGACCTGTAATTCCGAAGATCATAATTATGATTGCATAAAATTGTTTGATAAAGTTTGTAAAGCTTTTGATAGTAATTAGAGTTTAATTATTAACCTGTCGTTACCTTCTATAACTTAATAAGTTTTTTTGGCGTTAAAATTTTTGTCAAAGCTCAAAGAAATTCTAACACTGACGAAAACACGCATAGCGACTGCTAATTACTTACAAACAAATGAAAGTTGTCGATGACAGCTCTGTCGTGGTAAAATTAATTTAAAAAACAATAATTAAATTCACTAGTAGGTTATGCAATTTAAAAACTTGCAATTGGGTATAGAAAAAAAATCTAAAAATAAAATACTAATATAATAAGTAATAATTTATGCATTTGATTTTAAATCACGGAGGAGTGTTGTAAAAATGAGATAGAAATATTTTTATACTAAAATAAAATATATTTTTACACGATTTTTATTTTTTCATTGAGAAAATTGAGAGAACGTGGCAATGTCAGATACTGCCCGATTAACTCAAAGCACAAATTCACACAGTTCCCGTGCTATCGATAGCATTTCAACAGGTTAGTTTATATTAGTTTGGTAACTTTTTTTTCTTTCATACTTTTTTATCCTTTACTTTGACACGAAAAAAGTGTAACTTACACGTGTTGGATAAAAAAAACGAAAGAAGAAAAAAAAGTAAAAGAAAATTACCACTTCAGGTAAAACAAAAATCCCAACTTACTTTTTTATATCCAACTCTCGTTTATTTTGATACTTTTTTTCTTTAAACTAATAATGCCAAAAGTCTGTTACAATAATAAAAATTTTTTTAAATTACTTTTTGTCTCAGCAATACTTTGTTTTATTAAATTTTATTTAATAGTTTTGATTATTTTATTTTTAAATTAAAGTATATTTATTTTTTTTTTAGATCAAAAGCCTAATAATTTAATAATTGACGGTAGTAATGTTGAATTTAAAAAAATATTAGATGAAGATAAAATGAAAGTAATGCAAAAACGAGTTATTGGATTATTTAATGAGAATGTTCTTTTGAAGGAGCAGTAAGTAGTAGGTAGTGACTTATTCATAGAACAGTAAATCAATTTAAATATATAATGTTGTTAACAATGTAGAGTATTTCAAGAATCACGTAAAGTAAAGGAGCTCGAAGAAAAATTTTTTGCTATAAACTCGAATTTTTTCAATAAAAATAAAAATATTCAAGTAATGTTATAATTTTTTAAATATTTTTTGCTTACTTAAATTATTAATTACCGATGTTTTACTAATAGAATGAAAATAAAATAAAAATAACAAAAAATTCTGAGGATTTAGAAAAAGAAAAAAAGGTAAACTGTATTCCTTGGACATTTTGCAAATACTGTATAAAAAAACTCCCAAAATTAAATCCATCTGAGTCCTTTGTTTTAATAACGAGGTGAGTTATTTTAAATTCTATCCTTTGTATAATCCAAATTTAATTACGCCAATACTAGCTTATACTGTTCTAAGCTAAACACGTGGGTGCAGACTTAACTTGAATTGTTAATTAGCTTAAACTTTTGAAATGTTAAATGGCAGAACCGAGTTAACATCAATGGAACAAAAATTGCGTAAGCTGAAAGAGGAGCTAACTTTGAAGGAACGAACGTGGGATGACTTTTGTGAGCGCGAAAAAAATTATTGTTTGCAACTCACCCGTTTTGCTCAGGAAATAGCTACTGTCAATCAGTTGGCTGACAATCGATTGCAGGATCTTCTTACAATGGCCCGAATGCTTCAAGTACTTGCAATTTTTATCTAAAAAAATTCAAACATATATTTAATTAATTTTTTTTTCTTAATTTAAGAACCGAGAAGATGAGTTAAAAAATGCACAGAAAGAAATTATGAGCATTAAAAAAATAATTGTTAAGCAGGAAAAACGTCACAGGTAAATTCGTTTTAATTACATGTCTAAATTAGAAAAGATTGAAATTAAATTACTGAGTAATCTTGTTTTCATTTGCTATGAAAGAGAAATTATAATAAATTTAGTTGTGAAAATAAAATTAGCAGATAGTTGACAATTTTCAGAATTTTTATTAATAAAATTATTAGAAAAAGATTAAAAAAAAAAATTCACTTGTAAAAAATTTGAAAAACTATACGTGCAATTTTTTAAAAATATTTTTTTATTGCTAATTCAATTAATAAAAAAAAAATAAAAATTTTTCGCTGTCGGCTAATTTTAGTTATAATTTTTAATTTCTTTTTCATTTATTAATTACTAAAAAATATTTGAAAAAAATTGCACTTATAGTTTTTCAAGTTTTGTACAAATGAAAATTTTTTTTTATTTTTTTTTTATACTTTTTTCAATAAAAAAAAAATTTTTTTAATTTTTAAATGTCGGCTAACTTAATTTTCATATTTTAGTATCATAATTTGGTTTCATTTACAAATTATTCATGATTTTTAATAGAGCACTTGAAGATGGTGACCCGTATAAAAAAACTTCGGTAGAAATTAATGAAAAAGAGCGAGAGTGCATCAACACAATAATACGTCAGTTATCAAGGCCCCGGAAACAAAAGACAAAGACTAGTACTCAAATGAGAAATCCTAATAACGGAAATAATAAAAGCACAAGCAAAGAAATTAGTTCAACTAAAACAAGTTTCGACTAATAAAGTATTCAGAGTAGAGGTTGAATTTTGTTGAACAGAAATGTCAAGTCAAAGAGAAACTGATAGTAAACACAGTAAACACAACAGAACAAAATTCTAAATACATAAAACATATTACCAAAAGTTATTCCAACGTTGTCATTATTAAATTTATCATACATTTAGTGGTTTTGCATAAATTATTTTAATTGCAGAATTATACGGACGAAACAATTATCACATTATACGCTTGTGTAAATTATTAATTTTAACTAGCAATTTAATTGTTCAAAGTATTTGCAATTTAGCCGACATGTATGCTTTCGGGATATTTGTCTGAGGGTGGGCTAAACAACTAATTACATAATTCGTACAAGACTTGGATGTATAAGCGTTAAGTTACTTATGTGTTACAGAAACTCATTAAAACTTTCAATATTGTAAATTTAGTTTCTCGTCACATTACATGTACTAATTAGATGACATTAAAGTTAGCAGTCACTTCAAAATTTTTTAATTTTATTCAACAAAAAAATTTGTTCCAAAAAATTATTTTTAAAAAATTGCATTTTTTTTTTTTTTAAATTTCTACATGTCAATTTTTTTTCTAATTTATTTGTTATGCAATTTTTAAAATTTTTTAATTTATGCTAAATTAATTTTCATACTAATTAGCGGTATGTATAAATATCACATCCTACTAATAACGATAATATACAGTTAATTTTATGCATGTCAAAATACTCGTGGGTTTTCATTCCTGATAACGCAAACTCACTTTGTTTTTATTTATTTAGTCGTAATAAAAATATACGCGGGAAAGGAAAACTTTATCGCGTCGCCATTTTGAATGCCGGTTGACACAATTTTACTGCGCAAATAAAAATTATTATGGTTGGCTGTTTAATTTTTTAATTCTATTTAAATAACTCGTCTCTCTGTTCCGAACAATTGTTGCCGTGTGTTATGATTAATTACTGTTTACATGGAAAAATATTGAGAGTTAAACAAAACACAATTAAGTTACGCGTGACAGGCATATTTTACTTACAGCGCCATCTTTAGTTGTGTGAAAGAAATATTTACCGCGAATTTGAGTAAAAAAAGTGGGGATAGCGCGGAGCGCATGCGCACAAGAAAAGTTGTCAAGATGTCTGCAGTGCCGACGCAGCAGCAAATCAAGTGAAACATGAACCCACTGGCGGCAGTAGAATTCTATCAACTGTTTTTAGTTCAGGAAGGAAATGATTAATAGAATATGTTTTAGATTTTAATTGTTCTGATTGTTTTTATGAGTGTAGTGTAAGTTCCTGATCGAAGAAAATTGATGAAAAAGCAACCTGGATCTTCGTAATATTTCTCCGGTCAAGGTTTGTGGGACTTGTCATTTTTTTATGCAATGTTTTCTAGTTGATAAGTTCTTAAATTTTCTTGAAAAATAATTTTCAACTCAAATTTTTATATTTTATAAATCAAATTAAATTATGATGGGTATAATCATAAGAATTAGATCCATATAAATTTAATCAATTATTATTAGAGTGCTTTTTTCACGATTTCTTCATTAGTGCAAAAAACATGACATTAAAGTTAGCAGTTACGACTATTTTTTAATTTTTCTTAACAAATAAATTTGATTCAAAAAATTATTTAAAAAATTGGATTTTTAATTTTTTAAAATTTCTACATGTCAATTTTTTTTTGTCATAATTTATTTGTTACGAAAATTTTTAAAATTATCAAATATCTGCTAAATTAATTTTCATGCAAAAAACGCTGTCAGGTTCATGAGTATAAAATTAAGACAACTAATTTTTTAAAATTATCAACTAATCAACAATTTAATGATTAAAAAAAAATTTTTTAACATCATTTTTGCAATAGGTAAATTATTAATAAATTTTCGAAAAATTTGACGGACATCTGATCTTGTCAGGCCAATAAATTTTTGAATTTCTTTAAACATATTTTTCTTCTATAAAAAAACATTCCACCTTTTATTTAAAAAAAACAAACTATCTAAACAAATAAAAAGTTTATGAGTTTCCAAGTCTTTCAAACACAATTGGTTGAACTCAAAAATGTATTTCAATCTCACCTGATTGTATGCTAGGACACAAAAATTAATACAATACATTCTTGTTCGTCAATTTGATCCCTTTCCCGTTGGATTTAATTCAAATATCACTTGAGCTAGTGCCAAGCAGAAACGCATGCGTTTTTCCAAACATAACAAAATTCGCAAGTCTCCCCGAAGCAGCTTCAATCGATATGCAATTGCGAATTAAACAGAGCAAGCGCATAGGTACACCAGAATCCACTTACCTCTATCCGTTCTCAGTTGACATCAACCCTCTAAAAATAACCAATCAGTTCAATAACCAGTGGTGATTTAAATAAATTACTCACATATCCCCAAGTGTTGTATCAACTTCTTGGCAACGAAATGTCAAGCAACAAGTGCGTTAAAGCCCCGAGGAAGGCTTACACGAAAGAGCCTCAGGACATGAGCCACCAAGAGAAGTTGCGGCTCATTGACGATGAACTAAATTCATTTTACAGGTTAGCAACTCATTAATTTTTTTTTAAATTGCACTATTTTATCAAACAAAATTTATGTAGATATTGCCAACAAGCCGGATTTACCGAGGAAGAGATGGATATAATTTGCCAACCCCTTGTCGCAGCTATGCGTCGCTCCTGGCTCCAATTGGTTCTTCGAGCGACTGTAATTCTGGTAGTAATTGGTACCATCACTTGTGCTGCTATTCAGCTGGACTTTGTTGGAACCCACTTCTCAGCTTTGTCGCGTTTGTTGGCTGTAAAAATTTTGCCTTTTTGGAACTGGCAGCATCTCTACCGCGAGAACTGTATGATGAATAACCCGTTCTACACCGAGTACCCCATCGCCGAGGTTGATTGCGTCGTAAGCTATAGAGTAATTTAAATATCATAATACAATATTACACTGAAAAAATCATTCTAAAAGAATGAAAAAATTAATTTTAGACTTGCGAGTCTGTTGAAACGATTGACCGTCTGTCTGATGTTCGTTATCGTCAACTGGTCGACAATTATTTGAGCCGAGATGCTCCGGCAATCATCACCGACGCGATGGACACCTGGGCTGCTATAAATACCGATTATTTCTGGTTTGATAATATCACGCATGTAATTATCTGCTACCTGATCTTGTCATTCAGAATTGTAAATTTAAAATGATAACTGGATTATTAATAGCTGTACTTAGGGAACGAACGTCTTATGGAAACGGTACCCTGCTCACTTACATCGAATCTCAGGACCGGTTCCTCGGATCTTGCGGCATTTCTTCGGCGTGTTCATTCACCCGAGGTAGCCAAATGGTTCGTTCACTGGCAGAACTGCGATATTAATGCTGTCAAAGCTCTCAGAAAGTATTATCAACGGCCGTACTTCCTGTCAAGTACCGTGTCTCCAGCACACTTCAATTGGGTTTTGATGTCCTCGGATTATAACAGTCCGAGTTATAAGAGAGTTGAACTGGATTCTGGTCTCATTGCACTTGCTCAGCTTCGGGGAGCCACTCAGTTACGACTTACGCCTATAAACCCCTGTAACAGTTCTTGTCCAGAGCTTATTGCCGATCTGCATCGAGGCGAAATGCGTTAGTATTTTAAATACTATTGTTAATATTTTTCTTTATCCTAAGACTAATTTATACACAGAAAAAAAAGTTCACTTGAGCCAAGAAAATATTTTTCTTCCTAATTATTTTCTTGAGCGAAAAAAAAATTTTTTTTTGGCAAAAAATTTCACTTATTCAAACTAAATTAATTCTCTTGCTTTAAAAAGTACGTATCTTGATCCAAGAAAATTTATTTAAGTCAATAAAATCTTGTTTTTTTGAGAAAATTCAGCCTCTTGCTCCAAAAAATTTAGTTCTTGATAGAAGTAAATTTTCTTGTCTTGAGAAAATTTCTCTCTTGCTCCAAAAAATTAAATATAAAGATAGAAGTGAATTTTCATTAATATTTTTATTGATTAACATGTCAAATGGGAAGATCAAATAATTGCAAGCTAAAATAATATAAAATGGGTATCAAATATTCAAGAGAAAAATTTTCTCAAGGTGAGAAAATTTTTTTCTCATGAAATAGATGGCACTGCTTCCCTAAAGTATCTAAAAATCTAAAGATCAAATATAAAAATTTATTGTACCAAGTATTTATGATAATTTGAATTAAGAAAAAATTACTTCCACCAAGAATAAAATTTCAAGAAAAATTTTTACTTCGACCAACACAACTTCGGTCTTCTTTCAGGCACCCGACAAATTTTCTTGAGCCAAGAATTCTGTTCTCTAGTCAAGAAATTTTTCTTTCTGTGTATAATACTTTTCTTAGATTTTTTCAGTTAATTGGCTGTCCAGTCTAATGCAACAATTTTTTCTCCAATTTTTACTTAATATCCAAGAATAAAATTTCAAGAAAAATTTTTACTTCGACCAACACAACTTCGGTCTTCTTTCAGGCACCCGACAAATTTTCTTGAGCCAAGAATTCTGTTCTCTAGTCAAGAAATTTTTCTTTCTGTGTATAATACTTTTCTTAGATTTTTTCAGTTAATTGGCTGTCCAGTCTAATGCAACAATTTTTTCTCCAATTTTTACTTAATATTGTTTATGCTTGGAAGGAAATACAGGCTGACAATATTAAGTAAAAATTGGAGAAAAAATTGTTGCTTTAGACTCGACAGCCAATTAACTGACAAAAATCTAAAAAAACTATTATTAATATTATTAATACTTAATATTTATTTAATAAATATTATTTTGTCACAGTTGTATTCACAAACTTGATGTGGAACCTGGAATACGCACCGATGAGAGGGCTAGATAACATAGCGATCCTCACGGAAACAGTCTGGGACGAGGATCCATAAATATTTGAACTTACCTATCAATGAAAGTCTTAAAAAGTAACTAATTGATTAATTAAATGAAGCATTGACGCTCTTAAAGACAAGTATTTAATCTACAGCGTAATTATTAAAAAATAAACGCTAATTACTCAACAGTAAAATCTCTTTATTGCACTACCGGACTCCCGTAAAATAGATAAAATAATTTATTTAAAAAAAGTATCAGAAGTAACAAGAAATAAAATTCGTTCTTTTTTTATTAATTATTTTTTTTTTTATAATAACATTTTATTTATTATTTATCGACTTTCACACTCGCATTCTCTCACTTCATCATCCTCTCCACAAGTTCAATTATTTTTTAAAACTTTTATTTGAATTTATCTAACCGCGAATCATCACGCGGTTCATAGAAAAACGAAGCGTAAGAGATTTCAGCGTCGTAATTTTCATTCATATTTTTTTTAGCATTATGTATATCATTATTATTATTTTTTTTTCTTTTTATAATAATATTATTTATTATACATATATTTATATATTTTTTTGGGTAATTTGGCATAAATCGACGCAATATACATGTATTAAAAGATGTATGTTTACGCAATGGATATATTTATAATAATTCATCTTTATATGTATACTTATCGATTGCACTACGTCCATTTTAATTTAATATATTATATACTTTTTTTTTTTAATTTTCATATCACTCGTGGTTACTTCGCGTTTAGTTTTTAGTGTCAATATACGGAAGATGAAGTAACGGCTTTAAATAAAATTCTATCTCTCATTAAAGACTCGATTAAAAATAATAATTCTTAATTAAAAAAAATATATATAACATAAATTTCTTGATAAAAGGATCGGGATTTAATACATATATTTTACGATTTTTACTTTTGTTTTTTAATAATCAAAGAGTCTTATGCGCGAAGAATATACATAAAGATTATAATTAAATAAATAATTATACATAATTAATAAATTTAAGGAATTTTTAAAATCAAGGATTTACAAAATTTAAACTCATATAGATTACACTTAGCATACTTAGTATTCTTTTTGTCAGTTAATAAATAGTCAATGTTTAGTAATTAGCATCAACAGACTTTTATAATAATTCTGCCGTAGGTACGTAGTACGCGTAACAATAACAACAACAACAATTATTGGTGATCAACGAGCAAAGAGAAAACATGATTTAATTTATTTTTTTTTCAAGTTTATTTTTTTGTTGTAATATATATACGTTTTAAATGTTTTTTTTTATCTCATTTTAATTTTTAAAAGAGCGGTAGCATTCAATTATCAACGGACAAAGAGGACAAAATGTACGAATTATTTATTTAATTAATTATTTGTTT
This sequence comes from Cotesia congregata, assembly GCA_905319865.3. NCBI lineage: Eukaryota > Metazoa > Arthropoda > Insecta > Hymenoptera > Braconidae > Cotesia > Cotesia congregata. The sequence goes on from CAJNRD030001123.1 coordinate 20,723,809, forward strand.
AGTTTAATTTTCATCGAAAAAATTGAAAATTATCCTTATTGTTTCTTGCACGAGTCGTATAACTGTTAGATTATTATTGTCTAACGTAATTCCTAATAAGATGAATAATGTCGGACCATTTAAATAACAGCTAGGTTTTTTTTTTTATTTTTAATTAATTCATTCTTTCGTTCATGAGTTAGTTTTTTCCTAAGAGATTATCCAAGTGGTTTTTGCGCATTGTTTTTTACAAATGCGAATCTAATGAGAATGAAGATGCATACGCTAATGCCTCACCCCTCTTATACTTCTCATCAAGCAGTTAAGTGCAGAGTAAGCCAATTCATACGTAGTATCAACACTAAAAACATATTTTATAACATCAATAATAATAGTAATAATTAATAATTATTATTTCTCTAGCACCAAGAAAATCGGAGAGGATGATTTTTAATTAACTATTTAAATATCTAGTCTCTCCCTCATTTTCACTTTCATTTTCTCAAGAATCTTGATCATTTTAATTTTATTCGCGTTTTATTTGATATGTAGCCGAGGCTGCTATGATAATTTATGCATAAAAATAATAAATATCAAGAGTTTTATAGTTTGGAAATAATTATTAGATTATTTTTTTTTAAGATCAAGCGTTTGCAGAATTTATTGATAAATTTATTACTATAATAATAATTATTATTATTTATCATTAGTATTAATATTATTATTATTATTCTTGATATTTAATGCAACAATTAAATATATACTAGACTATCATAGTCGCCTTAATAATTAATTGTTCCATTATTTATTATAATTTTATTATTTTTCACATACGATGAAAAATTTAAATGATCAGGTGTACAAATTATTATTTTTCACTCCAGGCTCGGCTCGTTCATTTTATTTTATTTATTTATTCTTTTTTACTACCTGTCAGTCTCTTTGGACAATCGTTTTTTAGATTGAGTTTAAATCCCAATCTCAAGAGAACATTTTATTTATAATAATAGTCCATCAATATTCTCTTTGAATTTGTTTTCCTAAATTTTAAAATTTATTATTTAATATACCGCTATTTATATTTCAAATGGCACGTACAACGTTACGTATTGGTTTTAATTATTTGATAAAGAAAAAATTCATATTTATATTCATTCGCCATTATTACAATAATAATAATCATTTATAATTATTATTTTAATATTATGATAACGTTTTTTATTTTATTAATAAATAAAATTTTGGGCAAACATCAAAACGCGATATTTAATACAATATTGTAATGATAATAATAATCATAATAATAATAAATACATAAAGGATCGATGAATTGTCAAGAGCTATTACAGTCGTAATTTGCGATTAAATTTATCGGTTTTTTTTTTCTAACAGTTATTACATTTTTAAATGATTAACTTACATTAGATTTTTTATTAAACTATTCACTCATTCATATTCAAATAATTCATTTAAATGCAACGAGTAAATTCTCATATATTTATATATTTATAGCATACCACCCATTATATATTCACTATCGCTCATCCTCACAGTAACAATTATTAGACCAGACTGTCATTTATAATAAATAACTAATAATTAATAAATTTTATTGTTAATTAAAGTAACTCGTCATTTTTTTTTTTTTAATCAACATTTCTCTGGCGAAAGAAAAATAAAGATCGGATACTTTGTACAAAATACGATACAAGTAGCAACAATTTCCAATAGTTAAATATAATATGTATATGTATTATTTATAATATGTATATTATTTATATAATAATAATAATAATTTACTTTATTTAATAATATAATTTTTCATTACTGCATTTACGCGTGTATAACCGATTTCTCACGATCGTTCTCGCTCTTGATTAAAATTAATACTTTTCAACTAATATATATATATATATATATATGTATATATTTATAATAACATCAATTAATATTAATATCTATTTAAATATAAATAATTGCAAATTATTCCATGCACCTAAGTCTAGCAAATTTAATTATTTTATAATTAAAAAATTAACAAGTCGAGAATTCGGAAACGATCGTTGCACAGTCTATTAATTAATAAATATAATAACATTAAAAAAAAAATAGGACCCCCGAAAAAAAAAAAAATTACAATTTATGATATTTAAAAATAATAATTATATGTATCGAGGGGGTGAGTTTGAACGCACGCCACCACCTTAATTTTTTATTACATTATCTTTATTATTATCATTATTTTTCTTATTTATAATATATTACCGTTATTATTATTAAGTAGTTGTGATCACTTTAATAAATAATTATTGATTATGATTATAAATTATAAATAATAAATTTATCAATTTTTAGAGATATGATTATTGTTTTGTGTTAAGGGTGAGGCATTTCAAGGCACACCCGCCTCTCGTTAACTCGCTCTACAATAAATAATCTACTATTCTTACATCGTCATTATCATTGTCATAATCATAATAATTAATAAATAATAAAATCTTTCATCATAACTACTCGATAAATATTCTAATTTAAATATTTTAGGTGGCAGCTTCGTCCTCTCGCGTGTCTAGAATTAATTCTTGTGCGCGATTTGTCTCTCTTTAAAGCATCTTACATCGTCATTTATTTTATTTAATAATTACAATAATAATTATCTAATAGAGTAATAAAAAATAATTAAACACAGTCATTGTCTCAGTGAAAATATCGAGCTCTTAAGAGCGTAATATCTACACAGAGATAAACAAGGTAACAAAAAAGAGCTGAATAGAGTTTAAGAAGACTTAACTCCTCTCAAGTACCAACAAAAGTCACTTTAAGTAGTAAATAACAACTCAAGTTATTGTGAGAGGTTGTTCTTAATTTACCATTTCTTATCTACAGCGACATCCTTCTGTCCTTTTCTTAATATTATATTAATATAATATAGTCGCTATTTTCATCTCTAAAAATTTCTTCTTTTTTTCTCATATTTATATTAATATTAATATTAATATAAGTCAGACTTTCTAATTAACCAAAATACAAGAAACACATTTTAATCGATAAAACGCGGTTTCGGCGACGACTGCTTTCGACAGCAACAACAATCGCATATTACATATTATACAACAATACACGTACAATAGATACATTATTATTATATTTTTTTTATAATTGTTCACAAAGCAGCAAGATCAACAGCAGCATTTATCATAACCAATTTAACATATTTATAATAGCTCAAATATTTATCTTTAATAAATACACCAAGATCAACAATCAGGACTCAATATGTCCTTATTTTTTTATTATTAAGGCGGTATTCTAGTTTAGAAGCATGAATTTCAGGTAATTTTTTGAAGTGCCGTAAAAGAAAGGCAATCAATATTTTTGTTATACATTTTTTTATTTATTTATTTAAATAAATAAATTTATTTAAATTTTATTTTTATTTTAAATTTATTTAAATAAATAAATAAATTTTTTTATAAGTTATTTATTAACATTACAAGAATACCGAAAAAAATCAACTAAGGAAAAGTTGAAAAAAATTTTTTTCACAAAATAGCGACTGCTTGAAAGAAAAAAATTTTTTTTACTACTTTTTATGACTTTTTCAAATTTTTTAAAAATAGTAAAAATTGAAATTTTTTGAATTTTCAACTTTTAAAAATTTTTTTCTGTATTCTTGTAATGTTAATAAATAACTTATAAAAAAATATATAATAAAAACATTGATTGCCTTTTTTTTACGGCACTTCAAAAAATTACCTAAAATTCATGTTTCTAAACTAGAATACCCCTTTAATTATTATCAATAATCTATTACAAGTCGTTGACCTCACTCGATAACAAATAACCAAACGTTCCAATCAGTAATATTGGAACGATACTAAAACCATTGTCACGAAACATCGTTTGTCTCAATGACCAGTCGATTGCTTATTTTATCACGTTCTTCATTTCTCCAAGACACCTTCTTCTTCATTGCTATCATCATCATCATCATCATCTTCTTCTTCTTCCTAGTTAGTATTGGTACGTTCATGATGATCAAGACAATGACAACGAAGAGTGGATTGTTGAAATTAACATCGACTCACTTTCCCAGTCCGAATTTCATGAATATAAGCTCTTTACCCTTGGACAGGATGTCTCCTCCAGCACTGGCTCCAGCCATTTCAGTGAACTTCTGCATGAGATTGGGCCCGGTGCTCTGGGGTTGCTGCTGTTGCTGCTGCTGATCCATAGGCTTTTGGACGTTAGGAATCACCGCAGGGATTCCCCGCATGTTTTTGGCTGCCTGAGGCCCTTGCATTGAGGGACCTTGGTTCTGCTGCTGGTACTGCTGCTGTCCTTGCTGTTGCTGGGGTTGCTGGTAGTTTTGCTGTTGGTTGTAGCCTTGCTGCTGAGGCTGTTGTTGCTGCTGGTAGTTCGGGTTCTGCTGATTGTATCCTTGCTGGTTAGGTTGTTGCTGTTGTTGTTGCTGCTGCTGGTAGTCTTGCTGCTGCTGGAACTGCTGACCCTGCTGGAGACCTCCGGGCATGTTACTACCACCGCCCCGGTTGGCCGCGTTTCTCCCCCTCCCCTGTAAATTATCAAAAATGAGTTTTGCGGGTTCTTTTTTGTAGATTTCTTCCTAACGTGCTGAGAATAAAAGTCTTTTATTATTTGCTTTTTTTTTTTTAAATATTCAATTTGATATATATTTGCTGGTTAGTCTATTTTTTAATTGTTAATTGCTCAAATAGTGTGTTTACTTATACTGATAATGTTTTTTTTATTGTGTGTGAGCATGTGTAAGTGAGTTGGCTAACTCAAAGCAAAAATTATGTCGTTCAGCAGACGATTAAGTTGTACACATTTAGATATTTTAAAGTACCGTCAAGGTTTACGCAAAGTTTAAGGAGGTATTCTGGTCTGAATGCTTGAATTTTAGGTAATCTATATTATTAAGAGAATAAACAAAATTTTGTGGCCAGTATAATTAAGAAATGACCTTGTATCTCGTGAACTATTTACATTTTTAAAGATATAAGCTCACCCTGACATTACACTCGTCGAGACCTTTCATTTGAGTACCCACATCAATTTTTCATATATTTTATATATTATATATATTTTACAAATACCATATATATAAAATATATAAAAAATGCCATGTGGGTACTCAAATAAAAGGTCTCGATTAGTGTAACATCGGGACGAGCTTATATCTTTAAAAATGTCAATAACTAAGAAATGATCTTGTATCTTGTGAACTATTGACATTTCTAAAGATATAAACTCATCCCGACATTACACTCATCGAGACCTTTTATTTGAGTACCCACATCAATTTTTCATATATTTATATATATGTATATATGAAAAATATATGAAAATGCATGTGGGTACTTAAATGAAAGGTCTTGATGAGTGTAACATCGGGATGAGCTTATATCTTTAAAAACGTCAACAGTTAAAAAAGTACAGTGCAATTTAACAAAAGTCATTATTTAATAAAGCAAAATTTTATTAATTTATAGTTCACAAGTCACGGCAGTCGCATAGTGAATGCAAGGTTGCTAGTTTTTTAAGTGCCGCAAAAAAAGGCAATCAATATTTTCACTATTCATTTTTTATACGATATTTATTAAAAGTCAAGAATACAGAAAAAAAATAATAAAAAAAATTCAAAATTCGAAAAGTTATCAGCTAAAAGCCTATAAAGAAGACTTACACCAAATTTCAAGTAATTCGGTTCAGTAGAACTTGAGAAATCGTGGGTATCGTTTGGAAAAAGACAGTTTCAAGACAAACGCGTTTAAAGTTTCGTGAAGATAATTTGAATTTCCTTAAATCATTTTAAAGAAATATTTTTAAAGGGTTAAGCTTTTAAAATATGAAAAAAACAATTTTTTTTGATTTATAGACCAGAATACCCCTGTTTAAATAGCGTTTTAGTATAAATCGATGCAGAATACAGCCTGGAAAATCTAAATCTTAAATTTAAAGAGTTTCTTTTTAATGAATCACTAAAAAACTTATTGAAATTAAAAAGTTTTTAAAGAGTTTAATGAATAACTTCTTATTGAAATTATATTATATAAGTATATTAAAAATGATAGAGCGTTTAATTTTGTACTAAAAACTTTTCATACATTTATCGACGCTAAAGTTTTGCTATAAAGTGGCTAAATTTACCTAAAATTTTTTTATTACAAAATAAATTATTTTATCTTTCAGTTTTATTATCAGAATTTAAGAATAATAAATTTAATTAATTGCAAATTTATTAAGAGCATAAATTTTATAAGTTAAATTAATTTAAAAGTTGGTTTAAATTTTCAATATTTGCTGATATATTTCACTAATATTCCGCACAGATTTGCACTAAAATTTGAGTACATACTTAGCCTGGTTTAAAATACATATATGTATTTATATATATCTAGCAGAAGGTACCGCTGGATAATAGTTACATTAGACTTTCCAGAGAAAGTTAGCGATCGTGTTGAATATTTAATACGAATTTGATTAAATTTAAACTCCGGTTTTACGTAAACAAAGTTTAATAAAAAAAAAAATAATAAATTTTGTTATGTAGAGTCACAAAGCGTAGAGTCACAGGGTGCAACATGCCGTGCTGATTGACAATTTAGTTAGTTTTATTTTTTAATTTTGTTTTTAGTATTGAACAATATTTAATAAATTAATAAAAATAAAACATTTAAGTCACTCCCTTCCATTTATACACTTGCTCACTTAATCTTCAAGCGTTATCGGTTGGGTAGCAGCCTATGTGTCACGAGATATCGAGACATGATCACACATTTGTTTTTTAAATTTACATTCATAGCAGCATAGAGATTGTGTAAATCAAAGCTTAAGCTGTTGCAAAAAAATAGCAGTCGCAGAATAAATATTGAGTAAATAAATAATATTTAAAAAATAGCGAAGAAATAAAAAATAATTAAATTTTTATTAAGTACACGGAAAGAACAAGATGACACTTAACTGGATATCATCCCAGGTTATATACTGAGTGAAAAAAAATTTCAGATAGTAGCTAGTATAATCCAGATTACAATTATAATCCAGATATCACGCAGTATAATCTGGATTTTTCTATCTACACTAATAGAAGGATTTTTTTATAGTCAAAAATATTTGTTAATATTTAACAAATCCTTTCTTAGTATTTAAAATAATTTTTTTGTATTTAATAAATCTAATATTCATTTATTAAATATTAATAAATATTTTTAAATGCTAAGAAATATTTGTTAAGGACTAAAAAGTGGTCCTTAAAAAATGATTTGTTAAATATTAACAATTATTTTTAACTATAAACAAATCCTATCAATGTACGATCTAAAAATTTTTTTTCACCTTAGATATCATTGAGTATAATCTGAGATAATATCCAATGTCATCTATACTGAGAAAAAAAATACTTTTACTTAATTAACAATTTCTTGGTTCAAATATTCTATTGTTATTAATTATTAATTTTTGAAGAGAAGAGCATCAATATTTATCTTTGGATAATAGATAAACAAGAGAATAGTTTTATTTTAATTAAGTAAAAATTATTTCAATCAATTTAACAAGTTCTTGAGCTAAGAATATATATTCTTGAAAATTTTCTTGATACAAGAAAATTTTCTTTATAAAAGTATTTTTTTTTCTCAGTGTATAAAAAAAAATGAGTATGTTAGTTAAAATATATTTAATATTTTTTTTTTAATATATTATTATTTGGCAGAGGTCGCAGTGGATAGACTCACCTGCTGTTGAAGGTGAGGCGGTACGGCACCCTGCTGATGGGCCATAACGCCAACACCCGGACCACCTTGCTGATTCGACGTTGTTACAGTTGTGTAGCTGTGGTGGTTCGCTTGTTGGTACGCTAGATGCGGTGGATTGTTTTGTTGTTGATGTTGTTGTTGTTGTTGTTGTTGTTGTAGTTGTTGTTGATGTTGTTGTTGTGGTTGTTGTTGTTGTTGTTGTTGTTGTTGTTGTTGTTGTTGTCTAGAGTCTAAGTGACAGACAGGGACAGACACAGGCACAATGCAGGCATCTAGCAACAGAGAAGAGAACAGAATCGTGTTGTCATTCATGGCTCATTCTTTCTTTTAGCTCAATTTTATTATTTCACGATAATTAATAAATAATAAAACTACAATTTTATTTATTAAATAATTATTAATTATTATTTTTATTAAAATAATATTTTACTATAATAATTATTTTAAATAATTATTATTTATTATTTTTATTAAAATAATATTTTATTATAATAATTATTATTTATCAATACTGCTGTTACTTTAGTTTTTAATTAACGGATAAAATAAAATTAAACGACCAGAATTTATTGGAAAGTAGAAACAATATTTCATATCGATATAACTTTTATCTATTCTTTATTTTTTCGATGGAACTATTGATGCTTTTTTTTTTTTGATGGAAAAAAAAATAGATAATCCATTTCACGGTGAGCTAACGCAAATTATTATTTTTTTTTATTTATTTAATAATTAATTAATTAATTTATTTATTTATTAAGTGAAAAAATTTCATTCAAATAATTGTAAAGATAAAATAAAATTAAAAAAGCAGGAGCGATAGTTAATTAAAAAAAATAATTGATATCTTTGGCATAAACTCATCACCGTGAAATGGTATTAACAATTGTTAAATGGCCAGCATGACAACACGACACGAACGACAATCATGTGACACGACGACCATCGACCAGTTTCAGGCACACAGAAAGAAAGATATAAATATAAATATATATGTATATATATCACGTCATTATATAGATATATATATATACGCATGAAATTCTTGTATTAGTGTACATAATAATAATAAATCATAATAATAGTAACGATAATAAAAAAAAGTATCAATAAAATGGAGCAACACGATCGCAGATTAACATTTATGTTTTTATACCTCACATATTTATCGCACAATGTTACTCATATAATAATAAATAATCGTTATATTATTTTTTTATAATTATCCAATTATTTGTACTTTGTTCGAATTATTATTTCATAATTATTGCATTAAGTAAATATTTATTAAATAACTGCAGCGCAAATTTGGAATATTAAAATATTTTTTTTCCCTCAGAAATTAATTTATGTTGCATTAAAATAATTTTTCAAGTTTATTATTATTATAATTATTATTATATAAGTACACTGAATAAAGCCTTAGTATACCGCATTTTGAATACAAAAATACAGAAGAAAGACAAATATGTAGTAGAGTAATGGAGCCATATAGAAAACGCTCAAAGATAGATAGACAAAAATAGAACAATATACATATATATGAATATAAATATATATATATATATATAATATATGTATACATATATAGCAATAGATTAATATAGATACTTAATAAAATACATCGAAAGCAGCGAATGTTATATTTGCATTTGTCATGTGTCAGCATTAATTAATTCTCATATATTTAAAAATATATTTTAGCGAATGTTGTTGTTAATGTTGATAATGTTATTGCATTGTTAATGGTAAATGTCTTATTGATATAATATAATAGAGCATTAACTTAAATATGTACCTTGTAGATGAGGCATTGGCTATGAATTATTATAATAATAAATAATAAAAATCGACGGGAGAGATTTTAAATAAAAAAGACCCTTTGCCTGTCGTCTGGCACATTGAGTCTCGTGTCTTGTGTTGCTTGCCGTCTTTTACGGGTTTTTTTTTTTTTTTAAATAATTATTATTTATTTTTATTTCCAGTGGGAATTTTCAGCAGAATTTATTTACAATAGTTAACTGACAAGATTGTTTCTAAAAAAAAAAAAATAAACGCGAAGGAATTTTGATTCTAAGTCGTGGTACTGGGTGTGAATCGCGGATAAGTGTTACCTTTATTACGTCGATGTCCTGGAGGTGGTGGTTCTCGGGGTGGCGGAGGTGGACCCCGAGCACCTGGACCTTGACCTTGTCCGGGAGGTCTTCGCCCGGCTTGTGGAGGTTGTCCTTTATTGGGACCAGCTTCTGCTAGGAAATTACTTGGTACTAGACCACGTACGCCGTCTAGTTCGCCCATGTAAAAACCGTCGTCGTCCATTTCACCGTAAACGTATATTTCATTGCCGGTTTGAAAACGCAATTCAACTTGCTACAATAATTATTTACAAGTATTAGTATTATTTATTGCAATCGATAAGATATCTGATGAGAATTGAGGAGTAAAATTCATAATGTTTTATTTTGGATTGATAAAATAATTACCTCGGCGTCAACATTAGGCGAGAGAACTTGCGGATCATAATCATAGAGCGCAATCATTTTTCTGACTGGCATGTTGGTGTATATATCACCCCACCTGTCATTCTGGCCTCTTCTGCCGGGTTGTCCTGGTCCTTGAGCACCTGGGGGAGGGTTCTTCACCTCTTCTACCATGTTGTGAGGCACAAATCCACGTCTACCCCGACATTCACCCCAGTAAAATCCGTCGTCGTCTTTGTCGCCGTAAACCTGGATAAAAATTATTATTTATCCAATTAAATGGTGTTTATTTTTTTGATAAATTTATAAAATTTTTCAAGAAATAAATTAAAAAGTCATCAAGAGAGAATTAAAGGCAGTCATGTGAATTTTTAAATAAATTTACCAGAATTTAATTATTTTTATAACAATAATTAAATTAAAAATTTTTCAAAAATCAAATTTTGACTAATATTATTTTTTAATATTTATAAAACAGTGTTAAAATTATCTCAACAGATAAATTTATTAAAAAATCTACTTAAAAATGGCCAAAAGCCTGCTTTTTAAAAATATTTAAAATGCTTTTTACATCTTCACATTTTTATATAATTTTATTTTAATTAATCTCAAAAAAAAAAAAAACTCATAATTTATTAAATAATAAATAATTTAAATATTAAATATTGAATAATTTATTAATATTTAAAAGTGTCATCCAAGGATACAAGTTAATAAATAAAGTTACCTTAATGGTGTCACCCTCAGAGAAGGGCAATTCAATTTCACAAGCATCAGGATTAGGTGACATTGTTGGAGGATCGTAATCATAAAGAGCGACGAACCAGCGAGCTCTTTTATTAACTTGCTGAGCATCTGGATGATGAGGACCCTGAACAGGTCCACCTCGACCACCGCGATAGCCAGGTCCTCTGCCCCTCTGAGTCCCTTGCTGATCATAATACCCTTGGTGATCCGGACCTCGTGGTGTTCTTCCTGGAACTGGTCTGTGAGTTCCAGGGGGCCCTTGAGGCCCTCCTTGAGGTCCGTATCTTTGGTGTCCCGGGTGCTGCTGCATTCCACGACCTCTTCTAGTAGGGTCGTCTTCTTCACTGTAATTCGCTTCGCTCGCCGAGTCTTTGGTAATCTCCGGAATTCCTAAAATCCAAGTTTTAGAGTATAAATAGCTTCTGACAATTAAATCTTCGTGAAACTCTTTTTTTACTGATAGAAAAATTTTTTTATAATTAATAAGCTTTATTAACTGTATAAAGTAATAAATGATTTTTTAACATCATATATAAAATTTAATAGATATTTATTAACAGTTAATAAATTATTTATTTAATACAATTCATTAAATGTTAATAAATATTTTTTAACAGTTAAAAAATAAGTAATTTATTAACTGTTAATAAATTAAATTATTAATAATTAATAAATCCTTCTATCAGTAATTGAAGAGCAGGCTTACCCATTTGTGAAATACTTTGTCCAGGATAAATTTCTTTATCCGAAAGATTTTCGTCAGTCTCAATGATAACCTGACCATGAGCATCGACCCTGGTGACACCCTGACGCCTCATGTGAGCAGGCACAGGAGCGCCGGGAAATCTCTGGGCCATCCGGTTGCCCACCATGCCCATGTAGCCCTGCTGGTCTCCAGGGTGCTCCATTCCTTGTTGCATGTGTGGTCCCCCGCGCAACACGCTGCAAGGAATCGCGGTAGCACAGCTGTCACTTGATTGGCTTTCCCTGCTCTTCGTTCTGACGGTGATGGCTTTTGGATTAAGGCCCATTAATTTGTGGATGTCTACTAATGCATGATCACCTGTCGGACTGTCAACGTCTGTGACCTTCTTGCCGTCCGCGTAAACCGCGTAACCGGTGACGGCCGAACCGTTTAGGGCAACAGGCTGCCAGGTCACTAGCAAAGTGCCGTCCTGCGGTCCAGCCTCCACCTAGATTCGTTCCAGATAACAATAATTCACTTTTAATTAATTCTGTAGGTTTTTTATTTTGCCTATTGTTTCATAATTTTTATTTTTTGGAGACAAGACTACAGATCTGTTAAAAATCCCGTTAAAAATTTTATTTATAAAAAAAAAAAATTGAATTTAACAGCAAACAGAAGTTTATTTAATTAAAAAAAAACAAATGTGATGGTCTATAAAAATTTTAACGTTGAAAAAGTGAGTTTGATGGTCAATAAATCAAACTAAGTAATCAAATATTTACAATTCTCGATTGATATTGTTGCGATTTTTGCAGTTATTTTTTATATATAAAAAAATTTTTTATTATTGAAATTAGAACAAAACCTTGATTTTTATTCAAATTTATTTTTTTATCAATTCTGTACAAAAAAAATGCTTTGATTATTTTTTTGAAGTGATTTATTGTCAAAATTTTGAAGTTAAAAAAGTATTTTTAGTAAAATTAGAAATGAAAATTAATTTAGCAGATATTTTATGATTTTAAGAATTTTTTTAACAATTAAATTATGTCAAAGAAAATAAGAAAAAAAAATTGACATTTAGAAAATTAAATAAATAAAAAATGGAATTTTTTAGAAATAAATTTTTGGAGCAAATTTATTTATTAAATAAAATTAAAAAATTATCAAGTGATTGCTAACTTTAAAATTACTTTTTTTTAAATCAGATTTTTAAATAAATAAATTTGAATTTTTAAAATTTCAACAATTAAAATTTTTCTACTCTATCCTATAAAAGTTTTATTGAAATTTTTATTTAAAATAAAAGTAATTACCAATAATTTTATCACAAATATTTAGTTAAAAATAATTCTTTATTTTTTGATTAAAATAAAAAATTAAAATAAATTTTTTCCTGAATTTAAAAATGTATTTTTTATAAAAAATCTCTAGTCTTGTAACCAATTATTTAAATAGAGTGATATTTAGTGCATATTCTAGTAAACCTTGATATGGACTATCATCATCCACTTTGCTTTTAAAAATTGACAATAGACTTTTACAAGCATTAATATATTGACTTCAACTACTACTACAACTACACTAGTACTAGAACTATAACTATTGCTACAGCGAGTACTATTATCATTAGTATCGTATAAAAAAAAAAGAATAATAACAATGATAAATATAATGATACAAATGATGAAGACGGTAAAAAATAAATATAACTAATGGATGAAGAATAGTATGTATTGTTCATTGTGTTTTGGATGATGATGATGATGATGATGAGTAAAAATGTGGAGAGCAGAGGAAGAGTAAAAATATATCTCAACCTGGATATCGACCGGAGGATCTGGTAGACCCTTGGAGAGAGTCTTGAAGTGTACGTGACAGGCAAGATTATTGGCCAACTGAGCGTTTTGGTCCTCGAAGTGAGTGGCACGGAGATTCTTGGCTTTCACAGTGACACGGTAAATAGTCGATGGTGCGAGCCCGGTGATGGTATGCCGATAAACACCTGGCTTAACTGTCCTTACTTCAACATTGTTGACACACACTACGTGCTGGTGATTGCTATTGCTCGGGAGCCATGATATCACAGCGCTGGTTGCCGTAACATTGGATGCTTTTACGGCTGTTGGACCCAACGCGACGTCTTTTCCAATTACCATAGTGCACGCCGCGTCCCGTGATGTTCTTCTCGAGTGTGTCACCGAGCGGACACTTATTCGGTGGGGCTGAACATCAAAGGGAAATTATTAATTAAACGTACTACGGTTTAATGGATAGCGCCGGCTATTTATAGAAGATGATATTGAAATTCTTATAATTATTATTTTTTTTTATCGTAATAATTATTTATGTTTAATAAATATGAGTTTCATTATCAAAACTTGGGTATGATTAGAGTTTTTAAGGTCAAGTAGAAATTTTTTATAATTAAAAAAATAAAAATTGTTTTATAATTAAATAATTATGACATCTGATAAATTTTTTAAATTTGAATTAATAAATAAATTATTATAAAGAAAATTTTTTTAATATTAATTAAAAAAAAAAAAATGTTTTCTAATTTTAAATCTATGAATAATGGTAAAATTAAGAAATTTGATTTTTTAAGATTTTGCTTGGCAAAAAAATTATTAAAAGAAAGAAAAATTTTTAAAAATTGTCAGATGTAGAAATTGAAAAAAAATTATTTATACAATTTAAAAAAAAGTGATCAGATTTTTTGAATATTTAAAAAATTACTAGCAACCTTGTAGTCACTATGTGAACTATAATTAAATAAAATTTTGCTTTATTAAATAATGACTTTTGTTAAATTGCACTGTACTTTCTTAAATGTTGACGTTTTTAAAGATATAAGCTCATCTTGATGTTACA
>CAJNRD030001123.1:20738639-20754738 GCA_905319865.3 Cotesia congregata
GTTACACTCATCGAGAGCTTTCATTTGAGTACCCACATGCATTTTGATTTATTTTTCATATAGTGAAATATATAAATATATAAAATATATGAAAAATTGATGTGGGTACTCAAATGAAAGGTCTCGATGAGTGTAACATCGGGATGAGCTTATATCTTTAAAAATGTCAATAGTTCACATTATAAAAGGTCATTTCTTAATTATGTATCTAGGGATAGAGCATTTTCGAATACAGCCTAAATGGTGAGAATTATATGAAACCTTGAAAGGACACAAATTCAAGTCAAGACCTTTGCAATGACACTAAATTTAACTAAAAAACCCGATTTTATCATATGACTATCTTAGAAACAAAATTTTTCTGATTTTCTCAATAATTTAGATTTTTGGGATTACCAAATAATTGAATTAGTTAATTGAAATGATATACTAATAAAAAAGAAATAAATTTTTAGTAAAATATTGATAACATACCCGAGTTGAATCAACACCTTCTACAAGAGCCCTCGTTCGCTCGGTAGCCTTAACGGTGACCTTGAGAACCCCGTCGACGTAGACGTGGTAGGACTCCAACTGGATGGGGTTGTCTGGCGCAGTCCACCCAATCAGCACACTCTTGTTGAGTTGACGCTCCAGGGTGAGGTGCTGTGGCGCCGGAACTAGGTCCGAAAACAGGTAGACTTCTTCAGGAGGAAAAGACAAGACAAGCCTAGCTGTAGCTAGATATAAATCTCTAAGCTAAACACAACTGTCAAGCGAGCCTAAGAGCACCGAAAATAAATTAAAAATTCAACCAACACAGCAAGATCAACGACGAACATTAACGGTATTAATACCAACAATAATCATAATAATAATCATCACAATTACGATTATTATTTTTATTTAGATTTTAATTATCATTTTCGTGTGTCAAAGTTTCGCTGATGCTGATGCTGAGTTGCTCTGTATGACGATCCACTCATTGTGAGACGACTGTGCAATTACCAGTACATTACCTTGTGATTAAAACTATGCTCAGTTCCAAACGTCGCCTCAAGCATCCACCGCTAAGTAAATTGTCAAACGATGCAACATTTCATGCTAATTTTTTTTTTATTTTTCTGTCAGAAAGACTTACTCGAATTAATCGGTACTTTTAGATTAAATGGATCTTAGATGCATTTTTTAATTAAACAATCAAAATGAAACATTTCTGGTTAATTAAAATTAAGACAAAAAGCGTGCAGCGCGAACACAAACCAGCTTTTATAATATCTAAAGCTCTAATTCTAAGCTATTGTAGCAATTTTCGCCGGATTTTACTTAAGCATGACGATTTTAGCCAGAAAATTTAATAAAATCGTCAGAATACAATACATTGAAACTACTTTATCATTAAGCTTGAATTAAATACCCTGTCATTATCATTATATAATTCTATAGATATAGATATAGATATATAAGTTATTATATAACAATATATAATATGGTTTATGTTCGACAAGTTAGATGGATAAAAAATACTCCACTGATGACGACACAACTTCGAGCTAAACCAACCTGGTGGTTCTTGTTCGTCTTCCTCAGCAATATTGTCAAGTTCGGCGTACGCTGACAGTTCGGCTTGCCGATTTCTGTTTCCCTCCTCCAGTGCCGCCAATTCTAGGTCAATGTCTTGGAGATAACACTGTACAGAAAAAAAATTAAATTAAATCAAGAGAAAAATTCTTGAACCAAGAAAATAATTTTGAAAATTTTCATTGTCTTGAATCAACACGGAAAGAAAAAGATGACATAGATATCATCCCAGATTATACTGAGTAAAAAAAAATTTCAGATAGTAGCTAGTATAATCCAGATTTTAATGAGTATAATAGAGATATCATGCAGTATAATCTGGATTATTATACTACCCCCATGAAAAAATCTATAAATATATATAAATTATATATAGTAAATATATTTTTAATAACTAACTTCTGGCCGATTTTCATATATATTTTAAATATATCTAAAATATATTTGAAGTATATAAAATATATATGAAAATCAGCCAAAAGTTAGTTATTAAAAATATATTTTTTATGTATCTCGACGTATATTTTTTTTATATTTTTTTTTCATTGGGAATAGCTATACTATTTAAAAATTTTTTTCACTACAGATATCACTGAGTATAATCTGGGATGATATCCAGTATCATCTTGTTCTTTTCGTGAAGACGAAAAATTTTTGAATCAAATAAAATTTACTTAAACCAAGAAAAATTTCTTAGTTTAAGAATTTTTTCACTCAATTCAAAAAGATCAAGTTCTTCAAAATTGTTTAATTGATTAAAGTTAATTTTTTCTGTGTGGAATCAATAAAAATAATTACAATTTATTAATATTTAAATTTTGAGTTAACATACTTGTGGAATATTCGTCGACGCAGCGTCATCGACGTCTCTTAGGCCCATGACAGCCTGGTGGAACTCAAGAAGATCATCACCTACGAGTTTTTGTACAAAGTTAGCGGGAACTAGTCCTCTGCGTCCGTCGAGAGTTTCCGCGTCGAGAAACCCGTCGTCGTCAGGCTGGCCCCAGACGAGAAGATAGTCACCACCTTGAACTGGAAGCTCTGCTTCTGGATTTTCATTAGGCGAGTGTTGGAAAGGCTCGTAGCTGAACCTTGCTATGTAGACGTAGCACCTCCCCTTGCCGGGGATATCCAGCATGTCTACTTGACCCTCGGGTAGAATGGTCTCGCTGGTAAGCCGGTCCAGAGGGTTTGTCAGTATTGACGTGGGTATTTTTGGCATCTGACGCGGCCCCAGAAAGTGGTGACCCGTCGTAGAGGTCGCTGTTGGAGATGTAGCCCGTAAACTTTGTTGAATTTGTTGGATAATTGCTTGCTGGTGGAGCTGGTTTGCCTGGGATTGCGCTGACAGCTGCTGCATCGCTTGCAATGGATCATTTATTGCTTGAAGCAATCCACCCGACGACGATCCTGAATAATAAGATAAAAATTGAACCAATTTTCAATCACTTAGTAACTTTATTTAGATGTTGAATTTTATTTTATCTTATTACTTGAAGAAAAATCTAAACAAGTTGCTGATATTGTAATTTGGAAAAAATGTTTGAGATTATGAATATGCTGTTTTACTTTATTACATAAATAAATAAAATTTTGCTTTATTAAATAATGAATTTTGTTAAATTGCACTGTACTTTCTTAACTATTGACGTTTTTAAAGATATAAGCTCATTCCGATGTTACACTTATCAAGAGCTTTCATTTAAGTACCCACATGCATTTTTGATATATTTTTCATATATAAATATATATAATATATGAAATATATGAAAAATCGATGTAGGTACTCAAATGAAAGGTCTCGATTAGTGTAACATCGAGATGAGCTTATATCTTTAAAAATGTCAATCATTAAGAAATTATATTGTATTTTATCAACTTACGATATTTTTAAAGATATAAGCTCATCCTGATGTTACACTAATCAAGAGCTTTCGTTTGAGTACCCACATGCATTTTTGATATATTTTTCATATATACATATATATAATATATATAAATATATGAAAAATTGATGTGGGTACTCAAACGAAAGGTCTTGAATAGTGTAACATCGGGATAAGCTTATATCTTTAAAAATGTCAATAGTTCACGAGATACAAGGTAATTTCTTAATTATGTTTCTAGAGATAGAGCATTTTTGAATGCAGCCTAAATATTTATTATCATAAATTGACTATTGGTGAGAATGTTATAAAACATTTTATCATATAAATCCACTGGCCATAAAATTTTGGTTATTCTCTTAACAATATAGATGATTATAAAATAGACGAGAAAGAAAAAACTGACCTGAGCTAACGCCAGAAGTGCCAAAGGCATTGGTCCCGACAGTCGAGTAAGTTGATCCAGTTGTAGAGAAGCTGCTTTGAACGCTGGAGAAAGGAAGCACTGATTGGGATACACTTGGGAGGCCACTGAGCGCCGAGTGATAAGACGAGGACGAGTACGGCGGCAATGAAGACAGTGTCGTTTGCGTGAGGTTTGTCTGGGGAACTGAGTAATTATGATGGCCTAGCTGATGCGTCGTCCCAAAGCTGCTACCAACCCCGGAGGTGAAGCTTCCATTTGGGTGAGTAGTCAGCGTTAAGTTTGGATAGTTGCCACTCTGGAATAATTTTATATCAATTATAAATTAATTAAAACTTTTAATCATCTAACCCGTTTAATTTTCAGAAAAACTCAAACGAACCTGTTGAGTTCCATTAAGGAAAGTTTGTCCAGTCTGCCCGGTCGGTTGGCTGTAATGAGGCAGGACACTCTGGCTGGTGGACCCCAAGTACGTACTCGACACAGGCAGCTGAGATTGGTGAGTTTGCTGTTGCTGACTAGACTGCTGATGGGACTGCTGAAATGACTGCGTGTGTGTATGAGGATAACTTTCTTGATATTGATTGCTTGAGAAATGTGTGTGCGCTTGTTGCTTTTGCTGTTGTTGCTGCTGTTGCTGTTGTTGTTGCTGTTGCTGATGCTGATGCTGAGACGAGAGACTGGAGAGACTGGCTTGAGGATGAGAGCTGGCCATGTCGACGTGTGTCTGATGCTGATGGTGATACTGCTGCAGCTTCTGCTGAAACGCGGGCTGGGATTGGCTGGTTGACAGGGACGACGGGGCGGGAGGAATTGGTTCGCTGTAGTGATATGGTGGTCCGTTGGGAGTAAGCGGCGGGCAGCCAGGCATCATTGGTGTCAGAGGCATCGGCGAGCCTACGTAGTGTGACATCCCGAGGTCTCCGAGCTCCAGCGCGTGTGGATGAGGAGGATGCTGCTGGTGCTGGCTTAGGCTGCTCAGGTTTTCTGCGCTAGATCGCAGGATTCTCTGCCCGGAGGAAGGCTGCTGGGTCGTCACCACTCCTCTCGTGTGGTCCAGTTCGTGGAGAATACGACCGCTAATTGATTTAAATGTTTGGAAAATTTTAGTTTTTTGTTTATTTAAAGAAACACTGTTAAAATTTTCAGAGAAAAAGACGGTAATTATTTACAAGTGGGGTCAAACGTATTTTTGGCCATATCTAGATGAAAAATTAACATTTTTTAACTTTTTTTATTCTGCTTGTTTTTACGGATGATGATAAATTTTGAAGATTTAACTTAACAAATAAATTATTATAAAGAAAATTTTTTAAATATTAATTTAAAAAAATTAATAAAATATTTTATAATTTCAATTATATAAATAAATTATGGTCAAATTAAAAAATTTGGAAAGTTTTTAAAGTTTTACTTGGCAAAAAAATTAAAAAAAAAAAATTCTAAATGCAATTTTTTTTTTAATTTTGGTAATTATTTACAAGTGGGGTCTATCCTATTATTGGCCATATTTGGGTGAAAAATTAATATTTTCAAATTTTTTTTACCTTCAAAAGTTAGAAAAAATTTTAGCTCTCATGTTTTTGGACAAACTTTCTATTTTATTTTTTTTTTTTTGATGAAAAATTTATAAATTTTTTTGAAAATTTGTTAAAATTGTGATAATCGATTTTTTTTTTCTAATTGCTTATTTTTTATGTATTTTTCAAAAAAATTTATATCAAAATTAAAAAAATTCGTCCAAAAAAATGAAAATTAAAATACTGACCCCACTTGTAAATAATTACCAAAAAAACTTGATATCTTTTTTTTAATTAAAAATACTTATACCAAAATTAATTTTTTTTTTTTGCAAAAATTTATCTTTTCCTTGATAAAAATACTTTAACAGTGTTTTGATTAAATTGAACAATAAAAAAGGGATGAAACGTACTACCTAGTGTCCTGCTCAATCTTAGCAATCATCCTGTCAATTTCCGAGCCTGAAGGCGGCCACGTGGTTCCAGTGATACTAGTAGTGGCCGTGGAACCAGGACCGCGACTCCTCGCTCGCCTGAGACTCGTCAGCTCCAAAGACAACTCTTCGCTCCTCACCATCTGCAGCTCCGTTTTCTTTTCAAGTTCGCGAATCTTGGACTGGAGCGCCTCGACAGACTCTGGACCTTGATATCTGCCTGCTAGCTTTTCCCGTAGCTGGTTCTGTGCTTCGGCATGCTGCCGCTCCAGGTCCGCCCTGCGAGCCTCCGTCTCGCGCATTTGCTATAATTATTACAGTTTTATTTTTCTATTAATAATTTTCCAATGTAAAAAAAAATCTATTATAATCACTAAGAGCTTTTTATATTAATACCGAGTGTTAATTTTCTCGTAGATTTTAATAACCAAAATGTCTGGGTAATTTCGGAAAGACTCGACGACAGAAATCGTTTGCGTGGCATTAATAACTGGTGAAGTAGAGGTATGTCGAAAAAAATAACTAGAATAAAAATTTTTTAGGGAAAGAGATTCTCATTGTGTCTGGCATTGCCTGAAGCCGTCGTGTGGGCGTTATACTTCTCTATAGATATGCTATCATCTCCTATTCAATAAAAATACTCTTTCACTTACCTAATTTTAAATTAAAAGTATATTTTATAATAAAGTTACTTTTAATTAATTAAAATTTATTATTATTATTACCATAAAAAAAGTTAGAAATTAAAACTAAAAATAAAATCATGGAATTTTTATTTAGCGAGAAATTTTTCAATTTTTTTACAGAACTTTTTTAGAAAAAAAAAAAAAAAAATTCAAATAAAAACTAGTCAAAGTTTGATTTAAAAATAATTTTTTTTTTTATTAAATTAAAATCTATTATTATTATTACTTATTACCATAAAAAAGTTCAAAATTAAAAATAAAAATAGAAATTTAAATTTAGCGAGAAATTTTTCAATTTTTTTATAAAACTTTTGTAGAAAAAAAAAAAAATTCAAATAAAATATAGTCAAAATTTGATTTGAAAAAAAATTTTTTTTTATTTTTATGAATGAAAATTAATGATATAATTACCTCCAGAATGGACTCAAGTACCGGATCCTGCATGATGGCTCTCCCGGAGGTGGCTGCGACGGCAGTTCCAGTACCCAAATGCTGTGCGGCCTGGGGTAACGTGGTCCCGCCACCTCCAACGCCACAGCACTGAAAGAAAACTCGATCATCAATTATCCAATCCATCACCGGACAATCGATAATAATTAATCTTGACAGGAAGTAGCATTTTATCAATCATAAAACAAATAAATAAATAAATAAATAACAAAATGAATCAATCAATTAATATATAAAGCATACTGTAGGTAAACTACAACTAAAGAGCAATAATACAATTTATCAAGTCCTCTTGGGACATGATCAATACGCTGGAATAACCAGACTCATCATACAGTATAATATCCAATTTGAGCTCCTGCATCGACATATCTTGACTATGAATTCCAAAAGTCCATTAAAAATGAAATATATACTTATACATATACATATCTTGGATCTATATAATGAATAACAGCATAAAAGACACCTACGCATGTCGGCGAGATACTAGCCTACGCACTACCCACTATACTCGTATTACTCTTTGAGTTTCTACGGGTATTCTTGTTCTATGTACTCTCAAATCAATGGGAGAAAATTGCATTGATTCTCTATGGAAGGACTATATCCTTAATCTAATTTAATAAACTAATTGTTAGAGTACTGAAGATAATTTTCTATTGATGTTTAAAGTTATGTTGAGATTCTTAAGATCAGGATGATGATCATGATGAAGATAATTGCAACAATAATTATATAGATGATTATTTACACTGATAAAATGATTTATTAAATTTTTTTAAAGAAAAATAAAGATATTTAGTACAATTAATTTAAATAAAATATAATTTAAACTTAAATTGAAAAAATAAAGAAGAAAAAAAAATATTTAGGACAATTAATTTAAATAAAATATAATTTAAACTTAAATTAAAAAAATAAAGAAAAAAAAATTCTACGTTGAAGAGAAAATTTTTTTAAGTTAAAAAAATGTTTTATTTTTTTTATAAAATTTCTTGATAATTTTCTTAAAATAAAATTTTTTTTTTCTGTATATCAGACAAAAATAAATCTTTCTATCAGTGAAATACTGGAATGATATGATGTCATACTCAAATATATAATACAATGTACAGAGAGCCGGGTTAAAATGAATCTAGATGATCAATTCGAGTAAAATCTGACCTTGTACATTTTGTAGGTATACGAAGTGCCGAACGACATATTGGACAGCACGTCACCCTTTGCTAGATGATGAGCGACGTTCGCGCGCTTTTAATTGCAAGTTGCGCTGGAAATAGACAACAGAGAGGAGCAACTGTTCATGTTTAAACGTTTTTTATCGGAAGTAGAGATGAGCGACTGAAAACCATTTGGAAAATTTTTGGTAAGCGCTTTTTAGATACATATATATATTAACAGAATATTTTTTAGTAGGGAAAAATGATTGATTAATTACGGGTATTGTTATTGGGGAGTAATTGATGCGAATCAACTGGTTCATTTATTCACCGTCCATTGTAATTTAAGAAAGGCTGACATAATATGAGGGAGTATGTAGAGTAGAAGAGTTGATATAATGAAAGGGGAAACGACATATCGTCTGATTAACGTGCACTGTACTACTTAGTCGGCTCACATCGGCTCTGTACCACTGACGGACTATATATCTGTCAAAGTAATTACTCTCTTCGTATTATGTATTGCTGGGAGTGATATGACTAAACCTGATGTGATTCATTCTACTCGCCAGGGATTTGTTCAAATTATTTTCAGGATTAATCTAACGATTGGTGTTGAATTTAAATAACTTTTTTTTTAAACTAGAATAAATTTTTAAAAATTATTTAAATTCAAAATTGATTTTTTTAATATTTAAATAATTTTTTAAATAATAAAATTAAATAAGGTTAAATAAATTTTTTAATTTTACTTGTTTGATATTTCTGAGAAATAATTGAAAAGAATTAATATTGTTCAAATTATTTTTAGGATTAATTTAACGATTGATATTTGATTTAAACAATTTTTTTTTGTAAAGCTAGAATAAATTTTTAATAATTATTTAAAATAAAAATTAAATTGAAAATTAATTTTTTTTTAATACTTAAATAATTTTAAATAATAAAATTAAATAATTTTTAAAATTTTACTTTGATATTTCTGAGAAATAATTGAAAAGAATTAATATTTTACAAGTGAGTAGTTAAATAACTTTAGCAATTTGTAAAGTTGATAAAGTTTAACATAAGTTAAATATTAAAACTTTTACAGTATTAAAATTTAAATAAATTATAATGCACAAGAGTCAATTACAAGAGTCAGATTTATAAAAAATAAATGTATAAAAAAGCGTAATCCCAATGGTATTTAGATTTTTACATTCGTGAAGAGTGATCCAGTTTCAGCACAATCGCATCCCTTCTCGCGATCCACGAGAAAAACCAGAGCTTTTAAGCTTAAGCTCGAGGCTTTTTTGTTCTCAGCTGCTTTATCTGGATGTTAAACCAGAAATAATCGACTCGTCGAATGATCGATTGTCCTCTCGGGTATTTATATACATTAAGTGACGAGTTTTCTGTTTTAGAGCCAAAGAGCCGACCGAAACCAAAGAAATCACCGGATTTGTATTAAAAGTAAAAATATCAGAAAGAAGAAAACCAAAAAGAAGAAGAACAAGATCCACGAATGCGATAGCTTCTGAATAATAGCTCGTAATTCAAAATGACAGTGGTTAATTTTCGAATTTGCAATTTAACGTCCGTGGAAATGTGCCCGAACGTTAACTGCAAGATCTACTACTACACACCGAATAGAAGAGAAGCATAAAGAAAGAGAGAGAGAGAGTTTATTCGTGGCTTAAAAGTGAGGTCAAGATAAACTCAGAAGCAAGTACAACACCGCAGAGATAAATTAACTTGGTAAGATATTTTTTTTTCTTCCTAATAATGCAAAAAAAATAATTTATTTTAGTCTAAAATAGTTTTTACTTGGAGCAATAATTATAATTGATCCAGACGTATGTAAATTAAGCAAGTAAGTAAATAAGAGGGTGTGGGTCAAGGGGGATTGAATCCAGATGAGGGTGGCCGGTTAAATCAGCAGCACGGCACTGCTTATTGATCTCACTACTAAAGATACCTACATATACGTATATAGGAGTCTCACCGGGCGTCACACACCACTCTGCGTACTACCACCGGGTGCATGACAAGTCCCACACTCACATATAATACTACATACGTAGTCATTGTACATATCCATATAATACTACTCCAACTCGTTACAGTACTAGTAATATAGTTTTGTATACATATATATATATATATATCTATTTATATATGTGTACAAATATAGCTGACAGACAGACAGATATGTATGTACATAAATATGTAAGGCGTGTGTAGTACACTCGCTAAGAACACTACTGAATAGAATCAGTTATAAAAGATATTAAGAAGAATATATCTTTATAAAGAAGAATATAATGGCGTAATGTGAAAAATTAACAAAATTTTAACATTTTTTTTCACTCGCCGCCATCGTTACTGTACACTTTAGCTCCATCTCGACTCTAGGCCGACTATATATATATATATATATATATATATATATCTATAATAGATCTCTTCATCCTTAATCTTCACAATCTTATCAACAAACGTCGATAAAATATTTATTTAAGCACTCGCTATACATTTCTTCACCGTCACCACTGAAGAAATAAAAAAAAATTAATAACTTAACTTGGAAAAAAAATTAAATGAAAATTAATTAATTAATTGGAGTAAAATATGATAAATTATTAATATTAATAATAATAAACAATTTAATAATTATACACTCACGATAACCGAATCGAAGGGATTGTGGCAGGCCAGGGCTGCTGCTGGTGATGAAAAAGGTTCCGCGAGAGGCGAGAGAGAAAACGAGGGAGTTTCTCGTTTAAAATTAAGCCTTGTCTTGTAATTTTAAATTATAAATAATTATTTTATCGTAATCGGAGTCACTTTTTTTAATTGAAGTAAAATAAATTCACTTTTTTTTATAATTAATCCACCGGTCACTCGATTTTTAATTTTTGACTCCGGGCTTTAAGATTTTTAAATAAAAATAAAGATTACTAAATACGTTTTAGACATTTTGGAGTTAGAGGGTAGTCAGCCCCCGTGATCTCGGGCCACGGTGAGGCAGGGCCGCTGTTTTAGGTTCGAATTATTGGTGGTGGGTGGGTGGGCGCGATTACGATTACGAGAACAACGGCGACGGCGACGACGAGAGCCAGCTGCCGAGGCCCCCCGATTCCGAGAGCATATACGACACGGGTAGTCAAGCGACACCTACTGGTGACTGGCCCGACTAAGAAAAGCCACCCCCGCTGGAAGAGAAACCCCTGCGAGGGAGCACTCGAGAACTGCTTGCGCAAGCTCGTCGAGCGTGGAGGTGGCCAGTCCCCTCCGACACGCCGGATATAGGTCACTCGTGGATCGATCAGAGGGACGCCTGGCACACGCCGACTGCTCTGCTACCTATCACAAAAGACCAATCAATAACGACACACCGTAGCAATCTCCAATATCTTACTTCCAAGCTATACTTTTCTTACTCCGAGCATAGTCTTCTTTATAACTCATCTCTTTACTTAGGAGATCCTTTTTTTTTGAGACAACAAAAACGACCCGCTGACACCGACGGTCGCCGGAGGATAACTATCCCTGTAATTTCCAGAAGGTCAGATTCCAAAATTTTTCCCAAAAAAAATTATTCTTTAAGATACTTTTGGGAAAATTCAACTTTTGTATTTTTTTACTCAAAAGTTTTCTTCTAATGAAGCTTTTACCTGAAAATTCAAAATTCTGTCAAAAAATTGATAGACCTTTTTTTATAAAAAATTAAATTTCCTAAAAAAACGGCTGCGCAATTTCAAAACACAGAAACTAACATTTAAAAAGGTTTCTTATTAAAAAATAGTTAGCCTGCCAAATTGATGAAAAATTTGATTTATGAATAGAAAATACTTGAATATAAATATTTTTAAGAAAAAATACTTGAAATTAAGGTCTAAAAGTTATAAAAAATCCAGTAATATTAAAAAAATTTTGCAGTTACTGTGTCTTAAAATTGGGCAGCCGAAAAGTCTCTATTTTTTTTGTATACAGAAAGAAAAATTTTTTGACTGGAGAACAAAATCCTTGGCTCAAGAAAATTTGTCACGTGCCTGAAAGAGGATCAAAGTTGTGTTGGCCGGAGTAAAAATTTTTCTTGAAATTCTATTCTTGGTGGAAGTAATTTTTTCTTAATTCAAATTATCATAAATAAATTACAATTGTATTAGGGATACAATAAATTTTTATATTTAATCAAGATTTTTAGATACTTTAGGGAAGCAAAGCCACCTAATTTAGCTGAGAAAAAAATTTTTTCACCTTGAAATATTATTTGATCTTCCCATTTGACATGTTAATCAATAAAAATATCAATGAAAATTTACTTCTATCTTTATATTTAATTTTTTGGAGCAAGAGGCTGAATTTTCTTAAAACAACAAGATTTTCTTGACTTAATTAAAAATATTTTCTTGGCTCAAGTAAACTTTTTTTACCTCAAAATCTTGAGTTCAAAATTTAGCGAATATACTTAACATACTCCAAAAAATCTTCATTATAAAAAATTAAAATTCTGTATAAAGAAAGATAGATACAATAAAATTGATGACTTTTTTTTTATAGAAAATTAAATTTTCTATGAAAAAAGTCTTGTAATTTTTTTGTATCCAATATTTAACCCATAATTTTGATTTCAATCCAAAAAACCATTTAATTTTTTAAAATTACCAAGTAAACTTCTAAGACAAGTAATTTGAAAAATAAATCTTTTGGTTGCATATCTAAACTCCTTATTCTTGTCACATGCCTAGGCATTATTTCATTTCACTGACGCAAATCCACCTAAAAAAATAACTCGCCAGCGAATTTAATGGCAATATTTCAAAAAAGGGATTTGTTGGTCGGATTTTAAGGGTGACAGCTTTCCCAATTTGGTCTCCATTCACCCAGTTAATTTCGTCATAAAACAATAAAATAAAATAAAATAAAATAAAATAAAATAAAAAATTTTATTTCCACTAATTGCCTCAGTATGCAATTGACAGACGTGTGTACTGTGTACAAAAGAAGAAGAGAGCGCGTGCGTGCCATTTAAATCATCCCTCCAACGTGCAAGGGGTAAAATATTACTCTCCCTCTGGCCCTCGGCTGCCGCTACTCGGGGGGTAGACTCTCCTCTTACCCTCCGAGGAGTATTCGGTGTCCAGAAATAAACTGGAGCACGGAGCATGCGTGAGCCCAGTTTGTCAATTGGTCGAGGATGAGGGGCACGAGTACTCTCTACTCTCTACTTCTCTTACTCAGCGTTCTGTTGTATGGATGTATCACTATCAACTACACCATCATCATCTCGCTCCATCCTCGTTGTCCTTCAATGTATGACGTCATGTCGTGGACAACACCAACACTTTCTGGTTCTCTTTCTGGTATGGCTGGTCTGCACTACCACCGCCTCCGAGCTCTCCTCTCTCCTCTCGCACCCTCCTGGGTCGTACGGGCTTATCAATGAACGTACGGAGAACTTCCGCCGGTGGTGGTTCTCCCTCTCTTTTTTTCTCTCTCTCGCCCACGAGTAAATGCACTTTTTCTGTGCATAACACTGGACTTGATGGCTAATAAATAATAACAGTCTCGATTATTTTTCCTTTTTATTTATTAGTCATTAATGTTAATTATCATTATCAGTTTCTAATATTTTATTAGAGATAAGATTTTTATTATTTTATAGACTTTATAAATTAATAATTTCTTTTTATTAATAAAATAAATGCAAAAAAAATTTTCACTTTTTAAAATAATAATATAATAATTACTAGCAACCTTGCAGTCACTATGAGACTGCTGTGACTTGTAAACTATAAATAAATAAAATTTTGCTTTCTTAAATGTGGACGATTTTTTATATATTTTATATATATGATATATGTAATATATATAAATATATAAAATATATGAAAAATCGATGTGAGTACTCAAATGAAAGGTCTCGACGAGTGTAACATCGGAATGAGCTTATATCTTTAAAAATGTCAATAGTTGACAAGATACGAGGTCATTTCTTAACTATTGACATTTTTAAAGATATCAGCTCATCCCGATGTTATACTCATCAAGACCTTTTATTTGAGTACCCACATGGCATTTTTTATATATTTTATATATATATGGTATTTGTGAAATATATAAATATATAAAATATATGAAAAATTGATGTGGGTACTCAAATGAAAGGTCTCGACAAGTGTAACATCGGGATGAGCTTATATCTTTAAAAATATCAATAATTCACAAGATACACGGTCATTTCTCAATTATGTATCTAGAGATAGAGTATTTTCAAATGCAGCCTTAATACTTATCCTAATAAATTGACTATCAGTGAGAATAATATGAAACCTTGAAAAGGCACAAATTTAAGTCAAGACCTTTGCAATGACATTTAATTTATCAAAAAATTATATTATAACTTTTTTGTATTAAATTAAAATGTAAATTATTATTATCTTATAAATTTTATAAAAATTATTAATTTTTTCCTATATAATTAATAATATTTAACAAAATAGTAAAATAATTGAATGATATTATTATGAATGATGATATCAATGTCTAAACTTTGATCAATGAAAACTCAGTACTGTGTACAACAGTACCTGGTAATGAAACCTCGTGAAAGGTCCAGTCTGTTTAATATGCGGCAAAAATCTGGAGTAAGTAAATACGGACGGTGAGGGTCAGAAATTTCAAAGAGATGTTAAAGTTAAAATTCTAGTAAGACATAGGTCAGCTTTAAATAATTAGAAAAGTTTATCAGAGTTTATAGAGTCAATCCGAGTTTACAAAGTCTATCCGAGTTTTACTCTTATTAATTACTCTCATTATTTTTTCCGCACTAATTAGTAAATTCAAAAAATATTTTCTTCTAATACTGATAAAGTTTCACACAAAGAATTTTTACGGACATAATCCTCAGATAAATAATTAAAATCTAGCTCCTTTCCTTTCTCCGATGACGTTATTTTCCTTTGAAATCGTCGTGTTTTCTCCGATTATGTAAAACGCATAGCGCGTGTTATGTAGCTGAAACCAGCAACCGGTTCATACGCTTAGCTGTACTGGCGCATTACCACAAGCCACAATCATTAGAATTATTTTCTTCATAAGTATACCTGTATTAGTATTACAACGTAAGACACCAGTTACTTTCATTTATCATTTATCAGTCAGCATTCAGCGATGTCTGAGTGTCTTCGACCAGGTGCGTTTTAATATTTACCAAGCTGATGGAATTTAATGAAACACTCGTACATCAATAACAATAAATATATCAATAAAAATAAAGTAAATCACCGGGAGATTGAGTGGTTAAGGAATCGAATTCCGCGGCTCTAGGACACTATTCATCAATGTTGGATAAAAAATCTATGAAGTAAGAAAATAGCTGGTAAGCACGCTTATATTTGTTGTATTATTCAAATGATATATGTCTTCACGAAGAAATACTTACTTCATATAATATCCAATCGATAAATCAATAACTTGAAATGACATATTTCTTAAAACCGTCATTAAATTCATAGCTTCACTTAAATCTTTTTCCTGTCAACTACTAAGCAGAGTAATGTACCTGGTATTTATTTTCCTACACCACCAGTTAAGAGTTTAACTTCTTCAATTATATTACATTTTATTGGTATTTCTGCATTGCGAAACTTTTACCAGCCACACTGTACTCCAGCGCACCTAAAACATTTTTTGCTTTATTTAAATAATAACTTTTGTTAAATTGCACTGGACGTTCTTATTTATTGACATTTTTAAAGACATAAGCTCACCCTGATGTTACACTAATCGAGACCTTTCATTTGAGTACCCACATAGTATTTCTTATATATTTTATATATATATATATATATATATATATATATATGGTATTTGTGGAATATATAAATATATAAAATATATGAAAAATTGATGTGGGTACTCAAATGAAAGGTCTCGCCGAGTGTAACATCGGGATGAGCTTATATCTTTAAAAATGTCAATATTTC
>CAJNRD030001123.1:20769656-20782782 GCA_905319865.3 Cotesia congregata
TATGTAATATATAATATAAATATATAAAATATATGAAAAATTGATGTAGGTACTCAAATGAAAGGTCTTGATGAGTGTAATCTCGGGGTGAGCTTATATCTTTAAAAATGTCAATAGTTTACAAGATATTTGTTGAATTGCACTGTACTTTCTCAACTATTGATATTTTTAAAAATACAAGCTCATCCTGATGTTACACTCATCAAGAGCTTTCATTTGAATACCTACATGCATTTTTGATATATTTTTCGTATATACATATATGTAACATATAAATATATGAAAAATTGATGTAGGTACTCAAATGAAAGGTCTTGATGAGTGTAACATCGGGATGAGCTTATATCTTTAAAAATGTCAATATTTTTCAAGATACAAGGTCATTTCTTAATTTTGTATCTAGAGATAAAGAATTTTCGAATGCAACCTAAGTACATATTATCATAAATTGACTATCGGTGAAAATAATATGAAACCTTAAAAAGGCACAAATTCAAATCAAGACCTTTGTAATGACTAAATTTCACTAAACAAAACTGACTTTATTTTAAAATTATCCTGGACACAAAATTTATCTTATTCTCTTAATAATATAGATTATAATAATAGCAATAGACCACGTTACTTTTATTATCATCCAACAGGTTTATTTATATCGATTGATATTTATAATTGTATGATTAATTTGTTTACAGTACGAGGATCAAGACCTGGGAAAAATGTCCAGCTAACGGAGGGTGAGATCCGTGGCCTGTGTCTCAAGTCACGTGAAATATTTCTATCCCAACCGATACTACTCGAGCTGGAGGCACCGTTGAAAATATGCGGTGTGTATTTTAGTACTTGAGCCAAGAGAACGCGTGTTTATTATTATGTATATGCATCTTGTGTATATTTATATTTTTTTTATTTTTACTATTTTTGTAAACACGAGCCTTTAAGGCCTTACATAATCATCAGAGTGGATAAAAAAATGAAAACAAGTAACATTAGATGTAATTATTGATGTCAATTATCGGCGACATTAGCATACTCGTAATAATTGCGACTAGTTGGTACATTTACACATTAATTCCTACTGCTGAGATAATAATGAAAAAAACATGAGTCACATGTTGAGTTAAGTATACCATTGAGATGTTTTTATTAAATTTTTTTTTTATGCTAATCAGGTGACATTCACGGTCAGTACTACGACTTATTGCGGCTTTTTGAATACGGTGGGTTCCCACCGGAAAGTAACTACCTCTTCCTAGGCGACTACGTCGACAGGGGGAAGCAATCGTTGGAAACAATATGCCTTCTTCTTGCGTACAAGATCAAG
This sequence comes from Cotesia congregata, assembly GCA_905319865.3. Lineage (NCBI taxonomy): Eukaryota > Metazoa > Arthropoda > Insecta > Hymenoptera > Braconidae > Cotesia > Cotesia congregata. The sequence goes on from CAJNRD030001123.1 coordinate 20,770,981, forward strand.
TATCCCGAGAACTTTTTCCTGTTACGAGGAAATCACGAGTGTGCATCCATCAACAGGATATACGGTTTTTACGATGAGTGTAAGTTACTTTGACATTAATATTACATGTATGCTGTTCGAATTATTGATTTAATTATTGGGTTTTATGGTACTGAATAGGCAAACGTCGTTACAATATTAAACTATGGAAGACATTCACGGACTGCTTTAACTGTCTACCCGTGGCAGCAATCGTTGACGAGAAAATATTCTGCTGTCACGGTGGACTCAGTCCTGATCTACAGAATATGGAGCAAATAAGACGTATTATGCGACCGACTGATGTTCCTGATCAAGGATTACTCTGTGATCTTCTTTGGTCTGATCCCGACAAGGACACAATGGGTTGGGGTGAAAATGACCGTGGTGTATCGTTTACATTCGGTGCCGAGGTCGTTGCCAAATTTCTACACAAGCATGACTTTGACCTCATATGCCGTGCGCATCAGGTAAACTCGATAATATTTATCGTAATTGTTTTAGATATTTATTTGGTGGATAATTTATTTTATAGTAAATATTTACAAGTGGGGTCCATTTTAATTTTTATTTTTTTTTGAAGAAATTTTTATTTGATTTTATTAATACACTCATTTTTTTTTTAAATACACGGAAAGAACAAGATGACACTGGATATCATCCTAGATTATCCTCAGTGATATCTATGGTGAAGAAAAATTTTAGATAGTAGCTAGAAAAATCCAGATTATAAAATGAACGAAAAAAAAGTTGATCATCACAATTTTTTCTTTGCACAACATTTTTTATCATAAATACGCCATTAAAACAAGTAAAATAAAAAAAAAAATTAAAAATGTTAATTTTTCACCTAGATATGGCCAAAAATAGGGTTGACCTCACTTGTAAATAATTACCTAATTTATTAATCCTGTTAAATTTAACATAGTTAATAATTATAGAAATAACGATTGATTTTAAAGATAATTTTTTATCCATCAAATTTATTATAATATAAGATTATTCCAATCTTGATAGACACTTAATTTTTAATTGGATTATTATTCATCTGAAAAAAAAAGTATATTAAGAATAATATAAAAATAGTGACTATTAATGATTGGACTATTCAATCAATCAAGAGCTCAATTAAAATAAGTTCCGGCACGTTCGCAATGTGACCGTGAAATTCTTGAATTTCTCAATAAAATATTTTGTTTTGGTTTGTTTATAATCTACTAGGTCGTCGAAGATGGTTATGAATTCTTTGCAAAACGACAACTGGTGACGTTATTCTCAGCGCCAAACTACTGCGGTGAGTTTGACAACGCCGGTGCCATGATGTCGGTCGACGATACGCTGATGTGCAGTTTTCAAATCTTAAAACCAGCAGACAAGAGGAAATTCGCGTATGGTGGCCTCAACTCTGGCCGACCGGTTACGCCGCCGCGAGGTCCCAATAATAAAAACAAAAAGAAGTGAATGAGATTTCCGGGAGCGTAATTTATTGACGCGGAGTTTTTAGGACCTCAAACCTCTCTTATTATCAACCCAGTAACACAACACCATCATTCACTCTCCACCTACTCCCGTCCCTACTGTCATTAATCAAAACAACAACAACAACAACAACAACAACAAACAACAACAATAATAATATTAATATTAATATGACTAATAAAAGTTTAAGTAAACAATATAATAATGATAACTAAAACAACGCAACACTTTACTGATCTTACAACGGAAGCACCTCGCGACTCCGGCCCTTGTTCAACATGACACTAAAGACCCATTGTCATTAACCAACTTCGGATATTAATATTAATAATAATAATAATTAAATATATATTAAATAAAAAGATAATTAAAAAAAGAATAAAACGATCGAGCAATGATTTTCATAATAATGAAGACGAGAATTTTACCTCCGGAGCTTGCGCTGTCGCTAATTCTCTGTATGAAGAAGATTTTCTGGTTGTTTAATAAACCAAACAAGTTCCAAGTTATTTATTTTGATTTTCAATTAAAAGTTTGGATTTTTAAAATAAATTACAATTTAATTTTCGGTAATTCGTGCTAGGAAAGAACAAGATTACACTGGATATCATCTCAGATTATACTGAGTGTATAACAGAAAAATTTTTCTGTTATTTATAATAATAATAATTATTATTATTATTATTATTTCAGAAAAAAACATTTTCATAAAAAATTTCTTAAACAAAACAAAATTTTTATCTTGTTAACCAGTGTCATCTTGTTCTTTCCGCGTGGGAGGGCGTAAAAATTGTAAATCTTAATGATCAGTATCAACATTTATTATTAATTTTTGTATATCTATTATTCAATAAGGAATTATCCGTATGAATCTAAAATTTAATAAGCATTAGTGTTATTTTTTAAAAAATGCTAATTAATTATTATATAAATTTGTATTTGTCTTTTATTGAATTAATTCTCGTTAATTGTAGAATTATTGTTAATTATTTTGTCTGTTTAATTCATCAGTTTTTATGTTTAATATTTATCCACAGCTTGATTGACGTTTACATTTATTAATCAAGCTGCGAATTATGAAATGAAAATTTATTTAAAATTAATATTAATTTAATAAATTATCACTTGTATCTTTTTATTACGGCGTAGTAATGTTTTGCTAAAGTACTAAATTTTTAATGAGAATGTGAGTAGATTTACGTCATGAGTGATTTTGTCCTTGCTTTGAGTATTGTGATCACCCACGCACCAAAATATACATTAAACTCGATGGCCCCCATTATTATCGGTCATTTTGACTACGCACGCCCAGTTTACTTTTTTTCATTCATTTAATTTACATTAAGTTTATCTATCAAGGTCTTTAGTATTCTTTATACATAAAAAAAAAATTTTTTGAATACTTGGAACGACTTGGAAAAAAAAAAGAATAAAAAATAAGAAGAGAGGGATTTCTTAATTCTTAAGATGACTATGTAATATAAACTTGGCACGCTAAATCTGTAAATTCTCGCAAACTGAAAAATTCCATCCAACCACTGATGAGTAAATTTAAATGACAGAGAATGCACGAGAGGCTGTGTGTATAAAAAAAAATTAATAAAAAATATGTACGTGTGAATTCACAAGTTTCACTCAAATTAAGTTGTGAAGAATGAAAAAAATTACTAGAAAATTTAATTTAAATTAACAATTATTAATTATTATATTTATTAATTAATTTTTTAGCCTCGAGTTTAATTAATTTAAATAATTTAATAGCAAAATATCTCCGGTCTCGTCTTCCAATCATTGTCAATCTTTTTTTTTATCTTTTTTTACACCAGCAGTAATCACCAATATCATTAAACTTAATTATCACGTAAATTAACAAAACAATTATGAAAAAAGACGATTCAACTAAACTCTGAAAAATAAACGTTGAAACAGACAGCGAATGCGAGTGAGAATGCTAAAAAAAAAAAAAATGATTAACTAATAACAAAGTTAAACTTTATTCTCGTCAAATCGAGATTGTATTTATTAAGTATCATTCATTATATTATTATTATTATCATTATTATATCTCTTTATTTTTTCATTATATATAAATATATATATACTCATACATATATATATATATTTTTTTTTTGTTGTCATGTCATCGAAAGTCATTGCCATAGAATCATTTTTTGTCAATCTTTGATTTGTTAAATATAAATTATTAATTTTAACTTATCATCAAAAGTAAACTCGATGACATTGTTGTAAAAACAAAATGCACAACAGATAATAACGCAATGGACATTAAAATGCCATTTTAAATTTATTCATAAACAAAAACATTAAACAACAAATGCACTATAATATCGACAATTCACAATTATTCACTTGCCCTGCCTACGTCCTCCCAATTGCTCTTATCTCTCCCTCATGTATGTACATTAAATAAACGAAAAAAAATTTTTTTTTTTACAAAAATAAAAAAACACCTAAACAAATTATTCAAGTTTTTTTTTTAATTCATTGTGAATTCATTTCATTTTATAAATATTAATAAAATAAATATACTTGTCATTAATTCTTCATGTTTCATTAACTCCATTCTCGTTTTAAATTTTTGAAAATTATTTTTTTGTTAAATAAAAAAAAAAAAATTTAGTAGCTGCATCTGATCATTTCTTCACATACGGCTCAGCTACTTTCTATCATTATTTATATATTTATATACACATATAAATATATAAGTGAAAGATTAAATAAACTGGACGTGATTTCTAATCCGGTAGACAATGAAATTTTTCTTTTTATAATTTATTGTTTTATTATCAACTATTATATATATACATATATGTATGCTCACTAATTAAGATAAATTACAATTGTATACAAAAATTTTTTGCGATAAATCAAAGTAAAACTAGCACTGATAATTGTTGTAGAAAATAAAATAATCGTGGTACTGAAAGCAGCAGACATCTGACGAATTTCTGTTATTAAATATTTTACATGTTGTAAAGAAAAATGAAATGAAAAAAAAAATAATTACTTGAAGTTTTTTTTAATTTTGACTTATTAATACTTCTACTTGATTTTTTTTTATTCAAAGTTTAATAATTGTTACATGTCTACTTCTTTCAGTGTAGAAAAATTTTGTGGAAAATTGCTAAAAAAAACGACGCGGGTCGTCGCGGACCTAAAATATTAATATATTACCATAGAAATATTGAAGTAATTTCATTTTTTAAAATTAATCAATTGAAATTAAAATTTGATGAAAAAATAGGTGTAATTATTAGGTCACGTAGTTGCCTAGTTGAAAATCCGCTCTGGATCCAGTAAAAAATATTATCTAAAAAAAAAATTTATGAAGAACAATAATGACACTGAAGTTGACAGACATTAGAAATTTTTTTAGAATTTTATAACAATTAAATTAATGACATTCAAGTTAACAGTAACTTGATAATTTTTTAATTTTAATTAACAAATAAATTTTATTTTGAAAAATTATTTTAAAAAAATTGCATTTTTTATTTTTTTAAATTTCTAAATGTCAATTTTTTTCTTTTCTTTTTATTGCAATAATTTATCTGTTAAAAAAATTATTAAATATTTGCTAGATTAACTCTCATTAATTTAATTGTTAAAAAAATTATTATATACCTGCTAAATTAATTTTCATATAAAATTGTTGTGAAAAAAATTTTTTTAAAATTCCACATGTGAAAATTAAAAAAAATCAATAGTGGAAATTTTTAGAACCATTTTTTTTTATAATTTTACTTGGTCTAAAATTTAAAAAAAAAATTGACAGCTGTCAGTTAACTTCAGTATCTTAGAACAATAAATAAAATACCTTGTCCCTCTAAATAAAAAAAATAAATAAACAAACAGGGTACGATTAATTGCGTCGTTTACAATAATGATAAATAATTAGACATTTGTGTCATCGATCACCGTGATCACTAAGCACACGAGGAGTAATAATAAAAATTACAATAATTATGTATTAAAATAAAAAACAACAAGGCTTTAGACAATAGAAAATGTCATTATGTCTGGTGGGTTGTATTTATAAAATATTTTATTTTAATTATTTATCAATTACTTACTAATATTATTGGAATAAAATAATTGTACAATTATTTATTATGTGCTTTACTTAATTAAAAAAATTAATTTGTCCTGTGGGATAGACAAAATAGACATTTATTTTACCGACTTTTACACGTAGGACACAAAAAAGGGAAAAGTCACCTGTCAGACTAAGGTTACTTGAGATTCGATATTTATCACTTTCAATAAATAAATAAATTTACAATAATGACGTAAGTAATTTTTTATTTATGTTTTCTTAAAATTTTGATAATTATTTAAAGTAATTAATTAAATTTATCAATTCAATGATTAATATAAAATTTATGAATATAAACAATTTGTTTAAAGTTAACCTTGTTGAACACTTGTTATTGCCATATGTTTTTTTTTTAAACAATATAATTTATATAAATATTTTTTATTTACTTTTTTTATAGATCTAAAGTAACATTCAAAATAACCTTGACGTCTGATCCAAAACTCCCGTTCAAAGTGTAAGTAAACATTTAGATTTTTTTTATTAAATAAAACACTACGATGATGCAGAAAGTAGCAGACCTCTGAAAACAAGTTTCAAAATTTATCAACAATTTTTATATTAATTTACTAGAATAATTTAAAATATGAAAATTAATTTAGCAAATATTTAATAATTTTGTCAAATGAATTATTTAAAAAAAAATTGAAGTAGAAATTAAAAAAATTTAAGGATGCAATTTTTTAAAAATAATTTTTTGGAGCAAATTCGTTTATTAAAAAATGGTCAAGTAATTACTAACTTTAATGTCATTATTAAAATTAGGTCTAAATAATTATTTTTAAAAAATTGCATTTATAATTTTTTTAGACCTTGTAAAGATGGAATTTTTTGAATTAATTTTTCTTATAATTTATTTATTAAAAAGTTTCTAAAAATTATCAGATGTTTCTTAATTTTAGATGAAAATTAATTTAGCAGATATTTGATAATTTCAAGAATTTTTTCAATAAATAAATTATAGCAAAAAAAATTGACATGTAGAAATTTAAAATGCAATTTTTGAAAAATAATTTTTTTGAACATATTTATTTGCTAAAAAATAATCAAGTGACTGCTAATTTTAATGTCATTAATTTCAGTATCATAAAAGAAATTTCAGACGTTTTCTATTTTCAGTTTCATTAAATTAAATCCTAGAATCTTCTGGCTTCAATAAAAAAAAACTCACAATTTTTTTTACTTATTTATTTATTTTTTTGAACAGATGAGTCCAATATTGATTGCCAGAAGATGAAGGGAGACTTGCAAATAAAATAAAAAATAAATGAACTAAAAATGGCTGGAGATTTTGAAGAAATATTGAAAACATTCGATGCATATTTGTCTTTGCTAGAAAACCAAAACCAAAAAATAACACTTGAAAATATAACAACAGCATTTAACGTTTCATTGTTTGTAGAGGCTGTGGTGATTAGAGCAAAGGATGATAACAAATTAAAAGAATTTGAAAGTAATTTACACGGTTACTGGAATTCTATTAACCGGACCCGGTTGTACACGTGCACCGAGTTGCAATTAGCGAGCGATCGTTTACTAGAAGTATTTCTGAAGGATAAAAAAATCCCACGGGATGTAATTGATAAGTTACTGCACTTGTATGTCCAGCATTGCGGTCACGATCGACTGAATAAATTTTTCAGTAGTCTGTTAACAGACACGCTGGCTGCTAATGTCCTGCTGACTTCTCTGGTGGAGATCGGGCTGCCTACAGAGACAATCGAAGACGAGGCGCGAACAATAGCTTGGGACCACGAGGTCTCTTGTGGAAAACACGAGCAAGTTGACCAGTTGATCCAGCTGATGATCGTCGATGGGCATATAAAAAAAGTCTTGAGCACTTTTGATTCCCTGAGTGCCGACAGTCCAGCGAAGAAATTAATTTGGAGTAATTTGAGCAAGTACGCTCATGATTATGATGTTCCTGTTTGCTTGGCGCTTGTTGATGTTGAAAGAAAGCTGATGGGGAAGCTTCTAGAGGATTGTGATTTTAATCACAATTTTATGGACGCTATTTTTTACTTTGGGCGAAATATGAGCTGGGACGGCGGCGCGTGGAAGTCTGATAATTCTTTTAGTTACTTTCATTTAGTTAAAGTAATTCGGAAGTTATTAAGTGTTTCGGAGGATGTTAATCGAGTTGTCGCAGATCGTTTACAGTCTGCTAAAGCATTAGTTGACGGATCAATTTGGGATGAAGTTGAAAGAGATTGTTTACATTAGATAGTATTAATTATAAATTAGTTCATTGATTTTTTAATTGAATGTCAAGTTTTTTTTTTTTTTTTTTTGTAAATAAATTTTTTACTTTGTAATATAATTTTGGTATCTTTTTTTAATCAGGCTAAGTGTACCAGAAAATACTCCTTTTACAGCGGTGTTGAAATTCGCTGCTGAAGAATTTCGAGTCACGCCTGCAACTTCTGCTATTATTACTGATGATGGTGTTGGTATAAATCCTCAACAAACTGCTGGTAAATTTTAATTAAACTAATTATTATTAATTTATTGAAAAATTTTTCTGATTTATTATTAAAAATACTTTTTTCAGGTAATGTATTCCTGAAACATGGAACAGAACTGCGGCTTATACCCCGAGATCGTGTTGGTGGATCTAGATAATTACAAAAATATATTATATATATTTTTATTTTATTAGATTAATTCAAATTACTGCAACTATGAATATGCTAATTAAATTTCAAATAAAAATTTTTTAAACATTCCTTCAAAATGTTTATTTTTGGCTTGTTTATTTTTAAAATTAATAACGACGGGTGAACCGAAGTTTCTACGTAAATTATTTATAGAAGAAGATTCTGAATTAAATTATTTGATTTTCTATTAAGTAATGAATGGTTAGAAATTAGTATGATGGAAAATAATATAATAACATGATGTAAATAATAATATCATGTACATTTCTTTTTTTTTTTTTAACATGCAATCTGTTTTATATATTTTAGTAATACTCCAAAATTTACTGTACTTATTTGAACATTATGTATATAAAATTTGCCATTCAGCTTAACGCCTTAGCATTAAAACTAAATGAATAAATAATAAAATAAAATTTTTTATAATAAAAAAAAAAAATATAAAAGTGGATAAGGGAAGAAATAAATTTATAAAATTATTTGGTAGAAATATCTTATTGATGAAATACATGTAAGATATAAAGTAGATACAAAGAGACGTCACTACTGAGACAAAAAAACTACATGGCAAATTACCAGTATCAACACTAAATGTTGAGCTTCGAGGTACTTTTAGGCTACGACCCGTTAATTATTTGGTCGAAAAGTATTCGGGTCCACACGCTGACAGTTATACATCAATTAAAACACAACACAATAATAATAAATTATAAATAATTTTACAGAAAAAAGTACTACTTGAGCTTGAGCAAGTCACTGTACTGAAATAATAAATCAATGTTTTAAAATCAATTACAAAAATATAAAATAATAAAACTATTAAACGAGTATTACAGTTTTACTCTTAAACTTAAATTTATTATTCTACTTGTTACGCTCTTGGAATGCTCTTGGAATGACCGAGGCCTCTGTTTAAAATTTTATTAACGCCGCTTACAAATAGTTGTTTTATAAAAATCAAAAATTGTCTAAAATTTTTTTTTTTTTTGGCACCTCGTTGGTTAATGGAGCAGGTGTTACATTAATGCTTGATAACAGTTAACATTAGACATCCATAATTCATAATTATTATCATTATTGTCTACATATTAAGTGAAATCGAAGCATGTACAGGAGATTGTAGCACCAGATTTAAATTACATTACTCTCAACATGTTCACAATAAAAATGACAATCGATCATTAAAAATTCAATTAATTATTTTTTTTTCATTTAAGTATCCAAATGATGCATTCATACTAAAAAAATATATACCATAGAAAAATTGTATTGCAATTACAATCGCAAAAATAATTATTATTATTGGCAGTGTAAAATAGATAAAAAACTTGAAAAAGTTTAAACGGGTTATATTTAAAATAATTTTTCGGTATCTATTAGTTATATTATTATTATTATCGTTATTTAGAAAAAAATTTTCATTTCCCAGCCAATTTATGTCTCAAGACACAAAAAATTCCTCGACATGTTTTTTGTTATTATTTTATTCGTTATCAAAGTTTAAGTGACAGTCTCTTTATCAATCCATTTATTAAAGACTCAAATCGATATGGTTCTTTTGTCTTTAAATTATTTATCATCAAAACAAATAAAATCACGGAATAATTAATTACAGTAGTGTAAAATATTGCATATCATCATCATCATCATCATCATCACTATCTTATTTAATAATCATAGTAATTAATTAATTAATTAATTAATCAATATTAATAAATTTAATATCAATAATAATAATATTATAATTTATTTCATATTATGACTCGTGTGCGTACGGTTCAAAGAATATCTTTTACTTATTCTTCTGTTTAATTATTTAAAAACAAAATCTCTTATCAATTGAGTATTTATTATTTATCAATAATATTTACTTGAATTTTCCGTTATATTTTTTTTATTTTTGTTACTTTGCTAATTAAAAAATTTGTCAAAAAGTATAAAAATTTTAGTATCATTTTTTTTTATTTGGTTTTTATTTTATTTTTTTTTTTTTTAAGACAAGATTAGATAATAAAGTCGAAGATGAAGAAGAAAAAATACGACTACTTTGGCGAAATATTATTGCGCAAAAGTAAATCGCCTACTCGCCTCTATAAATCTACAATTGTTATAATATAATTATAATACTAACATTTTAGCATCAATATTACGTACGGTAGACTTAAATGTCTTTTTAAAATAATAATCAATAATAATAATAATAATTAATAAAAGTATTTTTTAAAAATCATTCGAGACTAGAACTATCACGCGTTACTATTTAAAAACGCCCAATATTAATAATAATAATAATAATAATAATAATTAATTGAGTAAATAGTATTGTCGAGCTCGCAATTATTTTCAAGGAATTGATTTTCTTTTTTAAAGACAAAATTTACAATGAGTAGCACGAGCTCTAATTGCATTTAAAATAAATATATACGTAATGCCAAACATAATTTATAAAATATTAAATAGCACAAAATCAATGTTAGTGCATTAATTATTAATTTATAATTATAATTACGGTCATGGATAGGCTCGTAATTGAATACTTGGACTCAATAGAGCCAAACGATGGCGGAGTATTTAATATCTCTGTAAGTATTAAATTTTAAAATATAAATAACAAAAAAAAAAATAATATTGTAAGTGAAATAAAGGTTTAGTTATGGCTTAGCTCGGGTGAGCCAAATGGCTGTGTCTTGCACACGATCGCAGCTTATTTGCATATTCAAAATAATCTTGAAGCGGTTGAATTTGTAAGATTGCTTTAATCGTCCTAAAAAATAAATAGATATTTTATTGATTTTAATAAATTAATCAATTATTAAATAAAGGTAAAATTTTTTCTAAATAAAGTAGAGTGGTGTCATATAGATATAAATATACGGATGCATTTAAAAACCTAGCAGACATGAAGAATGCATGAAGCGAGTACGTACCCATTCGTGCTCGTCAACGCCCTCCATGTGATCTTGCTCCAGCGAACACTGAATCATGTCACCGACCATGTTGCTCATGTTTTTTTGGATCTACCACACAAGTATAGCACACACGATACACTCAAGATAGTCAAGTAGTAAATTTAAATATTACGCTGCTTATAATTAATCTTTCACTACATACAATGTAGAAGAAGTTTAATTACATTGCGAAGAAATATATCATGCATCGCTAATTTATTTATTTAAATAATATAACTACCTCGTCTTGTTTGGCTTTTATCAAATCTGTGTTCCATCCCATTCTTGTCAATGATTGTTGTGAAACCGAAAATTGTGACGTTTGTTTAGCGGAAATTGGTGCGGTAACCACTCCCTGGCCTTGGCTCTCCGTTACTGCAATTTAAAAAAAAATTTTATTTTATATCTAACTAGCAACCTTGCAGTCACAATGTGACTGCCGTGATTTGTGAACTATAAATAAATAAAATTTTGGTTTATTAAATAATGACTTTTGTTAAATTGCACTGTACTTTCTTAAATATTGACGTTTTTAAAAATATAAGCTCATCTCGACGTTACACTCATCAAAAGCTTTCATTTG
>CAJNRD030001123.1:20783100-20802241 GCA_905319865.3 Cotesia congregata
ATTATACTCTTCGAGACCTTTCATTTGAGTACCCATATGAACTTTTATATATTTTTCATATATTCATATATGTAATATATATAAATATATGAAAAATTGATGTGGGTACTCAAATGAAAGGTCTCGATTAGTGTAACATCGGGATGAGCTTATATCTTTGAAAATGTCAATCGTTCACAAGATACAAGATCATTTTTTAATTATTGACATTTTTAAAGATATAAGCTCATCTCGATGTTACACTAATAGAGACCTTTCATTTGAGTACCCACATGGCATTTTTTATATATTTCATATATATGGTATTTGTGAAATATATAAATATATAAAATATATGAAAAATCGATGTGGGTACTCAAATGAAAGGTCTCGATTAGTGTAACATCGGGATGAGCTTATATCTTAAAAAATTTCAAAAGTTCACAAGATACAAGGTCATTACTTAATTATTGACATTTTTAAATATATAAGCTCATTCCGATGTTACACTAATTGAGACCTTTCATTTGAGTACCCACATGGCATTTTTTATATACTTTATATATATATATGATATTTGTGAAATATATAAATATATAAAATATATAAAAAATCGATGTGGGTACTCAAATGAAAGGTCTCGATTAGTGTAACATCGGGATGAGCTTATATTTTTAAAAATGTCAATAGTTCACAAAATACAAGATCATTTCTTAATTATGTATCTAGAGATAGAGAATTAGAATTAAAATAAACTTACAGCAGTCCATTCCAGGTGGTTTCAAGCTTATCCTCGGCGCATGTTTATTAACGCCACTGAACCACTCAGCAGAAGAGAGAGTGGGTGTCCAAGTGACCCTAGTCGGCGGGAAGAGATCATCTTGGAAGAGTTCGCTCTTTATCCGTGGTACAGTGAAGCTCAAAGGCTCTATAGTATTATTCGTGAGTCTGAGCGCAGATGCAAACTCAACACTCGCAATGTCACACTTATTCTTCGGAAGAAATGAAAGGCCTTGATGTAGACTAGCGCAGCGATGATGGCTCAGAGGGCAGCAGTAGGGAGCTTCTTCAGTGATTTCATAGGTATAAATCGTCGAGTCTCCACGGCCTGTGAGGAACAAAGTTGAACTATCTTCATCATAGAACGGCATCAAAATAGCCGGTGAGACATCCAGCCCGACAGTGTTCAGCGGAGAGTTTAATTTATCCGCTTTAAAAATAATAATCTGACGCTCAGATACTTTATCAAAGCCCATGACAACAAGATAGCGGCCATCTAGAGCCCAAATAACTCTAGCACCTCGCGTACCAACGGGTCCTTTGCCTTCATTTATCGCAGTCTCACTAGCTCGCGGTTTGTAGACCCTGAGCTTTCCGTCCTTGCAAGCTGTCGCGAGATACTGTCCACAAGGTGACCACGCGAGACTGAAAATCTGATCTGTGTGTCCAGTTAATGTTATCTTTGCGATTGCCGAGCCCGTGCCTGAGTTTAAGGGTGCTAGGTCCCAAATTTTTACAGTTGTGTCATAAGAAGCCGATGTTAGAACGTCTGCAGCCAGTGGGTGGAATTTAATAAGATAAATTTTGTCTGAATGCGCTTCAATTGTGAATTTAGGTTCATTTGTCGGCTCGATCAATCCACCGACTGGGATCTCCCACAATCTGATAATGCCGTCGTCGCAAGCAACAGCGAGTCTCTGATTATCAAATGGGTCCCACTGGAAATCCATTATGCTCGCGCCATGCACCAGAGCTGGCATCACGCCATCTGGAAGTCTTCCAGTTTTTTTAAGCTCCAACACTGCTATTTTTCCTCCCGGACCGCTTAAAGGAACGGCAACGCGGTCAGAGTTGGCATGAAATCCGTCGCATTCACCAGAAATCTGTCGACTGATGTTGCGAATGTTCTCAATGTGCGTCGATTTATGACCCGGTGTGCCTTTTAAGTGTCTGAACTTGGAGACACGACCAAATACTGTTGATATTCTCTTGGGAGTTGGCGTTGAGATAGGTTCTGGCTTTTCCAAACGTGGATCCATACTCTGCTGCCTCAACATCGGCACTATTTTTTTGACATCGTCTTCTTTGATTACTTCGCTCTTGGTCTTGAATGAGTCTCTCCTCCGGAGAGCCGTAGGAGAGCCCATCGCCTTCTCGGCGAGGTTCCCGTCGGTCACTGAGACCGACCTGCTTTCATAAAGCCTCCGTCTTTCAGCGATTGAATTCCGATTGGCACCTCCACGCTCAAGATTCCCCGGCTCTTCGTTCTCCGGTGACTCGTCTTTGACTTTTATCTCAAATAATTTACGTCGCTCAGCGGTACTCGGTGTCTTGGGTTTGTACCCAGAGTCGCTTGAGTTTGCGTCTTCTTCCATACTGCTCGAATCACTTTTCCCATTCTCTGCTTCCTTGATTCGCTCATTGTCATAAGTCGGTGACTTATCGGAGTCTGTGATCACATTTGTGTCGGAACAAGCGTTTGTATCTCCTGTGGTGTAGCCGTTACTATCGGTACTTGGTGCTACCGGAACTGAGAATACCTTGTCGAATGAAAATTCCTGGCTACCTGATTTTGCTTGGAATGGTTTTGGTCCCAGTCTTGGCTGTAAAAATAAATATTTTCATGAGTACTAAATTTTTTTTGGTACACAGAAAAAATATTTATAAGCTAGTTAGTTAAATAAATAAATACTAGCAATCTTGCAGTCACTATATGACTACCGTGACTTGTGAATTATAAATAAATAAAAATTTGTTTTATTAAATAATGACTTTTGTTAAATTGCACTGTACTTTCTTAAATATTGACTTTTTTAAAGATATAAGCTCATCCCGATGTTACACTAATCGAGACCTTTCATTTGAGTACCCACATGGAATTTTTTATATATTTTATATATATGGTATTTGTAAAATATATAAATATATAAAATATATGAAAAATCGATGTGGCTACTCAAATGAAAGGTCTCGATGAGTGTAATGTCGGAGTGAGCTTATATCTTAAAAAATATCAATACTTCACAAGATATTTATTAAATTGCACTGTATTTTTTTAAATGTTGAGGTTTTTAAAGATACAAGCTCATCCCGATGTTACACTCATCAAAAGCTTTCATTTGAGTACCCACATGCATTTTGATATATTTTTCATATATATACATATATACAATATAAATATATGAAAAATTGATATGGGTACTCAAATAAAGGTCTCGATAAGTGTAACATCGGAATGAGCTTATATCTTTAAAAATGTCGATAGTTCACAAGATACAAGGTCATTTCTTAATTATGTATCTAGAGATAGAGCATTTTCAAATGCAGCCTAAATACTTATATGACTATTCTGGACACAAAATTTTTCTTATTCTTTTAATAATATCGATATAAATTAATTAGACTATATAAAAAATGTACTTCTACTAATAATCTGACATTTATAACACTAATATTAACTCTAAGAGTGACGTTTTCCATCGAACCTTGTAGCCTCCAACTATATTGGGGTTTACGGACGTGACAACAGAGCCGGTACTCGGTGAAGTTCTAGGACGAGCAACAGGCTTAGGTTCTTCCTCGGAAATACTATTGGCGCGAGAGGATCTGGGAAGCGGCTTTGGAGGCACTGATTGTCCATTTTGTATCTTTCCTTTTAAATCTTCATCGGTATCTGATCTGACAGGTTGCTGCTCGATTCGCTCCAACTCGTACTCTATCTTATTATCCTTATCCTTATCTTTATCTTTTTCCTTATTATCCTTATCCTTATCCTTATCTTTCTCTTTGTTATCCTTCAGACGGTCTTTTTCCATCTCTTTTTCCTTCTTATCACTCTTCTCCCGCTCTTGAATGATAGACTGTATTTTAGATGACTGCACAAAGCCTTTCGGTGTCGAGTGCAAACTCTTAGCTGCTTTAGCGTTCTCTATTTTTATTTCCTGCTGGGTTTCTTTCAGCGATGACAGATTTCCTTTGTGGATCTAATGAATATTATCAAGTTGTTTTCATTTTGGTTTGATTTACAAGCCCATTTAAAGCTCAACACACAAAAGCCGCTAATTTGATCCACTAATTAAGCCGTTGCAAAATTGACAGCACAAAAAAAAGTATTATCGCTAGTATGCACAAATTATTCAATTTTTTTTTACATAGCAAATTGAATTTAAATTTCATCAACGATAACAATAATAATAAAATTATAAAAATAACATAAAAAACATTGCACATTATTCGATGAGGCAAAAAAAATCTCCAACGTGCTAGGAATAAATAATTTATCCGCACTACTTGGATTTTAAAAATATTTTCATAAAGAAATAACACTCAAGTTGGTGCTCTGAAATATTAAATAATAATAATGCACATACAGAACTAAAGATCATACAAATACGTGAACCAAATCAATAAATCATAATTTTAAAACTATAAATTAAATACGTGCTAGGTAAAAATAATTATAAAATTTAAACTACATATCTATTGTCGACTAAAAAAAATAACTGGTGCCATTAAGAGCTATAATTAAGTCACATCAGTATCGCAAGGTAAAAATAATAAGTGTAAAATCTTCCAAGCTACAAAAAGTAATTATAAATATCAAGTAAGTAAATTATTCACCATTATTGGTTCTTCTCCTTTGGCGCGTTTTGCTGGATCTAAAGATATTTTAGGAACTGGAGCATTGTGACCTTTAATCCAAGCCTCAGCGGTATTTTGAGCCATACAACCAGCGGTATCAGGATATATGTCACCATGAAAATCTCTGTATGTCTATAAATAACGAAAGAATCAATTAGATAGACTTAAATCTATACTTATAAATGGAGAGCCGGGTTTTTTGTTCGGTTTTTTTTTGTACTGTGAAAACTACTGAACCGATCGGAATACTTAAAGTAAAAGACCCAGTTATTGACACTGGCCTAGTTATAGACACTTGCAATTTTATTGTAATTAAAAAAAAAAAATCAACTCTAATAAATTAATAAATATAATTTTTGAATTATAAATTTTAAGACAATTGGTTTTTTGAGAATATTTTATTTTTTTAATTAGAATAAAATTGTGTCAAACAACTAGGCCAGTGTCAATAACTGGGTCTTTTACCTTAGAAATAATTAACTTTTATTGTAACTAAATTTATTTTACTCAATTGTTATTTGTTTAAAATAAATTTTTTAGTTCTATTGGTTATGTTTATATACTAGGCAGATTTCTTCACTTATGAGACCTGCAATTTCTTTGACTGAAACTTTCAATGCTCATTAAAAATTTTTTTAATGAGTTCGATAGAATTGGGAATCTGTGCAAGTCAAAACAATACTCTAATTAAATTTCAAGTCTAGATTTAGAAATATAATTCTATAAAGCGCCCAGCGGAGCCCGCTCGGGTGAGTAATAGCTAGCATAACATAAGTGGCTTAAGATTAAACTTGTAAATTGAATAAAATAAAAATATACTGACCTTACGCGGCACTTGATACATAATAGGAATAACCATATTGGAAGTGAGTTGAAGCACTCGATTGACTTCAGCTTGCATAACGTTCAAAGCCCGCTTGGGAACTAAACAAACTCCCTTGGTCTGTTCCCCGCTGTGTCGTATTCCTTCCACCAAAAATGGATCCTTGTCGGTGACCTCCAAGTACATTATGGTCGTATCGCCCTTGCCGGCTAAGAAAAGCATGTTGGTATCGGGGTCGAACAGCGGCATGAGAATTCCAGTGCTGCAGTCCAGCTCCAGAGTCTTAACCGGGTCATTTAAATTCCTCAAGTCGCGTATGAAGACTTGTCTGAGTCTCGCGGCATCAAATCCCGTTGTCAGAAGCCGGTCACCGTTTCCGAGCCAGACAATTCTTGAGTCCTTGATGCTCTGGTGACTCGAGGACATCTGGACAATGGATTTACTAGCCCGTGGATCGATTATCCGGACTTGTTTGTCTTTGCAAGACGTTGCCAATAGACTTCCGTCGTACTTCCAGCTCAGCGACTGTATTACATCAGCGTGCTCATTGTTTGAGAATAATTCCTGCTGGGAAATAACGTCCCACAGTGATAAATTTGTGTAAGATACTGTTGTCAGTAAATGCTCTGCGGTAGGATGCCAGCGAACAACTTCAACTCGTCTTTGCCGGTGTGAAAACGTGCACTCAGGATTGCACAGTGACTCTTCTAACCCGGCTTCTGGAATGTGCCATAATTTAACCAGACAATCTTGCGATCCAGTTGCCAATAGTCCGTCATGAAACGGTGAAAAATCCATATCTGTTACTGTATCCGCGTGAGCGTGCAGTAGTGGCATTGTTTTGCTTTTTCTACCGCAATCTTCCAATGGTAAAACCGCCAAACTCGATCCTGCAAGTTATATTATTTTCAGAAATCAATAATGTTATACTAAAGAATTTTTACTGATTTTTATTATCAAATTCTTGTTTAAATATTCTGTATAATTCAGATTATTTTTATCTTATAAATTATGATAGCTAAAGTAGATATTTGATAATTTTTATTATAATAAAAAAATTTCAATTTAGAAAAAAAAATATATCATACATGAAATTTTTGAATCTCGGAAAAAATAGACCCGAATTTTTTTTTTTTTTTAAACAAAAAATGGAGCGATCATTCTGGGGGTGCTTGTTTTTCAGGAAAATTGTGAGTGTGATATTTTATAATAATTATAATGAAATAATATGAATTTTTGATAACTTTGCCGAACTGACTGGTCTGATCTCTCTATTAACTATAATCCTAATTCTCTATGCAAACTATTTTATGAAATTGTGTTAATTTATTTTATTTATTTATTAAAATTTTAGACCCTGAAGCCTTAGCTCCCTAAGGACCTTACATATAAATGAATACATAGTAATAATAAAAGTAGTTAACAGTAATGGAAATGATAATAATACAGTAAGAATAAGAAAAGTAAAGTTGTCTCAAAGCAAAGTCTATCTAAGTAAGTTACTATCTAATGACTTTAATTCATAAAACAAAAGAAAAGAAAAAATATAAATTTGATTAATTAGTAATTTGAACATTTTAGTAATGACAGTTATTTATCATCTTTATCTACAAAAAATTTGTAACACTTCGATAGAAATTCATTGTAATCAGTAATCGTAACAATCTCCTCCAGTAACTGGAGATTAATTTGTGTCTATAATTACTCAAATTTTCTTCATACAAATTTGTTACTTTTTTCTTTTGTTATTTTTATTTTTTATGTTTACCTACTCGAGTAGTTATGAAGCGATTGCTGCAATCTGAATTTATTATTTAACTTTCTTGGCTATTACTAAAATAATTCAAGAATAATTACTTTGTAAAGATTATTAACCCTGTTAGTGACTACGGCTGTTGGATTTAGTTGTAAATAAATAAATTTTTTCCGGGTCAATTTTTTCCAACTACCAAAATTTCTCCATTTAAAACTATAGATTAATAATTATTTACCATTATGATCGACATTAAATGCCATAAAGGCAGCAGAAGCCGCAATATTGTTGCCATAAGTTTGATATGAACCCACGCAAATGTCCCTAATACATGCCTCAGGCTTCGGGACAATTGGAGTTGCATTTTTATACTTGGAAGCCTTAAATCTCCAAGCCATCTTGCATCAGTAAATTTAAGTCCACCCGGTCTTACTTTAACTCATGTAATCTGCAATAAAAAAAAAAAGCAATTAATAATTACCCACTAAATTAAACCTTCCACTTTTTCTCTCCAAAGAAAAAAAAATACTAACTATTTTTTTATTACTATCTAAGTGTAATAACTAAGTATTATATGATGGATGTTATAATTAAATTTAAAAGTATTATACAATAAAAATTAAATTAAATTGACAGTAAATTTTAATCGGCTGTTACATTGAAGGGTAACAGTACCTAGTTGAGTAATAATGGATAAAAAAATAATTATATAAAAAAAAAAAAATTAAATAAACCGAACAAAGTAAATGTACAGCACGCAATAGACAATGAGAGTAGAGACCACTGAGTTGGGAGGTGAATAAGAGACTAGATTGTTTCGACGGGATATAATAGAATGTTAAAAAGACACAACAAAATGATGTCGCGTAACCAGTCTAGTCACAGTAACAGAGAAGTAAAGCTACTGTTGTACTCAACAGGGTCGAGGGTGTTTTACCGTAACATAAAGCTGTGCATGACTAATATTATTCGGGGGTGAGGCCGCAACTACCCAACTACCCCACCCTCTTCTTGCTTCACTCGTTCTTTACTCGGGGTGCAACTAAAACTTGGTTATAAACGTATACCTACACTATCTCCTATCTGCTATCTGCTATCTGAAATCTACAATACAATGTACAATTGAACTATCATATATTTTTTATCTTAATATTATTATTCATATTTTACAGTTAGGAGTTATTATTTATGCAATACTCACTGATTGATAACAAGTAGGTGCTTGTCACTGGACACTGTTTGGTAACTCAATAAATGTTAATATATTTTTAACAAATGCAGTATAAACACTTGGTAGCGGTGACAGGCGTCGCGTATGACAGCCGGAAAAGAGAACCCTCCCGAGTAGTGTCTGGCTTTGTCAGACTTATCTGTATGTACGGCGTCTCACTCTCGCCCCACCCTCGTCATACTCCTTGTTCACTCGCAATCGCCAGGTACTGTATCTATCTAGTACTGACAGTAGTCTAGACAAAGCTTCTAGTGGATAATATACCGACTGAAAGTACTGTTATTTATTTACTACCGCCTTTTTTTAAATACTTGTCTTTGATAGTTAAAATTTAATATTTGTTTATTTATTTATTGTACAATTTTTATTTTTTTTATTCTTTCAATAGTGCTAGTTGAAGCAGTGGCATTACTTTCAGAGACGAAAGATCTGCTAGGATGGCCTTTAAAAAAAAAATAGTTTAATAAAAGCACTTTTTTTTTATAAATTTATTGTGTTAATTATTTATGAAATAATTAATTGAAAAAAAAAAAAAAAATTACCTCGACATTGACTAAATTATTAACTTGCAAAAGATTCTCTTTTCTAAAACTAAGAATCGTTACTGCAAGTAAAGGAATTATTTCTAAAGAATCATATCCTAGAATAAGATCCCAAAGATAAAGTAATTGCTCTGGTGGTAGGTGTCCGCTGAAACCTCTCATTAACCACTTGAATACAATTTTTACTCTGTAATAAATAAAATATTAAATCTATATTATTTAGGCTCCATTCGAAAATGTTCTATCTCTAGATACATAAGTAAGAAATGACCTTGTATCTCGTGAACTATTGACATTTTTAAAGTTATAAGCTCATCTCGATGTTACACTCATTGAGACCTTTCATTTGAGTACCCACATCAATCTTCATATATTTTATATATATTATATATATATATGTATATATGAAAAATATATAAAAATGCATATGGGTACTCAAATGAAAGCTCTTGATTAGTGTAACATCGGAATGAGCTTATATCTTTAAAAAAGTCAGTAGTTAAGAAAGTACAGGACATTTTAAAAAATATCTACTGAACTATTGACATTATTAAAGATATAAGCTCATTTCGATGTTACACTCATCAAGACCTTTCATTTGAGTACCTACATCAATTTTTCATATATTTTATATATTTATATATGAAAAATATATCAAAATGCAAGTGGGTACTCAAATGAAAGCTCTTGATGAGTGTAACATCGGGATGAGCTTATATCTTTAAAAATGTCAATATTTAAGAAAGTAAAGTGTAATTTAACAAAAGTAATTATTTAATAAATAAAAAACTTACGGTTGAATCTTCATATTTCTAAAGTGAGCCCACAGTTGAGGTTCATGACACTGCAATAATCTCTCGAACAGCAGACACAGAGCAACAATTCCCTGCTCATGACTGGAAACCGTGTGAAGTCTCAGCCAGTATCTCAAATAAAATGCTCTGAAGGTGAAGTACATCGAGCAAGGGTCGTCGTACAAGTAGCAAAATGGTGTTGCGTACATAGTAAAACCGTGGAACGGAATTACACCACTTGGTGGAAAAACTAAAGTATTTTCCAGAGCTGCCGGCTTTCCTTGGAGAATCGCGTGAATTACTTGCCCGCCTGCGCTTCTATCAGTCGTAACCGGCGCCAGGACTTCTGAGTCTCGGGAAAAACATAACATTGTCTTGTAAAGGACATCCTCGAACACGAAGTACTGGTCGTCGTTACTTGCTGTTAATTGTACGTCTTTTATTATCAATTTATCGACCATGATGTCGTACTGTAAAACTAGTTCTTTTAATTCTTCATAGTACTTTCTGTCCTAAAATTAATATAATTAAATTATCAATTAGTAATTTAAATGAATTTAATAAATACGTACGCTATCTTTGACAACGGAGCCAAGTACTAGCGACCAGAGACGACCACGAAGAGCCCTAGGAGCTCCACGTTTTAAAAATTCTTGTGCTATAGGTGCGTGATTGCTACTAAGAACTTTTTCCCCAAAATCAGTACGTTCTGCTTCAAGATTCACAAACTTTCCTGCTGCTGGCATGTCATTATTTACTCCTAATAAAGCTACCCCTTGTGCTAACTCTGCGTAGGTCGTCCTCTAAGAAAATTACTTAAAATGTTTATTTTTTTTTTATTTTAAATGAAAATTAAATAATTACCAGCTGCTCTAAAGTTTTAACTTGAATTTGAATGTGACTGAACTCCCATTTAGGCTCATTAATCTGTTTCTTCACCGCTGGGTCATGAACACTAAAAAGTACTTCCAGAAAATCTTTTGGGGCGTACAAAGGACGGTACGAAGACAAATCTATTAAAAAAATTTCTTTAATTAACAAATGTCAATCATAATTAATAATAAATAATAATTGTAAAACACTGTCAATGTGATACAAATAAAACCATTATTATTATTATTATAATAAATAATTTAAACATACCAATGTCAAAAGTACTCAGTTCATTCCATTTGTCTGTTAATTCATCTTTATCAGCGCTTGGACGAATTCTTGCAAGCGGAATATTTAATTCATTACACATTGAATTTAATGACTTGTGAATTCGTCTCTCCCACTGTATTTGGGCTTTTTTCAAATAATTTAAATCGACGTTTGATTTTTTTTCTTCTGATGACTGCAACGGTCCCTTGAATAAGATTAAGTATGATTGAAGTAAACTATTGTTATTATTATTAATAAAATAATCAATTTGATTATAATACTAAAGTTAGAATTAGAATTAAAAAATATTTTTTAAAAATTGCATCTATAGTTTTTCAAGTTTTACAAAGAAATATTTTTTTTTATTTTTTGATAATTTTTTCAATAAAAAAAAATTGAAAAAATTTGACTAGATGTCAGTTAACTTAATTTTTATCATTAAACTTATAATTTATATAAAAAAAAAAGTCAATTACTTGAGCCCGCGTCCAATGAAAAACAGTATTTCTTATCTCTGTTTCAACACCATTATTTTTCAACGCTTCGAGTAATGTACTTTTAAAATTATCCTTTTTGACAGCCGAGGAAGCAACAATTCTCTGTAATATAATTATTATTAAATAATTAATCATTATTAATTAAAAAATTGATCGCTTACCTGGATCTCATTGTATAAATTTTTATAATTACTCATACATTGAATTTCTTTAGTCAATTTTTTAGCAGTGTCATCAATATTTTCATTATTTATCATTACTTTATTTGTTTAATTAATAGAAATCAAGTAGTAGAGATAAGAAATAATTTTAATAATAAAAATCGAAGATAAAACCGTGACCGTCGTCGCCATTTGTAAATAAAATATTATTCCCGGGTTATGGCTAATTTCCACGCGCATCTTTTCTGCGCTTATCCGATACAAACAATTCGAGATATCGATTCTTCATAAATCGACTAATCGACTATCTCTATCTACTGGCCTGACACCTGTCAGCGATTAATTTATAACCTACAAAAACAAAGAAATAATTATTTCTCAATAATTATAAAATAAAAAATTAATTTTTTACTTTTAAGCTCTTTTTTCCATTAAATAATTGAGATTCCAACTTTTAACGCTCTTTACCTGCAAATTTAAGCTCCAATTACAGAAGAAAGGCCATAAATAAGCGCAATTATCAATTTACTCCGTAGTTTTTTGGAAAGACGGCGCTACTAGTGCTCTTCCGGTGGGAAAAAATTGCCAAGTGAACTGAAATATTAAATAAATTATTATTAATTAAAATTAGCTAATTTTTTCAGTGTTCTAGATGATAATGTGGTTAAAAAAATAATTTGAGAGGTGCACGTGCTTGAATAATTAAACAATCAGCCATCTTGGAGCCAGTTACAGTGTCACAGTCCCGCCAAAATTTTAAAAGCACTGTGGACATATCGAGACTTAATATCGAGAGTGAAAAAACGGAAGCCCTCGTTTTGTGTTGGTTGATCTTAAGATCTCTGAGCACCTAGGTGTAATTTATAATCACGTATCCCACAAATAAAGATAAATGCAATAACTCATACATTTAAAAAAAAAAAAATTACTGTATATTTAAGTGTATATACGGTAGCATTACCTGGACACATAACCTCTCTTTTATTCAATTGTTTCAGTGGTGGTTTGTGATTAAATCAATTTTGTATATACTCATACTCCGTGAACTGTGAATAAGCTCGTAGACACAGACACCAGGTACATATTACTGCTTACGTTAATTATATATATGTTGGTATATTATAAATACCCATATAATGTAACAATATAAATATATTTTGTGAAAATAGGCGCTGGAAAATGTTGCGGGCTTTTAATGAAATGGATCTGGCATTTAACTGAGTGATGAAGTACTGAAGTAACGATTTTACCGAGACTTGGGCGGTAAAACATTCACCCGACATCAGCATACATCATCAGTCTCTCCAGTTACTATGCAATAAGATAATCTCACTCGGATTTATCATTTTTTCTTTTATTTTATTTTGTTTTTATAAATCGAGATGGATATTTCGAGTTTACTTGAGGTGCAAGTCAATGAGGGTCAGGCGTCACCAGAACTCGGATCGTCAGGTTAGTTTTTTTTTCTCGTCGTTGCTATCTTTGTGAATAATTATATTAAATAATTATTTATTTATTTATTAGATTCAGTTGATCAAAAACCTAAAAATTTTATCCAATATCGACCTTCAGAAATTGTTACGCCGGAAGAATCAAAATTTTATCGTCGTATGATTGGAAATGGTGAGTTTGTAATCATGTCTTTTTTTTTTAAACCAAGTTTAAGTTTTTCAAAATATTTTTACTACAATTTTTAATTTTTAAAATAATTCAGTTTTGCCAAAATAATTTTTTTTATGTATCAATTTAATTTATTTTTTCTTTTTTGACACCATGCTTTGTATATTTATTTAGAATAAAAATTTTTAAGCTATAAATATTTTAATAACAAAAAAAAATGATGAAAATTAATTTAGCATTTTAACAAATAAATTATAGCAAAAAAAAATTAGAAGAAAAAATTGACATGTAGAAATTTAAAAAAATTAAAGATGTAATTTTTTAAAAATAATTTTTTGGAACAAATTTGTTTGTTAAAAAAAATTAAAAAATGGTCAAGCGACTCATATCTTTAATGTCATAAACAAATGGAGTAATGAACAAAAATTACTAAGAAATAAAAGTGACTCAATTTGTGTTTATAATAAATGATGGATAATAATTTATTTTTTATTTATTATTACAGATGTTGCTCAAGTACGATTTCGTAGACTCCATTGTACAGCTTGTGATGAACATATTGGATCAGCACCAATCGATGCATACAATATGCAAGAACATCCAATGCTCAAGACCTTGCTGTGTGCCCATTGTCGAGAATTTTACGGTGACGGAGATTTCGAACAAGGTGTGTATTTTTTTTTTTTTTTTTTTTTTTCAACTATCTAATTGCTTAAAATAACTCTAAATGTGATCAAGAAAAAACTTGAGCACATTTATAAAATCACCCGGTGAAAATATATATTTGAGAAGATGCGATTGTTTAAAATCAGGCGAGGACGCAACGGATATGTTTTGCCGTTGGTGTGCCAATGGCGGGAACCTTTATTGCTGCTCGTACTGCTGTAATACATTTTGCGACAAGTGTATCAAGCGAAATTTCGACGCTGAGGTACGTGAAAGGATTGAGGAAGACGAAAAATGGCGGTGTTTTGTATGCGATCCAAAGGATCTTTATACACTGAGAGGTGTGTGTCGAGCTTTGTTACTCCACGTAAAAACTGTTACGAGGTAAGTTGTTATGTTCAACTTTTTATTTATTTAATATGAAAATTAAGTTAGCCCCGACATTTAAAAACTTTTAAGATTTTTTTTTCATTAAAAAAATGATTACAAAAAAATAAAAAATAATTCATTTGTAAAAAACTTTAAAAACTGTAAGTGGAATTATTAAAAAATATTTTTTTGTCTTAATTTAATTATTCAAAAAATTAAAAACGTTGGCTAATTTTAGTATTATGAAAATTAAGTTAACCGACATCTAAAAATTTTTTTATTAAGAAAATTATTACAAAAAAAAATTAAAAACGTCGGCTAACTTCTGTATCATTTATTTTTGAAAATAAAGCTAGCCGACATCTAAAAATTTTTAGAATTTTTTTTTATTAAAAAAAAAATGAAAAAAAAATTTCATTTGTAAAAAACTTTAAGTGCAATTTTAAAAAAAAATATGTTTTTGTTCTAATTTAATTAATGGATAAAAAATTAAGAAATTATAAACGTCGGCCAACTTTAGTATTGTCATTTACTTAATTATGATCCTTGTAAATTAATAATATTAAATAAATTTTAATTCTACTCCAAATTTAGAATACTAAAGAGTAATCCTACGATGTCGCAAAAGGACATAGAAAACAAAATGGAACAGGATGACTCAAAATGTTGCGTAGGAAAGCGTTCGACCCGCCGTAAGCGTTCAGTATCATCATCCAGTTCGTTAAATGATGATATTGACCAAGGAAGTTCCGCTAAAAAGAGCAAAGTCAAAAACGGCTCCAATAAAAACCGTAAATCTACATCAAAAGACCATAATTACACCAACAAACCAATGCAAGTGATTTCAAATGGAAACACAAGATTTTTATCTTCTACGCGGTTTTTGCCTGCAGAACCAAGCCCACCCGCTCACATTTCCGACAAGGACGATATACCTGCACCTTTGCTGCACTTTGAGCAGACGATGATCGAAGGGGACGGACAAGTACTTCCTAACCAGCCAAACGCTAAAATACCAGACTCTATTCTGAACAACAGTGCGATCTCACTGAACCCGATCCCCAAAAATCTGTTCCACGGGCCACCGGGTAATATTATAAACCTCCGTCCGATAAGACTAGACTCAGTGCCTCCCGGAGCGACGCTACACCGACTTGCAAGGATACCCACCCGACCTAACGCTCCAATGGTGACTATTCCCGGGCGAAGTGTTCCTATAACTACTGCCAACGTCAATCAGACCCCCAAGACTTTTTTGAGATGCAAGAATCTCACGGCTCTCCCCACGGTGGCTCTAACTACGCCTAATTCGACGACTCCCAGTGTCATAGACATCGACAGCGACCCCGAAGAGCTCCCAGTTACCAACAACACCACCGAAAGCTCCAAAGCTCAGCAGACCTCCGGTCAAACTGTTAAAGTTATCAATCCTGTGGCACTAGCTAATGCCGGACTTGAAGACCGATCACCGATAATGTCTCTAGACAATCCTCGGAGGAAGGTATTTGATGATGTTATTTACAACCCTATTAAAGAAGTTGATAAATTAATTACTAAAATTCGAGGAAAGCTAAGGATGGAGTTAAAAAAGGCAGCTGGAAATTTGGCGGACAATGAAGCTCATAATGCTAGAGTTAGGCTTGCTACTATTAATCGGTGTATTTATCAAGCTGTTGATGAATTGTCGGCTTTTAATAACACTATGATTCAGCAGTATCGACCCTGGAAGGAGTCTTTAATTACTGGAGACCCGATTGATGAAAATACTAATAAAATTGTAATGAAAAAAGGAGAGCGGAGTATTAAATACACGCCTTTTGATATGGACTGCGAGAGTGAGTCAGATTCTGATAATGAGCTAGATGAAGTTGATGATGTTGATGTGGAACAACTGATTGATTTTACGGGTAAAGTTAGACATTTTCTTGAAAAAGACATGATAAATCGGAGCACTAATACTGAGATTCAGACTAAAAGCCAGGGAGTGCAAGTAGAAGAGATTATTGAGACCAAGGACTATGATAGGACTATCGGGTACTCGTTGCTTATGAGGACGGACTACGACTTTGAAAAGAGAGAAGAAATTTATAAACCTACCAAGATTCATGATCATAATTTTGGAAAGTATGAGGAGCAGTTTATTTTTTATTTGCAACATCTGGAGAATCGGGGTGAAGATGAAGACACTGAAGATGTTGTTGAGAAAGTACCGCTGACTGATTTAATTGACAAGGATATCGCGAGACAAGAAAAGACTATTGAAGAAGATTGTGATCGATCTCCGAGGTTGGATGAAGTTAGTGATGAGAAGGAAAAAGAGAATGATGTTGATGTCGATGTCGTTGACCTCGGAGAACCCGTTCGAGGAAAAACTCCGGTTAATATAATTGCCGAGGAGCCAGGTGTTGAGGAGAGTGAAAAAAATTCTGATGATACTAGAGTTGATACGTCGTCTCAAGATGATATTGATGTGGTCAATGTCAGTGGCGAGGCGATGGATGTTGAAGAAAATGTTGACAGACCTTCTGAGCCTAGTTTGGAGACTTTGAACGACTGTAATGGCGATAAAGAAATTTCTGATGGTAATGAAATTGATGAGGAAAATTTGAATATTGAAGTTACGAATCATAAATCACCTGAACCATTGAATAATAATTCATCGATAGAACTGGATGATGTTCCTGGAGTTTCTCCCGCTAAATCATTGAATGACTCGCGGGAAAATAACGAGGATAAATTGACAGCGAGTCAAGAAGCCAAACACGAGGAAACTGTGATTGCTGTTAAAACTTTAATTGAAGAAAACAACAGTGTTGATCAATTTGATAGATGGAGAAACAATGATGAAGAAGACGAGTGTATGGTTCTTGACTAATTTTATTTATATATTATAAATATATATATTTTTTTTTTGTTGTATCTTTTTAATTATTTCTCTACATTTTGTAACAAAATAAGACATATAATTGATTTTACTTTCTTTATCAGCTTAGTATATTTTTTTTTTATAATTAGATAATAATTATGATTGATATTACTATCACTTTATTGTGCAGTAACTTTATCTTATAAAATATCCCCTTATGTATTTTTTATACTTTTGCATAAGTGCTGACATAATTTACATAGTAAAAAATTTTGCGTCAAAAAATTTTGTGTTAAAAATATTTAACACAAAAATTTTTAACACTGTTTTTTGATGCAATGATGCAAAATGATTTACTGTGTACCGCATAGACTGTAAATATTAATCAAATATTTCTGTTGATTTAAATTATTTTTAATTGGAGATTTTTTTAAATCGAATTTTTTTTTTTTTGATAAGTTTATTAATTAAATTTATAAATTTTCGAGTAAAAATAATAATAATTATTAATCAACAGAAATTAAAAGAACAAAAGCTAATAAATAAATAATTAATAATTTCTCATTTGTCACAATAAATGATCGTAAAATCAACAATACATTAATTGTAAGTTATCAATAGTAATTAAATGATAATTAGTATTAATATTAGAATTAATTATAAATAAATGAATGAATGATGTACAATTGTTTGATTATGAGTGTGTATGTGAGAAAGAGAATGCTAGAGATAATTTTATTAACGAAATTTATGAATGAATGGAATTATTGTAAGTAAAAATAACATAATAAATTAATTAATAACTTTTTTTTGTATTATATATATTTTTATTCATAGCACTTAATACTTTACTTTATTAAAAGCGTTTTTTTAGTTTTATCAAATAAATAAATACATAACATTAAAATCTAAAATGCAGTTTCAGTTTCACTTTTTTCTTAAATATAAAATGCACTGTGTATAGTATAAAAAAATATATTAGAAAAATTACAAGTGGATACTCCATCACTAAAATAATTTGAACATTTTTTTTATCTTTTGCTCTGTCCGCGATAGCAACTGACGACCGCGGATGAACCGTGAGATTCTTTCGAGCTTAAATCGGCTTGTTAAATCATACTGAACTTACAAAGATCATTTATTAAAGTAAGTTTGAATAAATTGCAAGTAAAGAAGTTTAACGCGCGACTCGAAGAATCTCTTAGTTATTTTTTTATTAATTGACACTTAGTATCTAAATTGTCCTTTCCTGCCCAGGCCGTTGTGGTAGACTCTCAGTGGTGTATAACTTCCATTTCCATTCATACCTAAAATTAAATTACACAATTAACACAACAAATAATAATTTGTACAGTAATTTTTTTGAAATATAATTATTTAATTAATTATTAAGTAGAGAAAATCAATAATACAGGCAGTTAAGTTAAGGTAAGTGAAAGTGAATTTTTAATCTTGATTATTAAAAACTTACTAATCGCTTGTTCGTGTTGTTGTAAAGCAGCTAACCAAATAAAAAGTACAAGTAATTTAAACGCTCAATTGTTAATTATTATCATTAATAATCTTTATTATTAAGAGAATAAGAAAAAGTTTTTGTCCAGGATAGTCATATGATAAAATCGGTTTTTTTTTTTAGTGAAATTTAGTATCATTACAAAGGTCTTGATTTGAACTTGATACATAATTAAGAAATGACCTTGTATCTTGTGAACTATTGACATTTTTAAAGAAATAAGCTCACTCCGACATTACACTCGTCGAGACCTTTCATTTGAGTACCCACATCGATTTTTCATATATTTTACATATTTATATATTTCACAAATACCATAGATAAAATATATAAAAAATGCCATGTGGGTACTCAAATGAAAGGTCTCGATTAGTGTAACATCGGGATGAGCTTGTATCTTTAAAAATGTTCTTAATTAAGAAATGACCTTGTATCTTGTCAACTAATGATATTTTTAAAGATATAAGCTCATCCCGAAATTACACTCATCGAGACCTTTCATTTGAGTACCCACATCAATTTTTCATATATTTATATATATTA